>CM076574.1:944979898-945689935 GCA_034641835.2 Pinus albicaulis
ACTCATGCATCACCATCCATTCACATTCCTTCACCTCATGATGACCCTTACACATCACCTTTCCACAACCCTTCACCCTCATATCATGATGACACAACATCAAACAGTGATGAGAACATTGAGACAGATGGCACTAAAATGAGTGACATTGAATCATTTCCTTTGACATACTGGAGGGGCTACAGGCATATGTTTGTTTCACTTTAGATGCAAGGGGCCATGCCTTCTACATCAAAAAAAAAACTTGATAAGGGTAAGGAAAAGGTCACAAAGCATGTCATGGTTGAGGATGAAGACACGCATGAAACTGAACAAGAATTTCAGCTAATTGACCCTGAAGATGATGATAAGGAGAGGATAAAAAATATGCTGCTCAAAAGCAAGGATGTCAATATTAGTGAGCTTCAAGCTAATCTTGGCAGGGAAAAGAATGTGATCATCTATCTTGAGCTATAGAACCGGTAGTTGGAAACAAAGTAGGCCATTAGTGAGGTCAGAGAATTTAGAGCTCGGAAGGAGGCCGGAAAGACCAAGGCTATGCTAGGTGAGACCTTGGGCACTTTGGATAACCGTAAAGATGAAGAAGAACAAATTCCTAGGAAGAGGCCAAGGACAATTGGATTGAATAAGGCTTTAGCCCGGGAAGGAGAGAAAGAGACAGTATTGGAAGTGAAACTCACTCCAAGTGAGTTGCTTGCCATGGAAATCAGCTATCATAGATAATATTGGATAGAGAGAGCCAATTTTCACCTAGAGGGTCAATTATAGAAGGCCAAGAGAGACACAGACATGCATAGAAAGATGGCAAGACATTATGCCATGAGGAACATAATTGCAAGGGTTAAGCTCAAACGAGCCCTTGCAAATATTCAGGCCTTGACTGAGGAAAAGGAGAAGGAAAAGCTTGATATCCTTTTTGATGTATCCCTCCAAGCCTCCCAAAGGTGATCAGTAAAGGAAAATCCAATTTTGGCACATTTTTGCAAATTTTAAGTTTTTGACAGTTTGGCTAGCAGAAAAAATGACCAAACGCGCAGTGCCACTGGCTCTGCACTATTTTTTGGGGCACTCAAATGGGAAAAACTTAGAATTTCATGTTCCTCATGCCAAGGAAATCATCCTCAAAAAATTTCAGGTCATTTGGAGCAAACCTGGTCCCTCAAAAGGGCTAAAAACCACCACAAAAACACCTTTAGGCCCTCTTTACAGCATTGGCACTGCACCCTTAGTAGTCTCTGGAAAAGTGGTTTTTGACCATAAAAATGGGCACCATTTTTCAAACTGAAGGCAGATCTAGAAACTATACAAGACAGAATTTCCAATGAGCTATCATGGAGCTCATTTGGACTCCGGGAAGGCCTCCAAAACTCAGTTTCAAAACAGGTGATTTTTCCCATCTTGGCGCTGCGCCCTTGTACCTTGGCACTGCGCCCTTACTAGAAAGTCAAAAAAAGACATCAGAATTTATTGGAAAATATATTTTTAAGGCATTAAGGACAAATATCTCCAAATTTAGCTTAGAAGTTATGTTAGAAGTTATTATTGCATTTAATGTGTTTTAGATATTTTTCCTTCGGCCTTGCAGGGTCTCAAAGGTAAAATGCATTTAATATGTAATTAATGACTTCTAAAACCATATTTAGGGTTTACTTCCACATTTTTCAGTTAAATACTACATGTAATGCTTCATATTTTTTGGGGTTTATTGTTGAGATGAAAATCACATAGGCTTTGAGTGATGAAGAGTTTTTTTTGGCTTTGGAGCTTTGTAATTATCGGACTGAATGATAATGGAGCAAGCACATTTTCAGGATTCATGGACTTTGTAAAATGGTGATGTTATTTCAATTTAGTTATTGTATTCTTTTGTTTTCCATACTGTTCATCTTTCCATTATAACAGAGTATAAAATTTAGATTAAGATATGTTGTTCAGAGGCACCTTAATTCTGTCTACCTTCTGTTGCTTAAGTGTTTTCCTCTGATAGGTCTGATTGACTAATTCTTAGTTAATATTTGATTACACTTAGCTTTTTTTCTTGAAAATGATTTAATGGAACCAAGCCAAAGAATTTTATGGTATACCATGTCCTTTGGTGTAGCTTAAAACATTGTTTTTAAGGCCTTTTCTTTGAAGTTTACTAATTAGGATTTGGATGAAGAAGTTTATGGTTTTCCTTGTCCTTTGGTCCATCTTGAAAAGTCACTTTGAAGGTATTTTAAAAGTATGATTGAAGATATTTAGGAGTTCCCCGCTCTTTAATCATCACGTGTTTGTTATCTTGACTATTTTCTTTCTCTGAAGGTAAATAGCTAGAGAATTTAGGAGTTTTCTACTCTCTAGGGTTTGCTGGATTGTTGTCTCAAATTTTACTTGATAAAGCTAGGTCAAAGAAGTTTATGGTGTTCCTTGTCCTTTGATTCTTTCTCAAGCATAGTAATCTTAAAGACCCTTCTTATTCTAGTATATGTTAAAGGATTTTTAATTTCCCTTTAAACCTACTACACTCACAATTTAATGTCCATTTCACTCCCACATAAGCTATTAAGATCCATTTGGCTTTGTCAACTTGTCCTATGAAACACCCTTGATTCATTATTTTACTTTTAAAGCCTTTATCAGACCCCATATCCCAATGGTTTTAATCTCTCTTACTCTATTTTTTTCTACTTGACAAGCAACCCAACCAAAAAAACCAAAACAAACAAACCCTATCAATTTAACTAGCCTAAAATCAACATCTTAAATCAAACAAGTTATATCTTCAATACAAATATAGAGAGAGCCCTCTCTGTGTCAAAGAAGGCTAGGTCGTAGGACTCCAAAGTTGGTTTGATGTTACCCTTGTCTATTTGGTCTTGCCAATCTGATAAATTACAGGGACCTAAAATTAGTGAATGCTACAATGTACAAACTTGGGACAATATACTCCATCGGCATAACAACATCCTGCCCATACACCATCCTGAACAATTTATTTCCTGTCAAATTCTTGCACATTGTTCTATATGAACAAAGGACTATGTGTATGCGCACATACATATCATTTCGATTGGCATTGCAGATATTAGTGAGCACAGTTTCCAATATCTTATTAAAATCTTCCACCACACCATTCAGCTGTGGGTGATATGGAGTACTCTTCTAATGATGAATCTGGAATTCTTCTGTTAGAGCTTCAATATTTTTATTCACAAAGTGTGCACCTCGATCTCTCATCAAAATCTTATGGAATCAAAACTAAGTCAAGATGTTCTCAAAAATGAAGTGCGCAGCTGTGTCTGTGCTACAATCCTTCACAGGCTTAGCCTGAGCCCATTTGGTCACATAATATATCGTAGTAATTATGTAAATAGGCCCAAAAAATTCAATGGACCATTTGTCAAAATTTTGAAAATCCATTTATGGATGCAAAGGCATCTCATCTCTGCACGACAGTTTCCCTGTCCTTTGGAATACATCACACGTACGACAATATGCATGTGCTTTGTTGTGCACCATGGGCCACCATAAAATAGCTCGTCAAATCTTCTACGCAATTTCTTTCTCTACATAATGATCTCATACAACCCCTCCATGAGCCTCAGCTAAGATATCTCATCTCTCAAATTCCAACACATACCTTCGCAGGACTTCGTATGCACCCATTTTGTACAGCTTACCTGGAATTAGAGTAAAGTCAGTTGCACGTGAAACCATGTCTTTCTTCTTTTCAAGGATATATTCCATGTGTTCACTTCTAGTGGTTAGAAAATGAATAATATTTTCAAAATTATCATCAACTACCTTTATATCAAATAGTTGTGTGTCCGATAAGCCATCTTCCAAGCTAGTTGGTTCTTCTCCGCTTTCGATGCGCGATAGATGGTCGGGCCCAACATTCAATCTCCCAGGCTTCACAATTACTTCAAATTCATACTCCTAAAATAACAAAAACCATCTGTAGATATTCCCCCCCCAACACAAACTTATTGACCATGTACTTCAGAGCAGAGTGGTTAGTAACCATCATAAAATGGCCTCCCAGTAGATAGTGGTAGAATTTCTACAGCACGTAGAACATAGTTAATCCTTCCCTTTCCGTGGTTGAGTATTTACGCTTCGTGCTTGATAATTTCCTACTTGAAAATGCAATAAGGTGATCACTCTCCCCAGCTCCTGGTTGCACTAAAATAGCTCCCAGCATAGTGTAGGAGGCATCGACATGTACATGGAATACCTTCGTCTAGTTTGGAAATACCATTATGGGCGTAGTGACCATCTTCTCCTTAAGTAATTCAAAGATATTTTGGCAGTCCCAGCAAAAGGAATCCTTCTTTAGCAACTTCTCCATGGGCACAATGATCAGCGCGTAACCTTGAATGAACTTTCGGTAATACCTTGTATGCCCCAAAATTGAGCATAGCTGTTTCACATTTGTAGGAACTTCCAGGTTAATAATAACAATGATCTTTGCGGGATCCACCATAAATCCTTGCTGACAAAAAATATGACCCACCAAGATCCCGAATGAAACACAAAATATACATGTTTTCAGGTTGAGTGAGATCTGATACTTCCGACAAGTATCCAACGTCAGGTGCAGACTCAACACATGCTTCTTCAACAATCCAAAGATAATCTAGTCATCAAAGTATACTTCTGAGAAATTATGGATGTCTTCTTTGAACGTAGCTACTACCACACATGAGAAGATAGCTGGCGCATTCTTCAAACTGAATGGCATGACTATATACTAAAAGGATCCCCATTCTATCGCAAAGTTTGTCTTTCTTCTGTCTTTTGGCATGATTATGATTTGGTGGTATTCTAAGAAACCATCTTTGAATGAATAGGCCTCTTGTCCTCCCACATTTTCCAGGATCTCATTAGAAAATGGAGTCGAGAATGGGTCATCTATGCAAGAATCATTCAATTTGTGCAGATCCACACAAATCCTTATTTCTCCTTTACTTTCCTTATCATGCACCACCATAGACTCACCCAATCTGATTTCTCCATTAGTTCTATGATTCCTACAGAAACCATTTTCTCCAATTCCTCTTTGAATTTATTCTTATATTTTGGATTCAGCCTATACGGGCACTGCTTCATAGGTTTTGCATCCAGTTTCAAGGTAGTCTTCATTACCTTGAGATATCCTATTATCCCCTTTAGCTCATAAAATTTTGTAGGAGACAGGTCCTGATATTCAATTAACAACTCGATGACCTTTCCTGTTGCATCATCATCCTAGTAATCCTCTATCTTCGCTAAATATGGATTTTCCTCTAAGCCAATTTTAACTTCACAAATATTCAGAGGATTAGTTACATCTAGTGACTCAATCGTAGGTCTCACAACTGTGTGTTGTCCTTCAGGTTCAGGGATCGTAATGTTCCTTATATCTTCCTCATTATCTTCAACTGACATATTTTGACAATTAACAATGTCCTTCATCTTAGCATCCCATGCTGGAAAGGCGCGCTCCACTTTCTATTTCGTGGTGTCAAATATGACCTCCTGAATATACTGTAGTGCTTTTTCCAAGCATTCGAACCCACTTTCGAAACTAAAGGTCAAGATAAAACTTTCTATCAGCGTTGTAATATTCCAAATTAGGAAAAACAAGAATATAGAACATAAAACTAGAAAATGTAGTAAAATATCATTACATCAACATGAGAATATCGTAGAGCCATTTTATTAGATATCATAGCAGAAAATGAGTACAAGATCTTAAGCAAAAAGACAATCACGCTAGGAAAAAACAAGCGTCAAATGACCCAGTACATAAAACATGAAATACTACTACTATACAAAATGTTGGAAGACCATGAATGCACAATCCTATAGAAAATAAATATAGGGGGGAACTAAGAATACATAGAATTGTTTATATAGTGCTCATAAAATTTTGGGATCAGAGATCTAGGCTTGCTAGTACAATTCCAAGACAAACCAGAAAGGGTTTCCGGAAATACACAATATGAAAATTGCAGCCCTAGGGATGAATTACACTCTGAAACTGTGTAACTATTGGGAGGTGGCTAATATAATATAAAAATGGTTGATACTTCTCCTAATAGATCCTCTGGATGAAGGGTTACTCCCCTCACTGGAAAAAAATCACACAAACTGGGTTTATCAACCCTCCACCGCAACTTCCCTACAAAATAACGCAATTCCTGAAGGAGACTGCGCTGCTGAAGATGGGTGAAGCTTGGCCTGATGCTGAATGGTGGAATTAAGCTCAAAGGAACCTCTCCTAAGTGGGCACTCGAAGTCCCCCAAGGATGAGGATGGGATTTCTGTCCAGAAACACCCTTGTGCTAAATAGCACAACAAACTCTGCTAAGTAGTTGAAGCGTACAAAAATTCATAAAAGAATATAAAAAATATTAAGAATGCCTTCCATGGCTGCCATCCCCTTCCTTATATGATTTGTGAGCCTCCTCCCCATTTTTCCCACTCATTAAATATGTTACTCTCATGGAGACTCCCTCCCATTATGACTGCGTTGTCCTCCAATATCTCTCCACTACCTCTATCACTACATTGTTTATTTTGTCAATATTGACCCCATCCACATGCATTTACACCCATTCATACCAAGGAGTTATTTATTCAACTAGATACACTAACCCACTTTCACACTAGAAGTGGTTTTGGTCCTACTAAGGAGATTTATGGGTCCCCCTACCCTCTTATTCATCTATTTTTATAACAAAAACAAAATTTAATATTCCAACTAACTAAAAGCTAATTAGGAATATTACAATCCTCCCCTCTCAAATGTTTCTTTTCCTCAAGCAACTGCAAGGATGGATGTTGCAAATTATTCTCTCCTCCCCATGTAGCATCCCCATCCGGTAGATTCCTCCAATGAATCATATATTCTTCAATCAACGTGCTCCTTAGTTGCCCCTCTTAAGTGTCCAAGCTAGCCTTTGGAGATAAAACCAAATGGCTCACATAATAAAGAGGTGGGAGTTCCATGGTGGCAACTACATGTTCTCCAATAGCCCTGTTTAGGCATGAGATATGAAAAATGTTGGGGATCTTACTCCCAATGGGGAGCTCCAACCCATATGCTACTCCCTCAACAAGATGGACCATTCTGTGTGGCCCATAGAAAATCTTCTTAGCCCCCTTCTTCTCCAATGTAGATGGTTTGTATGGCAGAAAATGGAGGTAGACAAAATTCTCCACCATAATATGTATTTCTACCCACTCATGATCTCTACATAACCTTTGTTGATATTGGGCTGCAACAATGTTGTCCTTAAGAGTCCAAAATATATCATGGTTCTCATGGATCCAATCTTGGATTCTAGGAGCCTTGCTTGCTCCCACCATCCCATCAATAACTGATAGAGCATCATCTCCATATGGAAAAAAAATTGGAGACACATTGAATTCCATATAAAATGTTGGATGATAACAACAGTCCCCCATGTGGAACCAACGCAGCTCTGATCCTTGATGCCCCAGAACATAGTTTGGCAAGTAGCTTCCCAGCCACTTTTTCACTACCTATATCTTCCCATCTACCCGGGGGTAATAACTGATACTTGGTGTCAACTGGGTGCACCCCAAACAGAATAACACCTGCCCAAAGCCATCCAGGAAGTGGCTATCTCTCTCACTGAATATGGTCTTAGGAAGACCATGAAGTCCAAGGAGAAGCTTGCCCTCTTGCAGAGAAGTGCACTATAAATAAATGGCAAAGGAATGTGTATACTTTTTTAGTGGACCAATGACTATAAAAATACAATCCTTACCATGTACTATTGGAAAATTTGCGATGAAGTCCATAGAAGAGCTCTCCCATCTCCCTTTGAGAAAAGGAAGTGACTTTAACAACCTTGTAGGATGGTTTTTTTATTCCTCGTTCTTCAGGAAAACTACGCACCTACTAATATGCTAGAGCACATCCTCCTTGAGACCCTCTTGTGAGAATCTCTCCCTAATGGCCCGATATTTCCTAATGAGACCTTAGTGGTCAGAAAGGGGTGAATCATGTGCTTCATGTCGAATTTTCTCCTTGAGCTTAGAATCTCTCATCAAGAAGATCCGATTCTAGTAATAGATGACTCCATCCATCAATTTATACCTCTCATCATTCACCTGCCCATCAAGTGCCTAACATGTGAAGTGGTTCTTGGAATACTCCACCAACAACTCAGATTCCCAATCTAGATCCACAATCACCAATGACAACATTGTTGGTCTCTGTGATAAGGCACTTGTTACCTCACTGCTTCCCTCTTTGACATGTTTAATGCCACATGTTGGAATTCTACTAACCCACTTTTGTTGCCTCCCTTACAGCTACTTTTGCTCAAGAAAATATTGAATTTTATGGTGGTCAATCTTCACTTGGAAGCTATGGCCTATCCAAAACTGCCGGAGTTTTTCCAATGCATGTGTTATCACCAAAATCGTACTTGATTGGCTACTGATCAGACAACTTCAGTATAACTATTTCAAACCAATCTTGTGACTGAGGCTTAGCCTACTCAGCCTGAGAGGGATCTCTCAAGGGTTAATGATATGGAATAAAGATATATATAGATGGCTAACTCTATGAATTAAGTCTTGATTTTTTATATTTCTAGTTTGAAAAGATGAAGGCTAGTACTACCATTGGGCTTATGGAGTCAACAAATCAGTAAATTTAGTCGCAAGGTTTCTTGACGTGGAAGCTGAGGCAAATAGGGGTATTTAACAAAGAAAATTCACTCAAGAACATAGGTCAACACAATCATTTCATTACTAAAGGAAGTCAGAGCATAGAGTTATGAATTCTGAGTAATAGCAATGAAATCTACTGCTAGTGGTTCAAAGGCAATTCACTCATAAAACACAGAAAAACACAGTCATATCACTACTAAAAAAAGTCAGAGCATAGGGTTATGAAATATGAGTAATAGCAATGAGATCTAATGCAAGTAGTTAAACATAATATGTAGATCAATAAAACATTAAAACCCCATGAGAATCTCAGGTCTGTCAAGAATAAAACCTCTCTGCATTACTCATCACAGTCAATTACATAAAGCAGCAATTTTGCCAAAAAGTCTCCAACCCTTGACAAATTCGACATCTTGGTCTTTAATAGACCTCTTAGAACATGGGATGACATTCCTCTAGGCTAGATACATCGAATTTTTGTCCCTTGCCACCTTGCATAATCATAAAACATGGAATTTATTACAAAAAGACACCTACCCTACTTAACAGTCCTATTCCAAAAAGGACTCAAACTTCTTATCACTATCTATAACAACCTTATCTATTTGAATTTACATCATTGAAAAGTGTATCATCACATGGTCGAATTTGGATGATGGGCTTCATTTATTCATGACCACTTTGCTGACCTCCGCAAAAATAGGAAACAATACCCTGTTTTTTAGGCATAAGACCTTTTTCATTCTTTGAACATTCTGACCATCATTTATTCTTCATTTCGTGGTCCTTGGCTGTTGGAAGTTGGCTTCACACGTCCCATAACTCCTCCCTAGCATCCAGCTGTCTAAAACCACTTTAAAAACTACTCAAAATGCTGTAATGTCCTGCGCTACAAAAACACAACAGTTTCATAGCGCTTTTTGTAGCACTTCCATTTCAAGTCTTTATCCTCCAAAAACTAAATTCTTTCCTCTGCATCATTTTAATTACCCTTTAATACATCTTCCATAGAAAATTCAGTTCTTAACTTAGTCTTCAACGCATTAAAATCTGATCAAAATAAGCAAGAAAAGAAACTACAACACTTTCGTAGCGCTTTTCTGCTTTTTTACACTGAATGAGCTACAAAGCTGCTGAGTATGCAGATTCTTCAAACATTTGCCAAGGGAAAACATTGTTTGCCTCCAAAATTCAAAACATAACCTATCTTCAGTATTTAAAATTCATACAAACTGTAAGCCCACTTTATTCTAGCTTCCTTGAGGCCTTCCTTCTTCATTTACACTTGGTTGAGCTATTGGTTCTTCTATGATTGTCATTTTAATGCCTATTCTCTTTAATTCATCATGAATTAACTCTAGCTATTGCTCTAAATCCTTCACTTGGTCTTTAAGTCTTCTATTAGTAACTCTTAGATGAGTGTTTACTATTCTAACAAATTTAGCTTTTTTTATTGCTGGAACTGTCCACTTGAAAAATTTCTCTATATTACTTAAGTTTCAGAAACAGAATCAACTTGTCCTTCCCACATTGCCTTCATCCTTTTAAATTGTACTTTCTCAACACTGTGTTTTCTAGCTCTCTTTTTTCATGACAAAAATTTCTTGGTTTGCCAACCTTAATTTCTCCTTAAGTCGCTGAAACTCTGTTTTCTCTGTCACATTGTAATGTTCCCAAATTTTAGCCTCAAGCTGAAAGGAACATTATAGTTTGCATATTTTCATTTTTTTGAATAAAATGGGTAAGGAGACCCCCTAACCCCCTTATATGGATAAATAACACTCCTTATGTGAAGGGAGGGTGAATAAGTAGCTGAATTAAGCACCTAAGGGTGTGAATATGATCAGGATCACCTTGATTTAGTTATCTTTGACTAAGACAACAACGTTGTCCAAGAGGAGGAATCTCCATGACAGGGCGGTGCAATTTTAGAGGAGGATCCACTTGCATGAGCTAGGTGGCAAGTGTGAATGGGACCCATGGTGAGAGGAGTTCATTTTTTTTATAAGGAGGAGATGGCAGCCCATTTTCATTATGCTATTGTTTTATCATTTTCGTATGGTATGCTTAGACTTGCATACCCGCGTTGTTTAGTAGGGTTGTAGTGTTCTTGAGCACAAGGGTGTTCCTGGTCAGGAATCCCTACCTCATCCTCAAGGAAGGAGAGGGTTTTGAGCTCCATTTCCTCATTCTGGCATTTTGCCAAGCTTCCTCCTACAGCTGCAACGTTTTCCTGTTGGGCATAAAACGTTGTGTTGTTGGGTACAGCAATAGAGGAACTCATAGAGTCATTCTTGGCTTGTTCTTCGGTGGAGATATTGTATATTCTTTGGAGGAGCAGTATAGGAGACTCCCGAGCATCAGTTTATATATTTGGCTCTAGGCCAATCATTCACCATCTCTCACAGCGTAGTTTAGGGCTGGAACTATGTTATTTTCATGCAGGCAATGTTGGGAGAGTTCATAGAGCTCATCGAGAGGATTGTTATTGAGTAGAGGCATCAACCTTTTACTAAAGAGCACCATTGGAGGATGGAAATCCATATTTCAGATCTTCCATAGCCTCATCATATGTATTCATTGTTGCAGTGACATATTAACCCTAGCAGTTAATTGTCACATAGTATTTTTATCCGGCATCCCTAGCAATCCCTCCTGGATTGGCTAGAGATATTGTATTGGAGCCCATCTTTCCATTCTTGGGAATTTATTTGTATCCTTCAACCACATTACCATTTTTCATATATTCAGTAGCTGCTACTCTCATAGATACAACGCAGTCACTTCTCTTCGGCATTTTGTGCAGTTGCAGCAAATCATTTATTTCATTGCTTGATCATTGGAGATTGGTTCTTGTAGCCTGATTGGCTTGTCCCTCATGATTTTCTTGTATATTACTACTGATATAATAATACAATGTTGGCTGCATAACATTTCCCTCTTATGGTATCTTTATAATTGCAGAGTTTATTATTGTGTTTATGTATTACTGTAGGCTCTCTCTTTGAGCATTCTCTAAGGGACCTAGCTTGGGGAGATCTGAATAACCCATCTAGAGTCATTTATTTGGGCTCAAATTTTGGAAGAGAAGTGTTTAATGAGTTAAAAAGGGGACCCAAACCCCCTTTCAGCTTAATTTTTCATTTCCTTCCTTATACAGCGTCCCCTTGGACCATATTGCAGAGATTCCTGAAAAAGGAATATTACAGTGGTATTAGAGCATCAACCTTGGCTTAGCCTATGCACAAGATTTAATACCATTAGAAAGAGGAGATTATCTCCAAGAAGAGAATATTTACAGAGGAAACAAGAAAAGAGGAATGACGAAAGAGGAGGTTTCCCTTCTTCTTTTCCATACCATGGAGGGTATCATTGAAGACCTTGAGGAGATAGAAAGGGAAAACTGGAGAGATTTTCTGAGAGGGTTTGTGGATGAAGCAAGCCCTAGTTGTGACCACGTTGGGTGTGAGCATTTGGCCACACATGCAGATCCACAGCATAGTATATTTCCCATATCTACTACAGGGAGAATGGAGGAAGATGAGTCACGAAGGGAGGAGACCTTGAGTGATTTTCTTTGGGAGTATGAATCTCAATCATGGAGATTTGAAGTGCACTTGGACTTCCAAAAGTTTTGCAGACTCAAGGGAGAAAGATCCAGCAGCCACAAAGGGAGAAATAAAGTTATATTCTTTCTATCTACTTTCGATGGATCAGCAAGGTGCAAATCCACAGCTTGGGTGGAGGAGCTTGATGCATATTTTCAGCTACACCAAGTTGCAGCCAAGGAGGCCACCACTATAGTAGCGTTGCATATCAAAGGTATGGCCCATGATTGGTGGTTTAAAATTTTTGTTTCATGTTATCATGCAAATGTAAAAACCTATGATGAATTCACTAAGGCATTGGTGAAAAGATTTGATAAATATCAATGTGAATCATCATGTAGATCAATGTGAATCATCATGTGTAAAAATTGAGAGATCAAACACCTTGCATGAGTTGGAGGAAATAATGAAACAAAATCCACTCCATATTTCTAGAGGGGAAGGAAATCGGGATGATGAATTTCTAGAGGCAAGAAACCCATTGCATGAAGGGCACTCTTCTAGTTGTAATGGTATGGAGATCCTTTTTCAAAAGAAGACCGAAATCCAAGGTCTCTCATTAGATAGGAGGCATACTCATATGTTGGTGAAGAGGGTAGAAGGACCCACAACACTGTATCATTGGAGGGATATCCATCACCACATGGAGGTGAGAAGGGAGTCATTTCTTCCATTGGAGGAATCCTTGTGTCTATCCAAGGGATTCCAAGAGGTACCACATGTGGGGACCTAGTCACAATTCATGAGCATCATGCAGTGGTATTGAATGATTATGAAATGGAGGATGGAGGAGAAGGAAGGGATCAAAATTTTGGGGGAATGATCATTCACCCTCATATTTCAAGTAAATTTTCTGCACAAGGGAGAGGGACTGCACTGTGCAGTGAAGAGAGGGACCATTCACTTCTCTCATTTATAAAGTCCATTTCCTATCTAGATGTCTCACTACAGGGAGGCATCCCACCTGGGAGGCCACTGGACCCGGCATTGATGAGAGGCATCTTGGTTTGGGGATCACCACTATTGGATTCAAGGGAGGTGAATGTGTTAGAGGATGAATTTGGCATGAGGGATGTCAAAGTAGCAGGCATCAACATGAGGAGAGCACCACATTGCAGATCACCAGTGTTGTCTCTAAGGAGGATAGATCCAGATTGGAGGTCTCAACTCTTAGTAGAGTACTCCAAGGGTCTAGATGCATGCATGATACTTGATGTCCTAGGAAGAGATGATAGATACATGGTGGATGATATGGTCATCTATTTTTATGGCAGAATCTTCTTGACTAGGGCATCTAGTCTCAAGGAGAAACTATTACATGCAGCACATGAGGACTTTCTAGCTATGCACTTGGATGCATATTTTTCTTTGCTAGAGGAGTTCACTTGGGAGGGAATTAAACATTATCTATATAAACATATGGATAGATGCATAGCCCAGATGATTTTAGAGAGGTTGGCACAACCATTTCCCTACTTGTTGGAGGTGAGGGAGAGCATTCAGAGGAGCCAATTCAGCTCAAGGACCACAGTACATGGTGAAGAAGGTATATACTCTCATTTTGATTTACCTTTATTTAATTTATATGGGAAAATTGATGATCTAAGGATGATCACATCTCCTTATGCTCCTTATTATGATGTACTTGTGGTCCATTGCAGCAATGGGAGTGGCTATTTTCATGATGGTTTGTGGGGGAAGCCACACACTTCTTGGTGTGCACCATTGGCACCAATTTGTACTTTCATGTTTCCAAATTATGAGATGTTTGTGGCAGAAAAGAAGTGGATGGGAAAGCATTTTTTGTCTTTATTTTTGATGCAGGAAGGAGGCTCACTTCGTTGGTCCCATGAGTGGAGCAGTGATCGACTCTCTAGTTGTCTTATGACAGCTTTTTCTGATTACATGTTGCTTCCTTGTGTTGCTAATGGTTATACATTTATAGGGAGCACTACTTGGAGAGTGTTGGAGGTATTGGGACAGCCCATTGGGAGCATGATTCTCCCCATTTTACATGTTCTAAATTGCAGGAGACACCATGGGAAAACCATGATTGCCACATTGCTACTTTTCTCTTCTTGTGGGAAAAACCACTTGGAGAATTTGAGGGGGCATCTCATGGTTGATTTTCTTGATGGGGAAGCTTGGGACATTATTGGAGGCCATACCATTTCAGCCCAAGGACAAAGGTAGCCCCATATGTACCACAAATGGAGGGAGAAACATCTTGGGAATCAAAATCCCAACTCTCCATTCAGCCCCAACACATTGCATAAACCAGGGGTTGAGATTTCTATTTAGATGATAGCATGGATGAGAGGATCATCATTGGGGACAAAATATTCCCATGCATGTCATCACTCCTACCTTGAGGAGGCCATAGCATAGCAAGAAGGTTTCCACCTACACCTTATATCTTTCCATGATGTGCACCATTCTGGTTTGCATACTTGGGAGGGGGAATTGGAGGACAGATTTGTTGCAAGATATCTTCAACAGTGGTGGAGATTGTTGATGAGGAGGCCATAGAATAAAAGGGGGAGAAATTTTGTTCTCTCTATGCAGTTGCTTGAGGACAAGCAACATGTGGGAGGGGAGGACTGTAAAGTTCCCAAATTTTAGCCTCAAGCTAAAAGGAACATTATAGTTTGCATATTTTAATTTTGTTGAATAAAATGGGTAAGGAGACCCCTTAACCCCCTTAGATGGATAAATAACACTCCTTATGTGAAGGGAGCATGAATAAGTAGCTGAATTAAGCACCTAAGGGTGTGAATATGATCGGGATCACCTTGATTTAGTCATCTTTGATGAAGTCAATAACGTTGTCCGAGAGGAGGAATCTCCATGACAAGGCAACACAATTTTAGAGGAGGCTCCACTTGCATTAGCTAGGTGGCAAGTGTGGATGGCACACATGGTGAGAGGAGTTCATTTTCTTTATAAGGAGGAGATGGCAGCCCATTTTCATTATGCTATTGGTTAATTATTTTCGTATGGTATGCTTAGACTTGCATACCTGGGCTGTTTAGCAGGGTTGTAGTGTTCTTGACCACAAGGGTGTTCCTGGTCGGGAATACATACCTCATCCTCAAGGAAGGAGAGGGTTTGAGCTCCATTTCCTCATTTCAGCATTTTTCCAAGCTTCCTCTTGCAATTGCAATGTTTTCTTGTTGGGCATAAAATGTTGTGTTGTTGGGTGCAGCAACAGAGGAACTCATAGAGTCATTCTTGGCTTGTTCTTCGATTGATATCTTGTACATTCTTTGGAGGAGTAGTAGAGGAGACTTGCAGGCATAATTTCAAATCTTTGGCTCTAGGCCAACCATTCACCATCTCTCACGGCATATTATAGCACTGGAACTGCGTTATTTTCATGCAAGCAGTGTTGGGAGAGTTCATAGAGCTCATAGGGAGGATTGTTCTTGAGTAGAGGGATCAGCCTTCTACTAAAGAGCACCATTGGAGGAGGGAAATCCATATTTCAAATCTGCCATAGCCTCATCATATGTATTTAGTGTTGTAGTGACATATTAACCCTAGCAGTTAATTGTCACATTGTATTTTTATCTGGCATCCCTAGCAATCCCTCCTGGATTGGCTAGAGATCTTGTATTGGATCCCATCTTTCCATTCTTGGGAATTTCTTTGTATCATTCAGCCACATTACCATTTTTCATATATTCAACAACTACTACTCTCATAGAGACAACGCATTCACTGCTCTCCGGCATTTTGTGTAGTTGCAACAACTCATGTATTTCATTGCTTCATCATTGGAGATTGGTTCTCATAGCTTGAGTGGCTTGTCCCTCATGATTTTATTGTATATTATTGCTGATATAATAATATAATGTTGGCTGCATAACATTTCCCTCTTATGTTATATTTAGAATTGTAGATTTTATTATTGTGTTCATGTATTACTGTAGGCTCTCTCTTTGAGAATTCTCTAAGGGACCTAGTTTGGGGAGATCTGAATAACCCATCTAGAGTCATTTCTTTGGGCTCAAATTCTGGAAGAGAAGTGTTTAATGAGTTAAAAAGGGGACCCAAACCCCATTTCATATTAATTTTTCATTTCCTTCCTTATATAGCATCCCCTTGGACCATTTTGCAGAGATTCCTGAAAAAGGACCTGTGCAAAAGATTTAATGCCATCAGAAAGAGGAGCTTCTCTCCAAGAAGAGAAGATTTATAGAGGAAACAAGAAAAGAGGAATGACGGAAGAGGAGGTTTCCCTTCTTCTTTTCTGGAACATGGAGGCTATCATTGAAGACCTTGAGGAGATAGAAAGGGAAAATTGGAGAGATTTTTTGAGATGGTTTGTGGATGAAGCAAGCCCTAGTTGTGACCACGTTGGGTGTGAGCATTTGGCTACACATGCAGATCCACAGCACAGTACATTTCCCATATCTATTGCAGGGAGAATGGAGGAATATGAGTCACCAAGGGAGGAGACCTTGAGTGATTTTCTTTGGGAGTATGAATCTCAATCATGGATATTCAAAGTGCACTTGGACTTCCAAGAGTTTTTCAGACTCAAGGAATCAAGATGTAGTTGCCACAAAGGGAGAAATAAAGATATATTATTTCTATATACTTTTGATGGATCAACAAGGTGCAAAGCCATAGCTTGGGTGGAGGAGCTTGATGCATATTTTCAGCTACACCAAGTTGCAGCCAAGGAGGCCACCACTATAACAGTGCTGCATCTCAAAGGTATGGCCCATGATTAGTGGTTTAAAATTTTTGTTTCATGTTATCATGTAAATGTAAAAACCTATGATGAATTCACTAAGGCATTGGTGAAAATATTTGATAAAGATCAATGTGAATCATCATGTGTAAAAATTGAGAGATCAAACACCTTGCATGGGTTGGAGGAAATCATGAAACAAACTCCACTCCATATTTCTAGAGGGGAAGGAAACTGGGATGATAACTTTCTAGAGGCAAGACCCCCATTGCATGAAGGGCACTCTTCCAGTTGTAATAGTATGGAGATCCTTTTTTCAAAACAAGACCGAAATCCAAGGTCTCTCATTGGAGAGGAGGCATACTCATATGTTGGTGAAGAGGGTAGAAGGACCCACAACACTATATCATTGGAGGGAGATCCATCGCCACATGGATGTGAGAAGGGAGTCATTGCTTCCATTGGAGGAATCCTTGTGTCTATGCAAGGGATTCCAAGAGGTACCACATGTGGGGACCTAGTCAAAATTCATGAGCAGCATGCAGCGGTATTGAAGGATTGTGAAATGGAGGATGGAGGAGAAGGAAGGGATTAGCGTTCTGGGGGAATGATCATTCACCCTCATATTTTGAGGAAAGTTTCTACATAAGGGAGAGGTACTGCACTGCATAGTGAAGAGAGGGACCATTCACTCCTCTCATTTATACAGTCCATTTCCTATCTAGATGTCTCACTACAGGGAGGCATCCTACCTAGGAGGCCACCAGTCCCGGCATTGATGAGAGGCATCTTGGTTTGGGGATCACCACTCTTGGATTCAAGGGAGGTGAATGTGTTAGAGGATAACTTTGGCATGAGGTATTTCAAAGTAGCAGGCAGCAGCATGAGGAGAGCACCAAATTGTAGATCACCAGCGTTGTCTCTTAGGAGGATAGATCCAGATTGGAGGTCTCAACTTGAGTACTCCAAGGGTCTAGATGCATGCATGACTCTTGATGACCCAGGCAGAGATGATAGATACATGGTGGATGATATGGTCATCTATTGTTATGTCAGAATCTTCTTGACTAGGGCATCTAGTCTCAAGGAGAAACTATTACATGCAGCACATGAGGACTTTCTAGCTATGCACTTTGATGCATATTTTTATTTTCTAGAGGAGTTCACTTGGGAGGGCATTCAGCATGATCTATATCAGCATATGGACAAATGAATAGCCTAGATTATTTTATAGAGGTTGGCACAACCATTTCCTTACTTGTTGGAGGTGAGGGAGAGCATTAAGAGGAGCCAATTTAGCTCAAGGACCGGAGTACATGGTGAAGAAGGTATATACTCTCATTTTTATTTACCTTTCTTTACTTTATATGGGCAGCTTGATGAGCTAAGGATTATCACATCTCCTTATTTTACTTATTATGATGTACTTGTGGCCCATTGCATCAATGGGAGTGGCTATTTTCATGATGGTTTGTGGGTGAAGCCACATACTTCTTGGTGTGCACCATTGGCACCAATTTGTACTTTCATGTTTCCACCTTATGAGATGTTTGTGGCAGAAAAAAAGTGGCTAGGAAAGCACTTGTTGTATTTAGTTTTGATGCAGGAAGGAGGCTCACTACGTTGGTCCCATGAGTGGAGTAGTGACCCACTCTCTAGTTTTCTTATGGCAGCGTGTTATCATTACATGTTGCTTCCTTGTGATGCTAATGGTTATACATTTATAGGGAGAACTACTTGGAGAGTGTTGGAGGTATTGGGGCAGCCCATTGGGAGCATGATTCTCCCCATTGTACATGTTCTAAATTTCAGGAGACACCATGGGAAAACCATGATTGCCACATTGCTACTTTTCTCTTCTTGTGGGAAAAACCACTTGGATAATTTGAGGGGGCATCTCATGGCTGATTTTCTTGATGGGGAAGCTTGGGAAATTCTTGGAGGCCATACCATTTTAGACCAAGGACAGAGGTAACCCCATATGTACCACAAATTGAGGGAGAAACATCTTGGGAATCAAAATCCCAACTCTCCATTTAGCCCCAACACATTGCATAAACCAGGGGTTGAGATTTCTATTTGGATGATAGCATGGATGAGAGGATAATCATTGGGGACAAAATATTCCCATGCATTTCATCACTCCTACCTTGAGGAGGCCATAGCATAACAAGAAGGTTTCCACCTACACGTTCTATATTTCCATGATGTGCACCATTTCGGTTTGCATACTTGGGAGGGGGCATTGGAGGACAAATTTGTTGCAGGATATCTTGAGCATTGGTGGATATTGTTGATGAGGAGGCCACAGAAGAAAAGGGGGAGAAATTTTTCTCTCTATGTAGTTTCTTGAGGACAAGCAACATGTGGGAGGGGAGGACTGTAATGTTCCCAAATTTTAGCCTCAAGCTAAAAGGAACATTATAGTTTGCATATTTTCATTTTGTTGAATAAAATGGGTAAGGAGACCTATTAACTCGCTTAGATGGATAAATAACACTCCTTATGTGAAGGGAGGGTGAATAAGCAGCTGAATTAAGCACCTAAGTGTGTGAATATGATCGAGATCACCTTGATTTAGTCATCTTTGACTAAGTCAACAACGCTGTGTAAGAGGAGGAATCTCCATGACAAAGCATCACAGTTTTAGAGGAGGCTCCACTTGCATGAGCTAGGTGGCAAGTGTGGATGGGACACATGGTGAGAGGATTTAATTTGCTTTATAAGGAGGAGATGGCAACCCATTTTCATTATGCTATTGGTTTATCATTTTCATATGGTATGGTTAGACTTGCATACCCGGGATGTTTTGCAGGGTTGTAGTGTTCTTGAGCACAAGGGTGTTCCTAGTTGGAAATCCCTACCTCATCGTCAAGGAAGGAGAGGGTTTTGAGTTCCATTTCCTCATTCCAGAAATTTTCCAAGCTTCCTCTTGCTGCTGCAACATTTTCTTGTTGGGAAAAAACGTTGTGTTGTTGGTTGCAGCAACAAAGGAACTCATAGAGTCATTCTTGGCTTGTTCTTCGATGGAGATATTGTATATTCTTTGGAGGAGAAGTAGAGGAGACTCCCGAGCATCATTTCAGATCTTTGGCTCCAAGCCAGCCATTCACCATCTCTCACAACACAGTCTAGGGCTGGAACTGCGTTATTTTCATGTAGGCAATGTTGGGAGAGTTCATAGAGCTCATCGAGAGGATTGTTCTTGAGTAGAGGGATCAACCTTCTACTAAAGAGCACCATTGGAGGATGGAAATCCATATTTCAGATCCACCATATCCTCATCATATGTATTTAGTGTTGCAATGACATATTAACCCTAGCATTTAATTGTCACATTGTATTTTTATCCAGCATCCCTAGCAAACCCTCCTAGATTGGTTAAAGATCTTGTATTGGAGCCCATCTTTCCGTTCTTGGGAATTTATTTGTATCCTTCAGCCACATTACCATTTTTCATATATTCATCAGTTTCTACTCTCATAGAGACAACACAGTCACTGCTCTCCGGCATTTTGTGCAGTTGTAGCAACTCATGTATTTCATTGCTTGATTATTTGAGATTGGTTCTCATAGCTTGAGTGGCTTTTCCCTCATGATTTTCTTGTATATTAATGCTGATATAATAATATAATGTTGGCTTCATAACATTTCCCTCTTATGGTATATTCAGAATTGCAGAGTTTATTATTGTGTTCATGTATTACTGTAGGCTCTCTCTTTGAGCATTCTCTAAGGGACCTAGTTTGGGGAGATCTGAATAACCCATCTAGAGACATTTCTTTGGGCTCAAATTAAAGAAGAGAAGTGTTTAATGATTTAACAAGGGGACCCAAACCCCCTTTCGGCTTACTTTTGCATTGCCTTCCTTATACATCGTCCCCTTGGACCATATTGCAGAGATTCCTGAAAAAGGAATATTACACACTTTCTCTTTTCCCCTTTTTGTTTTGTTGATTGTATCCTTCACTGTGGGTAATGAGAGGTCAATTATATCTTTGGATTCTTTATCTATCTCCATGAGTATTTGAACTTCCTTGCTTCCCTCTATCAATTTCCTAGCATGCCTTGTCATAGGCTTTCTTTCTTGAAAAATGAAACCTACATCTTCCCCCTCAAACTATAGCCTCTTTGCAGACTTGGAATTTTTCAGCTTATGCTCCTCTTCCCCAATGAACTCAGCTTGGACAATGGTTGTTTCTTCTATGTCAATAGCTAAAGAATATCGTCTAGATTCCCCTTTGTTACTAGGATGTCTTCTGTAGCAATTGTCTTTCCTTTCAATGCCACTGATTGGCTTCTAGCTACTCTTTTGGTCCCCTTTTTGCTGAAAACTTGTTTTTTTTAGCATCTTTGACAACCTTTGATCTCTGTTTTTCAGGTGGGAGAGTTGGTGTATCAAGCATTTGATTTTGCTCTGGCACTTTCTCAATTTTCTTTCTTGGTTTCACTCTTGCAGTTGCTTTTGGTTTTGCAACCATAGGTTAGCTTGGGTCTATTGCTAGTGGTGATGGAACTCCTTTAGCTTTAGGTTTTCTTGCAGGAGTTAGGGTTTCCAACTAAAAACCATTTATAAACAAGAATGATGACCAATCTCTACCTATCTTCTGAAGTTCATCTAAAATTAATAATTTGATTAAGCCATGATGAAACAAGGATGTTTCACTCCCTTCAGACTTTGCTTGCACCTTATCAGCCATCTTTGAAAGACTCCTATGTAGATAAAAAGGTAAATCAAGTGAAATCTTACCAGTGAATAATTTGAAATGATATGAATAAACCTTGTGATATCTGCCTTCACAAGTAAAATATTTCTGAATGTTGAGCAGTAGTTTGGAGTAGTTATCCTTGATGCAGCTTCTAGGGATAGCATTGTTAAAGTCCATGTCTGTGTGCTCAGGTTTCATAAAATCTTTACACTGCTCCATATCAAATTTGAACCCTTTGAACCAGGTTTCTTGACCTCTTGGTATCTCTGTAACGACATCAATGACCTCTGGTGTAATAGACACACTTAGCATCCCGAATTTAGTGGATGTTCCATTGAAATTCATATAAAACTCCTTGTATACCTATGTGTGACAACCCTAAAACTTCTCAAAAAATTGTAGGAAACCTACTCTACTGAATTCTTCCATCACTTCTAGGTCTTCAATTACCGCCTTCATGTCTTCAAGTTCATGCCTTAAGCACTGTCCTCCTCTGTGAATTTTTCTTTCCTCTGCCATATTCTTTAGAAAAACTTTCAGCCTCACTTGATAAATGTATCATCCTTGCTTGATATGGGTGTAGTAAAACCTTTGTATGAACCAGACACAGTTTTGGCTTGACACTCAGAGCTCAAACATTTCTAATGGAGGAAAAAGGAAATGAGAATGACTAATTAGGAAAGATTTTGAAATTTTAAATTTCCTCTCATAACTAAAATGATGCCTCATTCATAACCTATAATGACCATGATGACTGCAAACATGTGTGTGTACTTCAATTTCATCATTACATAACTCAACATGCCACTATCCTAACCTTTCCCAATGGTTTCTGACATTTTCCAACTCAACTGACAAGACAGTTACAAAACCACGCTTTTGTAGCACCTGTAGTGTAATTTTTCCTGTTTGCACTACGAAACTATCAGAGCTTTCGTAGCACAAAATGACTTTTTTCAATGGGTGGCACTACAAAAATACATTTTCTTGGCTAATTGGACAGTTTTGACACAAAAATTTGGGAAATGAAATAAAAATGGAAAATTATGAATGTTTGACATGAAAGAAATTTAAAGAAAGCTTTATTTGAGACATAGGATGAGCTTCAAACTATGAAAAATCTAAAGCCTTCCCTTGATCAAACCTAAATTGACTCATAAAACCCTATTTTGATCCATGAAATTTTGTAACCTTCTCAAAATGATGTTTTGAAATTTTTTGGGTGATAATAGTGGCTCCACTTGGGATAGTGTACCCCTCTGGTACACTAAAGAATTATTAGTTCCAGTGCTGCTAACCATCTTCTTGAAAAATAGAAAAAACTTGGAAATTGGCAAGATTTATCCTAAAACTATAATGGCCTTCACCTTGAGCTCAAGCTTGATGATGACTGCAGAAGAACCAAATATGTACCTATTGAAAAGATGCTTAGTCAACTTTGACCTTATTCAGACACTCCTACCTACCCAATCAGCTGCAATCTCCATTTTTAACATCAAGCAACATGAAACTTCCAATGAAGCCAGTAATTGATCTGATCTGACACTTGAACCTATTGACTGCACTTGAACCAACAATAAGCATGATACTGAAATGACCAAGGCAACATAAAATAGATCTGATACTGATCCTCGTAATGAAAATATAATTGACAATTTGGACTGTAGAACTCTTCCATGTAGTCAGCTATAGGATCAAAGAAGACATGATCTGTTTGATGCTTCTCATGAAATTCTACAGCTTTGGATAACTCATGTATGCTTTGCTCAGCCACACAAGATTTCAGTTGTGTGCTATCAAACTATTTTTCAAACTGATTTTCAAAAACAATGTATTCTTCCTCAATCTCAAAGGAGAAAAGTAGCAGCACCCTCTCTTTGTTTTCTGGCATTAACAACTTTTGAAAAGACTGATCTTGATCATGAAGCCTATAAGGTTGAAATTTATCTTCTAAAACTTCAATGTCTTTTTCAATATTCTTAGCAAGTTCATCCACAATTTGAATCTTAAATTCTGACTTGCACTCAAATGATTTCAGATTAGAAGACAAGGATAAAGAAAAATTTTCACCCACTTCTTCCTTAGTGTGATCATTATTTTATGTAGACTAATGCAAGAAATAACATGAAGAGTCAAATTTTTCCTTTCCCTGAGAGTTATAGTAATTATCTTCCAATATTTCCTCCTGTTGTTTGCAATGATTCTCATACTCCCGATGATCAAAATACTGAAAAGTCTGCTGCAACTTTTCATCAAACTCAAAAGATGTAACATGATTTTCATAAATTAACTCCTGCTGGGTTTCATTTTCATCCAAGAGAGAGGATATCCTTTCTCCTTGGTGATGAAAAGGATTGTCATGAAGGGCCTCAAAAATTTCCTCATCCATGAACTCATCATATTCATAACAATTCTCCAAATGTTTAATAAAACTCACACAATGTTTACAACAGTCTTTGACCAACAATAAGGAGGGATGATACTCCTCATACATCTCATAAAATGCAACATGGAAATCATCAAGAGAATATAATCAACCATTTGGAAAGCTTTCATACCAAGACCATGATTTTCCTTCTAAAGTGGCCATAAACATCTTCATGAGACAATCCTCAGGAAACTGAACCTTAAGAGTGTGTACATGCATATGGAATCTAACCAAATGAAGAGCAGAATTTTCTTTCTTTTCATCTTTAAATACAGGAAGATAAGTTAACCATTCAAAATTAGGCATAGGATTTGGAAAATCAGGGATGTGAGACCGATTTATAGGAGCATACCTGGCATTTATTCTTGCAATGGAACTCATTTTGAAACTTCATCAAGCTACTGATCTTCAAGCAGTGGAGTCACCCTCCAATTGATTATTTGATGTGTGGAGTTTCCAGAGTAGAAATACAGCCAATATGTTCCTAAGTATCTGCTGCTCTCAGAACTTAGAACTGAAACTTTGTCATTCTTCCCATGGAAAATTTACACCTTTGGTCCCCAGCGACAGCACCAAAATGTTATCACCAAAATCGTACCTGATTGGTTGCTGATCAGATGACTTCAATGTAACTATTTCAAACCAATATTATGACTGAGGCTTGGCTTGGTTGGCTTGGTTCTGAAACCATAGGTTGGCTTGGTTCTGTTGTTGGTGGTGATTGAACTCCTTTAGCTTTAGGGTTTCTTGAAGGAGTTAGGGTTTCCAACTCAAAACCATTTATAAACAAGAATTATGACCAATCTCTGCCTATCTTCTGAATTTCATCTAAAATTAATAATTTCATTAAGCCATGATGAAACAAGGATGTTTCACTCCCTTCAGACTTTTCTTGCACCTTATTAGCCATATTTTCAAGACTCCTATGCAGATAAAAAGGTAAATTAAGTGAAATATTACCAGTGAAGTGTAAAAGCAATTTGAAATGATATGAATAAACTTTGTGATATCTTCCTTCACAGGTAAAATATTTATGAATGTTGAGCAGCAGTTTTGAGTAGCTATCCTTGATGCAGCTTCTAGGGATAGCATTATTAAGGTCCATGTTTGTTTGATCAGGTTTCATAAACTCTTTACACTGCTCCATATAAAATTTGAACCCTTTGAACCAGGTTTCTTAACCTCTTGGTATCTCTGTAACGGAAGAAATGACCTCTGGTGTAATAGACACACTTAGCATCCCGACTTTAGTGGATGTTCCATTGAAATTCATAGCAAACTCCTTGGATACCTATGTGTCACAACCCTGCAACTTCTGACAAAACTATAGGCAACATACTCTTCTGAATTCTTCCATCACTGTTGGGTCTTCAATTATTGCCTTCATGTCTTCAGGTTCATGCCTTAAGCACTGTCCTCCTCTGTGAATTTTTCTTTCCTCTACCACTTTCTTTAGAATAACTTTCAGCCTCTCTTGATATGGATGTATTAGCCTTTCTTGAATGAATTTCTCAGCCTCGCTTGATAAATGTATCAGCCTCGCTTGATATGGGTGTAGTAAGACCTTTGTATGAACCAGCCACAGGTTTGGCTTGACACTCAGAGCTCAAACATTTCTAACGGAGGAAAAAGAAATTGAGAATGAATAATTAGGAAATATTTTGAAATTTTAAATGTCCTTTCATAACTAAAATGATTCCTCATTCATAACCTATAATGACCATGATGACTGCAAATGTGGGTGTGTACTTCAATTTCATCATTACATGACTCAACATGCTACTATCCTAACCTTTCCCAATGGTTTCTAACATTTTCCACCTCAACTGAAAAGACAGTTAAAAAACAATACTTTTGTAGCGCCTGTAGTGTAATTTTTCGTGTTTGCGCTACGAAACTATCAACGCTTTCGTAGCGCAAAACGAATTTTTTTAATGGGTGGCGCTACGAAACTGCGGTTTTTCAGCTAATTGGATGGTTTTGACACAAAACTTTGGGAAATGAAATAAAAATGGAAAATAATGAATGTTTGACATGAAAGAAATTTAAATAAGTCTTGATTTGAGACTCAGGATGAGCTTTAAACTATGAAAAATCTAAAGCCTTCCCTTGATCAAACCTAAATTAACTCATAAAACCCTATTTTGATCCATGAAATTTTGTAACCTTGTCAAAATGATGTTTTGAAATTTTTTGGGTGATAATAGTGGCTCCACCTGGGATAGTGTGCCCCTATGGTACACTAAAGAACCAATAGTTCTAGTGCTGCTAACCATCTTCTTGAAAAATAGAAAAAACTTTGAAATTGGCAAGCTTTCACCTCAAACTATAATGGCCTTCACCTCAGGCTCAAGCTTGATGATCACTACAAAAGAACTAAATCTGTACCTATTGAAAATATGCTCAGTCAACTTTGACCTTATTCACACACTCCTACCTACCCTATCAGCTATAATCTCCATTTTTTACATCAAGCAACATGAAACTTCCAATGAAGCCAATCACTGATCTAATCTAACACTTGAACCTGTTGACTGCACTTGAAATAAAAATAACATGATACTGAAATGACTAAGGCAACATAAAATAGATCTGATACTGATCCTCATAATGAAAATATATGTAAGACTCTTGATAATCTGGAAAACTCTTCAGTAAACAATAACCACAGGAACTTGAAAACCAATGAAAATATAATTGACAATCTGGAATGTAGAACTCTTCCATGTAGTCAGCTATAGGATCAAATAAGACATGATTTTTTCGATGCTTCTCATGACATTCTACAGCTTTGGACAACTCATGTATGCTTTTCTCAGCCACACAAGATTTCAGTTGTGTGCTATCAAACTGTTGTTCAAACTGATTTTCAAAAACAATGTATTCTTCCTCAATCTCAAAGGAGAAAAGTAGCAGCACCCTCTCTTTGTTTTCTTGTGTTAACAACTTTTGAAAAGACTGATCTTGATCATGAAGCCTATAAGGTTGAATTTGATCTTCTAAAAATTCAATGTATTTTTCAATATTCTTAGCAATTTCATCCACAAATTGTATCTTAAATTCTGACTTGCACTCAAATGATTTCAGATTAGAACACAAGGATAAAGAAAAATTTTCACCCACTTCTTCCTTAGTGTGATAATTATTTGATGTAGACTGATGCAAGAAATAACATGAAGAGTCAAATTTTTCCTTTCCCTGAGAGTTATAGTAATTATCTTCCAATATTTCCTCTTGTTTTTTGCAATGATTCTCATACTCCTGATGATCAAAAGACTAACAAGTCTGCTGCAACTTTTCATCAAAATCAGAGGATGTAACATGATTTTCATAAATAAACTCCTGCTAGGTTTCATTTTCATCCAAGAGAGAGGATATCCTTTCTTCTTGACGATGAAAGGGATTGTCATGAAGGGCCTCTAAAATTTCCTCATCCATGAACTCATCATCTTCATAACAATTCTCCAACAATTCATTAAAACTCACACAATGTTTACAACTATCTTTTACCAGAAATAAGGAGGGATGATACTCCTCATACATCTCATAAAATGAAACATGGAAATCATCAAGAGAATATAATGAACCATTTGGAAAGCTTTCATACCAAGACCATGCTTTTCCTTCTAAAGTGGCCATAAACATCTTCATGAGACAATCCTCAAGAAACTGAACCTTAAGGCTGTGTACATGCATATGGAATCTAACCAAATGAAGAGCAACATTGTCTTTATTTTCATATTTAAATATAGGTAGATCAATTAACCATTCAACCTTTGGCATAGGATTTGGAAAATCAGGGATGTGAGACCGATTCATAGGAGCATACCTAGCATTTATTCTTGCATTGGAAATCATTTTGAAACTTCTTCAAGATACTGATCTTCAAGTAGTGGAGTCACCCTCCAATTGATTATTTGATGTGTGGAGTTTCCAAAGTAGAAATACAGCCAATATGTTCCTAAGTGTCTGCTGCTCTCAGACCTTAGAACTAAAACTTCGACATTCTTCCTAGGGAAAATATACACCTTCGGTCCCCAGCAACGACGCCAAAATGTTATCACCAAAATTGTACCTGATTGGTTGTTGATTAGAAGACTTCAGTGTAACTATTTCAAACCAATATTGTGACTGAGGCTTAGCCTCCTCAGCCTGAGAGGGTTCTCTCAAGGGTTAATGATATGGAATAAAGATATAGATAGATGGATAACTCTATGAATTAATTCTTGATTTTGCATATTTTTAGGTTGAAAATATGAAGCCTAATGCTACCATTGGGCTTATGGAGTCAAAAAATCAGTAGGTTTAGTAGCAAGGTTTCTTGACATGGAAGCTGAGGTAAATAGGTGTCTTTAACAAAGACAATTCAGTCAAGAACATAGGTCAATAGAGTCATTTCATTACTAAAGGAAGTCAGAGCATAGAGTTATGAATTCTGAGTAATAGCAATGATATCTACTGCAAGTAGTTGAACATAATATGTAGATCAATAAAACATTAAAACCCCATGATAATCTTAGGTCTTTCAAGGAGAAAACCTCTCTGCATTACTGATCACAATCAATTACATAAAGCAACAGTTTTTCCAAAAAGTCTCCAACCCTTGAAAAATTTGACCTTTTGGTCTTTAATAGACCTCTTACAACATGGGATGATCTTCCTCTAGGCTAGATAAAATGAATTTCTATCCTTTACCACCATTCATAACCATAAAACATGGAATTTATTACAAAAGGACACCTACCCTACTTAAAAGTCCTATTCCAAAAAGGACTCAAACTTCTTATCACTATCTATAACAACGCTATCTATTTGAATTTACATCATTTCCAAGTCTATCATCACATGGTTGAATTTGGATGATGGGCTTCATTTCTTCATGACCACTTTTATAACCTCCACAAAATTTGGTAACAATACCTCGTTTTTTAGGCATAAGACCTTTTGCATTCTTTGAAAATTCTGACCATCCTTTATTCTTCATTTCGTGGTCATTGGTTGTTGGAAGTTGGATTCACATGTCCCATAACTCCTCTCTAGCCTCCAGCCGTCTAAAACCACTTTAAATACAGCTCAAAATGCTGTAATGTCTTGCGCTACACAAACAAAATAGTTTTGTAGCACTTTTTGTAGCGCTGCCATTTCAAGTCTTTATCCTCCAAAAACTCAATTCTTTCCTTTGCATCATTTTAATTACCCTTTAATACATATTACATAGCAAATTCAGTTCTTAACTGAGTCTTCAAACCTTTAAAATATGATCAAAATAAGAAAGAAAAGTAGCTACAACACTTTCGTAGCGCTTTTTTGCTTTTTTAAACTGAATGCACTACGAAGCTGCTGAGTATGCATATTATTCAAAAATTTGCCAAGGGAAAACTGTGTTTGCCTCCAAAACTCAAAACATAACCTGTCTTCAGTATTGACAATTCATACAAACTGTAAACCCACTTTATTCTAGCTTCCTTGAGGCCTTCCTTCTTCATTTACACTTGGTTGAGCTATTGGTTCTTCTATTATTGTCATTTTAATGCCTATTCTCTTTAAATCATAATGAATTAACTCTAGTTGTTGCTCTAAATCCTTCACTTGGTCTTTAAGTCTCCTGTTAGTAGCTCTCAGATGATTTTTTACTATTCTAACAAATTTAGCTTCTTTTATTGCTGGAACTGTCCACTTGAAAAATTTCTTTGTATTACTTAAAGTTTTAGAAACAGAATCAAATTTTCCTTCCCACATTTCCTTCATCCTTTTAAACTATACTTTCTCAACACTATGTTTTCTAACTCTCTTTGTCATGAAAGTAATTTCCATGTTTTCCAACCTTAATTTCTCCTCAAGTCACTGAAACTCTGTTTTCTCTTTCACTTTCTCTTTTCCCCTTTTTGTTTTGTTGATTGTATCCTTCACTGTGGGTGATGAGAGGTCAATTATCTCTTCGGATGCTTTAGCTATCTCCGTGGGTATTTGAACTTCCTTGCTGCCCTCTATCAATTTCCTAGCATGCCTTTTCATAGGCTTTCTTGCTTGAAAAATGAAACCTGCATCTTCCCCCTCAAACTCTATCCTCTTTGCAGAATTTTCCTTTTTCAGCTTATGCTCCTCTTCCCCACTGAACTCAGCTTGGACAATGGGTGTTTCTTCTATGTCAATAGCTGAAGAATATCGTCTAGATTCCCCTTTGTTACTGGGATGTCTTCTGTAGCAACTGTCTTTTCTTTCAATGCCACTTCTTGGCTTCTAGTTACTCTTTTGGTCCCCTTTTTGCTGACAAATTTTTTTTGTTTAACATCTTTGACAACCTTTGATCTTTTTTTTGCAAGTGGGAGAGTTGGTGTATCAAGCATTTGATTTTGCTCTGGCACTTTCTCAATTTTCTCTCTTGGTTTCAATCTTGCAGTTGCTTTTGGTTTTGCAACCATAGGTTGGCTTGGCTCTGCTACTGGTGGTGATGGAACTCCTTTAGCTTTAGGGTTTCTTGCAGGAGTTAGGGTTTCCAACTCAAAACCATTTATAAACAAGAATTATGACCAATCTCTACCTATCTTCTGAAGTTCATCTAAAATTAATAATTTGATTAAGCCATGATGAAACAAGGATGTTTCACTCCCTTCAAACTTTTCTTGCACCTTATCAGCCATATTTTCAAGACTCCTATGCAGATAAAACGGTAAATCAAGTGAAATATTACCAGTGAAGTGTAAAAGAAATTTGAGATGATATGAATAAACCTTGTGATATCTGCCTTCACAAGTAAAATATTTCTGAATGTTGAGCAACAGTTTTGAGTATTTATCCTTCATGCAGCTTCTAGGGATAGCATTATTAAGGTCCATGTCTGTGTACTGAAGTTTCATAAACTCTTTACAGTGCTCCGTATCAAATTTGAACCCTTTGAACTAGGTTTCTTGACCTCTTGGTATCTATGTAATGGCAACAATGACCTCTGGTGTAATAGACACACTTAGCATCCCAACTTTAGTTGATGTTCCATTGAAATTCATAGCAAAATCCTTGGATACCTGTGTGTGACAGCCCTGCAACTTCTGACAAAAGAGTAGGCAACCTACTCTTCTGAATTCTTCCATCACTGTTGGGTCTTCAATTATTGCCTTCATGTCTTCACATTCATGCCTTAAGCACTGTCCTCCTCTGTGAATTTTTCTTTCCTCTACCATATTCTTCAGAAAAAATTTCAGCCTCGCTTGATATGGATGTATCAGCCTCGCTTGATATGGGTGTAGTAAAACCTTTGTATGAACGAACCACAGGTTTGGCTTGACACTCAGAGCTCAGACATTTCTAATGGAGGAAAAAGGAAATGAGAATGACTAATTAGGAAATATTTTGAAATTTTAAATTTCCTCTCATAACTAAAATGATGCCTCATTCATAACCTATAATGACCATGATGACTGCAAACGTGGGTGTGTACTTCAATTTCATCATTACATGACTCAACATGCCACTATCATAACCTTTCCCAATGGTTTCTGACATTTTCCAACTCAACTGACAAGACAGCTACAAAATCGTGCTTTCGTAGTGCCTGCAGTGTAATTTTTCCTATTTACGCTATGAAACTATCAACACTTTCGTAGCGCAAAACTAATTTTTTCAACGGGTGGCGCTATGAAACTGTAGTTTCTCGGCTAATTGGACGGTTTCAACACAAAACTTTGGGAAATGAAATAAAAATGGAAAATTATGAATGTTTGACATGAAAGAACTTTAAAGAAAGATTTATTTGAGACTTAGGATGAGCTTCAAAATTTGAAAAATCTAAAGCCTTCCCTTGATCAAACCCAAATTGACTCATAAAACCCTATTTTGATCCATGAAATTTTGTAACCTTGTCAAAATGATGTTTTGAAATTTTTTGGGTGATAACAGTGGCTCCACTTGGGATAGTATGCCCCTATGGTACACTAAAGAACCATTAGTTCCAGTGTTGCCAACCATATTATTGAAAAATAGAAAAAACTTTGAAATTGGCAAGCTTTCTCCTCAAAATATAATGGCCTTCACCTCGGGTACAAGCTTGATGATCACTATAGAAGAACCAAATCTGTACCTACTGAAAAGATGCTCAGTCAACTTTGACCTTATTCACATACTCCTACCTACCTATCAGCTGCAATCTCCATTTTTAACATCAAGAAACATGAAACTTCCAATGAAGCTGGTCATTGATCTGATCTGACACTTGAACAAAAAATAAGCGTGATACTGAAATGACCAAGGCAACATAAAATAGATCTGATACTGATCCTCATAATGAAAATATAATTGACAATATGGATTGTAGAACTCTTCAATGTAGTCAGCTATAGGATCAAAGAAGACATGATCTGTTTGTTGCTTCTCATGACATTCTGTAGCTTTGGACAACTCATGTATGCTTTGCTCAGCCATGCAATATTTCAGTTGTGTGATATCAAACTGTTGTTCAAACTGATTTTCAAAAACAATGTATTCTTCCTCAATATCAAAGGAGAAAAGTAGAAGCACCCTCTCTTTGTGTTCTGGCATTAACAACTTTTAAAAAGACTGATCTTGATCATGAAGCCTATAAGGTTGAATTTGATCTTCTCAAACTTCAATGTCTTTTTCAATATTCTTAGCAAGTTCATCCACAAATTGAATCTTAAATTTTGACTTGCACTCAAATGATTTCAGATTAGAACACAAGGATAAAGAAAAATTTTCACCCACTTCTTCCTTAGTGTGATCATTATTTGATGTAGACTGATGCAAGAAATAACATGAAGAGTCAATTTTTTCCTTTCCCTGAGAGTTATAGTAATTATCTTCCAATATTTCCTCTTGTTGTTTGCAATGATTCTCATACTCCTGATGATCAAAAGACTAACAAGTCTATTGCAACTTTTCATCAAACTCAGAGGATGTAACACAATTTTCATAAATAAACTCCTGCTTGGTTTCATTTTCATCCAAGAGAGAGGATATCCTTTATTCTTGGTGATGAAAGGGATTGTCATGAAGGGCCTCTAAAATTTCCTCATCCATGAACTCATCATATTCATAACAATTCTCCAAATATTCAATAAAACTCACACAATGTTTACAACAGTCTTTGACCAGCAATAAGGAGGGATAATACTCCTCATACATCTCATAAAATGCAACATGGAAATCATCAAGAGAATATAATGAACCATTTGGAAAGCTTTCATACCAGGACCATGCTTTTCCTTCTAAAGTGGCCATAAACATCTTCATGAGACAATCCTCAGGAAACTAAACCTTAAGACTGTGTACATGCATATGGAATCTAACCAAATGAAGAGCAGAATTGTCTTTATTTTCATCTTTAAATATAGGAAGATAAGTTAACCATTCAACCTTTGGCATAGGATTTGGAAAATCAGGGATGTGAGACTGATTCATAGGGGCATACCTAGCATTTATTCTTGCAATGGAACTCATTTTGAAACTTCATCAAGCTACTAATATTCAAGAAGTGGAGTCACCCTCCAATTGATTATTTTATGTGTGGAGTTGCTAGAGCAGAAATACAGCCAATATGTTCCTAAGTGTCTATTGCTCTCAGACCTTAGAATTGAAACTTTTTCGTTCTTCCCAGGGAAAATATACACCTTCGGTCCCCAGCAACGGTGCCAAAATGTTATCACCAAAATCGTACCTAATTGATTGCTGATCAGACGAATTCAGTGTAACTATTTCGAACCAATATTGTGAGTGAGGCTTAGCCTCCTCAGCCTGAGAGGGATCTCTTAAGGGTTAATGATATGGAATAAATATATAGATAGATGGCTAACTCTATGAATTAATTCTTGATTTTGTATATTTTTAGGTTGAAAATATGAAGCCTAATGCTACCATTGGGCTTATGGAGTCAAAAAATCAGTAGGTTTAGTGGCAAGGTTTCTTGACATGGAAGTTGAGGCAAATAGGGGTCTTTAACAAAGACAATTCACTCAAGAACATAGGTCAACACAGTCATTTCATTACTAAAGGAATTCAGAGCATAGAGTTATGAATTATGAGTAATAACAATGAGATCTACTGCAAGTAGTTAAACATAATTTGTAGATCAATAAAACATTAAAACCCCATGAGAATCTTAGGTCCTTTAAGAAGAAAAACTCTTTGCATTACTCATCACAGTCAATTACATAAAGCAACAGTTTTTCTAAAAAGTCTCCAACCCTTGACAAATTTGACCTTTTGGTCTTTAATAGACCTCTTACAACATGGGATGATCTGCCTCTAGGCTAGATACATTGAATTTCTATCCTTTACCACCTTGCATAACCATAAAACATGGAATTTATTACAAAAGGACACCTACCCTACTTAACAGTCCTATTCCAAAAAGGACTCAAACTTCTTATCACTATCTATAACAACCTTATCTATTTGAATTTACATCATTTCCAAGTGTATCATCACATGGTTGAATTTGGATGATGGGCATCATTTCTTCATGACCACTTTGCTGACCTCCACAAAAATTGGAAACATTACCCTGTTTTTTAGGCATAAGACCTTTTGCATTATTTGAACATTCTGACCATCCTTTATTCTTCATTTCGTGGTCCTTGGTTTTTGGAAGTTGGCTTCACACGTCTCATAAATCCTCCCTAGCCTCCAGCTGTCTAAAACCACTTTAAACACTGCTCAAAATGCTGTAATGTCCTATGCTACGAAAACACAGCAGTTTCGTAGTGCTTTTTGTAGCACTGCCATTTCAAGTCTTTATCCTCCAAAAAATCAATTCTTTCCTCTGCATCATTTTAACTACCCTTTAATACATATTCTATAGAAAATTTAATTCTTAACTCAGTCTTCAACCCTTTAAAATCTGATCAAAATAAGCAAGAAGAGCAGCTACAACACTTTCATAGCGCTTTTCTGATTTTGTACACTGAATGCGCTACGAAACTGCTAAGTATGCAGATTCTTCAAAACTTTGCCAAGGGAAAACTGTGTTTGCCTCCAAAACTCAAAACATAACCTTTCTTCAATATTTACAATTCATACAAACTGTAAACCCACTTTATTCTAGCTTCCTTGAGGCCTTCTTTCTTCATTTCCACTTGGTTGAGCTATTGGTTCTTCTATGATTGTCATTTTAAAGCCTATTCTCTTTAATTCATAATGACTTAACTCTAGTTGTTGCTCTAAATCCTTCACTTGGTCTTTAAGTCTCCTGTTAGTAGCTCTCAGATGAGTGTTGGGCTGCTAATATGTCATTATTATTATCACGTTTTAACACCTATTTCATCCATTTCTACTCTTCTTTATCATGTCATTTATCATAATTTATCATATAATTCCATTTTATAATTATTTTTGCTCTTATGGAAAAATATTATTTCTTCTCCTTTATTTTTAATAAATTGATGATTATGCATGATTTTACCAATTATGGTTTATTAATAAAATTTTTGTAACATCACTCACCCTTTTCTAGATTGCAGAGCTGATCTCCAGCTCATCATTAAATATGCCAACTCAGAAATTCGCTGGAATAAGAAATGACAGTTTTGCATTGGACGTATTGGGCAAATGGAGAATAATATGGAAAATCTGAAACATGGGTTTTGTCCAAAATGGACCAAATTAAATTTTCAAATAGCATTTTGCCCAAATTCGGCCTGTATTGAGAGAAAAGGAAGGTTCTCTGAGGACGATGTTCCTAGATTCGATGTTGTGGCCATTTTCCAAATTCTTCCAGTTGCAATACCAAATTCGACCTATGTAGAAATTTGCTGAATAATGATTAATTATCCACCGAGATTATCCTGATCACATATCAATTCGAATTCATATGCAACACATAATCTCTTCCACTCAGATCATCACACATGCAGAAATAAAACAAGCGATAGCACATCAATTCATCATACACATTAACACAGTATGTATGGGGAAAGCTTATAGCTGAAAACCCCGCAGCTATTTTGTATATTATAATGGATAAATCATGTAACAAACTCAGTACAATACTCCTCACAAGTACTCAATAGTTTCTCATAAAGTTACACACAAACTAGCTTGGTTTTGAACAAGTTACCGGTTCAAAACTCACCACTAATTGCCTTGCCTCTATTGCACAATCATGGCCTGTCTAAATAAATATCCAAGGTTAGAATCTCCTTGGCTTGACAGTGCAATCATTATGGGAAATTCCTCCAAGTGTGGTGCAAATCTCATGCACAACTGATGTCGCCACTAATAGCTAACTCCACCCTTTCATCTACCTCTTTCACTGGTCTCCACTGAACTGTTCATGCACTGTAGTGAAATGATGTGTTATTGAGTTGAATAATGAGTTACTAATTAATGAATTAAATAATATTTAATTCACTCCACTCATTACTAGTTGATTAGCTAGTTAAAATAATCTCAACTAGTTCAACTAAGTTAAACCGAACACAACTCCACCAACTGTCTCATCAACTCCACCAAACTTCTGCCACTGAAGTCCTAACTGAAGTCAACCATGCATGAGCTAACCAAACCCCTAGGAATAGCGTAATTCCTCTGTCAGATGCATGAGCCACTTCTGTAGCTCGAACTGAAGTGCTCCAAGAGAGTAAACTGAAGTTTAGAGTCCAAATATTATTAAGGGTAAATAATATTTGACTTCCCTATTTTTAGGATAGGTAGTCTAAAAATAGACTTCGACCTATAGGTCCAAAAAATAGAGGTCCATCTATTTTTACCAACATGACCAATACTCCAAGAATAACATACTGCAACCCCTGGACCATGCTCCATATGTCTAAAAATAGACATAGTCTAAAAATAGACTTTGCGCCAGAATTTGCCTGCGGGCCCACTTAGTGAAGGCGACTTCATTTCACTAAGCTCCATCATCTTGCTGCATTTTCAACACTCCCTCTCAGCAAGATATGGATTATCCGCAACCCCTATCCTGCCTCTGTGGAATTCGAACTTGCTCCTGGTGAGCGCCTTCGTCAAGATGTCAGCATCCTGATCCTCCGTGGGAACATATGAAAGCATCATGATTCTCCACTGAACACAATCTCTGATATGATGGTACCTGATGTCGATGTGTTTGGATCTATCATGAAATACTAGATTAGCCAAGAGTTTAATGCAACTCTGGTTATCACAGTAAATCACTGTAGGCTCCAAATGCAACCCAAACAATCCTACGAGGATCTTCCTCATCCAAATAGCCTCGCATGCAGCCAAGCTAGCTGCCATGTACTCGGCCTCTGCTGAACTGAGTGCCATGGATCTATGCTTCCTACTGTACCAGGAAACTTTTGTCGACCCAATGCTGAAAACTCCTCCAGATGTGCTCTTCTGGTCAGTTGGGCTCCCTGCCCAATCTGCATCAGTGAAGCCAGAAAGCTTCGCTCCATCCTCCTGTCTGTACCATAGACCATATCCTGATGTGCCTCTAATATAATGCAATACATGCTTGCCTGCCTTCCAAAAGAGCTTGGTAGGCTTAACCATAGCTTGCGAAAGCTGTTTAATAGCATAGCATATATCGGGTCGTGTATTGACTAGATACATAAACGACCCCACCAACTGTCGATAGACAGTGGCATCCACTACCTCCGCTGAAGTAGCATCCTCCTTCCTCCAACCACCAGGAAGAGTAGTGTCAACAGGCTTGCAGCCTTGCATGTTGAACCTCTCCAGAATCTCCCAGGCATACTTTCCCTGAGAAACAAACAGTCCTCCGCTGCGCTGCCAAATCTCCAATCCTAGGAAATAATGAAGGATGCCCAAGTCCTTCATCTCAAACTCTCGTGCAAGATCCTCCTTGCATGAAAGTATCAACTGCTCATCACCAGTAAAAATCAGATCATCTACATACAGTACGATGATCAACAGCTTCCCCTCCACCACAATCTGGTACAGGTTTGGATCCGCCTCACTCTTGGAGAATCCAAGCCCGGTGAAGTAGCTGTCTATCCGAGTGTACCAAGCACGAGGTGCTTGCTTCAGCCCGTACAGTTCTCTCTTGAGTCGGCACACATGCGACTCACTGCTGAAGATCTCAAAACCTTCAGGCTGCTCTATGTACACCTCCTCCTCAATGACTCTGTTGAGGAACGCAGTCTTCACATCCATCTGATGGATGTGCCATCCCATCTGCGCTGAGAGAGCTAGGATCGTCCGTATGGAAGAGTACCTTGCGACAAGTGCAAAGGTCTCCTCATAATCGATCCCCTTGATCTGTGAGAAGCCACGGGCGACAAATCTCGCCTTGTACTTCTCCACACTCCCGTCAGCTGCCTGCTTCACTTTGTAGATCCATCGCAAACCCACCACTGATTTCCCCTCCGGTCTTGGGACAATCCCATGCACTATTTCTGACGATCGAATCATATTCTTCGATCATGGCATCTACCCATGCGGGTTCCTCCATAGCTTCCTCAAAAGAGGATGGCTCCATCACAACACATTGACTCACAAGAGACATGTATCCAGTGTACTGATCCAGTGACTGCCTCTGTCTGCGCTGTGCTATAGGTGGTCCTACAACCTTCTCTGCATCTCGAGCCAGTCGCTCAGCTTCTGTAGTGCGCATGCGACCTCTGATGGTTGGCGTTGCATGGGTGGTTTCTTCCACCTCCTGAACCTCCTCTTGTGGCTGATCCACATCCGAAAGCTCCTCCTTAGGAACTAACAACTCCTCATCTGCATGCAAGTGTAGCTCCCTCTCAAGCAAACACTGCATGGCTTTCTCCTCCTGAAACTTGATATCCCATCGCACAACAATATTTCGATTGTCTGACAAATACACCCGATAGTTGTGAGGTGTATCAGTGTACCCCACAAATATTCCAACCTCTGCGGTCGGATCCAGCTTCCTTCTTGCATCCTTCGTCACATGCATGTAGACAGGAGAACCAAAAATCCGCAAATGGGAAATATCAGGCCTCTTGCCAGAATAAGCCTCCTTTGGTGTACTCATGCCAAGAACCTTGTGAGGACAACGGTTCTGCACATACACTGTTGTATTGCATGCCTCAGCCCACAAGTGAAGGGGTAGGCACTGATCATGCAACATCGCCCGTGCAGCACCCACGATCGTTCTGTTCTTCCGCTCAGCCACCCCGTTCTGCTGTGGGTTATGGGGTGCGATGAGCTCTCTCCGAATCCCTTCTGCGCTGCAGAACTCCTTGAATTCAGCCGAGATGAATTCACCACCGATATCACTCCTTAGAGCAATCACCTTCTTCCCCGACTCCTTCTCGACCAGTGCTTTAAACTCACAGAACTTCGCGAATGTATCGCTCTTCTTCTGCATGAAGAAGATCCAGCACTTTCGAGAGAAATCATCAACAAAGATCACGTAGTACTTGTGCTTTGCTATTGAAGCAATTGAGAAAGGACCACACACGTCTGTGTGAACTCTCTCAAGGATCGTCGTGGCGCGACTATCCTTCTCGTGAAAGGTGGCTTTCACATACTTCCCCAAGGTACACCCCTTGCCTTACGTCATTGCGCAAAGTGCCCTTGGAAGCCCGATGAGAAATACTGTTTGTGCAGGATCTTCAAAGCTCCATGGTGAAGGTGGCCCAATCTCCTGTGCCACAGTTTGCCCTCATCATCCCGGCTCACCACTTCTCCCGCCTTGCATGCCATTGCTACACAGCCATCTACCTGCAACTGATAAAGGTTCTTGGTTCGAACCCCTATCTTCCGGGTCTCTCCAGTAGTCTTACTGCGCAGGAAGGCTTTTCCTTCGCTGAAGACCACATCATACCCCTTATCCTCCAACATCGCCACAGAGATCAAGTTCTTCTTAAATCCAGGTACATGCATGACATCCTTTAACACAAAGGGTTTACCAGACTCCCTATGAAAGGATATGGTACCGATACCAGTCGCACTGTATCTACCATCATCGCCCATCTCGATGTGCACACCCAAATCTTTGTCCTCCAGATCTGAGAACAAATCCCGATCTCCCGTCATATGAAATGACGCACCGCTGTCCAAGAACCACACCGATCCCATCACACTTGAAACCAAGCATGCGATCAGTGAAAAGTTAAGCTTGAACTGCGAAGCCAAAGCTTCTCCATCTTCAGATCTTGCCGCTTGCTTTTTTTTCTTCTCGTTCGGACAGTTTGTAGCATAATTTCCATGATCATGGCAGTGAAAACACTTCACTTTCGCCATATCCTGCTTCTTGCCCTTTGCACCGGAATGAGAAGGTTTCTTACCCTTCCCCTTCTTTGCTTTGGCAACCAAAGCGCAATTTTCTTCATCAGCTCCCTTTGATGAAGATCCATCTCGAGTAGTCCTCCTTATCTCCTCCTGCATGAGATCCGCCCAAAGGCGCTCCCATCCCGGCAGCTTCTCCCGACCATTGACGCTGTCTTGATATGAGTGCCAAGCCTTCGGAAGACCAAGGAGAGCCGGGTCGACCATGTCCTCTTCATCGACAGTAACCCCCACACTTCCCAGTTCATCTCTGCATTGAGTGAACTTCGTGAGGTATTTGGCGATACTGTCGCCCTTCTCCATCTTGATGTTCCTGAGCTTATCTTTGAGCGCCAGCTTCCTTTGGTCACTCTTACTCTAGAATAGATCCGTCAAAGCTTTCCACATTAAAAATGGAGAAGCCTTTCCATGCAGGCTGGATACAATATGATCCTTGACGCCCTCCAATAGGATCCTTCGACATTTCGCCATCTTCTTTTGCCATGCTTCGACTTCAGCAGGATCAGTGGGCTTTTGGACATCCGTATCCATGAACTCCTTCAGTCCATTATCTTCTAATACTGCCTCCATGCGATCCTTCCATGCAACATAATTCGAACTGCCTTCAAGAGCATATTCGAGTCGCAAATCGTTGAAAGACATTTTCAACTCCGGCACCAAGAAAACAAAAATCTGCAAAATTCGAATTCCAACTCAAAGCTCAACCGCTCTTGATCTATGAGAACAAATTATTTCTAGCACAGAGATCGACTGCGTTTACTGGATATATCACCTTTCAAAGGAAAGGATGGATCCAGAGGCTACCTAGCCCGCATGCAGACTCTGTCTACCGAAATAAGTTTGTAATCACTGTGATGATCAATCTCTGCTTCAATAGCTCCGATACCATGTAGAAATTTGCTGAATAATGATTAATTATCCACCGAGACTATTCTGATCACATATCAATTCGAATTCATATGCAACACATAATCTCTTCCACTCAGATCATCACACATGCGGAAATAAAACAAGCGATAGCACATCAATTCATCATACACATTAACAAAGTATGTATGGGGAAAGCTTATAGCTGAAAACCCCGCAGCTATTGTGTATATTATAATGGAGAAATCATGTAACAAACTCAGTACAATACTCCTCACAAGTACTCAGTACTTTCTCATGAAGTTACACACAAACTAACTCAGTTTTGAACAGGTTACTGGTTCAAAACTCACCGCCAATTGCCTTGCCTCTATTGCGCAATCCAGGCCTGTCTATATAGAGATCCAAGGTTTGAATCTCCTTGGCTTGATAGCACAATCATCATGGGAAATTCCTCCAAGTGTGGTGCAAATCTCATGCACAACTGATGTCGCCACTGATAGCTAACTCCACCCTTTCATCTACCTCTTTCACTGGTCTCCACTGAACTGATCATGCACTGTAGTGAACTGGTGTGTTCTTGAGTTGAATAATGAGTTACTAATTAATGAATTAAATAATATTTAATTCACTCCACTCATAACTAGTTGATTAGCTAGTTAAACTAATCTCAACCAGTTCAACTAAATTAAACCGAACACAACTCCACTAGCTGTCTCATTAACTCCACCAAACTTCTGCCACTGAAGTCCTAACTGAAGTCAACCATGCATGGGCTCACCAAACCCTTGGGAATAGCGTAATTCCTCTGTCAGATGCATGAGCCACTTCCAAGGCTCGAACTGAAGTGCTCCAAGAGAGTAAACTGCTGTTTAGAGTCCAAATATTATTAAGGGTAAATAATATTTGACTTTCCTATTTTTAGGATAGGCAGTCTAAAAATAGACTTCGACCTATCGACCTATAGGTCAAAAAATAGAGGTCCATCTATTTTTACCAACATGACCAATACTCCAAGAATAACATACTGCAATCCCTGGACCATGCTCCATATGTCTAAAAATAGACATAGTCTAAAAATAGACTTTGCGCCAGAATTTTCCTGCGGGCCCACTTAGTGAAGGCAACTTCATTTCACTAAGCTCCATCATCTTGCTGCATTTTCAACAACCTATTCCTGTTAAATAATTGATGGAATGATATTTCAGATATGATCTTGTTGATCAATTGGTTGTGAGTGATCTAATTTTGTAATAGGAATAATTTTTAATCATATCGGTTATAACTTCTCTTTTCTCTATGTGTATTTAAATCAGAACAGAGATTAGAGAAGGGGGGTTATTATGGGGATTCATGATAGATGATTAGAGAGAGAATTATATGGATTATTAGATTAGAGATAGATAGGATAGGATAGGAGGAATGGGAGAATTACTATTGAAATTGTAACTTTGATCATCGACTCTCACTGTTGAAGCAGAGCACGAACTTGTTGTAACGATTATGCAATAATGAATATACAAAAACAGTTGCAGTTCCTTCGCATCTCCTGAAGTAATCTAGCGGTATTCACCGGCGGCTAAGGGCTCGGCTCTTAGTGGATATACTTACCATTCCTGTACCAGACAGTGTGGTTTTCCTTATTTCTGATTTCTGCAAGTGTGGTTTGTTTAATGATTACTTTCTGCAACTAAATTTTGTCGATGTTCTTTTCCCTCATAACAAGATCATTTCTTTCTGCAAGTATATTGTTGTGTTTCTCATTATAATTATAGAGCTTCGCTGTTCATTTTAGTAACTTAGTTTTTTTGTTCATTGCAGTCACATAAGTGTTGCTGTCTATTTCTATTATATAGCATTGTTGTTCATTTACTTTCTACAATCATTTAGTTTTTCCTTTTAGCATTCTTACAGTTAGCATAATTATCTCATTTCCATCAGTTTCATTAGCATTATTGATTTAATTCATTTCCATTTCCAATTGGTTATTTAGTGTGTTGTGTGTGAGATCAACAAATGTAAAAGAACATTGGCTATTGTTATCGAAGCTCTCATATCGAGGATCTTATTTATGCTTGATTAGTTTACATCAGTTAAAAGAGGAAGGAGTTATTGCTACTATATCCTCAACTGATAATTGCTGTTACTTTGCTGAATGAATGATTTAGTTTTAGAGCATTGAGTTTCCTTTAGTTGCAAGTAGGATTTATTAAAATAATTTGTTTATTCTTGTATTTGAAAGATCTATACTACATTTTAAGAAACATTACTCTCTGGGATTATAGCGTGCACATATTGTGTACACTCTTGAAATAAGAGGACTTGCCCAGGTTGATAATTAATGTGGGATAAATAGGAGTTTTAAAAGGCACCTTTTAGCACCCAAAAATGAGTGTTTACTATTCTAACAAATTTAGCTTCTTTTGTTGTTGGAACTGTCCACTTGAAAAATTGCTCTGTATTACTTAAAGTTTCAGAAACATAATCAACTTGTCCTTCCCACATTTCCTTCATCCTTTTAAACTATACTTTATCAACACTGTGTTTTCTATCTCTCTTTTTCATGACATCAATTTCCTGGTTTGCCAACATTAATTTCTCCTCAAGGCGCTGAAACTCTATTTTCTCTGTCACTTTCTCTATTCCCCCTTTTGTTTTGTTGATTGTATGCTTCACTGTGGGTGATGAGAGGTCAATTATCTCTTTGAATGCTTTAGCTATCTTCATGGGTATTTGAACTTCCTTGCTTCCCTCTATCAATTTCCTAGCATGCCTTGTCATAGGCTTTCTTTCTTGAAAAATGAAACCTACATCTTCCCCCTCAAACTCTAGCCTCTTTGAAAACTTGGCCTTTTTCAGCTTATGCTACTCTTCCCCAATGAACTCAGCTTGGAAAATGGGTGTTTCTTCTATGTCAATAGCTGAAGAATATCATCTACATTCCCCTTTGTTACTGGGATGTCTTCTCTAGCAACTGTCTTTCCTTTCAATGCCACTGCTTGGCTTCTAGTTACTCTTTTGGTCCCCTCTTTTCTGAAAACTTGTTTTTGTTTAGCATATTTGACAATGTTTGAACTTTGTTTTTCAAGTGGGAGAGTTGGTGTATCAAGCATTTGATTTTGGTCTGGCACTTTCTCAATTTGCTTTCTTGGTTTGACTCTTGTAGTTGCTTTTGGTTTTGCAACCATAGGTTGGCTTGGTTATACTGCTGGTGGTGATGGAACTCCTTTAGCTTTAGGGTTTCTTGCAGGAGTTAGGGTTTCCAACTCAAAACCATTTATAAACAAGAATTATGACCAATCTCTGCCTATCTTCTGAAGTTCATCTAAAATTAATAATTTCATTAAGCCATGATGAAACAAGGATGTTTCACTCCCTTCAGAATTTTCTTGCACCTTATCATCCATCTTTGCAAGACTCCTATGCAGATAAAAAGGTAAATCAAGTGAAATATTACCAATGAAGTGTAAAAGTAATTTGAAATGATATGAATATACCTTGTGATATCTTCCTTCACAGGTAAAATATTTCTGAATGTTGAGCAACAGTTTTGAGTAGTTATCCTTGATGCAACTTCTAGGGATAGAATTATTAAGGTCCATGTCTGTGTGCTCAGGTTTCATAAACTCCTTACACTGCTCCATATAAAATTTGAACCCTTTGAACCAGGTTTCTTGACCTCTTAGTATCTCTGTAACGACAGAAATGACCTCTGGTGTAATAGACACACTTAGCATCCCGACTTTAGTGGTTGTTCCATTGAAATTCATAGAAAACTCCTTGGATACCTGTGTGTGACATCCCTGAAACTTATCAAAAAACCGTAGGCAAACTACTCTTCTGAATGCTTCCATCACTGTTGGGTCTTCAATTATTGCCTTCATGTCTTCAGGTTCATGCCTTAAGCACTATCCTCCTCTATAAATTTTTCTTTCCTTTGCCATATTCTTCAGAAAAGCTTTCAGCCTCACTTGAAAAAATCTTTTAGCCTCGCTTGATATGGATGTATCAACCTCGCTTAAATAAATTTCTCAGCCTCGCTTGATAAATGTATCATCCTTGCTTGATATGGGTGTAGTAAAACCTTTTTATGAACCAGCCATAGGTTTGGCTTGACACTTAGAGCTCATACATTTTGAATGGAGGCAAAAGGAAATGAGAATGAATAAATAGGAAATATTTTGAAATTTTAAATGTCCTTTCATAACTAAAATGATGCCTCATTCATAACCTATAATGACCACGATGATTGAAAACGTGGGTGTGTACTTCAATTTCATCATTACATGACTCAACATGCCACTATCCTACCCTTTCCCAATAGTTTCTGACATTTTCCAACTCAACTGACAAGACAGTTACAAAACCATGCTTTCTTAGCGCTTGTAGTGTAATTTTTCTAGTTTGTGCTACGAAACTATTAGCGCTTTCGTAGCGCAAAACAACTTTTTTCAACGGGTGGCGCTACGAAACGGAGATTTCTTGGCTAATTGGACGGTTTTGACACAAAACTTTGGGAAATGACATACAAATGGAAAATGATGAATGTTTTACATGAAATAACTTTAAAGAAGACTTTATTTGAGACTTAGGATGAGCTTTCAACTATAAAAAATATAAAACCTTCCCTTGATCAAACCTAAATTGACTCATAAAACCCTGTTTTGATCCATGAAATTTTGTAACCTTGTCAAAATGATGTTTTGAAATTTTTTGGGTGATAACAGTATGTATGAAGGCTAGCAACCCCTTACCATATATGGAATACTCCCTCCTATGTGGAAGTATCTTCCAACTCTCAAAGGTTATGGGATAGCCCTGTTGCACCATAATTGCGCCATCAGTCACTCTTGAAGCATCACCTTTAAGCACAAAAATCTTGGTGAGAGTTGTAACTACCGATACCAAACAAAAATTCATCTCCTCCTTGGGCCAATCAAAGGCCCTCTGCACTGTGCTAGTTCCATCCAAGGCTCCCCTCTTAGCCAGATCTATAAGTGGTGATACTTGTTGTGAGAACTCTTTAACCAACTTCCAGTTTGGGGGCCTTCTTGTTTGAATGTCTACAAATAATATAACAGCATGGTATATATTAGACTGCATATTTGAGTGGATTGATTTGTCCTTGCTTCCTCTGCGCAAATCAGTCTCCATATTATGTGTGGAGACTTCCTGGAGTGGATAGGTGTGCATGCACCTGATCATTTGATGCTTACCACTCTTCTTATCTATCCATTCCATCTGAAAGGTCTCCCAATCTATGGTTACCTTCCCCATTGTAATCAACCACTTCACACCCAATATCACATTGGTTTCATGAATATCAACCACAAAGAAGTGATCAGTAAAAGTGTATGTCGCCAAGGTTATAGACAATGCTGGAACACACTTCACATATTGCATGGTTCTAGCTCATGGAACCAAAATTGAGAATCCTTCAAAATAATCAGTCGTTATTTTCCTCCTCTACACTATTTTGGCATCAATAAAATTATGGGTAGCCCCACTGTCTATCAATAATGATACTCATTTCTCCTGAACTGTACCTCAGACTCTCAAAGTTAGATACTTGGGTACCCCCGCAAAGATGCAAGGGCCCCTCCATTTGGAGAAAATGCCCCATTTCCACCTTCTGGTGGTGGTGGTTCCTCTCCTGGTGCCACAACATTGATGTCTCCTTATTGTTCCTCTTCTTCCTCCTCCTCACTATCTGATAATACCTCAATATAGTGTGCCTTCCCCACAGCACACCGATGCCCTGGTGCCCATGGTTCTTGGCAAGTGAAACAAAGCTTCCTCCTCCTCAAATATCTTCAGACATCATCACTAAGAGGTCCTTTGTTTTGGTTCTCCTTTTGGGGAATAACCTTCACATCTTTCCCCTTTGACTGAAAAGTGGGCTTTTGCTGAAATGGAGCTCTTGCCCTTGACAAAGCATATTGTAAGTCCCTAGCCCTCTCAATGGCATCTTGGAGCATAGTTGGTCTAGTGTAATTTACCAACCCATGCAAAGGATATACTATCTTATCAATGAACATATAAACTCTCCTAGTTGTAGATAAATCTGGAACCATGACATAAAGTTTTTAATATCCCAAAATAGGGAATTTCTACACTATCGGGAATATCTTAAGATATCCCAAATGTGGAGCTACAACAATACATGAACACAATATTGTAAACATAGCAATTATGATCATGAAATGAGAGGGATCAATGTACAACCATCATTTTATTAATGGATCAGAAACAATATACAAAATATCATGAGGGACAAGCCACTCAAGCCATAAGAACAAATCTCCAATGATCAAAACAATAGATACATGAGATGCTGCAACTATATAGAATGCCAGAGAGAAGTGAATGTGTAGTCTATATTAGTGTAGATGCTGCTGTAGATGTATATACATGAAATATGGCTGATATAAACAAAATAAATTCCCAACAATGAAGATATGGGCCCTAATACAAGATTTATAGCCAACCTGGAAACGATTGCTAGAAATGTCGGAAAACATACAATGTGACAAATAACCCTGGGGTTAATGTGCCACTGCAAACTGGATCTGATATGAAATGAGGCTATGACAGATTTGAAATTTTTATGTCCTCATCCAATGGTATGTCTGATTAGAAGGTTGATCCCTCTACTCAGAAATAGACCCTCCCGATGAGCTCAATGAACCCTCCCAGCAACTGCCTCTGAAGATAACGCAGATCTGGACTGAAACTATGTTTTGAGGGATGGAAGATGGTTGGAATGATGAAAAATATATGAAAATATGCCTGGTATTCCTTCTTACTGATCCTCCAATGGATAGACCAGATCTCCATTGAAAAACAAGCACGGAAATGACTCTAAGAGATCCTCCTTTGCTGCACCCTGCAACACAACCCAGCTCTAAACAGAAACTTCGCTATAGCTAAAGGAGGTAGCTTGGAAAAAATTCTAGAATGAGGAAACATAGCCCAAAGAAACTCTCCTTCCCTAAGGATGAGGTAGGGATTCCCGACCGGAAACACCCTTGTGCTAAACAACACTGCAACCCTGCTAAACAGCAAGAGGAAGCAAAGTCTCAACAGACCAAAGAAAATAATAATCAAAGCATGAATACAATGACTGTCCTCCTCTCCATATATAGCAAGTGATCCTCTCCACAATGGGTCCCATCCATGTGTGCCACCTAGCTCATACAAGTTGTTGTCCATTAAAACTATGCAGTCCATCATGGATATACAATGTATCTAGACATTGCATGTGGACTTGGTCAAATATGACTGAATCAACATGATCCAATCTTGTTCACATATGTAGGTACTCAATAAAGCTGCTTATTCTTCCCCTTTTCACATGAGGAATGTTATTTTCCATTCTAAAGAGGTTAATGGGCCTCCCTACCCATTTTATTCATCTAATGCTAACTATAATGTTCCTTTTAGCTTGAGGCTAAAATTTGGGAACATTACAGTCCTCCCCTCCAAAATGTTGCTTGTCCTCAAGCAACTGCATGGAGAGAGAAAAATTCCTCCCCTTCTCCTCTTGTGGCCTCCTCATAAATAGTCCCCACCACTGCTCAAGATAATATGTAACAAATCTGCCCTCCAATGTCTCCTCCCAAAGATGCATGACCAAATGGCTCACATCATGAAAAGGTGGAAGGTGTAAGTGGAAACCTTCTTACTGTCTCATGGCCTCCTCAAGGTAGGAGTGATGATACACATGGGAAATATCATTCCCAATGAGCAACACTCTCACCCATGTTATCATCCAAATGAAATGAGCCATTCTGGACAGCTCATCAAGGAAATCTGCAACCTCGGTTTTATGCAATGTGTTGGGGCTGAATGGAGAGTTTATATTTCCCCATAAAACTAGTTTCTCTCTCCATTTATGGTAAGTATGGCGGAGTTGCTGATATTGGGCTAAAATGTCATGGCCTTCAAAAATCGCCCAATCTACCCCACAAGATAATTCAACCATGAATTGCCTCCTCCAAGAACGCAAGTTCTCCCAATGGCTCCTCCTACATGAAGGAAAGAGGTGTGTTGTGGCAATCATGGTGTGCCCATTGTTTCTCCTGAAACATATAACATGTAAAATAGGGAGAATCATACTCCCAATGGGAATTTCCACTCTCCAAACAAAGCTTTCCATGAGTATAATCATATCAGCAATATATGGAAGCAAAATACTATGAAAACAAGCTGCCAAATGACAACCAGAGAGTGAATCATAGTTCCACACAAGGAACCGGCCTAGTGCATTCCATGCCTGCCTAAAAACAAAAAATAACAAGTGCTTCACCAACCACTTGTTTGCTGCCACAGTCATCTCATAAGATGGAAACATGAAGATACAATGTGGTGTCAATGGTGCACACCAAGAATCATGTGGCTTCCCCCACAAACCACCAATAAGGTAGCGAAAATCAATGCTACAAGTAGCTACAAGTACATCATCATACAATATGCAAGAAGGGATAATTATTCTTGATACATCATGCTGCTCAAACAAGGAAAAGAAGTACGATACAAAGTGTGAAATTATACCTCCTCCATCATGTACTTGAGATCTTGAGCTGAAATGGCTCAACGGGAATCTTTCCCTCACCTTCAATGAGTAGGGAAGTGGCTGTAACCTCCTCTCTATCACCACCCAGGCTATGCATATCTCACTATGCTAAAATATGTCATGTTGGATGCCCTCCCAAGCGAACTCCTCTCCCAAAGAAAAATATGCATCATAATGCATGGAAAGGAAGTCCTCATGTGCTGCATGAAGCAACTTCTCTTTGAGCTTAGAAGCTCTAGTCAAGAAGATACTGCCATGAGAATAGATGACCACATCATCCAATATGTAATCATCATCTCCATCTAGGTCATCCAAAATCATGCATGCACCAAGATCCTTGGAGTACTCTACTAAGAGTTGAGACCTCCAATATGGATCAATCCTTCTAAGAGATAACACTGGTGATCTGGCATGTGAAGCTCTCCTCATGCTACTGCCTGCTACTTTTAAATCCCCCATGCCAAAGTCTCCCTCCAAACTCTTCACCTCTCCAAAATACAAGAGTGGTGGACCCAAAGGCAAGATGTCTCTCATCAGTTGTAGGTCTGGTGGCCTCCCCGGTGGAATGCCTCCATGTAGTGAGACATTGAAATCTGAAGTGGACTATACATATGAGTGGACTGAGTTGTCCCTCTCTTCACTGTGCATTGTAGTCCCCTCCTTAGGTGCAAAAACCTCTTGAAATAGATAAGGGTGAATTCTCATCATCCCTTGATGTTGATCCTTCTCCTCTTCTTCCATGTATGAGAATGCCTCATCCTCAATGATAGACCCTTGATCTTTGTCATATCTTAAAGGAAGGAACTCCAGGTCTTCACCAATAGAAGAGGGCTCTTCAAGAAGTGGGGATTTTTCCCTTGGAAAATTATCATGCATGTTTTTATCCCCTTTAAAAATATGGAGTGGATTTGGTTTAATAGGTCTCTCCAAATCATGAAGAGTGTTTGAGTTTTTGTTTTTAACAAATGATGGTACACAATGTTTTCTATCAAATCTTCTCACCAATTCTTTAGTGAATCCAACATAATTTTTTACATTTTCATGAAAAAATGAAGTAGAATCATCAAACCACCAATCATGGGCCATACCTTTGAGGTGTAGCGCTGCTACTATGGTGGCCTCCTTTTCTGAAACTTGGTGTAGATGGAAATAGGAATCTAGCTCTTCTACCCAAGCTTTGGATGTGCACTCTGCTAATCCATCAAAGTGAGATAGGAATATTCTTCCTCTCTTACTTCTTCTGTGGCTGCTAGATCTTTCCTCCATGAGTTTACAAAACCCTTGGAAGTCCAATTTCTTCTTGAATCTCCATGATTGAGATTCATACTCCTGAAGATAGTCACTCAAGGTCTCCTCCCTTGGTGCATCTTCTTCCTCCATCCTTCTTGTAGTAAATGTGGGCAATAGACTGCGATGTGGATTTGCATGTGTGGTTGAATGATCACACCCATCATGTGAATAGCTAGGGCTTACTTCAATCCCTCTCAGAAATCTTCTACACTCCTCCCCTTTCATCTCCTTGAGATATTCTTTGATATTATTCATAGGTTGGAAAATAAGCAAGGAGATCCTCTCTTCCTTCATTCCTCCAAATAATGGAGTCATGCCTTTGTTTTTCTATACAAGTTATCTTGATGAGAATCTTATCCTCCTAATGGCATAATGTCTTTGGATGCGTAGGCTGAGCCAATATTATGCTTTGATACCACTGTAATATCCCAAAATAGGGAATTTCTACACTATTGGGAATATCTTAAGATATCCCAAATGTGGAGCTACAGCAATACATGAACACAATATTGTAAAAACAGAAATTATGATCATGACATGAGAGGGATAAATGTGCAACCATAATTTTATTAATGTATCAGCAACAATATACAAAATATCATGAGGGACAAGCCACTCAAGCCATAAGAACAAATCTCCAATGATCAAAACAATGGATACATGAGATGCTGCAACTATATAGAATTCCGGAGAGCAGTGACTACACAGTATATACTAGTTTAGCTACTTATGTAGATGTATATACATGAAATATGGCTGATAGAAACAAAATAAATTCCCAAAAATGAAGATATGGGCCCCAATACAAGATTTCTATCCAACTCGTAAAGGATTGCTAGAAATGCCGGAAAACATACAATGTGACAAATAACCCTGGGGTTAATGTGCCACTGCAAACTGGATCTGATATGAAATGAGGATATGACAGATCTTAAATGTTGATGTACTCCTCCAATGGTATCTTTGATTAGAAGGTTGATCCCTCTACTCAGAAATAGACCCTCCCGATGAGCTCAATGAACCCTCCCAGCAACTTCCTCTGAAAATAACACAGATATGGACTGAAAATGTGCTATGAGGGATGGTAGATGGTTGTCCTGATGACAAAGATATAAAAATATGCCTGGGAGTCCTTCTTACTGATCCTCCAATGGATAGACAATCTCTCCACTGAAAAACAAGCCCGAAAATGACTCTAAGAGATCCTCCTTTGCTGCACCCTGCAACACAACCCAGCTCTTAACAGAAACTGCGTTGTAGCTGAAGGAGGTAGCTTGGAAAAAATGCCAAAATAAGGAAATATAGCCAAAATAACCTCTCCTTCCCTATGGATGAGGTAGGTATTCCCAGCTGGGAACACCCTTATGCTAAACATCACTGCAACCCTCCTAAACAACAAGAGGAAGCAAAGTCTCAACAGACCAAAGCAAATAATAATCAAAGCATGAATACAATGGCTGTCCTCCTCTCCATATATAGCAAGCACTCCTCTCCAAAATGGGTCCCATCCATGTGTTCCACCTAGCTCATGCAAGTTTTCCTCCATTAAAACTGCGTAGTCCATCATGGAGATACAATGTATCTAGACAGTGCATGTGGACTTGGTCAAATATGACTGAATCAACATGATCCAATCTTGTTCACACCTGTAGGTGCTCAATCCAGCTGCTTATTCTTCCCCTTTTCACATGAGGAATGTTATTTTCCCTTCTAAAGAGGTTAATGGGCCTCCCTACCCATTTTATTCATCTAATGCTAACTATAATGTTCCTTTTAGCTTGAGGCTAAAATTTGGGAACATTACAAAGTTTTACGAATTAAGAAATATAGGTCTCTGGATTTTCTGACCACTTGAGCTTGGCTAGCTCAACAAAGGGTACCTTTGGATCTCTCTGATCAAATATTTCTACTAACCTTTGGGTGAATTCTGCATATGTAGTCACAATGGCATGCCCCAATCAGGGAAAATTTTAGGGGCGAATTTTAAGAGGTTTTAAATTTTGGTAGGGCGATTTTTTTATATATAAACCATTTTCTATATTGTTATAAAATTAGCCCTATAATTATTTTAAAAATAATTAAGTATTAAGTATTAGCCCAACAAAATAAATGCGGATAAAACTGAAAACATGAAATTCGCCTCCCCATTTTCTAGTTTGGAGCAGATTTCAATGGCATTCGCTTGGATTTACTAGGTATGGGGGAGGGATTGTAGTGATTCGCCCCCCATTTTTACTGATTGGGGCTTGGAAGTTAGAGGCGCAATACAAATTTGAATGCATTTACTGGAATTTACTGGGTCAGGGGAAGGATTCGATTGATTCGCCCTGGTTGGGCTTGGTTGGATCTTGAAAGGGGCTGTTGGAGGTGCAACAATGCTCTAGGCAACAACTTACAAGATCTGGACCATGGTTCCGATGACGCTGCACGCATTGACCGATGACCCTGCACGCATTGCAAGAATCAAGATATGGTTTCGTTTCGGGAGACGATAGCTTCCTGGAAAGGGATTTAGAGTACCAAGATGGTCCATTTCCCCAGTGCCATGGAGCTAAAATCGCGAGGAGGTGTTTGGACAGTGAGGAGGAGTTTGGACAGTGGTGTTGGGTTGCAACTGTAATTATATATATATATTTTATAAATTTTCTGAGTCCGAATGCTTTCAGTGTGCTTGTGATTTCTTCGGCGAGCCTAATAGTGCTCTGTAATTATTAATTTTTAATAGATTTTCCAATCCTAATGCTTCAAAGTGTGTTGGAAGGCTCGTGAATGCTCGTGAATAGTGCTGATCAGTGGTGAATGTGGGTGCTCTATGGGTGATTTGCAAGAGGTAAGCTAAAATCCAGAAGTTTACAATTGTTCTAACCTTCTTTTAAGCTCACATTCGCTAGAAATCCAAACTGTTGACACTTTCCATCAAAGGTCTCCCATAAGCTTTGACTGCAGCTCTCGATTACATTGGTTTCATACTAGTTTGATTGAATACGAAAACATATGTCAGAGATGCTACCCTTCGATCTTCTATGTTAGTAGGCTAATAGGTATGAGTATTACATGTAATAAGGGTTATCAAAGATATTTTTTTCCTATCACCATGTCTCTTAGCAAGCATTATCGAGGTTTTTGTCTTTGTCTTTTTTTATATTGGTTTGGCACAAGTTAGAGGAAAAGCATCTGAGTTGAGAGCCTAATAGCTGGACCAAGAAGTCGATTTCGTATCTCTGATATGAAATGATGAAAAGTATCATAGGGCCAAGTTGTTAGGCCATCCTTATCTCTGTTCCTTGAATAAATTTAGGTCCGAAAACCTAGAGATAGTCTAGTGTAGGACCAAGTTGCAACATGGCTGTTGTAGGTTTCTTGTGCTTGGTTTGAATGCAGGTTAGCAGGCTGCATAAATACCTAGGTAGAGCAAGGCTTTTAGATAGGGCCGAAGGTAGATAGATACTTTTAAGAAGGTTGCAAGGGTGCTTGGTTTGTAGAGGAAGTATTCTAGGTTGGAACGTTGTTCCTAAAAGAGCTAGAGCAGGAGTTTGAAGATCATCCAAAGTGTGAAACATCACAAGTAATTTTGTGTTGCATCCGTGGAGGAATATCTTTGCAAATATTTGTGGGAAACTGAATTGTTGTAGATATCCTTTTGAGGACCAAAAGGGTGCAACAATAGGCTAGAAGGTGTCTTATAACCCAACTTATGGAAAGACTTGATAGAAGAAGGGAAGCCACAGTCTCTTGAAAATACCATTGTCAATAATAGGATATAACGTTCCATTTTGTAGAAGAATGAACGATTGATCCAATTAAATTATTGAAATTATATATGCCATGACCCTAGATAGAAATCAAGATCAAAACTTTTGAAAATAACATTCAACATAACACAGAATTTGGTAAGAAATCACAACATTAGTGAGTGAAACATTAGCGAGTGATTGCAAAGCAGTTTTTATCAATAAAATTAAAACCAATTTTTATGTAACCTTGGCACAAATACATAAAATTACTTGACTATTCACTTGTAAAAACCCAAAACTTCAACTATCAGCCAAACAACTATTAACAACATAACAAATTGAAGATAATCTGCAAAGTTGGCGACATACATCTCATAAAACTTCACACAAATCATAGTAAAGGAAAGGGTGATGATTGCCAAAGCAAGAATGCATACCTTCCAATATCTGCATATGCTACACATAAATATGCAATCAATGCATCCAACGCCTTTTCTTCGACTGGTGTATTTGAGTCAGATACTACCTTCTTGAAAAATGAACCTAAGGTGTAAACAATGCATGCACAACTTCCAATCAGATCAAGAAATATATCATACAATATACAACTCATGCCTCCACCATCCTTAGTCCAACATGAAATAGGCTATTAATACTGATAATTCAAAATCTCACTAGATCATTTAAGTTGTATCTATGTCTAAAAAAAATTATTGAACTAAAAATGATAGTTGTCAATATATGCACAACACCACCAATAGTCCTATATAAAAAGATCAACTTTGTGAAACATGAGGTTAATGAATAAATAACAATTAAAAATTCACTTAGATAACCAGCTACAATGGCATGACTGATGTGTTCTCTTTTAGACCACATTGCATCTTCAAAAAATATCGCCATCTCAATCAAATATGCAATTCTTATTCTCAAATTTCTGTCTAAAGTATGTATGGGCTTAAAACCCTACTAGAAAACACGTTTCGCCACCTCTCCTGATAACATATTCCACAAATCCATTTTGAAAAGGACCCTTAGAGAGATATCACATCTAGAACATCCAACCTCTGCTGAATTTATAAACACTACTGCTCCTCTGGCAATGAGTTCAAAGAACTGCAATTGGGACATCTTAAAAATGTGATACCATGTGCTATAGTAGAGAAATTTTAGTCCTCCATGTTAGTAAAATCATCACAGCTGGGACTCAGATGATGTTCTCAGGTCACTGCTTCTGTCAAAAACCTGTTCTAATGCAAGGTTTTTCTTGTTCAGTTTTTTAGATTTGATCTCATATGTTTTGCACAGAGTCTTCATGCAGGCAACACATTTCCATAGTCTCTTTTCAAAAACCATATTTCAGGTGCCTAGGATGAATTTAATATGTACTAATGTAGTGATAGGTTAGAAAAACTTTCTACAAGATAGCCACAGTACTGTTATTCTATGAGCCTATATGGATAGTATGATGTATATTTTGATTTCACACTTGACATGTCAAATATAATGCTTTTTTAACATGGGAAAGCATATAACCAAAGTGAGATAAAATATAAACATTTATGAGAAATTTCTTATTTCAATATCGTGTGAATTATAAGAAGATTTTATAGGGAAAATGAGTGACAAAATTTACTATTTCACATATTTCACATTCAAAACTTTCTTTTCTTTTTCAAGTTTGTTAACTTCTCATAAATAAATTAAAATTGTAGCACTAATGCACTATAAATTCACTTGTATATATGATAAATGTGTGTATGTATGGGCGAAAGCAGCAATTAGGCTTAACATGGAATCCACTAATGTTTTGTGCTTATGGAATCCACTAGATTCATGGATCACTGATAAATTAATATCCTTGAGGCAAAGAAACACTTATTTTGGGGATAAGAGTAAATTATATTAATTAGTTCTGAAAACAAGAGGAAGACTTTTGCCCATGAAATCCTCAGAATAGTGTGAAACCTACTTTTTTGGGAGCATACTTGAATGAATGGAAAACCCTGATTGACTTACGAATTACAAGTACTTCGTTGACAGGCATAAACTTCTGGTGTATGGAAATACTTGATAGAAGAAGGGAAGCCACATTCTCTTGAGCAGTGGAGGCCAAGTTGGTAGGACTGTAACAGTGGTTACAACGTGCCCTAATCAGAGGTCTGGATTCTGAAGCAAGAACACAAAACCAAGAACAAGAAGGATAAGGGGAATTTGAGAAACAAGGTATGTTTCTCTAATAGATTGGTTTGCTTTTTAATGAATGGTTGTTAAAGAGAAATTGTGGACTGCTGAAAGGCCCAAGTACAATGATGTTTGAAGAATTAGGTCACTATTAGAAGGAAAATATTATGAAGCCCTAAGGACAATGATATCTAGAATTCGAAATTTTTTGTATGGGAAGATGTGTGAATTCACTAAGCACACTGAATGTGGAAGTTATTTAGTATTGTATGAGCTATTGATGATGCCTTAACTTGTGTGAAAATGTAGTAGTCTTGACTCTTGACTCTTGTCACTATGTAAGGACATTTCTAGAAGACCATATGAACAATATAGCTTGTAAAAACAAAAGTATTGTTGAAGGAAAAAATTGAAAGTCCTTGTTCTAAAATATCAGAGATATAGGGCAGATCCTTTAGAAAAATTATATTATTGGACTGTATGAAGGCAGAACTAAAAACCCTAGTTCTGTGATTTGGAGCAACATATCAATGATTTGGGGCAACTAGTTGAAGACCGTATGAGTTGAAAATCTTGAAGGAACAAGATAGCAACTAGAGGTAAGGATTATTTATGACAATGAAGCTATGTTGACTGATGAATATTGATTGGAAAGGTCAGCCAAGTTGTGGGACACCTTGAATAAATTTAGGTTCGATGATCTAGAGATAATCTAGTGTAGGACCAAGTTGCAATAGGGTTGTTGTAGGGTTCTTGTGCTTGGTTTGAATGCAAGTTAGCAGGCTGCATAAATACCTGGGTAGAGCAAGGCTTTCAGAGAGAGCTGAAGGTGGATAGAGACTGTTAATAAGGTTGCAAGGGTGATTGGTTCATAGAGGAAGTCTACTAGGGTGGAACATTGTTCCTAAAAGAGATGGAGCAAGAGTTTGAAGATCATCCAAAGTGTGAAACATCACAAGTAATTTTGTGTTTCATCCGTGGAGGAATATCTTTGCAAATATTTGTGGGAAATTTAACTATTGTAGGTATCCTTTTGAGGAAAAAAAGGGTGCAACAATAGGCTAGAAGGTGTCTTATAACCCAACGTATGGAAAGAATTGATAAAGGAAGGGAAACCACAGTCTCTTGAAAATACCATTTTCAATAATAGGATATAATGTTCCATTTCGCAGAAGAATGAACGATTGATCCAATTAAATTATTGAAATTATCTATGCCATGACCCTAGATAGAAATCAAGATTAAAACTTTTGAAAATAACATTCAACATAACACAGAATTTGGTAAGAAATCACAACATTAGTGAGTGAAACATTAGCGAGTGATTGCAAAGCAGTTTTTCTCAATGAAATTAAAACCAATTTTTATGTAACCTTGGCACAAACACATAAAATTACTTTAATATTCACTTGTAAAAACCCCACAACTTCAACTATCATCCAAACAACTATTAACAACATAACAAATTGAAGATAATCTGCAAAGCTGGCGACAGACATATCATAAAACTTCACACAAAGAACAGTAAGGGAAAGGGTGATGATTGCCAAAGCAAGAATGCATACCTTCCAATATCTGCATCTGCTACACGTAAATATGAAATCAATGCATACAACGCCTTTTTTTCGACTGGTGCATTTGAGTCAGATACTATCTTCTTGAAAAATGAACCTAAGGTGTAAACAATGCATGCACACCTTCCAATCATATCAAGCAATATATCATACAATATACAACTCATGCCTCCACCATCCTTAGTCCAACATGCAATAGCCTACTAATACTGATAATTAAAAGTCTCACTAGAGAATTTCAGTTGTACCTATTTCTAAAAAAAAATATTGAACTAAAAATGATAGTTGTCAATATATGCACAACACCACCAACAGTCCTATATACAAAGATCAAATTTGTGAAATATGAGGTTAATGAATAAAGAACAATTAAACATTCACTTAGATAGCTAGCTACAATGGCATGACTGATATGTTCTCTTTTAGACCACATTTCATCTTCAAAAAATACTGCCATCTCAATCAAATATGAAATTCTTGTTCTCAAATTTCGGTCTAAATAATGTACAGGATTACAATCCTACTAGAAAATACGTTTCTTTTTCCACCTCTCCTGATAACAGATTCCACAAATCCCTTTTGAAAATGACCCTTAGAGAGCTATCACATCTAGAACATCCAACCTCTGCTGAATTTACAAACACTACTGCTCCTTTAGCAATGAGTTCAAAGAACTGAAAATGGGACATATTAAAAACGTGATACCATGTGCTACAGTAGAGAAATTTTAGTCCTCCATGTGAGTTAAATCATCACATATGGAACTCAAATGATGTTCTCAGGTCACTGCTCCTGTGAAAGACCTGTTCCAATGCAAGGTTTTTCTTGTTCAGTTTTTTAGATTTGATTTGATATGTTTTTCACAGAGTCTTCATGCAGGCAGCACATTGCCATAGTCTCTTTTCAAAAACCATATTTCAAGTGCCTAGGATGAATGTACTATGTACTAATGTAGTGATAGGTTAGGAAAACTTTCTACAAGAGAGCCACAGTACTGTTATTTTATGAGCCTGTATGGACAGTATGATGTATATTCTGATTTCACACTTGACATGTAAAATATAATGCTTTTTTAACATGGAAAAGCATATAACCACAGTGATATAAAATATAAACATTTATGAGAAATTTCTTATTTCAATATCGTGTGAATTACAAGAAGATTTTATAGGGAAAATGAGTGACAAAATTTACTATTTCAAATATTTCACATTTGAAACTTTCTTTGCTTTTTCAATTTTGTTAACTTCTCATAAATAAATTAAATTTATAGCACTAATGCACTAGAAATGCACTTGTATATATGATAAATGTGTGTATGTATGGGAGAAAGCAACAATTAGGCTTAACAAGGAATCCAGTAACATTTTGTGCTTATGGAATCCACTAGATTCATGGATCACTAAGAAATTAATATCCTTGAGACAAAGAAACACTTATTTTGGGGATAAGAGTAAATTATATTAATTAGTTCTGAAAACAAGAGGAATAATTTTTCCCATGAAATCCTTAGAATTGTGTGAAACCTACTTTTTGGGGATCAGACTTGAATGAATGGTAAACCCTGATTGACTTACGAATTACAAGTACTTCACTGACATGCATAAGCTTCTAGTGTATGGAAATACTTGATAGAATAAGGGTAGCCATAGTCTCTTGAGCAGTGGAGGCCGAGTTGGCAGGACTGTAACAATGGTTACAACATGCCCTAATCACATGTCTGGTTTTTAAAGCAAGAACACAAAACCAAGAACAAGAAGGATGAGGGGAAGTTGAGAAATAAGGTATGTTTCTCTAATAGATTGGTTTGTTTGTTAATGAATGGTTGTTAAAGAGCACTTTTGGACTGTTGAAAGGTCCATGTATAGTGATATTTGAAGAATTAAGTCACTATTAGAAGGCAACTATTATGAAGCCCTAAGAAAAATGATCTCTAGAATTCAAACTTTATTGTATGGGAAGATGTGTGAATTCACTAAGCACACTGAATCTGGAAGTTATTTAGTATTATATGAGCTATTGATGATGCCTTAACTTGTGTGACAAAGTAGTAGTCTTGACTCTTGAATCTTGTCACTATGTAAGGACATTTCTAGAAGACCCTATGAACAATATAGCTTGTAACAACAAAAGTATTATTGAAGGACAAAATTGCAAGTCCTCGTTCTAAAATATCAGAGATATAGGGAAGATCCTTTAGAACAGTTATATTATTGGACTGTATGAAGGCAGAACTAAAAACCCTAGTTCTGTGATTTGGAGCAACATATCAATGATTTGGGGCAACTAGTTGAAGACCCTATGAGTTGCAATCTTGAAGGAGTAGGATAGCAGCTAGAGGTAAGGATTATTTATGACAATGAAGCTATGTTGAATGATGAATATTGATTGGAAAGGTTAGCCAAGTTGTGGGACACGTTGAATAAATTTAGGTCCGAAAATCTAGAGATAATCTAGTGGAGGACCAAGTTGCAACAGGGTAGTTGTAGGGTTCTTGTGCTTGGTTTGAATGCAGGTTAGCAGGATGCATAAATAATTGGGTAGAGAAAGGCTTTCAAAGAGGGCCTAAGGTAGATAGAGACTGTTAATAAGGTTGTGAGGGTGGTTGGTTCGTAGAGGAAGTCTGCTAGGTTGGAACATTGTTCCTTAAAGAGCTGGAGCAGGAGCTTGAAGATCATGCAAAGTGTGAAACATCATAAGTAATTCTGTGTTGCATCCGTGGAGGAATATCTTTGCTAATATTTGTGGGAAACTGAACTATTGTAGGTATCCTTTTGAGGACCAAAAGGGTGTAACAGTAGGCTAGAAGGTGTCTTATAACCCAACGTATGGAAATACTTGATAGAAGAAGGGCAACCATAGTCTCTTAAGAAGTGGAGGCTGAGTTTGAAGGACTGTAACAATGGTTACAACATGCCCTAATCATAGGTCTAGTTTCTGAAGCAAGAACACAAAACCAAGAACAAGAAGGATAAGGGGAAGTTGAGAAACAAGGTATGTTTCTCTAATAGATTGGTTTGTTTGTTAATGAATGGTTGTTAAAGAGCACTTGTGGACTTTTGAATGGCCCAAGTACAATGATGTTTAAAGAATTAAGTCACTATTAGAAATAAACTATTATGAAGCCCTAAGGGCAATGATCTCTAGGATTGAAATTTTGTTGTATGGGAAGATGTGTGAATTCACTAAGCACACTAAATGTGGAAGTTATTTCATATTGTATGAGCTATTGATGATGCCTTAACTTGTGTGAAAAGGTAGTAGTCTTGAATCTTGTCACTATGTAAGGACATTTCTAGAAGACCCTATGAAAAATATAGCTTGTAACAACAAAAGTATTGTTGAAGGACAAAATTGCATGTCGTTGTTCTAAAATATCATAGATATAGGGTAGATCCTTTAGAACAGTTAGATTATTGGAATTCCAAATATGAAAACTAGGTTTACTCAATTATAATCAACTAGCAAGGGGGAGTATGATAATTCAAAAGAGAGCTCATCCAGATCCAAAAAGAGCCATATATGGATAAACACACACCAATTTAACGTTAAATATAATTGGTTTGGCAGAGAAATGAGACAGTTGGAATTGACAGGTAGCTTATTAGGGCTCAGCTGAGTAGGAAAACAATTGCAGGGTGAAAGGACTTTCAGAAAGGAGAAAATTGAATGACTTGATGGCATTACTTAGTTTTTATAAAAAAATATCAAAGAACCACAAGTAATTATCTCATGTGAGGATAGGAAAGGCTACAAAGGAATAGATAATTGAGTTGTGAAATATAACATTTGTGATTTTACAATTGGTTAATCATAAGATGCTTCTAATCTATGTAGATACTAGGGATAATTTGTGATTATGTGCTAGGTGTTTATATTAAATCTCTGAGAAGGAAAGGAAATTGGCAAACGTAATTCTGATTTAAACTAGACCTATTTATGTGCCTTGCAGAGTAGAGCAGAGTAATTATTAATATGGAATGAATCCCACCATATTTATTTTTTGATACATTTAAAATGATTGAAATTTAAGAGATTTGACACTACTAATGAAATTTCCAAATCAAATATGGTAATATCATGATGGAAGGATACTTATAATTTTGGGCACGAATTGTCATACACCTGTTTTTTACTAATTTTGATGTATAATTCGCATAGTGAGTCTTTATGGACAGGCTTACCCAGGACGAATAACAGGCGGAGTAGAAGCTGATGTGATGGATGCAAATGAGCTTGCAACCCATGCATTCCTCCAGGCAAGCCATTATATTTATTTTTCTTTTTGAATTGATCTCAACCTATAGCAAAATATCTATGTTCCCTTAATTTGATTTAGCAGGAAAAATTATGATTAAGGACTGCTATGCACAATTTTTCCTTTAATTATCTCGAATAAATATTAGATGTTTACCAAATCTTATGTATGGATGTAAAATCTTTTATACCTTGATTTATCAACTATAAAAGTGCCTTCCTACTCCTATAGTGACCTCTTAATTTGGTTCATTTTTTTTTCTAGTTGGATTGTCAGAGGGGAGCATTCTTCAAAGCTAGAAATCATCTCTGGACCTATAAACAGTGGGTTCAGTTGAATTAGTTATCATATATGTTTTGTAAGATTAGATATTTGTGGGCTTTAAAGTGAATCTAAAGATAATATTTGTCATGGTGATGAGACTTACTGTTATAACTTATAATTTAAAATATCAACAAGGAGACAAAAGTTACAGTTTGAAATCTTTCAAAATTTTCAATGGAGAGATATCTCTGCTCTTTTTTAATATATTTTATTCCTATCATTGCCTTGTCTCTAGTTGTAATTGCCCTATTTGGCATGTAACTTCTCTTTTTCTTTTCGTAGGAATTCCCCCCCCCCTTTTTTTTGGAAAATATGTCTTGTTATACAAAATATTTAAAAACGTCACCTCAACAAAGATTAGAACAAATCAAATCACGTGATTTCAAAGGATGATTATCAAGGCTACAAGATCCATGAGCTATATTGTCATAAAATCCAAAGTAAGGTTAAATAAGTTCTTATCAAATAAAAAACAAGGTGAACCATGCAGACAATGATTGGGTCACCGAAAGAATTCAAATAAACATAGAATAAGAAAAATTTATTAGGTTTTCCCAAGATGTTTTGGGTAGGTTGGTTACAACAAGCCCCCACCTCCTCATTCGGAGGTGAGTTGAGAGGAACCAATAGGCTCTTTTTCTGTGACAAATGTAGCAGGTTTCTCTGGAGTCAAGCTAGGGCCAACTACCGGGGTCAGCTGGGCCTTTTGAGCTTGAGGAGCTTTGCTATTTTTGACAAATTTCACCCATTTTTCATTATTTTTAAAGGTTCATAGGTTGTTTGAGCCTTCCCTTGCTCATCCTTAGAGATTTATGATTTTATATTTTTGGTTTGGCCAATAAGGGGTAACCCCTAATCCCATGGTTTGGGATTTGACCCTGTCACCCACCAAAATGGGTAACCCTATAAGAGAAATTTTCTCCTACATTAGACAGCTAGCCAGCCAAAAACTCCTGATATTCACTTCATGATGATGATATACCATGTGCGTCAACCATCTGCATCATCCAGATAGGTGATTCAAATATTGAAATTTTTGCATACCTTTATTATGTTATATACTTCCTTATTTGACTCTCGTAAGTAGCACTCAGTAGGTTAAAATTGGGTTCACTTAATTTCTACATTCAAATTGATGCATTGTATTTTCATAGTCTTTGACCCTTTGGAATTATTAACTAGTTTTTTCCAAGCATTTAATGGTCTGTTAATGGTGGTTGTGTGCATTAGCTGTAGCACAGTTAATTGACAGAAGACAAGGGTAAAGGTTTTTTGTGTGTCTTGCATGCAGCACAAGGTATGCTGACCAATGTTCCTTTCATGGGACTGGTTGATTGGGATAACTGTGGAGCCCAGATTAAATATCCAAGCTTGTTTCTTGAAATTGTTTGGTTATTGGTGTGTGTAACACAACTTCCAAGTTTCCTCCCTTCATATTTAGAGTTTCTTGCTATTGGTATTCCCTATGCAGTGGTGATTTCCTGCTTGACATGGAGGTATACTGGTCATGCGTCATTTGAATTAGGTTTTTCTCCTTGGCTCTAACTGGTACATATGATCTACCAGTAAATAAATATTTTAGGAGAGACTATAATTTATCCTATTTGAAGAAAAATATCATCAATTTGTCAAGGTTGGAACTGGGTTTTGTCTTTGCAGGTCGAGAACCTCTGCAGCCATGTTCTTGTCATTGTCTACTTGGTCACATTGGTGGTTGTTGTTACCCCTCATGTTGACATGATTGGTAAATGCATATTTTAGGGGTAACTTGTAGGGTGCTCAAGGAATATAGACACACACTTATTTTTGGTTGAGAGTATTCCTTCATGTGATGATCTTCCTGGATGTTCAGCATAGTGATTCTCCTTGATAATAATGTGGTTGCCTTGGTTGGAATGATGATTCTAGCCTTCACAAGGTTATATTATCAATGGAGGTTGCTTCAGTGGTGCATAATGTTCTTCACGAACCAACATCAAGGTGGTCAAATAATCACATCTTGGTCACTTTCACCTTGTGCTGCATGGTTAGATCATAAGTATCCTCTAATGTGGTAATACACTTACCTAGTTTCATTCATGTTCATGTCATTTTCCCATAGTTTTACCTAGGCAATTTTTTTTACCTAGGCAGGAAAGACTTGGTAAAAATTGAAATAAATTTTGAAGGGCCTAGCTTTGTGATAGCCTTTCCTTCTCTTTATATATATTCAATTCCAATTTTAGAAACGTTGTGGGCCAAATTGATACCTAGAAGCTGCCAAAATACATATAATTCTGGAATAAATTCACCAGAATTATTTCTGCAACAATTAGACAAATCATTAAGACGAATGGGGAATTACTTTCTAGGTCTAGGTGAAGAACAAGAGTTTCACATACTTGAGTTGAATTCCCTTAGTTATATGTTGAGGTTGTTTGTGTCAGAAATAAATTTACATTCACATATATTTACCAGATTGAAGATCGAAGTCCATAGTTTCTATTGTTGAGGTCCCCTATGAAAGAATTGGGTTGGAGCATTCTAACTTTTTAGAGCGATTTAAGAAGAAAATTTGTGATGACAATCCAAATATATCATGTCCCTTGAAACTTGTTCAGGAATTACCTAAACATTTTTTCATTGAACCCATACCTCTTAGTGAATAACTTAAAGAAGTTAGAGCAATTTTTCTTGTTCCAAAAATTAGTTATGAGTGTCCCCTTAATTTTGTAATAGGCATGCCTATTGAAATTTGGTTGTTGATGGTTTTGGGAGACTTGGTACAATATAACAAAATAGATGTCAATGAATTTGAAGGAAATGGTGGAGTAAAATCTGGTTCAGTTACTTTGCCATTTAATGTTGTGAAAAAAAATTCAACATGTTTCTTAGAAGTTTATGTTATGATGGAATGCCACTTTGAAATTGGGACATTTCTATTAAATAGGTTTTATGCTGGTTCAAAACGAGAACTTGTTTCACTATCCCATGATGGGCTCCAATTTTCCCTTTGGTGTTTGGGCCTACAAGATCTTCTATCCATTGAAAAAGTTTGCAAGTCTCTGCATGCTACAGTGAAAGATGATCCTTGTTTATGGAAAACTATACATGTGGAGTATCCTATAAGTGAAAGGCTCATTGATGATTCCTTTTTAAAACTTTTTGAAAGGTCTCAAGGTCAGTTACGAAAATTGACTTTAGTGGAGTGCCTGAAAATTACAGATGATGGACTAAAGAAAGTATTCGACATTAGTCCAAAGCTTACAAAGGTTGGTATCTGTCTTTGTGGTGAACATGGTATTAATTTTAAATGGCACTGATGTTATAACAACCATGGTATTCATTTTAAATGGCACATTTTAAAAATACACTTGTATTTTGAATTGTATTGCAAAAATTAGGAGGATACAATGCAACACCCTGCACCAGGAGTATGAGGTTTTCTCTGTGTCAATTTCCATGGACAAAACAAAAAAATCCTCTGCAAAATTTTCAATCTTGGGAAGCTACTGAAAAATCTCCGACCTCTTTGGAAGAAGTAACACCTGCACCAAGAGTATGAGGTTTTCTCTGTCTATATTTCCACGGACAAAACATCAAACTCCTCTGCAAACTTTTCAATCTTGGGAAGCTACTGAAAAATCTTCGGCCTCTTTGGAAGAATTAAGACCTGCACCAAGAGTATGAGGTTTTCTCTATGTAGATTTCCACAGACAAAACAACAAAATCCTCTGCAAACTTTTCAATCTTGGGAAGCTACTAAAAAATCTGCAGCCTCTTTGGAAGAATTAACAATGACAATAGAAGCAGAAGCAAGTGATGAAAAGGCTCAATATTTTCATCCATCAGGGATTGTAGAGTTTTGGGTATTGGGGGAATAAAAAAATCAACAATTCCCTCTAGCTTCTAATGAGATTCCAACTTACTTTTTAAAATTGTGCTTTCGTCATGAATCAAAATACAAACTAGAAATCACTTGTATTTGTACCACTGGATCAAATCAATGTAATGGCTTTGTGCACTAAATAATTTTTTCTTGTGCTTAAGACCAATGGCTATGAGCAAGGTATAGAATTTGGAATATGGTCATTATTAGTATTCTTTATGCTTTAAATCGTAAGAATGGCTCTGAAGACATCTACCATGGCAAGGGGAGGAAAGCAAGGGCCTTGGGCACTAATAAAATATTTACAATCTCAATGGCAATGGGGATATCACAGATTCATGGTTGTAAACTCTTCTGGTAGATTCATTGTCTTTTGTAATGGGATTGAATCTCACCTCTCCTCCTGCAACAACAAACAGAAACAAGATGGTGGTAGAGGGTACAATTCTTAATCTGGGGAGTCATGGGAAGCTGGTCCTAAAATACTCGGACAAAACCGTGGTTTGGAGTATCGATACTGATAAGTCTAAAGGAATTTTAATAGCGAAGAACGCCAATTTTCAGATTTATAATTCCGTGAATTCTTCGCTTGTGTACGAGGGTTCAAATATTGTGCAGAAAATATGGGATTATCCCATGCACACACTCTTGCCTGGGAAATCGCTGAAAATAGGGCAAACACTTGTCTCGAATTCATCTGCGAAGAATATGTTTTGTGCAGGATTAGGGTTGGTTTTTTTCTACACAATCTCAATCCAGGAGCCTTATGGGGGTTGCAAAGGCTAGACTCCCAAGGTGTTCTTAGGACTTGATTTTATAAGTCATCATTAGTAAGTCCCAAGGCCGTCTATAAGGGCCAGAATTTGCAGGTTTTGTCTAATGAAAATGTAGGCAAATCATCTTCTTTTTATGCCTGCGCTAATGGGATTCGATTGCTACCAACAGGTCCTTTCTATAATGACAACAATGGGTAGTCTTCGTGTCTACCATGTCTCTATGGTTCTTGGACGAAACAATGTTTAAGATTGGTGTATGGACTTCGAACTAGACTACCCTGTCTCTCTGGTTCCTGGATAGAATTGATAAGAATTGTCTATTTCTCAAAGCCTACTAGTCTTATCTGTGACAAAGGCCAATGCATCTGCCTTCAATTTGAGAAAATCCAAAACCATGGGGTAGGGATGTTATAATAGCCAAGGTATTCATTTTAAATGGCACATTTTAAAAAATACACTTGTATTTTGAATTTTAATGAAAAAATTATGAGGATACAATGCAACCTCCGTATTTTTTCAAATGTACCATTTAAAATTAATACAAAGGAGTGACTGTCCCTATCTGAAAATCACTCCTCACAGGCTAAGGGAACTTGCAAAATGACAGATATAGATTCATAATAGCCCAGTGCTCAATTTTCCTATTATTTTAAAAAGCTACTAATGTATGTAGGATCTAAATCAATTTTGTGTTGATGAAGGTTGATTACATACTGGGAGATAATCCTATGAGGATGTCATACATGGTTGGATATGGTTCCCTCTATCCAAAACTTATTCATCACAAAGCCTCTTCTCTACCCTCCAAGGCCAATCATCCTCAACCCATTCCCTGCAAAGTAAGCTTCCAATCTCTGTACAATAGTGCACCCAATCCCAACATCTTGGTGGGAGTTGTGGTGGGAGGCCCAGACAACATGGATAGGTTTACTGATGTGAGAAACAATTATGATCAATACAAACCTTCCACCTACATTAATAAACCTTTAGTGGGTTCCCTTGATTATTTGGCCCATTTTAATAACTCTTAAATATCCTATATTCTTCTAAAAAAGAGAAGGAATTAATAATGCTTGGAGAAGGAATTAATAAGGGTTATAAGCAGCCCAGTATCCCTTGCTATTGTTCACATGATTTCTGCAGGATCTCCAAAATAAAATCAATGGAATGGAATTAAATTTGTATCCCTTGCTATCATTCACATGATTTCTGCAGGATCACCAAAATAAAATCAATGGAATGGAATTAAAGATTTTCAATCAAGACTATGGTTGCTAGTAATTTTTTCACATTCATTATATGATGCAGCCAGTAATCTTACTCGTTGGAAATTTTCGCAAGTTCATTATAATTTAGATTGTGAAATAATTGTGAGTAACGTGATATTGCACGAACAATGCATTAATTAGTTGTAGCAGATTTGGACATATTCATGAGGAATACGTGACACTGCACTAACATTTAATTAAATGGTTGAAGGAGATTCATGCTTTTGGAACATTTTTACGCACTTCACGTTTAAGATGGTTACAGGATATTTGTGAGATATTCCTCAACAATGTCACATTTAAGTATAAATTCATTAAATGGTTGAAGGACATTCATGGTTGATAAATTTGACTGGAGGGTGTGACATATTTCTCATATGGTGAAACATGTGACTAAGTTTTAGTGGATTAATTATTATTTTCCTTCAAATCTAATGTTAAAATTTTGAAAAAGGTAGTTTATATTTTAACACATTAGTAGGTACATGTCACTTGTATTAGAAAAAATCCATTTTCTTTCTCCACTTTGCTCATAAATTATTCAAATTAATATACTTTGTTCATGTTTCATAAGTTTCATTTTGATTTATTCCTTCCCTTGAATTAATTTACTTAGAAAATTTTGGTTTCTTTCCTTCTTGGTTTAAACTAGCTCCTCCATATACCATTGTCGAATAAGGTATGCAGAGAAGAGGGTGGAGATAATATTGATTTTGATCGCATACAATCAAGCTTTCCTACATAGCTATCCCCCCCAAGCAATGGTACAGATTCCTGTCTCTTATCATTTTTTCTACTCCTGACCATATCACTCTGCACAATACATAAATTTAATATAGGAAAGGTAACAGTTTAGGTGCAATATTGGTGCATGATTGTACTATTTTTGGCATATTTGATTGCATTATTTTGGTGCTACAATCAATGATTGTGTATCATGTATGGTAATGTGTTTGGCCTGAATGCTTGTGATTACAATTTGATATCTTTGCATTTTTAAGTAAAAATAGATCAAACATTTTGTTTGTTTTTATGAATTTATGTTTATTTTTGATCCAGTGGAGATGATTAGTGACTTGGGTTCCTTTTAATCAGGCTTCACCATGTGGCCTTACCTAGTGATATACAACTCGTCTCTTGATGTTTTCTTCCCTTATAACCATGTCACATTATTCATACCATAGCGAACAGTATTGGTGTAATACTGATGGGTGCTTGTATTGTTTTTGTCATTTCGAGTGCTTCATTTGGTGCTACAAACAAGTTTGGATGTGTGTTACTTAGTTTGGCATGACTCGTGAGTGTTTGAGACATTTCGTTTGGATTGAATACTTTTGATTACAGTTCAATGCTTCTAGATATGGATTATTTTCAAGTATTGAATTTACTTCAACATCAATTTAGAAACTGATAGAACCCTATTGTTTGTTGCTTCATTTGTGTTTAACTATCTCTTACAATATCTGGTACATATTGATATCAATATGTGTTTATCTGTTGCAGGTCAATGAGATTGATTCTAGTGTAGCTCTGAACATGTCTAGGTAGACTTTGGAGATGAAAAGTTTACCATTAGTAGTTGGGAACATAAAGTACAATTTAATGTTGAGCATTGGAAAAGGTATGAATTCACCATGTATTTCTTTATCTTTTTCCTTTAAACATAACTCTTTTTATTCTAGAAATATGATATATTGAAGGATTATGATAGAATTGCAAAGATTAATGTTTATTGTGAAATTGGCTAAAGATTGTCTTTTATTTTAAACAGGAAACAAATGAAGTGGGAAACCACCATTTGAAAGGCAAAGCTAAAGCAGGAGTAACTGTTGTTCCTCCAGCAAAAGGCCATATCCAGACAAGAAGGATGAAATCATAACGCAAAGTTAAAGAAAGGCAAGGAATAGCACAACTACAACACAAGAAGACAAAGTGTTAGCTAAAAGAGGAAAATAGAGCGAATTCCTCAGGATATTTCGATCCTGAGGGATCGCTATTCAAAGTTTATCTTTGTTTCTTGTATTTTCCATCGAGTTGTTATAAAAGGCAGCGCCTGTAGAAATCGAAGGGGATGATTATCATTGAAACTTATTTTGTAATTCTACACTTTTATTGACTCTCATGATTCAAACAGAGAGAGACTGTTTGTAAACGTTGTTATGCATGATTAATACATGAATTAGTTGTCATTCCATCACTTGAATCTGAAGTATCTCAACGGTGTTTCCCTGGTGGCTAAGGGCCTAGCCCTGGTGGATTCACTTGCTCTTTTGTTTCATTATCTTTTGATTACAATTGTGTGACGGTTTGCATTTATTTTCATTACAGTTTCAAGTTTAATAGTTTACTGTTTTATTGCTATACAATCTTGGCGTGTTACATTGTTGAATTGCGTTGCCGTTCCTTTCCAATTTAACAAGAATCTTGATCCCTGTATAACTTATCTTGTTATGCCTTAACAGAGCTTCGTTGTTTAGCATCTTATGTTCCATTCCAGTTGCTGTTCCATTCCATTTGGTGTTCCATTCTGATTGTTTTTACTTTCGGATTGCTGTTCAATATAATTTGTTGTTCAATTCCATTAGATAGAGTTTGTTGTTCAATTCCATTAGATAGAGTTTTTTTTTTCATTTCTATTGTTGTTCAATTCCAGCAAAGTAGATCTATTGTTCTTTTCAGTTAATTAGTTTATAGTTTATTTCAAACCTGCAAAGAGTTTGGTTTTGCTTTTGAGAGCTTGCCTAGTTTACTTTCATTAGCAGCATTAGTGATTTAGATCAGTTTCCATTTAATTTCTTTAGTGTGGAGTGTAAGATCATCAACTGTAAAGGACATTGGTTATTGCTGTTGGGGTTCCCATGTTTTGGCCAGGCTAACAAGACCAAAAGATGAGACAACATAGAACCACTTTCGGACCTTAGGATCTAGCCCTCCTAGGTCCAGAGAGGGATCTCTCTATGGTAGTCAAAGGTCTATGTCTTTGAAACTCAGATGATATGATTTTAGGCTAGTTGTAGGCTCAGGGTTGTTGGTTTGATTGTTTATGTTTGGTTGTTGGCAATCAGGAAAAGAAGGTCCAGTATAATACAAGGATGAGCAAAGAGGAAACTTAGGCAGAGACAGATAACTCAGAGAACATCAAATCCATTGGGCTATGGAGTCAAGGAAGGATTTATATGTAATCAATGTGCAAGCTTTCAGTTGGGCTAGTCATCTAGAGCATTTAGATCTTAAAGAATGATTGGTGGGATGGGACATTAAGGATTGAAAATGAGTGAAGGAGAACCATCCAACTATGTCTATAGATCAGGCCATAGGTCATTTAACTCCAGGCTTGCTTGGAAAAAATTAGAGGTAAGACAGGGGATCTTAGAGGGGCTTAATGAGATGGAAAGATCCTAGTGAGGCAGAGACAGGGTCCTTGGCCTCCCAGTGTTCTCAACTCATCTGACTAAATCCTAAAAAGAACATCTAAACGCAGATTTCATTAATTCATACATCAGAGAGCAGGCAATGGCATCCACTACACTGGTTAAATCAATTGAAATCAACATTCGGATACACATATAAGCAGAAAACATTAAGGGTTGGGAGAGCAGCAACATAAGGTACCTATCAAGGGTAAATCTTATGCTAAACTTCTGATGTGAGCATGAAGAAACAAAATGAAATGAAAGCAAGTCAATCACAAATACAGAGAAAGGAAAACATCACCAGCTGCCTTAGATCAGGATCCAAAGAAACATGCTTGTCATATTAAAAACAACACCAATCAGGTACATCATAGCCCATAGCTTGAACATTCAGTCTGAATACATCATATCTCAATCTATCTTACAATATCACACAGAGAACTTGTCTCAAGAGGAAAAGCTTGCGTTTCACTGATATCTCATCAACAACCATTACAAAATTTCCTTATGTGCTTTATAGCGAAGGATGAACCTAAGATCGACTGAAGGAGTAGGTGAAAATTAAATGTATCATTAAACATAACAATGAATGCAGGGCCGAAACCCATTCTGCTTGACCTGCTATATATTTAATCTCTGTCACCTTCCTTATGAAAGAACGATCTTCTTTGGATATGATCTTGACCTTTTGGCTTGTTGTACTCCGGGTGATTTGAACAAAAAATGAAATAAACTGCTAGGAAGGTCTGTCTCATAAATGTCTGACTGTTTTTTGAACTGTAGTTAGGGAAAAAATTCTTTCAGGGACATTCTGCATAATAAAAGCAGTATGGATGCTTTTTACCTGATGAAGAAAGACATCCTACTGAAAAATAACCCTGATGGTACCTTTCACTGTGCCTAGGATTTTTAGATCGATCCTCGGGGTCTTCAGACTGCTGCTTTGCCTTCTAAACCTCTGATTAAAGGCTCTAGCTCTTCGTTAGCTTGTATTAATCTTCCTGTTGCTCTGTACTGTAACACTCTGCGACTCCATTTTGCTTCTGACAGGGTAGCTCGAGCTTTAATGGTGATGGGAGATTTTCAGAGTTTGGAAACCTTCTTTCCCTTAGTGCGAATCCCGTCAGCCGCTTTCTTTGACAATTTCATAACAACGCCGGCCCTCGGATTTAATTCTGTCTGCACAGCGTGCCATGTAGATACATGATGATCTTTTACCTTTGAAAACCCTGCAAAACAACAAACCTGTGAAGAAATCCATGGGTGTGAATGACGGAGGAGGTGAGGGCACACTGTGGACGAGGAAAATAGCCATGCAGATGGAGAACTGGGAAGAAATCGTGACAGAATGGTGAAACGAGCTCTGGCGGAGGTTCGATGATCCACAAAGTAAAAACGCATGAAAAACATTAAAAAGCACGAACTTTGGACGTATATATGCAACGGAATGAGAGACTGTATGGGGGGCGCACGTGGAGTGACGTGGCGGGACGGAAAACGGTGGACAGGTGACGTGGAGACCTGGGGCAATAGAGCGGTCAACAATGGAGGGGCAGGTCAGGACCGTCGATTATGGTGGAGATCGACGGCGGAGAGTAATGGACAGTGGGCCAGCGGGTACGATGGACAGGGTTAAGTAGTGTGCAACTTCGGTGAATGTCGACCGTCGGATGAGGGCTCCAAGATCTGAAGGTCGTCATTTATTCCGCTACCCGTCTATCACCTGAACAATAGCACGCGAAATGAAAGCGGTTTCAGGTTCGTACAGAGGACACACGGCGAGCACCCAGTGGAATCGCTGGGTGATGGAAGAAAACCGCCAGCTCACAAATGGTGGTGCGGAAAATACCGGTGGATTTGGAACAGTGCGCAGGGACGGGAGTGGGGACCACTGATCGGAAGGGCCTCGCGCCGTCGGATCATACATTAATTTGGATGGCGGAGATCTGAACAGCGCAGGGTTAACTCAGCAGCAAGTTGGCGGTGATCAACGGAGTACGGGAGGTCGAACCACTCAACGGTTAACACGAAGGGTACCCCCCGTAGCTGACCAGTTGATCGGGCATTGACCGCAAATCAACGGTCGGTAATGACTACGGGGCCTCACCTCATTTGATGCGTACGGGAAAATGGCAGCCCCCGTAACCACCATTTTTGTGGTGGCTCCGCCAATGCACCACCACATGCCGCCAGCGCGCCACCAATTTACCACCGTAGCAGGAAAATTCACCAATTCCTGCTCTTTAATGCACGTCCAGTCTTCATTTTCCCGAGTCATTTTTCATAAATCCCGCTACTGAAAATGATCCTCTCTGATTCCCTTGTCCTTGCATCAGAGGCCGCACATTATGTCGGTCTTTTTATCATTTTCAAACTTGCAAAACATGAAAACTGTGAGTAAAACCATGGATGGGGTGGCAGATGAGGTGGAGGAGGTGAATGAAAGGAAGAAAGGGACTTTGACAAAGGGAGAAAAAAAAATGGGGGAAAGTGGTATTTGCAGGGATATGAGGGGTAATATAGGCCCTTTTGACAAATGGGGCAGCAAATAGAATTTATATAAGGCAAAGCACTCAGAGGCTTCAAGGAGAATGGGTTTTCAAGGGAAAGACATTCCTTGAAGGCTCCAAAACAATTCAGCCCCCAGCTTGCTTGTCAAGAATTTCATAGGGGGGCTAACAGTGGCTCCACATGGGGATGGCTTCTCCTTGGAGGAGTCAAGAAACCAGATATGATCTTTGGAGTAGGCCAGATGCCTGCTATCATAAGCCATCTTTCTTCGTTGATTTTCAGCTGCCACAAACATGATATATCAGCAGAAACATTTTCCCAACCAAACTACCTACCCAAATGTAGTCCTAACTGTTCCCTTTGGGTGCATTTGAGCTTGCAGACCCTTTACATTTTATTTGCAAAAGAAAAAGAAACCTATTATAAATCTATCCTTATTGCTCCGTGAGGCCAGATTAGACTGTTGGCCTCATACAATTCTCTACCTAATCTACTACCTGTTGGGATTAAACTGTCCAACAGGTTTCTTCACCTACATTCTAAGACAGGAAATTTAAACGCAGCCAAGCCAGGATTAGACTATCTGACTTACTGGACAGAAACTTGTAGAAGACAAAATTGTGAAGGCATGGAATTCTGCAACTTTTAAACATTCTTCTTTCTTTCTTGTGACTCAGGCTTTGAGCATATTTGAGTCACCTCTTTTCTTTGCTTCAGCTCTGGTTTTGGGCATATTAGAGCTGGTTCTTCTTTCGCTGCTGATCCAGATTTTGAGCTTATTAGGACCATCTATTCAGCTTCCTTTGGCTCAAATTTTTATCAGGTTTGAGCCATGCTTTTTACTTCAGAGGTTCATGTTTTGAGCATGTCTGAACCTCTCTTTTCATTCTTTTTTTTGGAACATTTTCTCTTTTTCTGAAAATGAAAACTTGCAATGGTATGTACAATGGAGATGAAACTGGAAATGGAAAATCAATAGAAGTAATGTTTGAGCATCTTGCCATTGACAGGACCCCCAAAAAATTATGTGCCATCAAGTTCTTGCAGAAAAAACGCATTAGGACCCACAATGGCCTGGATTATGTATGGACCCTGCCACAGGCTGTCAAATTTGCCATGTTTACCTTTGTCCTCTCTTCTTGAGTCCCATTTTAGAACCTTGTCACCAATTTTGAAATTTGAAGCTTTGGTTCTTTTGTCAAACTGCCTTTTTATGTTTTCTTGGACTCTGATAGCTCTGTTATAAACCTGATCCCTTGTTTGCTGAAGATGGATTGTTTCATTAATTCTCCTTATCATGCTGTCCTCCTCTGCCTGAATCTCTTGGACCAGCTTTACCACCGGTGTCCCAAGGGTGGTAGGAAAAACTGCTTCTGTACCATAAACAAGTTGGAATGGTGACATGCCAATGGATTTCTTTGTGGTGAGCCTATCAGCCCATAAGGCATGTGCCAACTTGTTGTGCCAAGATTTCTTGTTCTCCTCTAATAAATTTTTGATGATTGTCACTAAGCTCTTATTTGATGATTCAGCCAAGCCATTACCTTGAGGGTAATAGGCAGTTGAATGACCAAGCGTGATATGGTACCTGTGACAGAAATCAATCATTCTCTTGGATCCGAAAGCAGCAGCATTGTCAGTGATTATCTTCCTTGGACAACCAAATCGAGAGAGAATATGGCCTTCTAGGAACCTAATAATAACAGAATCTGTGGCACTCCTAGTGGGAATGGCCTCTATCCACTTAGTGAAATAATCAGTGGCTGTTAAAATCCATTTATGTTGTCCTGAAGAGGCTGGATGAATTTCCCCTATAAATTCTAGACCCCATTGTATGAAAGGACCTTCAACAGTAATGGGCTGTAAAGGGAGGGGAAGAAGTTTTCTTTTACCTTAAAAGATCTAACATTTATGACAAGCAGTTATCATTTGGTGGACATCATTAAACAGTGTAGGCCAATAATAACCAGCCCTGAGTATTTTGTTCGCTGTGGCTTTCCAACTCAGGTGGCCTCCACATACTCCAGCATGAAATTATTGTTTAACATTTTCAACCTCAGGTTCAGACAAACATTTTAGTAATAGGCCATTTGGGTTCTTCCAGTACAAATTTTCATTCAATATACAGTAGTTTCTGGCTTTGAGTTTTGTAAATCTAGCCTTAGTTTTTGTCAGTTCTGGGGGAGCATTGAGATTGGTGAGGACGTAAAGGATATTAGAATACCACGGAGAGTTTTGGAATTTATCTTCTATTGTGGGATCAGGCAGGCTCTCCTGCTCATCCAAGGCATTCACCATGTTAATATCCAAGGCCTGCAAATTTTTTTCAGCCATTAATTGGGCCAGGCCTTGACCTTTGATCAGCTTGGTGGGTTTAATTTCAAGGTCATACTCTAAGATGGTAGAAATCCATTTGCCCCTTTTCCCATCAGGGTCTTGGGACAAAATATCTTTGACCACTATATTTGGCACATAGGCAATGGTGTGAGAATGAAGAATGTACACCCTAACATCTTTTAAGGCCTTGATCAGAGCATAGGCCTGCTTTTCCATGATGTTGTACTTTAGGGGTGCATCCCTTAAGGCTTTACTGAAGAAATCTATAGGCTATTCATTGGCTTTTGAATTCTTCTGCAGCAAAACTGCAACTATTGTGTGTTGGGAAGCAAATGAAAAGATCAGAAAATATTTTGAGAAGTCAGGGCTGATAAGGACAGGGCTGAAAATCAGAAAAGCTCTCCAACTATGTTGTAATATTCCTAAATTAGCATGCCGCTAATTGGATTATTAATTTTGATCCAAACACATAGTTAGGTGAAAACATTGGTAGGGAGACCCATAAATCTCTTTAGAAACAATAAAATCCCTCTTAATGTGGAAAGGGATCATATTCATAATTGGATAAAACACCTTCATGTGTAAACAAAGGCTAAATGCATGTGGAAAAAGTCAAGTTTGTCCAAGTCAACAAAGCTAGTATGGAGGATGTGGAACATTAATGAAAACAACCCAGTGGGAATATGGATTAGTTTAGATAGTTAGAATAAAACCACTTTGAGTCTGGAAGAAGACATTTCATGAAGATCCAGTCAAGATTGACCAAATCCATCAGCGTTGTTATGGAGTGGTATTAATGATGGGACAACGCAGTCTTGGAGGGAGATTCTTTGCATGAAGATGGAAACCCTAATGGGTGGGACCCAAGGTGAGAAGGCTCACATTTTTTATAAGGAAGAGGATGGAAGCCATATGGGGTTACCTTATGATTATGATTTTCTCAAATATGGTTTGTTCAGACATATTTCTTTCTCTGGTTTTTTAGATTCATTGATTATCTCTTGGAGGAATCTTGTACCATATTTTCCACTATCTGGCTTAAGGCCAAGCTTCATCTTCCTTTGACAGTGCAGATCTTATTGAGGATTTTTTTGTTTCAGTAAGTTGCAACAAGTGGAGACTAGATCTTCAGATCTAGGCCAATTCAGTGCTCATTTTCAGTGGAGGAGGTTTCTACTCCATTGGGAGATCAATATTGAAGGCATTGAGCATTATTTCTAGATCTTGGCATCAAGCCAACTACATTTTGTCCCCTACAGTGTAGTATAAATCCAGATCTGCACTATTTCTAAAGAAGCAGTTGCAGGGTGATTCAACACATCATTTGGAGAGCTGATTTTCTGAGTGATGGGGATCTGCCTTTCACTATAGAGATCTATTGAAAGATATCATATCATTGTATATATCAAATCAGATCCACTTTCCAGATTCGAATATTTCCATAGACCTGCAGTCTTAGATCTCTGATCTACACTTTGTAATTGATGTTTTGTCGAAAACCCTAAGGGGAATTGATAAAGGAGCTTGTATAGTGCATGGATCTGATATAGATCTAAATTTTTTTTCACATACTTTCTCTAGATCTGATGTACAACCTACTGTTCTTGTAGGGGTAATAAAATAGCGCATTCATGTTATTTGAGCTTTAATACAGGGGTACAACCCCTCTTTTTTCATGACTTTGGGCTATTTATGGCATGGGAGACCTGTTTAACTATGAAATAGTGATTTGTTTCTAATTTCCTCTTAGATTTGTGTGTTATAATATCAGATCTAAGGAATCTGTGAGCTTCACTTGACATTTATTGCAACCATTTTTGAAAACTGTGTTATTTATGCATGTGTTGTTGAGTTTCCCTATTTGGGAATATTACAATGGTATCAGAGAATCATCTTGGCTCAGCCTATGAGTTTTCAGCCAATATACTATAAGAAGAAGAAGAGAATAAGGAGAAAGAGATCAGAATGATGGAAGGAATGAGTCTCATCTCATCTCTTTTTATATCTAAGAAGGACCTCACCAAGGAGGTCAAGCAAATAAAAATGGAGAAAAGAAGTGAAACCACATTAGGGTTTCAAGATGAGGAAGGTCCATGTACTTCCTATCAGCAAAAACAAGATCTAGTATTGCATAGAGCTCCAAATAAACATGCCATGCCCTATTCTTTTAAGAGGCATGGAGATGGAGGAAACCTAGATCATGAGATTCTAAGTGAGTATCTTGCATAATACAAGTCTCAACCTAGAGCTTTCAAGGAGACTCTAACTCTCCCACAGTTCATTCAACTCAAAGAAGAAAGGAGACCTTGCAGCAATGGAAGAATAAAGGGAAATAGATTTCTATTTTCTGCCTTTACTGGGTCATTCTCATGCACAGCAAGAGCTTAGGGAAAGAAGTTGGACGCATTTTTTCTGCTACATCCTGTAGTAGAGAAAGAAGCTCTTGAGATTGCAGCGCTACACCTTGAGGGTGAAGCAAACAATTGGTGGTTCAGCCATTTGAGTCATGCAAGAGAGACTACATTTGCAGATTTTACTCAAAGTTTGATCAAGAAGTTTGACAAGAAGAAACCAAGGGAGAAGAAGCCTTCACCACCATTCACTGCAGGAGCACTTGCATCAGGAGAAGGAACACTTGTATCTTTACAAAGTGGTATTGATCTCTTGAAATCTAGAGTCCCATGCACTATTCTAGAGATGCATGAGGAGGAGGAGACTTGGCACAGTGTTGATGAATCCATATAGGAGCATCCATCATCATCAGTAGTTGGGGAATCCATCACACCAGAGGAAGGAACCCTTGTAGTAGTACAAGATGTTCCCAAGATTTACCAAGGTATGCACATGTTTCCATTTACTGTTATTTCAGCACATCATATGGAGGATTGTGGGAATGTACCATTGCATGACCAAGGGTCAAAGTATATTTCTAATTTGGAGCAACAGACTTTCATTATGTAATATCCCAAAAGGGAAAATTCAACAATATAAACCATAAAAACGTTATTTCTAGAAAATTACGATATAATAGTGGGAAATAACACTTAGATCCCTTATAATATGTATTATGGCCCTCAAATACAAAAGGGGATCAGAAAAAAATCCCTTTTTCTAAGTTAAACAGATCTCTCGGCCTCAAAATGGCTTAAAAACACCTAAATCCCATGACTTACACCATGCAGAATTTATGAAGCAAGTGACTGTGTGATTTTATGAGGGTTTCCATAAAAATATGATAGAAAACCATAGATATGGAGTTTTTATTAAGAAATATGCTGAGAAAATCAGAGATCTATCCACTTCAATGCATTATTGAGATAACCTGGCAAGGGTTTCTTGAAAGCATAAGTACAAAAGAGTAGATCTACACAACCAGCTATGAAATAATGCAGCCTTACTGCAGCTTTACATACGTATAGCTGAATTATAGAAGAAATAGATGAGAATCCACTTTACTAGCTTTTCGGAAGAAGGATTAACCCTTTCCTTAGGAAACTAGCTCAAAACCAAGGGGTTTAACCCTAAATACAAAAATGTCGGAGTTGCAGTCCTAGGACTGAATAGCAGCTGCAAATTAAGAATTGGATGGAGATGGCTGAAGATGATGCATAAGCTGAATAAATAAACCTCCTCCAATGGATCTTCCAAGTGAAAGGCTGATCCTAACACTGAAGATCTCACCCTCTAGACAACTTGCAAACCCTCACTGCAAATGCTCACTGAAAATAACGCAGTCACTAAAGGATAATACACTGTAGGTGAAATAAAAAAATTTTGCCAAGTGCCAAGATCTGAAATATGCTCCAAGGGATTCCTCACTTATCTCCCAAAGGAAATAAATCTTCCTCCTCTGAAAAATAAGCTCAAGAAGTGGTGTTGTGAAACCTCCACTGCAACACCCTGCAACACAACGTTATAATGCTATAGAAATAATGATGTAGTTGAAGGAGGTGGCTTGGCCTGAAGCCTGGATGTGGAGAAATAAAGTGAAAACTCCTTCAAGAGGCCTCTTAAGAAAGGAGAAGGAATTCCTAAACAGGAATGCCTTGTGCTAAACAACACAGCAATCTCAACTAAACAGTTGAAGAGAGCAGAATAGTCATGCAGACCACAATATCAATAATCCATAACATGTCTTGCTATGGCTGCCTTTCCCTCCTTTTATACAAATGGAAGCCCTCTCATCTTGGGTCCCACTCATTAGGGTTTCCTCCACCAAGGAATCTTCCTCCCACTATCTTTGTGTTGTCTCCAAAGATGATCTCCACCTCCTATCCTAATGTTGATGACTTGGTCAAACTTGACCTTGTCCACATGAAAATGCCCCTTTTCACACATAAGGGTGTGAAATCCAACTCCTATGATGATCCCTTTCCACACTATGAGGGATTTTATTCTTATTTCTGAAATTTATGGGCCTTCTTACCTATTTATTCATCTCCTAAATGAAATCATCAAAATTCAATATTCCAATTAGCTACATGCTAAATTTGGAATATTAGAGTTTCCCCTCCCAAATGTTGCTTGTCCTTAAGCAACTGCAAGGATAGAACTGAGAATTCTCCCCTCCTCTTGTTGTAGCATCCACATTTGATAAACTCCTCCAAGGAATGAGATGTTGTCTCGTCAATAAATCTCCATATTTCCCCTCCCAAGCATGCAAGCTAGCTAAATAGCTATCATCATGAATAAGTAAAGTACTCAAGGAGACAATAAGGTGTTGTTTAGAGGTCCCCATGAGGCATGGGATCTGAAATGTATTGGGAATCATCATTCCCATGTGGATCCTCCATCCTCAATCTATCATCCATACAAAATGAGTCACCTCCCAACATGGCAACTCCTGAAAATCCTCTTCCACCTTGAGCTCCTGCAATGTAGGTGGGCTGAAAATATGATCATGGTGGACAAAATATCCTACCCCATGTTGTCCTCCTCTTCACTTATGATAAGTTTAGAGTGTCTGCTACTCTTGGAATGCAAAAATATTGCCTCCAAGTGGCAATAAGAAAACTGGATCTCCAAAGATCTTCCCTCCAACGTTGTGAATCATGTTGGTCCAAACCATCTCATATATGATGAATAGGAAATCACCATCATATGGTATCCAAGTGAGGGGAATACTGAAGGTTTCATGTAGAGATGAAAGGTACCAACAGTTTCCCAAGTGGTCAAAGTGCAGTTTTCCTAACTTCTATTGCACAATATGACATGGTAACTCATAGAAAAGTTTCTCCCAATTATTTATGAGAGTCATAGCCCAAGTGCTCCAATCAATCTCATGGCCCACCTCATAAAATAACAAGTGTGTTGCTGTGGTGGCCATATCACCTCCCATGCTCCCATTATAACATGTAATGCAAAAAATGTGGGACACATCCAACCAATGTGTCTCTCCCCTAATCATGCTCCCAATAAAAATAAGAACAACAGCTACATAGGGAACTACAATGAGAATCATACTAGCTACCATATAAACCAAGGGAGAAGGAAAATGGTCCCTCAAATGCAACCAACATAGTTTGACTCTCAACTACAATAGAGAATGACATAATGTGTGGCTTCTCAACCACTTTCTTGTTGCCCCAATCTCCTCACAATTTTGGAGAAAATGTATGGTGTATGGTGCAAAGTAATCATGTTCTCCATAATATATCTCCTCCCCAAGTCCTCCTAGGGAGTGGCCATCAATACTGCTTATGGCCTCAAGTAGACCATGAGGTCTAGATGGAAGAATGCTCCTCCCTTGAGCAAATTCTTGCACATATATGGTTAAGGAATGCATATATTCATTATACAAATCATTATGCAACCAAAAAGTATCCTTACCATATGTTTTGCTCATGCAAATGGAGTGACTCATAGATGGATCCCCTCTCATATTCAAAGAGAAAAGAGGTGGTTGTGATAACTCCCCCAAAGAGTTATGTATCTCCTCCATCTTCACATGATCCATGCATCTTCTCAAATGCTGATATATCTCCTCCTCAAAGCCTTCCCAAATGTACCCCTCCATGATGGTGTGGTATGCTCTCATAGAAAAAGTGTGGCTAAAAAGGAAATCTTCATGAGCTGCTTGTAGTAGCTTCTCTTTGAGGTTGGAAGCTCTAGGTAAGAATATACTACTATGATAGTAGATGACATCATCTCTAATTGAATATCCCTCTACATGCAATTGGTCATCCAATATCATACAAGTAGAAAGATCCTTGGAATAATCCACTAACAATTGGGATTTCCAATATGGATCTATCCTCCATAGTGACAACGCTGATGATATTTCACTAAGAATATCTATCATATGGTTTTCCCCCTCTTTGACATCTCCCATGTCAAAGATGCAAGTTGGAAGGATGTTATCCTTCCCATGCTACTCCTGCCACATCGCAGAATCTAAAATGAGAGTGGGTAATGATGATGTTGAGAGAATGTCTCTCCTCTCCTTGAGTCTACCCAAGACTCTCAGCACTGCACCAAGCTCTCCCAAGGTCTTCACCCCTCTGGAATCAATGAGTGGTGCCTCCAAATTTAAAGCATCCCTCATCATCTGCTGATCTGGTGGTCTCCTTGGTGAAATGTCTCCATGCAATGAGACATCAACATCAAGAGTAGACTGTATACATGATTGGAAAGACTTGCCCCTACCCTCAATATGCAATCTAGTCTCCCTCTTAGGTGCATAAACCTCCTGAAATAGATAGGGGTATGTGCTCTGTTGGGGTTCCCATGTTTTGGCCAGGTTGATAGAGACCAAAAGATGAGACAACATAGAACCACTTTCAGACCTTAGGATCTAGCCCTCCTAGGTCCAGAGAGGGATCTCTCTATGATTATCAAAGGATATATGTCTTTGAAGTTCTCAATTGTGATTTTAGGCTAGTTATAGGCTCAAGGTTGTTTGTTTGATTGTATGAGTTTGGTTGTTGAAAATCAAGAAGGAATATTTCACCATGAGACAAGGATGGGTAAAGAAGGAAGCTAGGCAAGGATAGATAACTCAGGGAACATCAAGGCCATTGGGCAATGGAGTCAAGAAAGGATTTACTTATGTTCAATGCGTAAGCTTCAGTTGGGCTAGTCATCTAGAGCATTTGGATCTCAAAGACTGATTGGTGGGATGGAACACTAAGGAATGAGAATGAAGGATGGAAAACCATCTGATTTCGTCTATAGATCAGGCCAGAGGTCATTTAACTCCAGGCCTGCTTGGACAAAACCATAGGCAACACAAGGGGTCTTGAAAAGGTTTGTATGGAAGGGCAGGTTATGAAGAGGCAGAGACAGGCTTTACACCTCCCAATGTTCCTAACCTCTTTCAATTAAATCTTAACAAAGACATTTGAACACTGATTCTATCAACTTGCACATCGGAGAGCAGGAAATAATCATCCACTACACTGGTTTAGTCAATTAAAAACAATATTCAGATACACATATGAGCATAAAACATTAAAGACTGAGAGAGCTGGGACATAAGGTACCTAACAAGGGTAAATCTTATGTCATGCGTTCAGATGTCAGTCAGAAGAACATGAAATGAAATGGAAATAAACACAGAGATAAGAAAAACATCACCAACTGCTGTAGATTAGGATCCAATGAAAACTTCTTATAATGTTAAACACAACACCAATCAGGTACATCACTGCCCAAAGCTTTTACATTCAGCCCGAATACATCATATTTCTCAGCCTGTCATACAACTATTACACAGGAAACTTGGCTCGGGACAAAAATGCTTGCAATTCACTGATAATCCAACAACAACCATTACAATGATATCCTTCTGTGCTTTATAGTAGAAGAGACACAGAGGACCGACTGAGGAGGTAGGTGAATTTTAAATGTTACATTTAAACACAACAATGAATGCAGGGCCGAGGCCCATTCTGCTTGGTGCGCTGTATATTTAAGCTTTGTCACCTTCCTTGTGAAAGAAAGATCTGCTCCGGATATGATTTGACCCTTTGGCTGTAGTACTCCAGGTGATTTGAACAAAATGAAAGAAACTGCTGAGAGGTCCGCCTCATGGATGTTAGATCGTTTTGAACTATAGCTGGGACGAGAAATTCCTTCAAGGACACGGTGCATAATAAAGACTGTATGGGAGACCTGTCCTTTATGGAAAAACATTCTGCTGATAAGAAAACCTTGATATTAGCTCTTATTGATGTTCAGGATCTCCAGAATCGATCCTCGGGGTCTTCAAAATGATGCTTTGCCTCTTTAAACCTCTGTTTCAGGGCTCAAGATCTTCGTTGACGCGCATTAATCCCTCTGCTCTGTACTGAAAATCCTTGCTGCTTCATTACTGCCTCTGTCAAGTTAGCTTGATCTTTAAATGGCACCGGATGGATTTCGGCGTTTGAACTCTGCTCTCCATTAATGTGAGTCCTGACGGCCCCATTCCTTGACTTTCCTGATGGTACTAGCTCATTAGATTTGATCCTAACTGCGCCGCTCGCCATTGAGGTAGTACATTGAACAGCGGCGGTCCCATCCTCTAGAAACTCTGCAACACAACGAACCTATGAAGAAAACAGTGGACGGAGTGATGAATGCAGGGTGAACGAGACGGTGATGCGGCGGTGGCGGAAACAACGCTATTATGATGAAAATGTAGTGGAGTGGTGGAATGTGTAGACAATAGGGTTTGGTAGGAATATGTAGCACAGACCATTGGATTCAGGCCTGGAGATGGAGATCGACGGCGGAGATTGACCGGCGTAACAATATATGAAACTTAACAACAACAAACGAAATGCATGAAATGCGACGGAGATGAATGAAAGAGTGGGACCCAGTGGAGGCGGAGGGCGATTAGATCCTGACCGTTAGATCCCAGATCCGATGGACGGTTAGGATCAAATCGGAGGATCGTAATCGGGGTGGGGGGCAACGGTGACACATTCAAAAAGTTTCGATTGCGATTGGGGCGATGTTGCGATTGAGCGACAGCCGTTGGATTGCGCAACAGATGGACGGCTGGGATTGAATCGGCAGACAGCGGGGAAGGCTTGCGATTGGAGGAAATGGGAGTACGATGGTCGTCGGATCTGCGGGAGGATGGACGGCCAGGATGAAATCGGAAGGCGGAGAGAAGGGGATGCGATCACGATCAGAGCGCTGTTGCGATTAAGCGCCAACCGTCAGATCTGGAAGGGAACGGACGGCTACGATGCAATTGGGGAATCGCCATCGGGGCAGCACAACTGGGGTTTGCGATTGCGATCGGACATGGGTTTACGATTGAGCGCTGGCCGTTAGATCTGAAGGCCAGATCAACGGCTCAGAATGGATCGGAGGATCGCAATCGGAGGTCGGAGCAGGAGGCTTGCAATCAATTGGAGGTTACGATGTGAATGTTGCGATTGGCATTCCGCCGTCGGATCATCGCAGAAGATCAACGGTGTAGGACACGCCACGGGACTTAACGAGTTAAACAAATCGCATCGGGATTTTTCATTATAACAAAGGAATCTGCGCCCGCCCGATCTTCCGATTGCGATTAGTGCCTGGGACTTAAGCGCTTGGTCCCAGCGCCGGGGCATGTGTGGGAAGTGGTTTGAAAGGGGCTGGCGGAAAGGGGCTTAGACCTATAATAAGGTCAGGAAGTGGGTTTCGGCCCCTTTTAATGGGTTTTAAGGGATTTAAAGGGAAACGATAAGGGGAAAAAGAGGAAAAAGGCTAAACAAAGGGTAAGAGGGGGAATTTAAAGGGGATTTTAGGGGGATTTGAGGGGTAAAAGGGGAAATATAAGGGGAGCCAAGGGGGGATAAAAGAGGCTAAAAGAGGGTAACAGAAAGGGAATTTGGACAAAGGGAAAGAGGGGGAATTGATGTATGTTGCAAGGGTAAAGGAAGGAATAATAGGCCCTTTTAGCAATTTACTAGCAGAGGGGGATTTTTATTAGGCACAGCAACTGAGAGACTTCAAGGAGGATGGGTTTTCAGGGGAAAGGCATTCCTTGAAGACTCAACAATGATTTAGCCCCCTATTTGCTTGTCAAAAATTTCATATGGGGGCTAACATGCTCCTCATCACATGATGCTGGTCATCCTCCCTATCTCCTCCTATTATCTCCATAGTTTCACACCCTATCATCAATGTCACATGTAGATCATGGGTTGTGCCTTGACCTCCATATATGAGATCCTGGGGAGTTCCTTGCAATGACACAAGAATCACTTTTATTGGAGAAAGAGCTCCCTCTTCCTCTACATGAGGTGCTAGATAAGCTCTAGACATGACAACGATGTTGCCCTCATCCTCATCAATATGTATGGGCAACCTCCCAAGAATTGAATCCTCTTTTGAAAAAGGGATCTCCATACCCTCTTGTTCCAGAATATGAGATAGAGGTCATGCCTCTAACAATTATGTTACAAAATATCAGCCTCCTCAATGGTTTTCTGAAGTGGAGTTGAGTTTATAGTTTCCTCCATCACATGCAAGGTTTTTGTTTGCTTAGGTTTGTTTAGCTCCACCACATGTGTTTCAAAAAGTTTTCTATCAAATATTTCCACTAGTGTCTTAGTGAACCTTGCATAAGAAGAAGTATTTTCATTTTTCAGAGAAAAAGACTCAAATATCCACCATTCATAGGCCTTACCTCCAAAATGCAGCGCTGCAACTTTGATGGCTTCATCTTCAGAAATTCGGTGCTCCTACAAATAGGTGTCTAGCTCCTCCACCCAAGCTCTAGCTAAACATGTAGGTGAACCATCAAAAGTAGATAAGAGAAATCTACTCTTATTATGATACTTTCTCTTCTCCACCTTGATCTTGAAAAACTCTATAAAAGTGATATGATCTCTAAAATTCTGAGTTTGAGATTCATACTCTTGCAGAAAATCACTAAGAGTTTCCCTCCTAGTCATTCCTTCTTCTTCTATCTCCCTCATACCAAATCTGGGCATAGGACTACGATGTGCATCATAATGTATGGCTGCATGCTCACACTCATCATATTAAAATCTAGATTCTGATTCAGATCCAAACTCTCTTGGAGATTCTCTACACATCTGCCTTCTCATCTTCCTGAGATCTCCATGAATGCTTTGCCAAGTTTGAGGAAGAAACTTTGAAAGTCTCTCCTTCTTTCTTCCTCCAAAGGATGGAGTCTTATTTTTGTCTTTTCTGCTCATATTTTATTCTTCTTGTCTTCTTGATAGCATATTTGCTGAGATTCCACAGGCTGAGCCAAGATTATGCTCTGATACCACTGTAATATCCCAAAAGGGAAAATTCAACAATATAGACCATAACAATGTTATTTCCAAAAAATTATGCTATAATAGTGGGAAATAACACTGAAATACTTTATAATATGTATTATGGCCCTCAAATACAAAAGGGGATCATAAACAAATCCCTTCTTCTAAGTTAAACAGATATCCCGGCCTCAAAATGGCTTAAAAACACCCAAATCCCATGAATTACACCATGTAGAATTTTTGAAGCAAATGACTACATGATTTGATGAGGTTTTGTGCAAAAATATGATATAAAACCATATATCTGGATTTTTATTAAGAAATATGCTGAGAAAATTAGAGATCTAGCCTCTTCAATACATTATTGAGATAACCTGGCAAGGGTTTCTTGAAAGCATAAGTACAAAAGAGTAGATCTACACAACCAGCTATGAAATATCATAGTATTACTATATCTATACATACATATAGCTGAATTCTACAAGAAATATATGATAATCCCCTTTACTATCTTTCTGGAAGAAGGATTGACCCTTTCCTTAGGAAACTAGCTCAAAACCAAGGCGTTTAACTCTGAATACAAAAATGTCAGAGTTGCAGTCCTAGGACTGAATAGCAGCTGCAACTCAAGAACTGGATGGAGATGGCTGAATATGATTCATAATCTGAATAAATAAACCTCCTCCAATGGATCTTCCAAGTGAAAGGCTGATCGTAACACTGAAGAACTCACCCTCCGGACAACCTACAAACCCTCACTACAAATAACGCAGTCACAGAGGGATACTACGTTGTAGGTGAAAGAAAATGGGTTGGCCAAGTGCCAAGATATTAAATATGCTCCAAGGGCTTCCTCACTGATCTCCCAAAGGAATGAAAGCTTCCTCCTCTGAAAAATAAGCTCAGGAAGTGGTGTTGTGAAACCTCCACTGCAACACCTTGTAACACAACGTTATACTACTGCAGAAATAACGTTGTAGATGAAGGAGGTGGCTTGGCTTGAAGCCTAGATCTAGAGAAATGAAGTGAAAACTCCTTCAATAGGCATCTCTAGAAAGGATAAGGAATTCCTAAACAGGAATTCCTTGTGCTAAATAGCACAACAATCTCAACGAAACAGTTGAAGAAAGTAGAATAGTCATGTAGACCACAATATCAATAATCCATAACATGTCTTGCTATGGCTGCATTGCCCTACTTTTATACAAATGGAAGCCCTCTCATATTGGGTCCCACTCATTAGGGTTTCCTCCACCAAGGAATATTCCTCCCACTATCTCTGCACTATCTCCAAAAATGATCTCCACCTCCTATCCCAGTGCTGTTGACTTGGTCAAACTTGACCTTGTCCACATGAAAATGCCCCTTTTCACACATGAGGGTGTGAAATCTAGCTCCTATGATGATCCCTTTCCACACTATGAGGTATTTTATTCTTATTTCTGAAATTTATGGGCCTCCTTACCCATTTACTCATCTCCTAAGTGAAATAAAAAAAATTCAATATTCCAATTAGTTGCATGCTAAATTTGGAATATTACCCACTGCACTGAGAAACCTTGATTTGTTCAAGGAGGAGATGTAATTTCATCCTAGAATACCATTATTGAGTTGCACACAACTCTTGGGGTTGGATTGTATATTTTTGGAGGAGGGGATGAGTATTGACCTGAACCATTCCATACAAAACTATGTGTTCAGTATTGAGTATGATCTGAATACAGCAGATGCACCATCATGGAGATCAACAGTGCTATCATGTAGCAGCAGTGATGAGTTGGGAGCCCAACCATTTTTGGAGCATTCCAATGAACTTACCATAGGTATGACAAGGGATGGACAGATAGTTGTTGGGGGATATCTTATGATGGATAACATCTCTCATGGTTGTGATGGATATTTCTTGATGGATATTTCACATCATGATGGGAGGTTTTTTCCTACCACCTATTTGGACCCTTACAGGGTCAACTTGGTCATTGAGGAGATTTTGTTTCAACACCCCATGAAATTAAAAGACAAAAATATGGTTTGGGGGGATGGTATTCTCCATTGGAGGAATGCCACTTTTGGACATGATGATAGACACTCACCATGGGTTGTATGGGTGATATTGATGAGCAAGAGGTTGGGAAGCCACTTACAGATTTATGATATCGGGCAATAGGAGGCAAGACTACATTGGTTACTCTTGAAAAATTTTGGTCATCCTGTGACACATTCTATTTCAAAGAGTTGGTTGGTGGATGGAACTTGGCATGGCACTTACATCACATGGCAGCAAGGAGTTTGGGTGTATTGGGTTGTCGTGATATATTTCATATCAACTATTATGATATTACTCCATGATTTATATGATGATGGTATGGGGAGGCAACTAGAGTTGTTGTTGCTTTGGATGTTACGGAGAAATTATGGGCTGATCTTCTCCCATACTTTGCATGATGTTACAGGAGTAGGAGATGGCACTATCATGGTGCAAAGCGGCTACTCCTTAACCATGGAGGACCAGGAGGTAATTCCACTTTGGAAGAAATCTCCCACACATAGCAGCATTATGATTGATGACGTTGACATGTGGGATGTCAAAAGATGGAGCTATGATATGACAGGAGCCTTATTACCAAGGCCAACAACGTTGTAACTTGGGAGCTTGGGCTTGTTGATGGAGTTCTCCCCGGGTTCACTTCACATCTGATGCACTTGATGGGAATGAAGGAGATTAGAGTGATGGAGGAGCGGATGGAGACATCTATTACCATGATATGATCTTCTTGACTTGGATTTTCAAGCGTAAGAAGAGAGATCCACATGTAACACTTGTGGGCTTTCTTTCCATGCACCTTGATGCATATCATTCCTTAATGGAGGATTTCACTTGGGAGGGAATCCAATAGGATGTATATCAGAATATGGAGGGATACATAGCCCAAATGATGATGGAGAGGTTGTCACAACCACTTCCCTACATATTTAAAGTGAGGGAGAACTTTCAGTTGAGCCATTTCAGCTCAATGACCAAGGTACATGGTAGAGGATGTACATTCATGCATTATTATTTGTACTCTTTTACTTTTTGTGAGAAGCATATTGTACCAAGGAGGTTCATTCCTTCTTGTATATTGTATTACGATGTACTTGAGGCCATTTGCAGCATTGATGTTGGCCATTTTATTTGTGGGTTGTGGGGGATGCCACATGATTTTTGGTGTGCACCATTGGCACCAAGTTTTAATTTCATGATCCCATCTTGTAGGATGATTGTGGAAGAAAAAAAGTGGCTGAAAACATATTTGTTACACTCTTTTTTGAGGCAGGCAAGGGATGCACTACACTAGTTCGACATATGGAACTATGATCCACCTCCTGGTTGTCACATGGCAACTTGTTCCTATTTTTTCTTGCTTCCATGTATTGATGATGTTCTTGTTCTTATGGGAAGCTTTTTTGGGAGGATGGCACAAGAGTTGTAGGTGCCCATTGGGAGAAAAAATGGGAAAACCATGATTGCCACACTACACCTCTTGTCTTCATGTGGGAGGAGCCATTTGGATAACTTGAGTTCTTGGGAGAGGCACTTCATGGATGTTTTGATTGGTGGGGTGACTTGGGTCATTCTTGAAGACCATAATATTTCAGCCCAAGATCAATAGTAGCCCCATACATATCATAAGTGGAGAGAGAAACAACATGGGATGGAAATTTTAGTCCCACATATTCAGCTATGCAACCCACCTTCTTTGCAGGAGCCTAAGGTGGAAGAGATGTTTCAGGAGTTACCATGTTGGAGGGTGAATCACTTTTTATGGATGATAGCTTGGGGATAAGGGCTTCACATGGGGATGATGATTCCCAATATATTTCCGATTCCATGCCTCAAGAAGGCCTCTAGAACATATATGGTTGTTTCCATGGATATCCCACTTTTTCATGTATAGAGCCATTTGAATTTTTCACCAAAGGCATACTTTTACACATGGGAGGAACAACTTGAGGACACATTGATGAGAAAGCATCTTGTTATTTGGAGGAACTCATCACTTGAGGATGCTACAGGAGGAAGAGGAGAGGCTCTTCATTTCTATCCTTACAGTTTCTTGAGGACAAGTAACATTCAGGAGGGGAGGACTATAATATTCCTAAATTAGCATGCAACTAATTGGAATATTAATTTTGCTCCAAACACATAGTTAGGTGAATAAATGGGTAGGGAGACCCATAAATATCTTTAGCAGCAATAAAATCCCTCTTAATGGGGAAAGGGATCATATTCATAACTGGATAAAACACCTTCATGTGTAAACAAAGGCTAAATGCATGTGCACAAAGTCAAGTTTTACCAAGTCAACAAAGCTAGTATGGAGGATGTGGAACATGTTGGCAATATGATGCAGAGTGTTGTCCTTGATGGCAACCTACTAGATAAAGTTGATGGCAACCTGCTTGATAAAGTTGTCCTTGATAGAAACTGACTTGATGAGTTTTTTAATGATGTAAATCTGATGTATCTACAGAGCAGCTCAGAAGTAATAGAGAAAGAAATTCCAGTAAGTGCCAAAATAATGATAAAAATGGTATGTCACAAAGCATACGCAGGTTTGTAAAGGCGAAGTAGTGTATGTACGCGGAAATGTACATGACAAGTAGCATATGCCTATTTGTGCTCTAAATTTATAAAACCAGGGGACATAACCATGGTATTGGCCCACTTTATTGAGCGCTAGATTATCTATTTGATCCCGTCCAAGAATACCCTCAACAATTGAGTGGTTTTGACTCATGGTTTTGAAAAAGGCTAAATCTATATAAGCAGAAGAAGATCATAGTGTAAGTGTGTGCATAGGTCTGGGTTTTAATGAATAATTCACTCTGACGTAAATCTGCATGGAATGGGTAACAGTTTATTGATCGATCTGAATTTATTATGCACCTATGAAGAAAATGATGAAGAGGGATCTCTAGGTATGAAATAACTATATATCTTCTAGATATGTTTATGGAATGTTTAGATCTGAGATGTGGCGAATCCTTGCTAAAGTAAAGGTTGAGATCTGAGTTGTTTATCTGATCTGAAGAGCTGCACAGTCCTGAAAAGTTTCAGATCTATATGCAGGTTCGTTTCATGAAGAGCGCGTGTATATGCGTGTCCGCTTAAAGAAAAGCGCGTATGGCAGTTAGGGTTTTTAAAGAATAAAATGCACTGAAGTATACGCAGGTTTGTCTCTATGAAAGAGCGTATATACGTAGGTTCAGTGAAGTAAAAGCGCGTATGGAATCTAGGGTTTTTCTAAAGTAAGTGGAATGAAATTTCTGATCTATTTTGTTGTTTTACAGCTATCTGTCAATGATGTTTTCACACAGATCTGGGTTGTTTGAATGTTGATTATGCTATTGATTATGTTGATTAAAGATCAAGTTGTTGGTTGATTGGTTGATGATTCAAGGAATGAATTGATGGGGTTATAAGTTTCAGTTTAATGTATGTTGAGCTTAAATGTGTGGAGTGGGTCCAGTCTGAAAATCTGATGAAAAGTGGCCTACAAGGTGTGTTGTATGGAATTTGTTGGATCCGATTATGAAAGATGATAAAGCGTGGTCGCAATGGTCTTTGAAATTGAAGCCTTGATTGAGGGTTGTAGCTCGCTGAGTGGTAGTGATGCTTGAGCGAGGTAGAATCTCTCTTCCAAGAAGAAATTTGGTAAATGAGAGCAGGGGTTGTAGCTCCCCTTCCAGGAGAAGGCATTAAATGAGAGGTTGTAGCCTTCTGCTTGGTGGAGTGCTGCGTCTTGGTATGAGTCTGCTTGCTTAGGTACTTGGTTGTAAGTTTCTTTATAATAAATATAGAAGGCAGAGGCAATGGCGGACGATGGTTTTCTCACGAGATTGGGTTTCCACCTTAAATCCCGGTGTTCATATGTGTTTCTTATGTGTGATGATTTATTTTGTTCTTACTGCACATGTTTACTACTTAATAAATATCTAATGAATGAATGATGCAATTATCTAAGTAAAGAATCATCTGGATAATGAGATCTCTTGTAATACGCAAGTTTTATTAAGGATATCCACGTGTATATGCGAGTTGGGTTCAATAAAGTAGCGTATGGGTTTTAGAGAAATAAAAAGTAAAAATTTTTAGTCAGCCCTAAATACTGATTCACCCCCCCCCCCCCTCTCAGTATTTTTCCCAACAATTGGAATCAGAGCACTTGCACATCTTGATCAGAATCTTCTTCATCCTCATTTGACATTTCATCATGAAGTCATGAAGGAGTAATTTCTCTAAGGCCACCTCTATTCAATGGAGGTAATCTATTATTCTGGAAGATACGAACAAAATCATATTTGCAAAGTCTTGGTGTAGAAGTATGGGCAATCATGGAAGAATGTTATTAGTATCCGGCAATTATTCCTACTGATGCAGCACAAAGGAAGAAATATGAAATCAATGCCAAAGCAGTTAATGTTTTATTAGGAACCATGTATGAATCTAATTTGTTAAAGTGATGTAGCTAAATTTAGCAAAAGAAATATGGGACAAAATCATTCAAAGCTATGAAGGAGATACAAAGGTAAAAAGTGCAAAACTTCAAACTCTCAGAATTGAATATGAAAATTTAAGGATGCATAGTGATGAGAGTATTGCCAGTTTATTTTTACGTCTAGATGATATTGTAAATCGTATGAGAAATTTGTGTGAAACCATAACCGATACTTCTCTGGTTGAAAAATTCTTAAGATATTTGACTTCAAAATTTGAGTCAAAAGTATCAGCTATTGAAGAAAGGGAAGATCTGCAAACTCTTACTATTGTTCAACTACATGGTATTCTAACTGCTTTTGAAATGAGAAAAGAAGGTCCCTCTCAAATCAGAGAAGTTGCCTTTAAGGCATGTGCAAAAGGAAAAGAAAAGGAAGTTGTCAAGGAATCAAGTTATATATCAGAAGAAGAAGAAGCAAATTTTGTGAGAAGACTCTAACCAGGCACTGGAAGATTCAGAGGTCAGCTTCCCTTCAAGTGTTTTTCTTGTGGAAGAGTTGGTCATTATGCTTCTAAATGTCCTTATGAAGAAAATCATGATAAAGGGAAACAATTTGAAAAGGGAAAGAGTTATTATACAAATGAAGATAATGATGAAATGTCAAATGAGGATGAAGAAGATTTTGATCAAGATCTGCAAGTGCTCATGGAAAGGAAGCAAAAGAAGAAGGCTACTCAAAGAAAGGAGATACCTCAGAAAACATGTGTAGTAAAAATGAAGAAGATGAAACAGGTATTGATTGTTTTTCTTGTGATTCACTTTCTTGTACATGAAATGATGAAGATAGTGAAAGTAACAATATGGGTCTAGAAGAAAATATCAAGATCAATGATGAAGATCAAGTTAAAAGGATGGAATCTATCTACAAAGATGTGATCTCTAGAATGAATGAATAGATAAACAAGTATCAAAGGTTGTACGATTATGCAACCAATCACAGTGAAGGACTTAAAGCAGAAATCATCTCTCTCAAAACAAATCTGGAAAAATCAAATAAGAAGAATGAAGAAATTTTACAAACTTTTGAAGAACAAGAAAATGGGTTGAAAGAATAGATTTTAAAATTGAATGATCAAGTAGAAGAAGGAAGAAGGGTCGAAGATAGTATGAAGAATCAATGGCCAAATATTGGAGGTTGAGGTAAATATTTTGAAAGGTAAATTAGAAGAAAAAGATAAACTCTTGAGGTTTCAAGATAGTACTAAGATTCTGGACAATATTCTTAGTAGTCAAAGGTCTCCTTCTGTTAAATTTGGTCTTGGTTTTCATGAAACTGTTAAAGGATAATCTAGTTCACAAGGAAGTGCTAAAGATTTAAAGGATATCAATGCAAAATCTGAAGTGTTGAAAGAAACAGAAGGTCAACCGACAATCATGAACTCTCAAAAGAAATAATTCCCTCCTTTGATCAATAATGTTGAATGATTTAAATATAATAATTATGGGCATGTTGCAGCCAATTGTAGAAGCATATTGTTTCAGTCACAAACAAACAGATTCTACATAGAAAGGTACTCAGGTTTCTTTAAGGGATATTGTTTTTCATGCAGCAAGTTTGGTCATAAAGTAGCTGATTGCAATAGAAGAAAGAATAGAAAAACACATTATGATCCCTATGCTTACTTTTCTAGTCACACAAGATGTTATGCTTATAACAAGTATGGACATGTAGAAAAAGAGTGCAGGATGAATAGATCTGAGAAATTGGATAATTTCCAGCACACAATAAGAAATTTCAAGCAAAGCTGGAAAAGGAAGGAGGACCGGTCAAAAACATAGGGGATAATAATCCTACTGCAGTCTTCCACTTCTAAAGCTTACTTCTCATAAAGACTGCAGGGGTGATGTGAGATCAATTATAGGATTCAGTAATGTATCATCACAGGGGGAGCAATGTATGATTATTCCCATGGTTGGTTTGGTAATTCTGGATATGTTTATTTCTAACAGTGCATCTGATGTGAAGAAGACAGGTACAGGTGGCATAAGTTCAGGGGGAGATGGAGTTGTGAATTTTTCTGTACTTCACTTCCTATATGCGGGTTTCATGAACTAAAGCCGTGTATGCACGTGAGTTCCAATGGATACAGAAGCATATGCTTTTCAGTTAAGGAAAACAGTGAGATGGCTCAAGAACAGGAGCACAGTTTCAGGGGGAGCATTAGCCTTGTTGAAAGTAATGCATTGTTGGCATTATGATGGTTCTGAAATATGATCTCTCTCTTGAGGTATTTTTGGTATTGGTTATAAAATGTCATATTTTTAATTTGATGAAAAGGTTATGTTGAGACCTATGATGTAAATTGTAATATTCAGTCATGAAAGGATTTGTTCAAATTTGTAAAAGCCACTTGGTTGGGTACTTGAGTCACATATGTAAATCCACTTGGTTGGATCATTGATGTAAGTGTGAGTCCTTGGTTATAGGAAAGGTCATAGAGTCATGTAATTCATTGAAAAATATGTTTGAAGATTCAGCGTGAACTCAGGGGGAGCATGGTAACTTCAATGCACATCAGATCTACAAAGCTCTTCTTTCTACAAGAGAAGAAAAACCTTGTTTTGGTTTTGATCCGCCCTTTGCCCTTGATGTCAAAGGGGGAGAGTATCATGGTGTTTGAATAATGGTTATAATCAATGTATCTATATGTTGTGGTGATCAAACACCATCATGGTTGCCATCAAGTCCAAAGGGGGAGATTGTTGGCAATATGATGCAGAGTGTTGTCCTTGATGGCAACCTACTTGATAAAGTTGATGGCAACCTGCTTGATAAAGTTGTCCTTGATAGAAACTGACTTGATGAGTTTTTTAATGATATAAATCTGATGTATCTACAGAGCAGCTCAGAAGTAATAGAGAAATAAATTCCAGTAAGTGCCAAAATAATGATAAAAATGGTATGTCACAAAGCATACGTGGGTTTGTAAAGGCGAAGTAGCGTATGTACGCGGAAATGTACGTGACAAGTAGAATATGCCTATTTGCGCTCTAAATTTATAAAACCAAGGGACATAACCATGGTATTGGCCCACTGTATTGAGCGCTGGATTATCTAATTGATCCCGTACAAGAATACCCTCAACGGTTGAGTGGTTTTGACTCATGGTTTTGACAAAGGCTAAATCTATATAAGCAGAAAAAGATCATAGTGTAAGTGTGTGCATAGGTCTGGGTTTTAATGAATACTTCACTCTGATGTATATCTGCATGGAATGGGTAACAGTTTATTGATCGATCTGAATTTATAATGCACCTATGAAGAAAATGATGAAGAGGGATCTCTAGATCTGAAATAACTATATATCTTCTAGATCTGTTTATGGAATGTTTAGATCTGAGATGTGGTGAATCCTTGCTAAAGTAAAGGTTGAGATCTAATTTTTTTATCTGATCTGAAGAGCTGCACAGTCCTGAAAAGTTTCAGATCTATACGCAAGTTCGTTTCATGAAGAGCGCGTGTATACGCGTGTCTGCTTAAAGAAAAGCGCGTATGGCAGTTAGGGTTTCTGAAGAATAAAATGCACTGAAGTATACGCAGGTTTGTCTCTATGAAAGAGCATATATACGCAGGTTTAGTGAAGTAAAAGCGTGTATGGACTCTAGGGTTTTTCTGAAGTAAGTGGAATGAAATGTCTGATCTGTTTTGCTGTTTTACTGCTATCTGTCAATGATGTTTTCACACAGATCTGGGTTGTTTGAATGTTGATTATGCTGCTAATTATGTTGATTAAAGATCAAGTTGTTGGTTGATTGGTTGATGATTTAATGAATGAATTGATGGGGTTATAAGTTTCAGTTTGATGTATGTTGAGCTTAAATGTGTGGAGTGGGTTCAGTCTGAAAATCTAATGAAAAGTGGCCTACAAGGTGTGTTGTATGGAAGCTATTGGATCCAATATGAAAATTGATGAAACGTGGCCCGCAATGGTGCTGAGGGTCGAAGCCTTCAGTGAGGGGGTTATAGCTCCCTTCCAGTGGTAGGTGGTAAACGAGAGTAGGGGGTAGTAGCTCCCTTCTAGGAGAGGCTGGTAAACGAGAACAGGGGGTTGTAGCTCCCTTCCAGGAGAGGATGGTAAATGAGAGAAGGTTGTAGCCTTCTGCAGGTGGGTGCCTGCGTGCTGGTATGAGTCTACGCCAATACATGGTTGTAAGAAGTTTTCTTTATAATAAATATTGAATACAGAGACAACGACAGTGGTGGTTTTCTCCTAAATTGGGTTTCCACCTTAAATCCTGGTGTTCATGTGTGTTGCTTATGTGTGATGATTTATTCTGTTCTTACTGCACATGTTTACTGCTTACTAAATATATAATGAATGAATGATGCAATGATCTAAGTAAAGAATCATCTAAATAATGAGATCTCTAGTAATACGCAAGTTTTATTAAGGATATTTGCGTGTATACGCGAGTTGGGTTCAGTAAAGTAGCGTATGGGTTTTAGAGAAATAAAAAGTAAAAGTTTTTAGTCAGCCCTAAATACTGATTCACCCCCCCCCCCCCCTCTCAATATTTTTCCCAACAGAACATTAATGAAGACAACCCAGTGGGAATATGGATCAGTTTAGATAGTTAGAATAAAACCACCTTCAGTGTGGAAGAAGACATTGCATGGAGATCCAATCAAGATTGACCAAATCCATCAGCGTTGTTATGGAGGAGTGGTATTGATGATGGGATAAAGCAGTTTTTGAGGGAGATTCATTGCATCAAGATGGAAACCATAATGAGTGGGACCCAAGGTAAGAAGGCTCACATTTTTATAAGGAAGAGGATGGAAGCCATATGGGGTTAGGTTATGATTGTTATTTTCTGATATATGGTCTATTCAGACATATTTCTTTCTCTGGTTGTTTAGCTAAGATAGAGTGTTTTTTAACACAAGGTGTTCCTAATCGGGAATCCCACCTCTTCCATTGATTATCTCTTGGAGGAGTCTTGCACCATATTGTCCATTATCTGGCTTAAGGCCAAGCTTCATCTTCCTTTGACAACGCAGATCCTGTTGAGGATTTGTCTGTTTCAGTAAGCTACAGTAAGTGGATACTAGATCTTCATATCTAGGCAAATTCAGTGCTCATTTTCAGTGGAGGAGGTTTCTACTTCATTGGGAGATCAGTATTGAAGGCATTGAACAATATTTCTAGATAATGGCATCAGGCTGACTACATTTTGTCCCCTACAGCACAGTATAGATCCAGATCTGTGTTATTTCTGAAGAAGTAATTGCAGGGTGATTCAACACATCATTTGGAGAGATGGTTTTCTAAGTGATGGGGTTTTTCCCTCCCTTTAGAGATTTTTTGGAAGAGATCATCTCATTGTATATATCTGTGATATCCCAAAATCAGGACTGCTAGCAAGACATGCCTAAAAAATGCATTTTGTAGGAATGGATACTATAAGATTGGAAACTAGCACTTGGATCCCTTAGATCTGACCATATAAGACCTGAATCTAATAGGGATTCAAAAAAAAATCCTTCTAGGATGGTTAAATAGGTCTCCCCACACCTAGTGCAGCTAGAAAATGCCCAAAGAGGGGACTGCAGCAATACAAAAACAACTCTGCTGGAAAATAACGCAGTTCATCCCAATACTTGTAGGAGATCAATATGGAAACTCATATTTCAGCTATACATCAGAAAAATATGTTTACACAACAGCTTATAAAATTTATAACAGAAAGGAGAAAGATTTACAAGAAGAAACCCTCAGAATTGAGGTGCTACAACCACAAGAAATGTCTGAATAAGCTTGACAGCATTATTTTCAGTGGCTGAAGTAGCTGTGTGTTACAACTCAGATCTAGAGAAGATCTGTATACACAATGATAGATCTATCTCAGATCTATATACAAGAAAAGCTCCTTTTTACATTCCCCTTGGGGATCTCAGCAAAACATGAAAGTACAAGAGTAGATCTGAGATCTAAGTTACAGATCTGCAGTAATATTCAGAAAATTCTAAATTATATGATTTACAGTAGATCATATCTGAAACAAACATGGAATGGATGGCCAATCCATGGATCACCACAGTGAAAGGAAGGATCCAATCACTAGAGATATCTCCTCCCAAAATGATGCCAGGACTCCCTTCAATTCTGCTCTTCAAAATAATGCAGTACTGCAAAAGGGACTACGATGTAGACTCTAAGTATGCTTTGGCCTAATACTAAGATCTGGATCTGAAGTTCCCAAGGTCTAGAACAATCTTGTCAAAGGGATAGATGACTTTCCTAGTGAAAAAGGGTGCTAGAGCTGCATATATGTGAAGAGATCTATCCTCCACTTGCTGCAACTCACAAGGACAACTCAATCCTAAACAGGATTAGCGCTATAGGTGTAAGATGAAGCTTGGCTAAATGCCAAATAGTGGGCAAGACAAACAAGGCTCCTCCAAGAGCTGCTCTAGGAAGGAGGTGAGATTCTCGCTTAGGAACACCTAGTGCTAAACAACACTATTCTCAGCTAAACAGCAAGAGAATAAGAAATGTATAAACAGGTGATATCTTCATAAAATGATTATTATCAACAACCCCCTCATGTTTCTCTCCTCTTCCTTTTATAAGATAAAAGCCTTGTCAAACCCTAAACCACTTCAATGAGTTAGCTCCTTTCACATTTGGAGCCTCCATCTAGAACTGCGTTGTGCATCCATGAGGTACATTGCATCTAGACTGCACTGTAGATTTGGTCAAGGTTGACCCAGTCTCATAGTTCAAACCCATTCACACCTGCAAGTGTTTATTTTACATGGCCCGGATTTTTCTCTGTTCACATAGGCATGGATTTATTCATTGTTTTCAGGAGTTTTACATGTCTTCCTTGATTCATTTATTCAACCAACAGAAAATGAAACAAAATTGTAGATTCCTCTTAGCTTGGGTTAAGTAGGAATATCACAATATCAGATCAGACCCACTTTCCAGATCTAAATATTTCCATAGATCTGCAGTCTTAGATCTCATATCTACATTTTGTACTTGATGTTTTGCTGAAAACCCCAAGGGGAATTGATAAAGGAGCTTGTATAGTGCATGGATCTGATATAGATCTAATTTTTTTTCCACATGATTGCTCTAGATCTGATGTACAACTTACTGCAGTTGCAGAGGTAATAAAATAACATTGTCATGGTATTCCAACTTTAATACATGGGTACAACCCCTCTTTTTTCATGATTTTGGGCTATTTATGGCAGGGGAGACATGTTTAAATATGCAATAGTGATTTGTTTCTGATTTACTTTTATATTTGAGTGTTATAATATCAGATCTAAGGAATCTATGAGTTGCACTTGATATTTATTGCATCCATTTCTGAAAATTGCATTATTTATGCATGTATTGCTGAGTTTCCCTATTTGGGAATATTACATATGTGACTAATGGGAGGTAGCTAATATGATATAAAAATGGTTCATACTTTTCCCAATAGATCCTTCGGATGAATGGTTTTTTCCCTCACTGGAAAAGAAGCTCACATATTGGGTTTATCAACCCTCCACTGCAACCGCCCTGTGAAATAATGCAATTCCTGAAGGAGACTATGCTGCTAAATATGGTTGAATCTTGTCCTAATTTTGGATGGTGGAATGAAGCTCAAAGGAACCTCTCATGAGTGGGCACTAAAATTCCCTAGAGGATGAGGGTGGGATTCCCACTCGGAAACACCCTTATGCTAAACAACACAACAAACTTCACTAAACAGTTGAAGCATGTAGAAAGTCATAAAAGACTAAACATAAACAAAAATCAGAATGCCTTCAATGGCTTCCATCCCCTTAATTATATGCTTTGTGAGCCTCCCCCCCCTTAATCCCACTCATTAAATATGCTACCCTCATGGAGACTCCCTCCTATTAGGTTCCTATATTTCATAGGATCTCAAGGTGACTGAGTTTATTCTTTCGGTCAAATTTACTTTGTAAAATGATTTCCAAATCTGCGAATAATTTTCAAAATAAATAAAAAAAGGAGATAACATAAAAAATCAAAAGAGGGTATATCTTATAAATAAAAATATATAAGATGTGAACCCCATAAAAAAGAATAAAACCAATAAATTCTTAAAGTGTTGCACATCCAAATGCCACTACTCTTAGTTTAGCTTACTTATGAAAATAAATTGTGTGCAGCTTGTTGAAAATTCCACAAAAGTTCAATAAAATTCAATCATACAGTTTAATCATGATTGAATTAGGTTTAAATTTCTTTTCAATAGGTAGTGAAAAATAATTTTTCAAATTGTTTAATCTTGAAAAATTGATTAGTTACATAGAAAATAAAATTGGTTCAATAGTTTAATCTGAACCAAGGAAGGTGTCGTAACATCATTTGTTTTGATAAGTTAGCATAAGTAGTCGAAAAAAAAAAACATACAAAACTCAGGTAATGGAATTACTAAAAATAGGGGAAACTGCTGACACTCTCAATCTGAATGATGATCAACCTAAATTGTTGTTTGGTTCAGAAGTAGATGGTAAGTTACAAGAAGGAGCATTCCCTCGTTTCTATGTCAGCTTAAACATACATGATAAAATCCTACATAATTCTATGTTGGATTCAGGGGCTTCACACAACTTAATGCCCAAAGCTGTAATGAAAAAGTTAGGTCTTGACATCACTAGGCCCTACAAAGATCTATACTCATTTGATTCAAGTAAAGTGAAGTGTTTAGGTCTCATAACGGACTTGTGTATAACTTTGTCTCAAATCCCAGCCAAAAGCCTAGTTATGGACATTGTCGTAGCAAACATTCCTCCAAAATATGGCATGCTTTTATCACATTCTTGGGGAGCAAATTTACAAGGAACTCTTCAACTAGATATTAATTTTTCTACAAGGAACTCTTCAAAATTTAATTTTAAGGCCTTTTGTTTGAAGTTTACTAATTAGGGTTTGGCTGAAGAAGTTTATGGTTTGCCCTGTCCTTTGGTCCATATTGAAAAGTCTTAATCTGAATGATGATCAACCTGAAGTCCAGAAGTAGATGGTAAGTTACAAGAAGGAGTAGTCCCTCCTTTCTATGTCAGCTTAAACATACATGATAAAATCCTACATAATGCTATGCTGGATTTAGGGGCTTCACACAACTTAATGCCCAAATATGTAATGGAAAAGTTAGGTCTTAACATCACTAGGCCCTAGAAAGATATATACTCATTTTATTCAAGTAAAGTGAAGTGTTTAGGTCTCATCAAGGACTTTTTTATAACTTTGTCTCAAATCCCAGCCAAAATCCTAGTTATGGACATTGTCGTAGCAGGCATTCTTCCTAAATATGACATGATTTTATCACATTCTTGGGGAGCAAAGTTACAAGGAACTCTTCAACTAGATATGACTTTTGCTACAATACCAGTCTTTGGCCAGCAAAGAAGGTTATATAGGGAAAATATCATGAAATATATGGTAAGAAGTCAAGAAAAACATCATAATTACCCTCTATATTATGTTCCTAATAATTTAGATTCATTCATATTATTCAATGATACTGAAATGGAAGCCTAATTTGGAAATTACCTGGATACACCTGAATGTAGCTCTAATCAAACAATTAACTCCTACTTTATAACTCTTATGGAATATGACCTTTTATGGGGCTTGTAGTAAAGAAGGATCTAGAGCAAGAATCTGGTTATGTAATCTAGCTAATAATCATTGTGAAGGGCATTCCTATAAAATCAAATTTTCGTGCACCAATAATATTGCTGAATATGAAGCTCTGACGTTAGGTTTTCAGTTGCTTAAGAAATTAGGGGCCAAAATAATTATTGTGCAGGGAGATTCTGAATTAATCATTAAACAAGTAAAAGGAGAATTTGATGCTAAATGTTAGCCACCTATAAAATTTTTCATATCAAATGGTGGATAAATCATGTTTTAAGCCTTCAATAAACAATTTTATTGTCAAATTGTTAGTTCTTGAAGTCTTGTGCAGATATCTTATACTTTGATTAATCTTCACTGCTATTTCCCTCTTAATTCTGAAAATCTGTTGTTCTCCATGGAGAAAAAGACTGCTGAAAACTCCATTTTCCCCTCATTTCTACCCTTTCTTTCACTCATAATTAACCTCCATTTTATCCCCTTTTTCCCCATAAAATTCCTCTGTTTTCCCTCATTTCCATTCTTCCTTTCATAAAAACCCCTTTGAAAAGGTCTAAAACTCCTTTTTTGCCTTATTGGAAGCTTTCAAATCCTTTGAAAATCCTTGAAAAATCATAAAAATGAGCCTTTTTGTGCTAAGGCTTTAGCCCCCTTTGACTAAGCCCCTAAACCACTTCCCCACCATGCGACTCGGTGCCAGAACCAAGCATTAAGGTCTTGGGCGCTTATCACAATTGGGAATTCATGTGGAGCGCATGTATTTTGTTACAAAAATCCCCTGATGCGATTGGTTCCCCTTATTTCTAACTCCCAATCCCTCGCTTCATTTTTAAAACCAAGAGCCCTGCAATCAGGCGCTAAACACCATAAATAAACCCTTCCCGAAGCAAATTTCCCTTTGTATTTTATAAAAACCCATTTTTTCTATGTTAAAAGGAAAACCCGCCAGTTCATTAGTTGAGCCATTCCCAACCGTTGATCTAATCCAATCAAACGATCATCGGGATCTCACATCGGAGATTTCATTGGATGCTTTTAAATTTTTTATTGCCCCCCCTCCAATTTTCCCCTTCCGATGGATTCCTAGCCGTTGATCTCCCCCTCCAATTTTCCCCTTCCGATGGATTCCTAGCCGTTGATCTCCCCCTCCAGGCCCAGATCCGACAACCCACATCGCTCTGTTCATAAGCCCATCCCTCTGCCTTTGGACCTCTGATTCATTCCTAACCGTCGATCTGATCCTCAGATCAATGGCCCTTGTTCAATCTCATCGACGCTTTGATCCCTTTACCCCCGCCGATCGCAATCTTCTAATTGCATCTGGGCCATCCATTCTTCTAAATCCGACGGTCCAGATGAATCCTCGTTTCCCTTTGTTATTCCTCAAGCCCCACTGTGTAATGTTTTCTTCGCCGTTGATATTTATAGATCAATGGCCCATAATGACCCGATCTCTGCCAACCCCTCACCTCATATTTTATTCATTTGACCCCAAGATTGAATTTGGGTCGTTCATTCCTAGATCCAACGGTCCAGATTCAACCCGATAGGCGCAACTCCTTTGGGTCCTACCTTCCCCCAAATCAAATCTCCACCGTTCGTTCCTATGATATGACGGTCCAGATCAATACTGCCTTGGCTCTGCCCCACCTTCTTCTACGCGCGCAACTTGTTTTATCGCGCTCTCACCTCCACCGTTGGATCTACCCGTCTGAGATCTAACGGCCAAGACTCCATATTGCATGATTTTTAAGCCCGAAGGTTAATTTTCCAAAGTTACGTGATATGGGTGGTTTTAAAAGGCCACATGTCGGCCAGTAATGCATATCGCGTTCAAAAAGTTAAAACTACCTCCCTTCCTTTTCGTCGAGCGAAACTAGTGGTTTCTTCAGCCGAAACCACCATTCCCATTCCCTTTTCATTTTCTCATAAATAAACTTTGCCATTGATCTCTCCAGATCAAAAGTCCTAGTTTAATCTCACCTGTAGTCCATCACCCTCCACCCAAACTCCAAGGGACTTATTAAAACATTCTCAGTTGTCAATCTATGTGGCCGATCTCATCAGATAGCCCAGGTTATTTCCGAAACCACAAAATTCATTTAACAACATTTTTTCACCCGCCAAAGGTTTTTTCACCAATTTCTTTGCATTTTCGTCTATTTCATTATAACATAGCCCCTCCACATTATATATCCATGATTGATCTTGACCGTTGATCTTTGCAGATCAATGACCCAGACTTAATCTTCTGCATCGTTTATCCAACCGCCCCTCTTTTGATCTCAACAAAGAAATCCTCGCCGTTGGAGGCTTTCATCCAACAGCTGCAATCTAACCTCGGCCTCCAAAGCAGTATAAACCCAAATACGTAGAAATTTTCTAATTTTTCTTGGTTTGTGCAGATTTTAATGGTTTTTCCAAATGTTTTAAAGGAGAATTGAAGGCCGGGGATGACGATCCCCCACGCCTTTGTTCATAAAAGAGATCGTTATGCAGGGTTCAAAATTATGTTTTATCAGTGCCTCATGAGCACTGATAACGTTATAAAAACTCTGTAACGCCTGCACATCAACAAGACACAACAAAGCTTAATCAAACAGAGAGTATCAATATTAAAAGATCCAGTCACAGCAGAGATGAAGAATTAAAGATCGTTTACACAGTTTTTGAGAGATTATGGCCTAAATTGAATATCTAAAGCCTAATCCACTCAATTAAACACAGTTTGAAGAAAAGAAGACATAAATTAGGCCTAATTATGCCTAACACACAGAATTAAAGCAAATTAACTGTGTTTAAAGAAAAGAAATAATATCTATCAGTCTGAAAAGCCTCCACTGCCACATCAAAGGCCAATTGAATCCTCTCAGCTACCAAAAGCCACCTGGAGCCTCAAAGCATTCAAAAGAGGCCTATTTATTGCCAGAATAGAAGATATTTGCCTCAAAACAGGTGAATAGTTATTTCGAATCAAAGAAACTAATTTAAACTATCAGCAGAGTTATTACAAGGATAAAACAGAGCCTTAAAGTCAACAAAATCTTCTCAGCAAGCTTATTACTTAATGTAAACCAATTAATATAGAGGAAATATCAAAGAGTTTCTCCACTGAGCCCCTCAAAGGCCGAGAAACATTAAACTGTATTAATTGAACCTAGAAGATATTTTATCCCACCCCACCTCCTCATTTCTTCTATAAATACTTTTGTAGAAGATGAGATAATGTTGGTCACTGCATATCTATTGCCTGTAAATAGTTTTCTGAAGCTGCTGTAAGCTCTGTTTGTAATTGAAGATACCTAATTTGAGATGAAAAGTTTGAAGCTGTAGAGAAACATTGGACTTGAAGATTGCAACTGGTTTGAAGCATCAAATACAAGCCGATTATGTGATCTTGGTCTATTTCAACGGTGATTTTTTTCTTATTGTAAATTGTTATTTTATTTCTGTTTCCATTCTGTCCATCTTCTCTGATAAAGAACATCAATTATAGAGTTAGGATTTACTGTCAAAGGTACCCGACTCTTACTGATAAACTTTGTCTACATGTTTTCTTCCAAAATTGTGTATTTAAGAATGATTTAATACAGTGCAAGCAGTTAGGAATGTTTGCATTCCCTCATCCTACTGTCTAAACTAAACATTGTTCTTGAATGTTATTTTCAGTTTCTGCCAAGTAAAGTTGAACTAGGGAAGTCTATGGTGAGCCATGTCCTCTAGTTTTATCTGCAAAGGTTGTCTGAAAGTTTCCCTAAGAGTATGTTGAAAGCAGGCTAGGTTCAAAGTCCTTACCTGATCTTAGACTATTCTTTGTTATCTTATGCGTTGTCTTGAAAAATTTTCTAAGTAAAGAAGAGCTATGGAAGTCTATGGTGAGCCCTATCCTTTAGTTTCTTCTCCAACAGTTGCTTTGAAAAGTTTCCCTTAGAATATGCTGAAAGCAGGATAGGTTCAAATTCCTTACTTGATCTTAAGCTATTCTTTTTCTGTTTTAAATGTTTTCTATTGAAAGTCCATCAAAAGCAGGCTAGTTTCAAAGTAATTACCTGATCTTAGATTACTTTTATGTATTTCTTAAGTGTATGCCGAAAGCATGATAGTTTCAAAGTACTTACTTGATCTTAGGCTGCTCTTTTTTCTTCATTTGTTTAATTCCCCTTCTTATTGTTTCATTTCATTCCATAAAATCAACTTTAAAGAGATCCTTAGACATAGATGACTTGCCCCATGGACCACTCTTGAACCTTTTTGTTTCAATTAAATCCTACTATGACTCCATAGCCCAATGGATTGAAGCTGTCTCTTACCTATCTTCTTATCTGAATCAATATTTCACTTTCATTCACCTTCACCCTTCATTTAGATTTCCTTCACCTTCACATATCTTTTCCCAACAAAAACAAACAAAAACCTTGTTCTTCATAACTAGCCTAATATCACTTTTCAAGCCTTAAAGATAAATCAATCTTTGCACTTATAGAGAGATCCCTCTCTGGATTCAGGAGGGCTAGATCCTAGAATCCCAAAGTGGTTCAAATGTTCTCCCTGTAGCTTTAGTCTCACTAATCTGCTAGAATTACAGGGAGCTAACATTTCTGTTGACTCCACTGGGGATTTGAGTTGAAATCCTTAAAACAAGACACTCAGTGTTTAGTGTAGTACAAGTAGCCCTCTTCAATCACTACCAATCAAATGGTAATCAAGATAAAACTTATTTGAATCAGTGACAAACTAAGGAAACCTTAGGATTCTCATAAGAACTTATCAAACCTTGAAGGATCAGCTGGCTTAGCCATAAGATTAGACTTTCCTTTGTCTCATCACTATAGCTAAGTGTTGAAACAAATTTAGGACACTCTTAGAACCCATAGGATTGAAATAACTCAGAAAACCCAAAAATATTTCAAGATTGGTATTCAAATAAACATGGTGGTGGACCATAAAACCTTTTACCTCCAAAAGAGCTAAAAATTTCCACCTGCTGACTCCACAATCCTAAATAGACCTTAAGACTCCACTGGGAAGACCCATTATCATCATAACATCATTTAAACTTAGTTAGAGGACTTTAGGATTAAATTTTTCTTGTTAAAAAGATCAGTTAGCCTCTTAAAGATTGTCATATTTGGTTAAACTTTTCTTGTTTAGTTGGGTCTGAAAAACACAACATAGTGGCTACTAGAAAGATTTATACTAGAGCCTATCCTGATCCAAACCCTCCTAATATAGTTGATAACCTTGAAATAATCCTTAGTAAGTCTCCCAAGGTTAAATCTTCAACTATTTTCAAATCACCCCATAGAGCTCATTCTATCCCTGAAAACCTTGCAGCTCTACAAAATCCACAAGTTGACTTAAGATATCCATTTAGAACTAGGTCACTTGAGGATTTAGATCAGTTAGATTCAGAGTCTTCACTTTCATCCCCAGAAAGAAGTGAACATCCTGGTAGTAGAGAAACTACACCACCAGATTTACATTTCCTTCATAATTTTGTTTTCTCTCATCCAAGATCAGCTCAATAATCTATTGCTAGCCCATCCACTTTTGCTACCCATACACCCATTGTCCAAAACATTCCACGTCAGCCCACTTTCCCTCTTGTTAATCCACCTCTTGTAAATCCACCTCCACCCCCTATCATGGCAACATGGTATGCTCCCTTAGTCCTTCCTTTACCCTTAGTTAATCTTCCACGGGACTATCAGTCCAAGATACCTTTGTATGATGCCAGTAATGCTACTACTGCTTCACAACATGTGGATAAGATGAATGACTACTTTGACAGAAATGAGATTGATGATGAAACTATCAAACTTAGATTATTTGATCAGATTTTAGGGGGAGAAGTAAGAAAATGGTTCAAAGGCTTAACCCCTCACAATATTAATGATCTCCAAGCCTTCCATCAATTATTCTTAAACAAATGGAAAGTGAAGAAAAACCCTCTCCAAATACTTTTGGACTACAAGAATCTCCACAGAAACATTGGGGAAAGTGTACAAGCTTATTGCACTAGGTTTAACAGTGTTTATAATGCACTTCCCCTAGACTTAAAACCTCCACAAGGCTCAGCTTTAAAAAAATTTCCTGAAGGATTTGATCCTGAAATGGCCTATCAGCTGAGAGAGAGAGATCCTTTAACTCTTGAAGATATGCAAAAAGGAGCTCTTACTGTGGAAGTAAATCTAATGGAGAAAAGAGCAAGAATGAATAATGAGAAGAGAGTGTTCTTTAGAGAGGAATCTACACCTTCCACATCTAGCTCAAAGATGGAGAGAATGATGGAGGAGATGATGAAAAATATGAGCATACTTGAGAGAGAACAAGCTAGTCAAAACCAAATAGCTCCTCAAAATAGAAATCAAAACCAAAATCAGAATTTTAGGAGAAACCAGCCTCAAAACAGACCAAGGGAGGATGATCAACAGATTACTCCTCCTTTTCATAAAAATTATGTAAGTGAGGTTGAAGAAACAAGTGAACAAACAGAGCAAGATGACATAAATATGTTGGGAGTGGACAATGATGATTTTGAAGTTCATTACAAAGGAAACAAGGTCTATACACACCCTATGATGACAAAAGAGTAGAAGATGAATATTACTATCAGGAAATGGAAAATGTCATCATAGAAACCACAAAGGAATATGAACTTAGGAGTAAAAGCAATCAAGAAACTCCCAAGACTAAGACCTCTGAAATTTCTGCAAAAAACAGCCCTGTGAATAAACCCAAGACTACAAAACAGAAAGATAAAACAGTGGCTGGAAATTCAGATAAAATTAAAGAGAAAAGCACTCAAAACAATGAAAAACAAAGTGCAGACCTTAATAGCGTTAGCACCTCATCTAGTGCCCCTGTTAAAACAATTTTGACAAATGTAAATAGAGGAAATTAGCAAACTGATTTTGCTGATAGAGTGGAGGTTAATAAGTTTGAAACAAGCACTTCAAAGAATCAGATTCCTTTTAGTTTGGAGCAGGAAATTTCCAGAATCAAAATCTATGTTCCTCTCACTGAATTAGTTGCCTAAGATGTATATAGATCTCAAATTTTGAAGGCTTTTAACATAGAAGAAAATAATGATACTATCAATCTTAATGATGACTAGCCAGAGCTCATATTCGGTCCTAAGATTGAGGGTAGATATCAAGAGGGACCAGTTCCTCATTTTTATGTTAGTTTAAATGTTCATGACAAAATTTTGCACAACGTCATGCATGATTTAGGGGCCTCTCACAATTTAATGCCCAAAGCAGTAATGGAGAGCCTAGGCCTTGAAATTACTCGAACTTACAAAGATATTTACTCCTTTGACTCAAGCAGAGTGAAATGTTTAGGATTAATCAAAGACCTTTGTGTAAACTTAGCGCAAATTCCAGCCAAGTGTTTAGTAATGGATATTGTTGTGGCTGATGTACCCCCAAAATATGGTATGATGTTATCAAGATCTTGGGGAGCTAAGTTACAAGGAACAATGTAGATGGACATGACATATGTGACCATCCCTATTTTTAATCAAACGAGAAGACTTTACAGGGAATCTCATATGCAATATATGGTTACCAGCCAAGAGAGACCATAGAACTCTCCCCTTTATTTTGTAAATACAGGACTTGATTCATTTATCCTTTTCAACAATGAAACATTCACTGAACAAGTGACCTTAACTGATTTAATGGCAAATAGACAGGAGGAGGAAGACGAGACACAAGTGTCAAAACAGTTTGCTAAACCAGAAAACTACTGCAAACAAAACACAGTTATAGAGCTAAAAATCATACATCCATCACTTTTGAACCTTGAGAGTGAATAAAGCAGTCCTAAACACAATGAAAAACCTGAGGAATTAAAACAAATTCAACGAAGTGTTGTTCTTCAAGAAAAATCCGAAAACACGCTAGTTGAAAAGGATAGTAACCAGACTGATGAACCCGAAACTAGTCCTTTTTGGAGTATGCACTTTGATGGATCTTGTAATAAGAGTGATGCAGGTGTGGGAGTGTGGCTTCACAATAAAATGAACAATCATACTGAAGGGCATTCCTGCAAATTAAACTTTCAGTGCACCAATAACATAGCCGAGTATGAAGCCCTGCTTTTAGGCCTGCATTTATTGAAGAAATTAGGGGCCAAAAGAATAAAGGTGCATGGTGATTCTGAACTAATAATTAGGTAAGTGAAAGGGGAATATACTGCGAAACATCCCAGACTTAGAGCCTATCGAAATGATTTCATGGATTTATTGAAATCATTTGAAGAATTTAAACTAATTTTTGTCCCAAGAAAAGAAAATATTCAAGCTAACAGTTTGGCTTTTGCAGCTAGAACATGTTTAACACCATTTGAAACCAAACAATGTACCACCCAGATTAAATTCAGACCAACTATCCCTGATAACGAGAAATATTGGCAAGTGTTTGATGGAGACAAACAAATAGAAGACTTCCTGCAGTCCAGAAATGATTTTGAACTACCAAGTTCAGATTCAGATTATGAAATAGACTATCCTAGTGAAGAAAATATACTTGACGAAGAAGAAACCTCTCCAGATATGACTGATATAATTTTTTTGTCTAACAAACTTGAAAACACAACAGAAATGGTTGCAGAGTTAGAAACAGAAGACTTGGAAACTTTGCAGTCTAACAATCAAAGTCTGCCAAAGGGTCTAGTCACTTTAGAAGAGTTGTTTGATTCCAATGATGTGGCCAAGAAGCCAAAGCTGGAGCCTATGGAATATGAAGTTGAAGAGTGTAATATAGGCAGTGAAATAAAACCAAAGATGATCAAACTGTCTAAAACTTTACCAGCTCACATTAAACTCAAATACATAGAGTTGTTTAAAGAATTTTCTGATGTTTTTGCGTAGAGTTATGAGGATCTGAAATCCTATGACACTGAAATAATTCAGCACAAGATACCTCTCAAGGAAAACAAAAATCCATTTAAACAAAAATTGCACAGAATAAACCTTGTTCAGTTACCTTTGGTTGAGAAGGAAATCAAGAAAATGTATGAAGTTGGTATTATTGTCCCTATTAGATATTTAGAGTGGGTGTCTAATCTAGTGTCAGTTAGGAAGAAAATAGGAGAGATAAGGCTTTGTATTGACTTTAGAGACTTAAACAAAGCCTCATTGAAGGAAAACTACCCTTTACCCAAGATGGATCATATTTTACAGAGGGTATTTTGTTCTAAAAGAATTTCTTTGCTAGGTGGCTACTCAGGATACAATCAAATTTTAGTACATCCTGATGATCAATTAAAGACAGCTTTTACTACACCTTGGGGCACTTTCATGTATGTGAAAATGCCCTTCGGATTAATGAATGCTGGTTCTAATTTTCAGAGAGACATGGATATTTCATTCTTGGAAGAACTGGGCTACTTCATCATTATTTACCTTGATGATGTCACTGTTTTTTCCAAGACAGATGAAAAGCACTTAGAACATTTGAGAGAAGTATTCGAGAAATGCAGAAAGTTTGGGATATCTTTAAATCCTAAGAAAACACTGTTCGGTCTCCAATAAGGTAAACTTCTTGGGCACATTATATCAGAAGAGGGAATAAAGATAGACCCTAAAAGGATTGAGGCTATATTGCAAATAACTCATCCTAGAAACATCAAGGAACTACAATCTTTCATTGGAAAGATTAATTTCTTGAGAAGGTTCATACCCAACTTCGCTGAGCTCCTTAGAAACATCACAAACATGCTAAAAAGGGAACAAGGAGTTAAATGGACCTTGGAAGCAAAGAAATCCTTTGAACTGGTGAAACAAGAATTAATCAAAACAACGATTCTAATAAGTCCTGATTTTTCAAAATATTTTTACATTTTTTCATTTGCATCAGAACATACAATAGTTGTTGTCCTATTGCAGAAAAATCCATAGGGACAAGAGCATCCCATTGCATTCTTCAGCAAGGCATTGAGAGATGCTCCTTTGAAGTACAACATTATGGAAAAACAAGCTTTTGCATTAGTCAAAGCCTTAAAATACTTCAAAGTTTACATTTTTGCACTCCCACATCATTGCCTTTGTCCCAAATTCAGTTGTGAAAGACATTCTAGCACAGGACCCAGATGGTAAGAGAGGTAAGTGGATAGCCGTGATACTTGAATATGATTTAGAGATCAAGCCCACTAAGCTCATTAAAGGCCAAGGGCTAGCTAGATTGATGGATGAATCAAATTTTGAAGTTCTTGATATAAATATGATAAATGCCTTAGATGAACAAGAGAAATTCTCAACTCCCATTGTTGAAGATCATTTTATGAATTCCTCTTTGTATGCTAATATTCTATATGTTTTTCTCAATTTGAATACACCTCCTGGTTTATCAAAAACAAAGGCAAGGCTTTTAAAGTTAAAAGTTGTAAACTACTACATTGTAGATAAATGTCTTTATTGGAAAAATGAAAGTGGGATATTGCTTAAATGTTTGTCTGAGAATTATGCAGAGAAGGTTAAGCATGAGTTTCATGAAGGAGAATGTGGAGGCCATCTCTACTGGAATACTATAGCCAACAAAATCCTTAGAGCTGGTTACTATTGGCCCACCCTCTTTCTAGATGTCCATAAAATGGTCATTGCCTGTCATAAATGTCAACTATTTGAAAGCAAAAGAAAATTGCTGCCCTTACCTCTACATTCAATTACTATTGAAGCCCCTTTTCAATAGTGGAATCTTGACTTCATAGGAGAAATCCATCCACCATCATCTGCCCAACATAGATGGATTCTCACTGCAACAAACTACTTTACCAAATGGATAGAAGCCATCCCTTCTAGACAAGCCAATGACCCTGTCATCATAAAATTCATTGAGACTCATATCCTCTCTAGATTTGGTTGTCCTAGGAAGATCATCACTGATAATGCTGCAACATTTAGATCCAAGAAGATGGTTGAATTATGTCACAAATATCATATAACATTAGGTCATTCTACTGCTTATTACCCTCAAGGTAATGGGCTAGCAGAATCCTCAAACAAGAGTTTGGTGAACATAATCAAGAAGTTATTGGAGGAAAACAAGAAGTCTTGGCACACAAATCTAGTACATGCACTATGGGCTGACAGATTAACACTTAAAAAATCTATTGGAATGTTACCTACCAGCTTGTGTATGGTACAGATGCAATTTTTCCAACCAGCCTTGGTGTGCCAGTTATGAACTTGATCTAAGAGGTACAGTCTGAATACAATGACATGATCAGAAGGATTAATCAGACTATACATCTTCAGCAAACCAGAGAGGAGGTTTACAATAGAGCACTACAAAAGCAAGAGAGCATCAAGAAGCTTTTTGACAGAAGAAAAAAGGCCGGTAATTTCAATGTTGGTGACAAGGTGTTAAAGTGGGACTCAAGGAGAGAAGACAAGGGAAAGCATGGGAAATTTGATAACTTATGGCTTGGCCCTTATCTCATTCATTCTACTACTGGTAACAATGCTTATTTCTTACAGGATTTGAATGGAGCTGAACTGTTTGGGGGTCTTGTCAATTTCAAGATGCTCAAACATTATTTCTCTGGACCCTTTCATGTTTGGAAGCCTTTTTATCTTTTTTCTCATTATAAATATTTCATCCATAATTGCATTAAAATTTAGAAAAATCAAAAATACAAAAACAATAAAAAGAGAAAAGAGGGCAGATTGTAAAAACAAGAAAGGTACAGCCCCATACCAAAAAGAGAAACAAAGTCTGAAAGTGTGAAAGCTCAAATGCCACTCCTAAAAAACACACTTCTAGTTAGTCATACAGCCTAATCATGACTAATTAGTTTTAAATTTACTGCTGATAGGTTAGTGAAATTAGATTTTCCAAACAGCTTAATCTTGGCTTATCATTTAGGTAGATTAGGATAGAAAATAAAGGTTCAAACAAGCTCAAAATCTGAACCTAAGATTCAAAAGGAAAGAATGACTCCAATATGTTTAAATCACGAGTCAAAGATAGAAGAAAACTGGTTCTGAGATGCTCAAAAATTGAACCAGATAACAAGGAAAAAGTAGCTCAAATAAGCCCAAAAACAGAGCTGAAGAAAAGAGAAGGATGTGCTTAGAACTTTCAGTTCTTAAGCCTTCACCATTTTGATTTAATTTTCTGCAAATAATGATCTATGTGCAGCTTGTTTTTATGCCATAGATCAGCAACAAGTTAGACTGTTCAATCCTGACTTGGCTGCTTTTTAAATTTCTGTTTTAGAAATTAGTGAATAAAAATCTGTTAGACAGTTTAATCCTAACAGATAGTAGTTAGGTAGAGAAGCTTATGAACTCAACTGTTTAATCTGAGTTCATGGAGAAATAAGAAGTAGACTTAGATTAGTTTTTTTCTTTCAAAAGAATAAAATGTTTGTAAAAGAGTTTTCCAATCCAAATGCACTCTTAAAATAAGAAAAAATGTTAGATCAGTAGAATTGAGTACGTAGAAAGCTTGTTTGATAGAGTTCCATTGTTTTACATGGCTGCTAACATTATCAGAACTAAAGAAGATCATTCAAGAAAATAAAGTTGCAGCCCAATGGATGAGGCATTGATCAGCCCCCGGAGAATACAAGTTTGAAGTTCTTGATGCCTTCAAGAAGGCACCATCCCCATGTGGAGCCACTGTTAGCCACCTATAAAATTTATCATATCAAATGGTGGCTAAATAATGTTTTAAGCCTTCAAGAAACAATTTTATTGCAAAATTGTTAGTTCTTGAAGTCTTGTGAAGATATATTATCCTTTGATTAATCTTCACTGTTGTTTCCCTCTTAATTCTGAAAATCTATTGTTCTCCCTGGAGAAAAAGATTGCTGAAAACTCCATTTTCCCCTCATTTCTACCCCTGATTTCACTCATAATTAACCTCCATTTTATCCCCTTTTTCCCCACAAAATTATTTTGTTTTCCCTCATTTCCCTTCTTCCTTTCATAAATACCCCTTTGATAAGGTTTAAAACTCCTTTTTTGCCTTATCAGAAGCTTTCAAATCCTTTGAAAATCCTTGAAAAATCATAAAAATGAGCCTTTTTGTGCTAAGGCTTTAGCCCCCTTTGGCTAAGCCCTTAAACCACTTCCCCACCATGTGACCCAGCGCCAAAAAGAAGCGTTAAGGTCCTGGGCACTTATCGCAATCGGGCATTCATGTGAAGCACATGTCTTTTGTTACAAAAATCCCTCGATGCAATTGGCTCCTCTTCTTTCTAACTCCTGATCCCTTGCTTCCTTTGTAAAACCAAGAGCCCCGCAATCAGGCACTAAACACCATAAATAAACCCTTCCTGAAGAAAATTTCCCTTTGTATTTTATAAAAACCCATTTTTTCTATGTTAAAAGGAAAACCCGCCGATTCATTGGTTGAGCCATTCCCAACCGTTGATCTAATCCAATCAAACGATCATCGGGATCTCGCATTGGAGATTTCATTGGATGCATTTAAATTTTTTATTGACCCCCCTCTGATTGGCCTCTTCTAATGGATTCCCAGCCGTTGATCTCCCCCGCCAGGCCCAGATCCAACAGCCCACATCGCTCTATTCATAAGCCCATCCCTCCGCCTTTGGACCTCCGATTCATTCCTAACCGTCGATTTGATCCTCAGATCAATGACCCTCGTTCAATCGTATCAGCGCTTTGATCCCTTTGCCCCTGCCGATCACAATATTTCGATTGCATCTGGGCTATCCATTATTCTAAATCTGATGGGCCAGATGAATCCTCATTTCCCTTTGTTATTCCTCAAGCCCCACTGTGTAATGTTTTTGGTGGATCTCCGCCGTTGATCTTTGCAGATCAATGGCCCACAATGACCTGATCCCCGCTAACCCCTCAACTCATATTTTATTCATTTGACCCCAATATTGAATCTGGGTTGTTCATTCCCCGATCTGATGGTGCAGATTCAACTCGATAGGCCCAACTCCTTTGGGTCCTACCTTCCCCTAGATCAAATCTCCACCCTTCGTTCCTATGATCTAACGGTCCAGATCAATACTGCCTTGGTTCTACCCCACCTTCTTCCACTCGCGCAACTTGTTTTATCATGCTCTCACCTCCACCGTTGGATCTACCTATCTGAGATCTAATGGCCAAGACTCCATATCACGTGATTTTTAAGCCCAAAGGTTAATTTTCCAAAGTTACGCAATATGGGTAGTTTTAAAAGGCCACGTGACGGCCAGTAACGCATATCGCATTCAAAAAGTTAAAACTTCCTTCCTTCCTTTTCATCGCGCAAAACCAGTGGTTTCTTTAGCCGAAACCACCATTCCCATTCCCTTTGCATTTTCTCATAACTAAACTTCATCATTGATCTCTCCAGATCAACGGTCCCAGTTTAATCTCACCTGCAGTCCATCGCCCTCCACCCAACCTCCAAAGGACTTCTTAAAACATTCTCAGTCGTCGTTCTCTGTGGCCGATCTCATCCGACGGCCCAAGTTATTTTCGAAACCCCAAAATTCCTTTAACTGCATTTTTTCCCCTGCCAAAGGTTTTTTCACCCATTTCTTCGCATTTTCGTCTATTTCATTATAACATAGCCCCTCCGCATTATATATCCGTGATTGATCTTGACTGTTGATCTTTGCAGATCAATGGCCCGGACTTAATCTTCTGCATCGTTTATCCAACTGCCCCCTTTTGATCTCAGCGAAGCAATCCTCGCCGTTGGATCCTTTCATCCAACGGCTACAATCTAACCTCGGCCTCCAAAGTAGTCTAAATCCAAATACGCAGGATTTTTCTAATTTTTCTTGGTTTGTGCAGATTTTAATGGTTTTTTCAAATGTTTTAAAGGATAATTGAAGGCCGGGGATGACGATCCCCCATGCCTTTGTTCATAAAAGAGATCCTTCTGCAGGGTTCAAAATTATGTTTTATCAGTGCCTCATGAGCACTGATAACGTTATAAAAACTCTGTAATGCCTGCACATCAACAAGACACATCAAATCTTAATCAAACAGAGAGTATCAGTATTAAAAGATCTAGTCACAGTAGAGATGAAGAATTAAATATGGTTTACACAGTTTTTGAGGGATTACGGCCTAAATTGACTATCTAAAGCCTAATCCACTCAATTAAACACAGTTTGAAGAACATAAGATAGAAATTAGGCCTAATTATGCCTAACACACAGAATTAAAGAAAATTAAAAATGTTTAAAGAGAAACAATAATATCTATTAGTCTAAAAAGCCTCCACTGCAACATCAGAGGCCAATTGAATCCTCTCAACTACCAAAAGCCACCTGGAGCCTCAAAGCATTCAAAAGAGGCCTAGTTATTGCCAGAACATAATATATTCACCTCAAAACAACTGAACAGTTATTTCGAATCAAAGAAACTAATTTAAACTGTCAGCAGAGTTATTACAAGGATAAAACAGAGCCTTAAAGTCAACAAAATCTTCTCAGCAGGCTTAATACTTAATGTAAACCAATTAATACAGAGGAAATATCAGAGATTTTCTCCATTAAGGCCCTCAAAGGTCGAGAAACATTAAATTGTATTAATTGAACCTAGAAGATATTTTATCCCATCCCACCTCCTCATTTCTTCTATAAATACTTCTGTAGAAGATGAGATAATGTTGGTCACTGCATATCTGTTGCCTGTAAATAGTTTTCTGAAGCTGCTGTAAGCTCTGTTTGTAATTGAAGACACCTAAGTTGAGATGAAAAGTTTGAAGCTGTAGAGAAACATTGGACTTGAATATTGTAACTGGTTTGAAGCATCAAATACAAGCTGATTTATGGGATCCTGGTCTATGTAAACGGTGATGTTTTTCTTATTGTAAATTGTTATTTTATTTCTGTTTCCATTCTTTCCATCTTCTTTGATAAATAATATAAATTATGGAGTTAGGATTTACTATCAAAGGTACCCGGCTCTTACTGATAAGCTTTGTCTACATGTTTTCTTCCAAAAATGTGTATTTAAGAATGATTTAATACAGTCCAAGAAGTTATGAATGATGGCGTTCCATCGTCCTACTGTCTAAACTAAACATTGTTCTTGAATGTTATTTTCAGCTTCTGCCAAGTAAATTTGAACTAGGGAAGTCTATGGTGAGCCTTGTACTCTAGTTTTATCTCCAAAGGTTGTCTGAAAGTTTCCCTAAGAGTATGTTGAAAGCAGGCTAGGTTCAAATTCCTTACTTGATCTTATACTATTCTTTGTTATCTTATGTGTTGTCTTGAAAAATTTTCTAAGTAAAGTAGAGCTAGGGAAGTCTATGGTGAGCCATGTCCTCTAGTTTCTTCTCCAATAGTTGCTTTGAAAAGTTTCCCTTAGAATATGCTGAAAGCAGGATAGGTTCAAATTCCTTACTTGATCATAAGCTATTCTTTTTGTGTTTTAAATGTTTTCTATTGAAAGTGCATTAAAAGCAAGCTAGTTTCAAAGTAATTACCTGATCTTAGATTACTTTTATGTCTTTCTTAAGTATATGCCGAAAGCAGGATAGTTTCAAAGTACTTCCTTAATCTTACGCTGCTCTTTATTATTCATTTTTTTAATTCCCCTTCTTATTGTTTCATTTCATTCCATAAAATCAACTTTAAAGAGATCCTTAGACATAGATGACTTGCCCCATGGACCACTCTTGAGCCTTGTTTCAATTAAATCCTCTTACGACTCCATAGCCCAATGGATTGAAGCTATCTCTTGCCTATCTTCTTAGCTGAATCAATATTTCACTCTCATTCACCTTCACCCTTCATTTAGACTTCCTTCACCGTCACATATCTTTGCCCAACCAAAATAAACAAAAGCCTTGTTCTTCATAACTAGCCTAATATCACATTTCAAGCCTTAAAGATAAATCAATATTTTCACTTATAGAGATATCCCTCTTTGGATTCAAGAGGTCTAGATCCTAGAATCCCAAAGTGGTTCAAATTTTCTCCCTGCAGCTTTAGTCTCACCAATCTACTAGAAATACAGGGAGCTAACACTAAACACCCTATATTAAGAGCTTACAGGAATGCAGTGCTCAATTACTTACATAATTTTGTGGAATATGATCTAGCAGTAATTCCAAGAAGTTAAAATGTCATAGATGATAGTATTTTTGTTTCTACAGGTACTTGAAAAATACCTCACTCGAATAAACCACACACAATTGAAATTAAACATCCACTGCAATACCAGATAACATGTGATACTGGCAGGTTTTCGGGAATGACAAGAAGATTGAAAACTTCTTGCTGTCAAAAGATGAGTTTGAGGAAACACAACTAGATTTGGATAATCAAGAACATAAACTAGAATATCATGTGGAAAATTAAATAGTTGTATATAATCCTTTGAAAAACCAGTCTGATAGATTAGATTTAAATAATCATTTAGATGAAAGTGTGCATAAATTAGAAATTTATGAAATAGATCCTGAAAAGGAAGATTTTGAAATTCTTCAACTAAAATAAAACGTTTCTCCCCGGGGATTACCTCTGTTAGAAGAACTTTTTAACTTCAATGATGTAGCAAAGAAGCCTAAAATTGAGCCCATTGGAGCAAAAGTTGAGGAACGTAACATAGATGTTTGTTTGGGCCCTTTTTTTGTTTAGTTTTGACATCTTGGCCAAGACATTTTGAGTTTTGACCCTTTTTGAGTTGCAGAATAAATACACATGGCAACCGCGACCGCGCCGCAACTACCAGGAGTTGCGGAGCTATCAAGGTGGCGCGGAAGCACTCGATAGCTGGAGATAGCATGGAGATAAGTGCAGATGAAGGAAACACAGCAAAAAACAGAAAGTGGAGCACGCAGACATCAGAAGAGAAGCTGAGAGAAGCCAAAGTGAAGACGCAGAGGAGCCGATAGTCGCGAGAGCGGGTGAATAAATAACAGTCACCCGGCTGAAAAGGTGGTTGAATGCTAAGAGCTGAATGCATACTGAAGAAGTCGCGAGGCCAGAGACAAGGAAGGACGTGCAGAGCAGCCGCGGAGGATTCAGGCATGTGCTTCATATGGGTTCTTATCTTCTCTATTCTACCCTTCTGTTCTGAGATTCATCTGTATCAGCTTTGAGAGCTAACAGGAAGATTGCCATGTAATCATGTATTGGGCCACGAGATTAATATAATAAGAGGTTGATGTCTCAATAAGGTGTTCGTGTGCATGTAATGCATTTACGCTGGTTTAAAATTTTATTTATGAATGTCTGCAATGCTTATTAAGTAATCTTGCGCATATAACTTTATATATGAATGGATGAACCATCTTTCTTTAGTTGCGGGTTTGTTCCATGCCCTTGATCTCATCCCCTTTTGCATGTGGTTGCGGCACGCCTCGGGTGAGACGCACTGCTCTCCTGAGCAGGGTGAAAATGCCGGCGTGTTCCTAGACTACACCGGACCCCTTTGTTGGCCTCAACTCTTGAACCTGGGTCTTGTCCGCGAGACCTGATTTCTCGCCAACAAATGGTTCCGTTGCCGGGACCTGCATGTTCTGAGGGGATCTAGATCATGGTATCGAGGATTTTTGAAGGAGCAATACGGCGATGGTGGGATGATCATCTTGACCAGTTCATTGCTCAGCAAGCAAAGCTGACCAAGAAAAAGGAGGCGGCGATCAAGGAGCTTGTTCTTTTCTCTGACGCAGCCAGTGATACGTACGAAATTTTCTGGGGAAGGTTCCCTACGGACCTTTACAATTGGTTGCGGAGGTTACGAGCGACGCTGCCCCAAGAAGGCTTGCGGAAGATAAACCGCAGGTGGACGCACGACGACCTCGTGGCACTGCATCGGGTAGATACTGAACTAACCCGCGCAGTGGATTTCTGGGTAAGGACCACGTTGGAAGGATACGCTGTGGAGTTTGCTGCTGAGTGCTACCAATCCTTCTCGAAGGCCGAGGCTATTTTTCACTCAGGGCTGAGGGGGAAGCTGTTGAAGGAGATTCCGCTGTGGATCAAAGCCCTGATGGTGGACGAAGGGTTGATTGAATTCCACAAAACGAGTATGGAAGCGTAAACCATCCGTACTGGGGGAAGGAATAAGGGGACCGATGCTGTGTAGACTGTGAGAGTGGGGAGCGGGGGATGGACGTTGAGGCCGCATGCAAGTTGCGGGAGCTACGTGCGCATCGGCGGGCACAGATCGCCGATAGGTGGCGAAGAAGGGTAATGAGAGATTTGAAGAGAAGAGAGATCGAGAGGAAGAATCAGAAGGAGGCACCTCAGAGGACGGGAGTTATGGGTTTGGATACCCGGAAAGAAGACGGGACAGCAGTGGAAGTGCAGTGGGTGCATGGGAGCCCAGCGACGTGAGAAAGAGAAGTAACGACTAGCGAAGATAATGGAAAGATGCAGCCCGAAGAAAGTTTCGATGATGAATGGCACGGCGTGATGCAGCAGATGTTCCAGGATCAGACGGCACCCACCCCTCCAGGCAGCCCTACGTCCCACCTTCCACATGGCCAGGATCCCGACCTTCCCCTGGTACTTTATCAACCTTTAAGAAATATTTTTATTCGGTTACAAGCATTAATTCAGTCATACAGTAGTTCAGTGGCGTCGGTAACGCCCAGTAGCAGCAGCGTTACTAGTAGTAGTATTTTCCCTAGAGGGACTGTTACGCAACCAGGACCGGGAGGTTTTATCCTGGTTAATTCTCCGCAAGTACACATGGCTGGATCTTTCACCCGGTACCCAGAGTTCTCTGGCCGGGGCAACGACGACGTAGAACAACACTGGTATCTGTGCGAAGCCATCTGGAGGGCTCGACAGACGCCGGATGCAGGGAAGTTAATAGAGTTTCAAACCACGCTCAGAGAGAGAGCTCTACGTTGGTTCATCAAGTGGTCCGAGGCGCACCCTAACCCTGTAATTGCGGACGTGAAGCGGGATTTTGTCCGCGAATTCAAGCTTCCCCAGACAGACCAGCAGGGCTTGTCCGAGCTGTGGGAAATTAAGCAGAAGGAAGGTGAGACCGCGTGGGAGTTGATGCGGCGATTCAAGGATGCGATCAGGAAACTCAGCTACCCGATCAATCCAAACCACCAGAGGGACTGGTTCATCAAGGCTCTGCTCCCCTTGACACGAACCCCTCTTACTCAGCAGAAGATTGATAATCTGCAGGACGCTTTGGAGCAAGCCATGAAGATTGAAGCCATGGCGGGCTACCCCCAGGAATATCGGGGAGTGGTGGCCCCGCAAGACCCTTCTTTGGTAGGGTTGCAACACCAGATCGCCAGCTTGACCGAAAAGCTCAAGGAACTTCAGCCGGTGAGGCCAGTGCGACCGAATGTTTGGTGTACACATTGTTTGGTCGAGGGCCACGTCGCAACCGAATGTCCTCGGTTGCACGGCGCAGGAGCAGGACCCTTGGTCGCAGCTATCCAGGGAGGTCCACCACCAGGGGGTGGTGCGGGGATGAACCCGCAGGGAGTCTACCAGCCACAACAGACCTTTGCGGCATTCCAACCGCAACCGGGGTCCTCCACCACAGAATATTGTGAGATTTTCCAGACGATGGGGCACCCTCCTCGGATGTGCCCGATATTGCAGAAGTACTCCATGGTCCCGAATAATGTATACTGCGAATTCTGTGTGTCTACGACCCACAACACTGAGCAGTGCAGGGCGCTTGACGCACTTGCGGATCGATTGGATCGTCCCTCGTACAGGGTGAACGAGGCTCCAAGGGGAAGAGGTGGCGGCATGCGGGGAGGCCGAACAGGCGGACGCAGTCCGGTCAAATGCTACAACTGTGACCAGGAGGGTCATGTGGCTCGAGAATGTCCCCTTTCGCGACGACCCTGGTGTTCCCAGTGCCGGGTCAACGCCCATGCTACGGAAGACTGTCCGGAGCTCATCAAGAAGTGGGAAGAACGGGTGCGGCAGAGGGGAGCGAATCTGATAAACTCAGAACCGCGAGGGGCCGCAACCCCTGACATGCAGAATGTCGCGATAGTAACGCGGGGCGGAAAGAAGACTGGAGATGATGCGCACGAGAAGGAGCCAGCACGAGTGGTTCGGCCGGCATCCCCAAAGAATTTGATCCGGCCCGAAGTCCAGAAGAAGTATTTCCAGGAGGCGGTTGAGGCATTCGCCCAGTTGCACAACGAGGGAGGGTTGGAGGAGCCCAGGCATCCAGAATCTGGTGCAAAGAACGTCGCAGATACTGTGGTCGAGGATTGGCTCCGGCTATTCCTCAGGATTGTTGATAACGCTGTGCTGCGGCAACAGCTCAAGCATGCTTTGGACGGAGCGCTGCAGGGGCGCGCAAAACCTAGAGATCCGGCGGACGCTAGCCCTCAATACGTCCCTCAATACGTGCAACGTGTCAAGCAGAACAAGCAACGAACAGGCAAAGAATTCCGGCTTAACACGCAGGTCGTAGGATTCCAAATTAGCGACACCATGTTGGACTTGGGGTCCGACGTCAATATACTGCCACGGAAGACATGGGAGGCTCTTGGAAGGCCACGGCTAGCCCACTCACCAATCCAACTCAGGATGGCGAACCAGTACTGCATTTTACCAATCGGCCGGCTCGAGGGAGTCGAGGTCGACGTTGCGGGGGTGAAGACATACACCGATTTTGAGGTTATTGATATCATGGGCGATAAGGATCCCTATCCTGCTTTACTCGGCATTGATTGGGCTTTTGAGAATTACGCCATCATCGACCTCAAGAAGGAGCTGATGATCTTTGAGGATGGGGAGGTACGGGTTACCCAGCCTCTCGACCCGTATCAGGGCCCGCAATATACAGAAACAGTGGACAATCGGGAGGATGCTCAGATAATGGACCATCTCTATCAGATGACTGAAGGGAAGCGGGACGATTATATTAACCCGACCGCAACTGGCTCTGTCAGTTGGCGGAGTGTACAGAGCTCGGAGCTCGGATCCGAACTCGCTTGGGAAGACTGGCAGCAAGGGGGATACGAGACCACCACGCGGAGATGTGCCTCCATCGCTCAGGTCCGGTGGGTAGGGACTGAGATCCGCAGATATCCCACATTGTCAAACATGCAAGTAGTCAATACTTTTATTGCCAAGGTGGAAGATCGGGTACCAGCTGAAAGTCGGATGGCCCTTTTGGATGTGGCCTTGCAGTCAACATCGGCTCGATGGTGGAAAAATCACCGCAACACTCTGTTGCGATGGGAGTGTGTGGTGGATGCTCTGCGGGCACGCTTTAAAGAGGATGAAGGACCGCCAGTACGCTTAAGTATCATGGAAATTCAGACTCGCGACACCATTTGCGGGCCTGTGAAGAACAGTGGCGGAGCTCATGGTACCCTGAGGAGCTGTGGCTCCACAGGTTTATCCACTCCCTGGGCACCATTCCCCAGGCCTGGTACCTGGAGGAAGAGCGGAAACGAGAAACCCGCTCTTGGCAGGCAGTTGCGGACAAGTTTGTTTTGAGCTTCTCGTTCGAAGGGGAGACGACGCAGGAGTCTCAGGCCCTACAGAAAACCAAGGAGGTCTTGTTTTTCCGCCAGCCTAAGCCCGATAAGGGCCCGGCTGTGTCACGACCTCAGGTCAGGCGCGAGTTGGTATGTCATCGGATTGATGGCGATCCGGAGGATGATAGTTTGGAGGACCTCAGGCATCTCTACTTTGACGAAAAGGAAGGAGAGCGGAGCATCAGGGAAGAGCCGACGACTAAAGGGGTCCATTTACAGCCGCTCAAGACAAAGAAACTGAACATTGGAACGGAGGAGAAACCTAAGCTGGCAACGGTGGGAGATTACTGGGACGAGGAGACGACAAAAGAAATTTTCAGCCTCCTCCGGGAATATGAAGATTTTTTTCCATCCTCAGTTGCGGACCTGAAGGGGATCAAGGGGGATCTGGGCGAGATGCGCATCACACTGAAACCGGGGGCCAGGCCGGTGAAGCACCGACCCTACCGGTTGAATCCACGTATCAAAGAGAAAGTCAAGATGGAGATTGACAAGATGCTGGCCGCAGGTCTCATCTTTCCAATAGAAGAAGCGGAATGGGTGAGTCCGATTGTCATCCAGAACAAGAAGGACAAAGCGGAGATCCGGGTCTGTGTAGACTACCGGAGCTTGAATAATGCTTGTATCCACGACCCGTTTCCCACTCCCTTCAGCGATGAAGTTCTAGATCATGTCGCGGGAAACGAAGCTTATTCCTTCACTGATGGGTTTTCGGGTTACCATCAGGTGCGCATTGCCGAGGAAGACAAAGCAAAGACGACATTCACCACTGAGTGGGGATCATTCGCATACCATGTTATGCCGTTTGGTCTGAAGAACGCACCGGCTGTGTTTTCCCGGATTGTCATTGCTGCTTTCTGGGAGTACATTCACAAGTTCCTGGAAGTCTATATGGATGATTGGACTGTTTACAGCCTGCTGAAGAAACACGCCTCCCTGTTGCGTGTTATGTTCGACCGGTGTCGCCAGCTGCAGATTTCCTTGAACTTGAAGAAATGTATTTTTGCAGTGCCATTCGGCACACTCTTGGGCCATGTGGTGTGCAAGCAAGGGGTCTGCGTTGATCCTGCCAAGGTCGCGGTCATCGTCCACATGGAGGCCCCCGAGACCGTGAAGCAGTTGCGGGCACTGCTCGGGCACACAGGATACTACAGGCGGTTTATCCGCAACTACGCCAAAATCACTGCCCCTCTGGAGAAACTGTTGCGAAAGTCAGAAGCATTTGAGTGGACGGCGGAGTGCAGGAAGGCACTCGACACATTGAAGGAGAAGTTGGCGACGGCACCCATACTTGTTCATCCCAACTGGGATAAGCAGTTCCATGTGCACATTGATGCGTCCGGAATTGCACTTGGAGCTGTATTGGCGCAACCCGGGGAAACGACAGTTGACCACCCGGTATACTTCGCCAGCCGACGGTTATCGAATGCGGAGAAGAATTACACCACGACCGAGCGGGAGGTGTTGGCGATGGTGTACTCTCTCCAGAAGTTCCGCCACTATCTTCTGGGCGGAAAATTTACATTTTTCACGGACCATTCGGCATTGAAATATCTGGTAAATAAGCCTGTGTTGGAAGGAAGAATCTGTCGATGGCTTCTACTTTTTCAGGAGTTTACGTTTGAGGTGATTGTCAAGCCTGGCAGGTTGAATGTTGGTCCCGATCACTTATCCAGGTTGGAGACGGGAGAGAATGAAGGCCCATTGGACGATCAGCTTCCGGATGCTGACCTCTTCCGAGTTGAAGCAGTACCAGATTACCTGGCTGACATTGCCACGTATCTGACCACGGGACAGTGCCCTGAGGATTACACCCCGCTTCATAAACGCCACCTGGTTGTCCGGGCGGCCAACTACCACTTGATCGTGGGGCAGCTGTACAAACTGGGGCTTGATGAGGTGTTGCGCAGGTGTGTTCTTGACCATGAACGGGAAGCAGTGATGTGGGAATGTCACAGTGGTGTTGCGGGGGGGCATGTGGGTGCGAAACCTACCGCAAGGAAGGTGCTTCAAGCTGGCCTGTGGTGGCCGACGGTACATGCAGACTGTAAGGCCTATGTGAAGCGTTGCGATGTTTGCCAGCGGACGGGAAGGCCTTCGCACCGGGACGAGCTTCCGCTACACCCAGTGCATGTGTTGCGGCCGTTTGAAAAGTGGGTTGTTGATTTCGTAGGCCCCATCGCACCAATCGCTCGACATTCCAAAGCCCGGTACATCATTACCGCAACGGATTACCTCACACGGTGGGCTGAGGCAGCAGCGGTACGCGACTGCTCGGCAGAGACCGCTGCCCGGTTCATCTTTGAACACATCATCAGCCGCTTTGGCTGCCCACGGAGCTTAACCAGCGATCAGGGTACGCATTTCATTAATGCCACGGTCAAATCACTACTGGACACATTTATGATTCAACATCATAAAAGCAGCCCATACCACCCACAGGCCAATGGTACGGTGGAAGCCTTCAATAAGATTCTTGAAAAGGGTTTGACCAAAATTTGCAACGCTCAGCGGGACGACTGGGATGAGCGGCTACCAGCGGCATTATGGGCTTACCGGACCACAGTGAAACGTTTGACCAACTAGACACCATTCCAGTTGGTGTATGGCCGGGAAGCTGTAATTCCCGCCGAGTTCACGGTACCCAGTCTTTTGATCGCAACGTCCCTTCAATTCTCAGAAGAGGCATCACTTCGGGAACGCCTCCAGGAGCTACAGGAGCTGGATGAGGCCCGATTCCTCGCGGAATTCCACCAGAAGGTTCAGAAGGCCAGGCAGAAAGCGTGGCACGACCGCCACATCAAAACTAAGGCCTTCCAAGTTGGCGGCAAAGTTCTCTTGTACGACAGCCGGTTCCAGAAGTTTCCAGGCAAGCTCCAGATGCACTGGTTGGGACCGTACTTTGTCATCGAGATCCGCGACTCAGGCGCCGTTCGGTTGGCACAGCTGGACGGCACAGTTCTTCCTGGGTGGGTGAATGGCGCACGCCTGAAACCCTACCAGGAGTAGGTACCTTCTCACTTTTCATTAATAACTCTCGCAACCGAGAGAACCCGTAGAGTAGCGTAGTTGAATAACTCTCCCGCAACCGGGATGAATGTAGGTAGTCTTTTCCGTTTATAGGTAATCAGTCAAATAACCAGTCAGTTGCGGAAACCTTACCGCAACCGACTGTGGTCGGGGCGGGCCAGTCCAGCGTGTCGCAGTGCCAGTCCAGCATGTCGCCGCTCCAGTCCAGCATGTCGTTCACGTAGGATCCATCCTCATGCCAGTGTCAGTCCAAGTCATTTTTGTCAGTCCTTTTGTCAGTCCGTAGGATCGCTCAGATTTGTTCATAAATTACCATAATAGACAGTAATTGTACCGTAATCATTTGCCATCACCCGCAGTTCCCTCAGCCGTCGAGTCCGCCCATCTTCCCATGACGCCGTCAGTAACTGTCAGATTACATACAAGCACACGATGGATCGCACGATTATCGCAGCCCCGAAGGATAGCAAGAATTAATTGCCGTTATGGAGTCTCATCAACTCCGCGCGTGCCAGCGGATGCCATAATTTGCATGAAGATCAATAGCACGAGAATGACGGGCCAGTTCAATTTGGAAGTTGCGGCGTCTCCAGAGCATTTGCAGCATCGAAGCGCACCATATCCAGCAGAGAACTCTAGAAGAACACTCCAAGTTTACCAGCGTCGCGCCAAGATGCCGAGGGCTATCGTATCTGTCCCTGAACCAGCGTTAGACAGCAGGATTCACCGCGTAGAGTCGCTGGTCGGCAAGTATGACAATGCAGCATGTATGGACGCCAACCTGTCCGACCCGGCTGAGTTTCCCCACCTCCATTGGCAGACTTACATGGAGCACCATTACACGCCAGGCACCAGCTCCCACAGTCGGATGCGAGAAGAATTCAAGGGCCTGCAGCAGTCGACCTTGATGCATTTGAGGTCTCTTCCCGTTTTCGGCACTACGGGACCGGCTCTGCAATGCACCCGGTTCCTCCTCAGTCGGGTACAGAACGGGTCCCTGTGGCTCAACGAAGAAATCACAATTCATGTCGAAGACATTCATCAGCTTACAGGGCTGTCCCAAAATGGTGCAGATGTCTCCGCTGCTGGCCAGACATCCTCTAAGCGTGCCCGGAAGTTAGGTGACTCCGACCTGTATACCAAGTATGGCACTCGCCGGGGTGGAAAAGGTGCCAAAATTGACCTGATCAACAAACCAGAAATCCGGTTTGCTTGCTACCTGATCGCTAGCAAGACGATGCGCCACTATACGAAGGGAGAATGCACCCTGGACACAATTTCCATTTCAGAGCACTGCACTCGGGGCGCCAAGTTGAATTGGTGCTCTTTCGTGTTGAAGGAACTCTTCGCGGCCTGCGAAGAAAATTATAGGCGTACCACCACTTTCATTTACGGCTACTTGATCTTAGCCTTTGCCATGTGGAAATGGCACCTTCCTCCCATCCGGGAGCCGGCAGAGACGACCATAAGCCAGCCGCTTGCGATGAAATACACCCCCTGGCAGGTGTCCATGGATCCCAGCACCAAACAGGTGAACGCGGCAGCGTTCCGGGCGTGGTACGGGATGATGACCGATGTTGTGGCCAACCAGCAACGGGTGCCCAGGCACTTACTGGATGAGTACAGTGAGCAGGTGTGGTTTGGGGTCAGCCACAGGCACACCTTCATCCGGCAAACTTGTGTGCCAGCTGCCACATTTCACATGGCGCCCCTCCGGTTCCAGCTGAATGACGACACCTTTCACCGAGAGGTTTCTGCGTGGCCGGGGGTCGTCAAGCACGTCCGCGACGGGATCACCCGCTATAATTTTGAGGGGATGCTGCCGGCACAGCGGCCTGCCGCGACCGGCGCAGTGGGGTCCTCACAGGTTGCGGCGGACCCTCCACAAGAAGCAGCTGAGACCGCACCGGCACTGCCTGAAGTGTTGGTCCCGATCGTCGAGCACCTCAACGACCAGGTACGATGACTCAACGTGGCCACCCAGGTTGCTTCAAGTGGTGCCCCTATATTTCCCTCTTTTGCTGAATTTCATATTAATCGGTCTCGTGGTCCCTCCAACACCGCCCCCCTCATTTCCCCCATTCCCACTAACCTGTTCACTTCTACCACCCCCCTCATCACACCAATGGGTGAACCGGGCACCGAACCCGATTTCGCCGACCCACCTCCATCCAAGAGGGCCCGCACTACGGTCACAGATCCAGTGGTGGATCTTACGGAGGATGATCCACCAGCCACTCCGCCCACGGCAACTTTGATTCCGGAGGAACCTCTAATCGATCCGGCAGAGTTCCTCAACCTCCGCCTCCCTCCCACTTCTTTCACTATGTCCACCGCTCCCACCGGCCGACCACCTGCCACCTCCCCCAATCCATCCAACTCATCTGCCACTCTGTCAGATTCGTTGATCCGGGACCTTTTCGGAGGTGACCATGGGGTGGAAGTCACCTCTAGTACTGCAGCCGTGGTACCACCGGTTGACCCCGTGGCCACGGCCCCGGACCCTCATGCTACTATATCTAGCAGGTTCACGAATGGGGGGGCTGATTCGGCTGCCCCTCCTCTAGAGCAGACCACGCAGCAAGACCGGTCGAAGTCCGAGATGGCCACTTCAGTGCAGCAACAGACGCCGGTCCATCCTCCAGAAACTTCCGGCCGACCAGCGGCCAGCCACCAACCTTCGCAGGGCACACCCAGCACGACCACTACAGAACAATGGAGTCCAGCATAATTGTACCTGCTCATTCAGCGGGCGGCTCTCAAGGCCGAGCAGATTCACACCGAGCTACAGCGGCAGTGCACCGAGCAGCAGAATCAGATCACGGCGCTTACTGAATAGCGCAATCAGTTGCTGCGGGAGAAGACCAACCTCCAGAAGCAGGCCAACATTGTTATTCAGGCGCTCTCCAGTGTATGGCCTGCTGCAAGGGCTCACTATGCCCCACTCCCTGCTGGTATAGAGGAGGACAGTATAGCACTACAGGCTCACCACCTCAGGGAAGTTTTCACTAGTGTTTGCAGGGAGAACCAAGAACTCCAAGTGGCGTTAGCCGCACGGCCTACCCTTCCAGATCCACCCAGCGACCATTCAGGACAGGTGACTGCCAAATAGACGCAGGCAGTCAGTATGCAAGCAACTCTCCATTCCACTGCAGCCGCAGCTTCTGCCCTTCTGCGAAGTTTGCAAGAGTGCTCACTCGCGTTAACTGTCAAGACGCAGCCCATCGCTGCCCAGCTGCAACAGATTTCCCTATACATTCAGGCGACCACGGACCCAGCAAGGTTAGATCAGCTCTACGCCCAGTCGGATGAGCTGGAACTTCACATGCAGTAGACTGAGGCCGAATCAGCAGCGGCCAAGCACGTCATCCGGGAGATTCGTCCGCCCCTTCGCACCCATGCTGACGCCATGCACCAGCTGGATTCCAAGGTCGAAGCCCAGCTCGCCACGCTGTTCGGGGCTTCCCCGACGCCCATAGACGAAGCCGTCGCTAACCGAATCTCTCAAGAAGCCAACCTGCTTATGCAGGAATGGCAGCAAGCAGTGGCGGCCTTCACAGAGCTGAGAGACACAGCGCTTCGCCGGGTCCTGGAGTTGGGGCCCTTGTTTGAACAACCAAGTGGCGGAGCATAGCAGGAAAGGGCGCAGGGTGAAGGCACAGCAGAGCAGAGCATGGGTGCCAGCGGAGAAATGGAGATAGAAACTGTTATTTGTGATTGACTCGCAGATGAGTCAAGGAATTGTGGTCGGGGCCTGTTGGGGCCCTTGTTTTGTTTAGTTTTGACATCTTGGCCAAGACATTTTGAGTTTTGACCCTTTTTGAGTTGCGGAATAAATACACATGGCAACTGCGACCGCGCCGCAACTACCAGGAGTTGCGGAGCTATCAAGGTGGCGCGGAAGCACTCGATAGCTGGAGATAGAATGGAGATAAGTGCAGATGAAGGAAACACAGCAGAAAACAGAAAGTGGAACACGCAGACATCAGAAGAGAAGCTGAGAGAAGCCGAAGTGAAGACGCAGAGGAGCCGATAGTCGCGAGAGCGGGTGAATAAATAACAGTCACCCGGCTGAAAAGGTGGTTGAATGCTAAGAGTTGAATGCATACTGAAGAAGTCGCGAGGCCAGAGATAGGGAAGGACGCGCAGAGCAGCTGCGGAGGATTCATGCATGTGCTTCATACGGTTTCTTATCTTCTCTATTCTACCCTTATGTTCTGAGATTCATCTGTATCAGCTTTGTGAGCTAACAGGAAGATTGCCATGTAATCATGTAATGGGCCAAGAGATTAATACAATGGAAGGTTGTTGTCTCAATACGATGTTCATGTGCTTGTAATGCGTTTATGCTGGTTTAAAATTTTATTTATGAATGCCTGAATGCTTATTAAGTGATCTTGCGCATATAACTTTGTATATGAATGGATGCACCATCTTTCTTTAGTTGCGGGTTTGTTCCTTGCCAATGATCTCATCCCCTTCTGCATGTGGTTGCGCTGCCCTAGGGTGAGGCATAACACTCTCTGGCTGAGGATGAAAATTCAGTGATGTTGTTCCTGGGCTTCTGCAGGACCCCTTTCATTGCTTCCAAACTCTTGAACACGGGTCTTATGTGACACAGTCTCTCGCAGTGCGAAAAAAACTGAAGATGATTAAACTGTCAAAAACACCATTACCTCTTATTACCAAATGGAAATATATAGCCCTTTTCAAAGAATACATTGATGTGTTCGCTTGGAGTTATGAGGATCTAAAATTTTACGATTCCAGCATCATTCAGCACAAAATTCCAATTAAAGAAGAACAAAATCCTTTCAAACAAAAAATTCTGAGGATAAATCTTGTTTTGTAACCTTTAGTTGAGAAAGAAGTTAAACAAATGTATGATGCTAAAATAATTTTTCCTCTTAGATATTCAAATGGGTGTCAAAAATAGTACCAACCAGAAAGAAAACTGGAGAAATCAGGTTGCGCATTGACTTCAGAAACCTAAATTAGGTTTCCCTGAAAGATAACTATCCCTTACCCAAAATGGACCATATCTTACAAAAGGTGATAGGATCAACTAGGATATCATTACTAGATGGTTTCTCTAGATATAGCCAAGTCTTGGTTGATCTAGAAGATCGAGATAAAACAACTTTTAGCACTCCATGGGGCAATTTCATGTATGTGAAAATGCCTTTTGGACTGATGAATTTTGGGGCCATGTTCCAAAGAGAAATGGACATTTCCTTTTCAAAAGAGATTGTTATCTTTATTGTAATCTATCTAGATGATGTAACTGTGTCTTCAAAGTCCGATGAAGAACAATTGAGACATTTGAGATGAGTCTTTGAGAAATGTAGGAAATTTGGCATATAAAGATCCTAAGAAAACACTATTTGGCCTAGAAGAAGGCAAACTGTTAGGACATATCATATCAAAATATAGAGTTAGAATTGACCCTAAGAGAACTGAAGCAATCCTGAAGATCGGCCCCCCAAGAAACATCAAAGAACTTCAATCATTCATAGGGAAAATATTTTTTTTGAGAAGATTTATCCCTAATCTTGCTGAAATTCTTAGAAACATAACCAATATGCTCAAAAAATATTCTGAAATCAAATGGAGTACAGAAGATAGGCAATCTTTTGACATGGTAAAATAGGCATTAACTAAAGCACTAGTGTTGATTAGTCCAAATTTTACTAAATATTTTATAATCTTTTATTTTGTTTTTGAGCACACTGTTGCCGTTGTTTTACTGCCAAAAAATAGTGAAGGATTTGAGTAGCCAATAGCTTTCTTCAGCAAAGCTTTAAGAAATGTTTCTCTCAAATATAACATGATGGAAAAACAGGCCTTTGCACTAGTCAAAGCAATTAAAGATTTTAGAGTTTATATTATGCATTCACATATAATTGCTTATGTACCTAATGCTGTGGTAAAATATATTTTAACGCAGAATGGACCAGATGGAAAAAGAGGAAAATGGATTGTAGTAATTTTAGAGTATGATCTGGAAATAAAACCTACCAAACTAATTAAAGGGAAAGGACTTGCACACCTTATGGCTGAGTCCAATTTTCAAGCTTTGGACATAAATTCAGTAGCAACTTTAGATGATCAAGAGGAGCAGGTGACTCCACAAATCACTGAATAATTTTTTAATTCTCCGTGGTATACAAGCCTTCTTTATGTATTGTTCAATTTAAATGCTCCTCCTAGTCTTACAAAAACTAAAGCTAGATTTCTGAAATTAAATTTAGCAAATTTTGCATCATTGATAATGTCCTTTATTGGAAATATTCTGGTGGTATATTACTCAAATGTTTGTTGAATAATGATGCAGACAAGATTATGAATGTGTTTCATGAGGGAGACTGTGGTGACCACCTATATAGGAAGACTACTGCTAATAATATTCTCAGAGATGGCTTTTACTAGCCCACCCCGTTTTCTGATGTCCACAAGAAAGTCACAACCTATCACAAGTACCAAATTTTTGAAGGTAAAAAGAAACTCCTACCCTTGCCTCTCAAACCTATTTCTGTTGAAAGCCCATTCCAACATTGGGGTTTGGATTTCATAGGTGAAATCCATCCTCCTTCCTCTTCCCAACACAAGTGGATTTTAACATCCACGGATTACTTCACTAATTGGATAGAAGCCATACCTTCCATAAATGCCACTAATGTCTTTATCACCAAATTCCTTGAGACCAATATCCTGTCCAGATTTGGCTAACCAAGAAAAATCATCACTGACAATGCAACAGCTTTTAAGTCCAAAAATATGGTTGAATTCTATGATAAATGCCATATTTCTTTAGGACATTCAACAACATATTACCCACAAGGTAATGGACTGGCTGAATCATCCAATAAGATTTTGGTAAACATCATCAAGAAGTTATTAGAGCATAGAAAAAATTCCTGGCATAATAAGTTAGTCAGTGCACTTTGAGTTGACAGGCTTACTACAAAGAATTCCATTGGTATGTCACAATACCAACTTGTCTATGGAATGGATGTTGTTTTTCCATCTTCTCTAGCATAGCCAGTTATTAACATGATGCAAGAGTTACAAGTGGAACCAAATGATGCACTCATAAGGATCAATAAAACCATTCAGTTACAGCAAACAAGAGAAGAGGTATATAACAAAACACAACTCATCCAATAAAATATGAAGAAAATCTTTGACAAAAGGACCAAGGCAGTTGATTTTTCTATTGGTGACAAGGTTTTAAAATGGGATGCAAGGAGAGAAGACAAAGGGAAGCATAACAAGTTTGATAATCTATGGATGGGACCATATGTTATAAATGGTTTTAGAGGTGACAATAAAATTTTTCTCACAGATATAGATGGAACAAAGTTACCTGGTGGTCCTATAAATGCGAGGATGTTGAAGCATTATTTATCCTAGTCTAAAGATTTTTTTTTCATCAATGTAAATATCAAATTAAACATAGATTGGATTGGATGTTTTGTTGATTAAGGTTGAAGCCTGCAGAGAAGGCCCTAAGCCATGGTCAACAGACCATCATAATATTTCAAAGAAGAAAAGGAATCAGATTACAGATTGCTCAGAAGCCCAATGGATAAAGCTACCGATCACAGGTTCTTGACACTTCAATGCATGGAAGTGCCATCCCCAATTGGAGCCACTGTTAGGGTCCTATATTTCATAGGATATCAAGGTGACTGAGTTTATTCTTTTAGTCAAATTTAATTTGTAAAATGATTTCCAAATTTGTAAATAATTTTCAAGAAAAAAGGAGATAACATAAAAAATCAAAATAGGTTATATGTTATAAATAAAAATATATAAGATGTGAACCCCATAAAAATATTAAAAACAATAAATTCTGAAAATGTTGCACATCCAAATGCCACTACTCTTAGTTTAGCTTACTTTTGAAAATAAATTGTGTGCAGCTTGTTAAAAATTCCACAAAAAATCAATAAAATTCAATAATACAGTTAAATCATGATTGAATTAGGTTTAAATTGCTTATCAATAGGTAGTGAAAAATAATTTGTCAAATTGTTTAATCTTGATAGATTGATTAGTTACATAGAAAATAAAATTGGTTCAATAGTTTAATCTAAACCAAGGAAGGTGTCGTAACATCACTTGTATTGATAAGTTAGCATAAGTAGTTGAATAGGTTCAAAATGATAAGGTAGGATGTGGATGCAAAATAATCAAAAAGTTAAAAATGTTAGCAAGATTATTGATTTTGTAGGCATCCATGTCAATAAAATGTTAGGTTGTAGATGCTCTAAATAAACGCGGAAAATGAAATAAAATGTTAGGTGGTAGATTCTATAAATAAATAAGTCAAAGAAAACATTAGGGAAGCAAGAAAAAAAAAATGAAAGCTTCATTTTGTTTTTAAGGTTTTGATTGGCTGCTATTGTAAATGTGCCTATGGTAAATTTATTTGTATGGCTTAAATTCTAATTATTAAATTTTATCTTAAAGTTTTAAACCATAGCATATTCCCCTCCCTCCCCCCACCCCCCAACTCTCATTTCATTCATTTCTCTTTTCATTTCCTTCCCCTTTCATATTTCCACAAGTTTCATTAAAAACACCACATTCCGCTTTTCCCATAGAGTACCAAAACCCACTTATCTAAAAATCCGAAATTTTTAGATATATTGTAAGCTCTGCCACCCATCGACGGCCATGTTATATAAACCACAGACCTTATCGTTATATATATCACATATCATATATATATATATAACAAGAGCCACTCAAAACATTGGTGGGACCCCTTGTGCCTCATCGTATATTGTCATCGCAAAGTTTTGTTACAACAATCCAATGCCAAACTTATAAATCGCCGATGTGATGTGAAGTGAGACCCAATCCCCGCCACGCTTTTTTTTCCGTTTCATTTTCCTTTGAAAAAAATCAAAATTTACCTTTTCATCACTTTTACCTTGCTCTGTTTCCCATTTCCTAATTGCGATTGAAGTGGGGATGCTCATTGCATTTCGCACTTTTTACGTATTTCACATTGAAACTAAACTCTAAATAATGTGATTTCCAATTTCGTGATATCGCATCGCATTTGAATTACCTTTGTGAGCTCCCGAAGTTTGTCCATTTTAATTTTTGATGTAGTAAGTTTGCCCCACCTCCACAGCTCTGCGCGCCCCCCCCCCCCGCTTTACAGTCGTTGCAATACATTCATATATCATATAAACTCCATAACACTTATCGCTTAAACCTTTCACTGATTCATAACACTCCGCCCAGTTTCAGTGGGTCACGGTAGCGCTCAAATGCCTCAGGCTGAAATGAAGTAAACTCAAGGCTACATCGAACCACGCTCAGCCTCGTAGCTAGCCCTACGAGGACAGGAGAGGGCTCTCTCCGTCAATCTCGAGAAAATGAGCAATAGGATGCGAGATGACTTACAATAAGAACTGATTTTAGGCTAGTAAAGATATAGGTATGTTTGATTTTTTGGTTTTTGGGTTTTCGCTGGAGAAATGGGAAAACAGATTTTGGAGTGGAATAAAGGTCGGACTTGTTTTACGAGATTCGAGTTGGGCGGAGTAGGTGAATGTGATGCTTGCAGTTGGATATATGGATGATTAGGCAGACGAGGCAAGAAAACAGGAGCAAAGAAGACTTGGATCCTCTCCAAACAGCTGAAAACATATAGAACTAACTGAATTCAAAGGCCAAGCACTGTAAACAATGGATTCAACCTTATTCACTCATTCAATTTAGTTCAGAAGCATAATGAAAGGATGGCATACATTAAACATGAAGAAACTTACATTAAACAAAGAAGAAACACCATCAAGAACAGAACACCACAAGGATCCCAACAAGTGCCGCAAAACCCCTGATCTTTCCTTAGCCAAAATATGAAAAGTATGTACAATGATATCAAAAGTATCCCAAGAGTCCAACCTCTCCAACCTCTGAAAATGATTGATAAATTACATCATATAGATCACTCTAACACCTTTCCCCACCTCTAGGGGTCGAATTCCCTCTTCAGGGATCAGTTTCAACCAATTCTATTCATGGAACTACAATCTAGGCAGCTAACAACTTGCCTCTAAAAGAGTGGAAACTGATCCATTACATGATTTTTTACCCTTTTGAGAGTGAATCTTCTAGAAGAGATAAAAATAAGCCAAAGTTACATGCCCAATATACATTTACATCATAAAAACCCAAAAATTCCATCCACAAGCAAAACTGGTCCATACTAGGCGAAAATCTGAGCTGGCAGTTGAAAATTCAGCAAAAATTTAAGTGGGTCGCTTTTGAGCCGAGTGGGTCGTGCTTTTTCCAGCCTGAATTTGAGGTACTTCCCGGCATCCAAATTGAGCTCATGATAGCTCGTTGGAAAGCCTTGGATGTTGACTATCCAACCCAAGTGGAATTTATGAATTTGGAGCTCATTTGACACTCCAAAAATTTTTTCTCCCAGAAGTACTTCCTGCTGGTGCAAAAGGTGGCAGCGAGGTGGTTTTCATGGTGTTTTTGAGCTCTTTGACCATCCAGATTTTGATGAAATGCTTAGTTGATTTCTGAGGATGCATAACTAACCATGAAAAATCCAAAAATGCAAAAATTTCCTCCAGCAAGTGTCCCAAAAAAAAGTGAGCGCATGGGTGCGCGACCCGCTCAACTGAAAAACCTGTTTTTTGACCCAAAAATTTGAAAATGACAAAATTTTCTCTGAATTTGCCCAAATTCGGAGCGAAGGTCCTCCATCATGTTTCCTGCCTAGTCAATGAAGCCTCGGCCAAAATCCGAAGTGGATTAGGCCTTTTCCGCCGTCTTAGTGCTTTGCGCAACCTCCTCTTCATGATCTTCATTCTCGCTTTGCAGACATGCATGCGAGCCCAATAATGGCCTTTCATGTGACGAAGCATGTCTTTGTCTCTATCATTATCCTGTGAATGTACCTACGCTGATGAAGAAGGCGAGACCCCTTCCACGCCATGTGGAGATAGTACTCGCGCTGCTAATGAAGTCAACGAGACCCCTTCCACCCCATGTGGAGATAGTACTCGTCGTGATGCTGCAAACAAAGCTCTGTGGCCTCTCTGATATGTTACCACTACTGGCGCACTGCTATGCTCTATCTCAGTACATCAACCTCAACGATTGAGTCACTGTCCGACTCCTACTCATACTCTGACTTTGTCTCTGACATGGCTTTGAACAAGATATGTGCAATATGTATACTAATATAGATGCAGTGAAGGCAAAGTTTTAATGTTTGTTCAAAACCCAATAAATGTCACCCATGTACCCAAGTATCACAGAAAAACAAAATTACAATGAGGATGGCTCTGTTGTGGCATGAAAACTATCACTGTTTTGATCACAAGTAAGTTTTGACAATGAGTACCAAATGCAAATGTGTGGTCAACTTTGTGATGATGGCCAAAACTTGTCAAAGGGGCAAAGCATGAGATTGTGTTTATGAACTGGAGAATAGGGACAACACGACAATAACCATAGTGACACAAATAACCATGACAGCGGAAATATTATGGTGATGGTAGCAGTGATATGGTGATGGAGTTTAAACACAAGCCAACATGAACACTGTGCAAAACATGAAAGGACGTGATAGTAATGATAAAATGATAGTTGAGGGCGTGAGGATGATATACACAACGTGCTAGGGCATGAGCATATTTACCATTCAAGAGTTTTCAAACTTTTCATAAAACTGCCCATATACTTTCAAAACCTTTAAGGAATTAATTTGCATGTGAATGTAGGGTTTATACATTCTTCTCCAAACATGGCCTCTTTCCCAACATCAAAAACATCACAACATTGTTAAAAATCTACTGAGCAATGATAAAAACTTGTTTGCAAGCTTTTGGAGTCGATTAGAATCGAATCTGGGCGCAAAAAATGAATTTTCTGGGTTCTGAGTCAAGTGGGTCGCTTTTTTCCAAGTGGGTCGCTTTTCCCCAAGTGGGTCGCTCTTGTTATATTTTGCACTGTGAAAAACGCCCAAGTGGGTCGCTCTTGCCCAAGTGGGTCGCTCTTGCCCCATAGTGCATTTTTCAGGAAGCTTTTGGAGGCCTTCCCGGTGTCCAAATCGGGCGTGTGATAGCTCTTTGGAAAGCTCTTGGAGTCTACTTTCCAACACAAGTGGAATTATGCAATTTGGATTTGATTTACCCTGTCAAAAATCAAATCTCCCAACACTAGTCAAAATGAGCAGAATGAGGCTGCCTCAAGGCAGAGCGCTGTTGCAGTCAACTTTTGAAGGTCTTCCTCAACTCCAAATTGAGCTCATGATAGCTCATTGGAAAGGTATTTCTGTCTAGTTATCCTTTGAATCATCAAGTAAGTCATTTAGCCAAACATGCTAGGAGAAAACTTGATTTTCCCAAGGTCACTTCAGAGGTGCATTCAATTCTCCTGAGGCAACGGTATTTTTGATATTTCTCTAAAACCATGATACCTGTGTAAAAAGTGAAGGAGGTTTTTCTTCCTTGGCATGTTTTGGACAAAAACCTCTCTTAGTTTCCCAAATTTCATCTTTTATTTCTCTGAAACATCTTTTGAGTGAAACCGATCCCGATGTGTGGAACAAGGGATTTTGTCGAAATGAAGCGAAATGAAGGGGATAAGGGGCTTCTAAATTCTTGGGGAAATTTTTGGAAGTAGGGAGGGATGTTAGGAAGCAGGGGAAAGTGGAATAACAGAGATTGAGTGAGGGGAAGGGGTCCAAAAGGGCAAAACACAGGCCTAGCCTAGAAAATTGCCAAGTTGTGGCTAGAAACTAGGGTTTGTGGAAAAATGAGGAATTTGAGGGATCTCAGTGATGGGAAGTGTTTAATAAGGTATATTAAGGATAGGGGAAGGTGTGTGAACATCAGGATACAAATTTTTCCGATGATTTGACCATCCAAGAGAAATTACCTCCAAAACCCTAGGAGAGGGAAATGGACCTTACCAAGGCACAACTGAAGCATGAACAATGTGTAAAATGACCCAATGGAACTTGACATGATGATGAAAACCCTATGAATGATGATACACTCAGCTGCTGAATGGTGACATGGACCGACATTTGGACAAATTTGGAAGGAGTGAAAACAAACCCTAGACCTAATGCCTAGTGACCAAATTTTGCTTGAAGACTCTTTGAAATGACAAAATTTGACCTTGACACTTTAAAATCACTTTGAAAGAGCATGTTTGATCACTGGAGGAAGGCTGAAAGGCCGACTCTAACAGTCCTCTTCCCCGCACTTCGCAAAGTTTAGGTGTTAACCCTGCAGCTCATAACTAAAAGATAAAGGTTGCGATGTGCGCCTACGATCCAGTCCCACCGGCCCTCCACGTCACTTCCCTTTTTGCATCACACCACTGATTCCTTTTTATATTGTAAACTGTTCAATCTGCTATATGCGATATTGCTATGGATGCGATAAAGTTCGGAACTGAAATCTAAAGGATTTTAGGTCTGGTATTATGATTTTTTCAATGTTTTGTTTAGAAAAATGGGTAATCATGGAAAAATGATTCGGGTGACAAAAAAATAGAAAGATCAGGTCGAGCAGCAAAAGGCGTTTGCATAAAATTGATCCATTTGTAACTGCAAAATAGAGAAAGGGCATTCATACAACAGTTCATCCGCCATCACAACATTCATTTTAGCTAGTACAACAGTTCATCCGCCATCACAGCATTTATTTCAACCAGCATAGTGCTCATTCTGCCAGCACAACAATAAAATGCAGTCCATGTCCTAACAGTCCCACTACATCAGCACCTGCTTTGCACAACGCATTCCACCGAGACTATAATTTTGTAATAAGTTAGAGTTTTAATTTCAAGTTCGTTAGAGACTATATTATTGTAATTTTTTTTATAAATACTTCAGTTTTGGAAGTATCAAAGGTTGATTGATTGAGATCATAATCATTACTAGCGTTTGTAGTACTTTAAGCTTTTCCAAAGCACTGGAGCATCAATAATAATCAAACCATTCATAGGATTCTTGTGGCTTAAATACTGGTGATGTTTTTCTTCGGTTAGTATTGTTTCATTGTAAACATCTGAATTATAATTGTAAATCAAAAAGCGTGATGAATAGGATTTACTTTTGAGTACCTTATTCTGGCTGCCTTTACGATCATTATGTTTTCCACTGAAATCCAAACTAAAAAATTCTTAATTGCTCTTTAGTTCTGCTGAATCTATTCATATTTTTGTTATAAATCCAAGAGATCCGGTAAATATTCCTAGCTTTCCTTGCGTTTACTCTGTGAAATATTGATGCAACCATCCAGTTATATTTTGACTCCATTTCCCAATAGATATTAATAAAATGAATACAATCAATCTTCCAAAATCCAAAACAAACCCAAAACCAAAGTACTATCATAACTAGCCTAAAACTTATTTAAACAAAATAAATCTTATAGAGATAACCCTCTTTGAATCTAGGAAGGCTAGGTCCTAGATTCCAAAGTTGGTTTGATGTTGCCTTATGTGATTAGTTCTCACAATCTCTAGTAAATTACAGAACGCTAACACCTCCCATTATGACTGCATTGTCCTCCAATATCTCTCCACTACCTCCATGAATGCGCTTTTTATTTGGTCAATATTGACCCCATCCACATGCATTGACACCCATTCACACCAAGGAGTTATTTATTCAACTATATACAGTGACCCACTTTCACACTAGAAGTGGTTTTATTCCTACTAAGGAGATTTATGAGTCCCCCTACCCTCTTATTCATCTATTTTTATAACAAAAAGAAAATTTAATATTCCAACTAACTAAAAGATAATTAGGAATATTACAGGTCCATTCATTGGTTCCTCATCGTAGCTCAGTTTCCATGTACCAGTCCGTAGGCACCTTCCCCAAAGTGTGGATGAATATGTGCACCCATTCTGGCCTCGGCTCTGTTTCCCATGCTTCATTCCCTCCAGCTAATTTTTTGCATGGATCGCCTTCTTTGGAATAGGTTTCTTTCATTCTAGTTCTGGAGATTCAAATCGTAGATGCATCATGTATGTGCATTCTTCTTAGTTTCCCAAGTTTCCCTTGTGTGTCTCCCACCATTGTGTTGGGGTAGAGCGCAGCACTATATTAAGTGCATGGAATATTTTTTTCTTCTGGAACAACTTTTTCAAGTTATCCTAAGAACATGTTTACATTGGTCAGAACATCATAATAAGGAAATTCACGTACCTCTGAGGATATGAACCGAAGAGCTTTTGGCACCTAATTACAGCGCACTGCAAATACTTCATGCAACCAGTTCTACCAGTTCTCTAGTTCCTCATATGAATCTGAAAAGTAAGAGTTATCCTTTTACCAATTGAGTCTTCCATTAGTTTTTGGTTTGATTCAATCTTCATCTTGCACAATCACCTTATAGATATGATCAACATCATCGTCTGTGCGCACTGGCTCTGTATATCTTTCACCTTCTACAGGATCTAGGGGGACCACAAATCTAGTTCCATTATTCTAGATACCATACTTATGCACTTAATATTGATGATGCCACCCATATCAATATCCCAATATAAACCCAATAGTGCGGGATAGGGGTCAGTATCATCTACAATTTGTATTAATTCAAAGTCTGTGAGCACCCTTACTCCTTCGATATATACTACAACCTGCGAGAGTTTTCCTAATGGGATAATATTTTGTTGATTCACCACGCGCAACTGGATAGTAGATCATTCCAACTTAGGTTCTCCCATTCATTGCAAAGTCTACTTTGGTAAAAAATTTGGATTAGATCCTAGATCCAGAATGACCAAATCCATCTCATATACACTAATCTGAGCAGTCAGGCGCATCTCCTATACAATTCTTATTTTATTTTTATACATATTGTTAATGGCCTTATGCTCCATTTGGGGTTGTTCTGTATCTGTGCATTTGTCTATCAATGCTTGGAATTTCTTTTCTGCCTTCTTATTGCGCAGCAATTTGATACAAGCCTGTAGAAAGGGCTTTATTTTTTCATCTACTTTGACCACATCCATAGGTTTGCTTGATGTTTAGGCGCTCGCTTTTACGAACCCCTTTTTCACTTCTACAAAGGTTTATTTTTTGCGCTCTAAGTTGAATCCTTCCTTCTTTTCAGGTGCTTTTCGAATCCATAGATTAGCATACGGCTTCTTCCCTTTGTCTTCACCAGTGGTTGCACCACTCCTAGTGACAACATTCACACTTGGTTCTTCTTTGCGCAACTCAAATCTTACCATCTGGATATTTTTATTAGGAGTCTGCATTTTATTTTCCTGCATCTTGGCAATTAAAATAAGAAAATATTCAATAACACGATCAAATTGTCTACATTACCTACAAGAATATCGTGCTGGATTTGGACAGTCGCATGCATAATGACCTAAATATCCACAATTGTAGTAGATGAATTTCCCCCTCCCTCGACCAACTCCTCCTCCTCTTCCTCTTCCTCTAGTTTGGAATCCACCATGCCCAAATGGGGATGTTGGTGAGGTAGGTTCAGTGTGCATCCTATATAGGTCAGCTCGTTCAATCATTAAATCTAAGTTTCGACAATCTTGTTCGTCATGTCGCAAAAATGAGAAAAAATTGCAGAAAGGTTTCTATAGCTCAAGATATATTTGCGAATCCTCTGAAATTAGTATGTCATATGCATACCCATAGCTTGACAAATCATGCACCACAATGTAGGAGTTCCACTTGGTCCTGTCGCGCTCTTCAGCAGGCTTGGTCCTCCAACTTACAGATAGTCATTGAATACATGGCACTGATCCTTGTGATGCCCGAAAAATTTGCAGTGTATACACCACATATCTACACATGCCTCCTTTCCCTTATATTTTCACAAAATTTGTATTTATAAGTGCATTTCCTCCAACTAGCTTTGGATCTGCTGGGTCCGGATCTCTGCAGCAGGTACCGGTAAGGCTTCTAGCTTCATGTTGGCTTAAGGGGTCCTGCTCAGGTTCAGATTTTATGGATAAACCAACAAACCCTCCAACTACTGGCCCTTTCGATAGTGATCTTCTTGCGTAGACCAAAGTCTCACCCAAAGCAGTTTGGGGGGTTGTTGGAACCAGGTTTCTACACCCTAAGGGAGAAAATAATGAAGTTGTCCTCAGCAAAACCAAATGCAAACTTATACTAATTTTAAACAGATGTGCCATTAGGGGAATTTTGAGGTATAAAATGGGCCTCCAAAGGAAATTATAAAATAATAGTGGAAATAATAAAATAAGATTTGATTACATCATCAAATTTTAGAGGGAAAAAAGAAAAAACTACTTTTTCAACTCATATTTTCAACTTATCTCCCAAATTGTTTACTCAAATTTCGAGCAGGAGTAGTTGTTGGATGAAAATTTTAATTCTTAATCCAAGGAGTACCCATGTTGCATACTTTCGATGTGTCCCGCTACACGAAAAATGACAAATACATGAAAAACATGATTTCAATCACGTTTTTTATGTATTTGTCATTTTTTATTAAGTAGGGTCCATCGAAAGTGAGAAACATGGGTACTCGAATGAGGAATTAAATTTTTCATCCAACGATTACTCTTGCTCAAAATTTGAGTAAAAAATTTGGGAGATAAGTTGAAAATACAAGTTGAAAAGGTAGTTTTATTATTTTATTATTTTTTAATATTTTTACCCTTTTACTTAAAAATGGTGAATCATCCCCCATGGTTGACATCATCATATTGAATCCTATTGGTTCTTAAAAAAATTATTTTTGTTGTACATTTTTCTTAGGAGGCCCATTTTAGACCTCAAAATTCCCCTAATGGAAATAATATATAACAGAATCGATGTTCACCTTAGTGCAGATAAACACAATAGAACTAGATCCAAATCTTAACCAATGTAGATACTTAATAGATCTATTAACCTTTAGTAATCATTCATTATCATATCCAATATCCTTGCACAATAATCAATAAGTGTTAGCCGAATAAATCAATCTTGCAAACAAGATCGATCTCCTTAGTATCAGAAGATAGTCTAGCAACAAATAGACAATTAAATCTATCTTTCTCTAGATGTATCACGATTTATAAGTAAATGCTACAAAGGTGTTACGATCCTACCTTTATCCAACGCTTATTTGTAGTAGTCGTCCTTCAGTCGCCCGAAAGAGTTATCTTCGAAGATCTGCAATCACAAACAAACAAACATCAAATAGCACCTGCATAGCATATATTCATAAATCATATCTATTATGGTGATCAAGGAATCCATAAAATAAACAATAATTTGATAGCTTATTGAGAAAAACAAACTTATTTGTATTAACTTTGAAATAGTAGAAGAACCTTACAACCTTTTCGGCCTTGATGTCGAACAGGTCTTCCCGGGGTCCGAAGTAGGAATTTCCTTTATTCTGACAAGCCTTGTACTCTTCCAACCGAGATACATATAGGTATGTAATCTTTCCTCATAAAATCTCAGCTAAAGGAGTCTAAGTTCCAACAGCACTTTACCTCAAATAATACTAAAGCTTCAACTCCTTTTCAGGCTGCCCAATGCCTCTTTTTATAGTGAAAAAGAGGAGGTTGCAGTTCCACCTATGAAGGGATAGAATCCTCCTTCAAAGGGATAAGCTCCTCACATCAAGGGGTTAGCTCCTTAAGGCATGGGATACATGAACCTGAAAAGAGTGGACTTGCCAACACAAAATTCCTTCCAGAAGCTTCTAAAAGTGACTGAAAGTGAGCTTTTTGAGTTTACTTGCCCCCTTTTAATCTTTTACAAGGGTTTTCACCCTTAACAAAGAGAAAGTGTAGTCATGTACGCATGAGACATGACCATTAGGTGTGGGACCACATGTAATACAAAGAGAAAGTGCGATACTAGAGTTTTAGAGACTTTTGAGAGCTTTTCTCTTATTTTTAAGGCTTGACATGAGGAACTGATGGCTTTAGACTTGCAAAGGAGGAAATTATGATTGATAATGAGCTCATACAGACAACGAAATGTCAAGGTAATAATTTTCAGTGCAACAAATTTCCCCCTAAAGTGCGAAGTATGTAATAGATGAAGATAGAGTCTGTCATGTATGAAGAGTGAAGTACTTTATCATTTCAAGGATCTTCCTGTGGACACCCCAGTCCAAACCTGTAAAAAAATTCAATGCAAAATATATATATGCAGACATATCATTGCTGAGGCAGGCATTCCCATACTCAGATCAAAACTAACTAGAAAACTGACTTAAACTGTTATGATACAAGAATGATTTTTCAATACATCAACAGTATAGACATGTGTAGACATAGCATGGACGCAGCCATATGTTTATGAATAGTCCACTGTATAAATGAATAAAAAAATTCCTCGCAGCCTGGATGGTAGAAACTAGATCCTGTTGGGGCCCTTGTTTTGAATATTTGTTTTGAATGTTTTGACTTTTGAGTAAAGAGCAGATTTTTGGGTTGCCGAATGACACATGGCAGCCACAACTAAGTCGCAACTACGGTGAGTAGTGAAGCTACCGAGGTTGTGAGGGAATGAGAGACAGCTAAAGAAAGCAAATGCATAAGTGTAGACGAAGAGAAGATACAACAGAAGATGAAGAGCAGAACTCATAGACAACAAGAGAGAAGCCGAAAGCAGCCGAAGAAGAACGCAAGAGGAACTAGCAGTTGCGATGGTGGGTGAATAAATAGCCGTCACCTGGCCGAAAGAAGGGAGAGGAATATAGAGCGATTGAAGTGAATCAAGTAGATGCTACAGGAGAGATCTGTTTCGAACATGATATCTGTGTATTTCATAGGCTTCTCTTAACTATCTTTCTGTCTTACGAGATGTCTGTAATAAAATTGTAAGCTCTCCCTGTGGAAGCAATGTAACTATGGATTTGGCTGAAGATTATCAATATAATTGCAGGTTACTGTCCTATTATATGCGTTACATGCATGCATGATGTCTGTGATGTCTTAAAATTTTATTTTCTTGATACCTGTTCACTCTTCTGAATGTTCTTGCGTATATGATGATGTTCACGCAATCCATTCTATATCTCTCATGAGTTACGGATCCTTCCACCACTATCGATCGATTCCCCTTCTGCATGTGGTCGTGGCACGCCTCGGGTGAGACTCTCTGCTCTCCGGAGTAGGGTGGCAGTGCCGACGTGGTTCTAGACTACAATAGATTACCTTGTTGGCCCCAACCTCTGAACCTGGGTCTTGCCTGTGAGACCTGTTTCTTCGCCAACAAATGGTTCCGTTTCTGGGACCCTACATGTTATGAGGGGAACTCGATCATGGTATCGAGGGTCTTTGAAGGAGAAATACAAAGCTGGTGGGATAACCAACAGGATCAGTTTATCGCTCAGCAAGCAGAGTTGACAAAACAAAAGGAGAGGGTGCTCAAGGATCTCGTCCTTTTCTCGAATTCCGCTAGTGATACCTACGAGATCCTCTGGGGAAAATTCCCTAGCGACCTCTATAATTGGTTGTGGAGGATGCAGACGAAGGTGCCTAGGGATAGCTCATGGAAGATAAACCGCAAGTGGGTGCACGGGGATCTAGTGGCCTTACATCGGCTGGATACTGAGTTAACCCGTGCGGTGGATTTTTGGGTAGAGACCACTTTGGACGGATATATTGTGGAGTTTGCCGCAGAGTACTACCAATCCTTCTCGAAGGCTGAGGCTATCTTCAGCTCCGAGCTAAGAGGGAAGATGCTAAAGGAGATTCCGCTATGGATTAAGGCCTTGATGGTAGACGAAGGGCTGATGGAATTCCAAAAAGTGAGCATGGAAGCGTAAACCCCCAGTGCTGGGGGAAAGGCTGAAGGGACAGATGCTACGTGAAGTGTGAAGCGGGAAGTGGGGAATGTATGCTGAGGCTGCAAGGAGGTTTAGGGAGCGACGTGCACATCGGAGGGCACAGATCGCCGACAGGTGGCGAGAAAGGGTGATGCGGGAGTTGAAACGAAGCGGAAACAATAGGAAGAATCAAGAGGAGGCACCTCAGAGGATAAGAAATATGGACACTCAGGAGGATACCCCAGAGAGGGAAGGGACCACTGTGGGAGTGCGGCGGGTGCATGGGAGCCCAGCTAAGAGAGAAAGGGAGATGACAACTAACGAAGACGATGCAGGTGTGCAGCCCGAAGAAAGTTTCGATGGCGAATGGTACGTCGTGATGCAGCGGTTGTTTCAAGAGCGGACGACATTCGTCTCTCCAGGTAGCCCTACTTCCCAAAATTTGCACGGCAAGGATCCCTACCTTCCCCTGGTACTCTATCAACCTTTAAGTAATATTTTCATTAAGTTACAAGCATTGAGTCAATTGTACAGTAGTTCATTTTCGACAGCGGCACATGTTAATAGCAGTGTCACTAGTATTATTGTATTTCCTAGTGGTATAGTCACGCAACTAGGACCCCGAGGGTTTATTCTGGTCACCCCTTCGCAAGTAAATATGGCCGGGTCATTCACACGGTATCCAGAATTTTTTGGCTAAGGTAACGATGATGTGGAGAAACATTGGTATCTCTACGAAGCCATATGGAGGGCTCGACAGACGCCGGACGTAGGGAAACTAATAGAGTTCCAAACCACACTCAAAGAAAGGGCTCTGCGATGGTTCATCAAGTGGTTCGAGGCCCATCCTAATCCAACAATCATGGACGTCAAGCGAGTTTTTTTCTGAGAATTCAAGCTCCCCTAGACAGACCAATAGGGTCTGTCCAAGCTCTGGGAGATTAAGCAGAAAGAAGGGGAGACTGCATGGGAGCTGATGCGTCAGTTCAAGGACGCGATCGGGAAACTCAGCTACCCGATTAACCCAAACCATTAGAGGGACTGGTTCATCAAGGCTTTGCTTCCCTTGACCCGAACCCCCCTCACTCAGCAGAAGATCGACAATTTGCAGGACGCTCTGGAGCAGGCCATGAAGATAGAAGCAACGATGGGCTACCCTCAGGAATATCAGGGAGGGTCGGCCCCGTAGGATCCTTCCTTGGTGGGATTACAACATCAAATCACAAATTTGACTGAAAATTTCAAAGAGATGCAACCTATAAGACCAGCGAGGCCGAACGTTTGGTGCACTCACTGCCTGGTCGAAGGGCACGTCACAACCGAGTGTCCCCGGTTGCAGGGCGTGGGTGTGGGACCCTATTTCGTGGCAATACAAGGGGGTCCACCTAATGGGGGTGGCACGACGATGAATCCGCAGGGGGTATACCAGCCACAACAACCTTATGCGGGGTTCCCACCTCAACCAAACCAAACCGCCACAGAATATTGTGAAATTTTCTGGACGATGGGGCATCCACCTCGGATGTGCCCAATATTGCAGAAGTACTCCAATATCCCAAACAACGTCTACTATGAGTTTTTTGCATCCACGACTCACAACACCGAACAGTGTCGAGCTCTCGACGCATTAGCGAACTGATTGGACCGACCCTCCTATAGGGTGAACAAGGCTTCCAGGGGCAGAGGAGGCGGTATGCGCGGAGGCCGCACAGGGGGACGGGGTCTGCTGAAATGATACAACTGTGACCAGGAGGGCCACGTGGCTCGGGAATGCCCCCTTCCCCGACGGTCGTGGTGTTCCCAGTGCCGCGTAAATGCCCATGAAATAGAGGACTGCCCGGAACTTATCAAGAAGTGGGAGGAATAAGCATGGAAGAGGGGCACGAATCTGGTAAAATTCGAACCTCGGGGAACCGCGACGTCGGCCATGCAGAATGTCGCGATTGTGACACGAGGAGGAAAGAATATGGGGGAGGACACTCCCAGAAAGGAGCTGGCATGGGTTATCCGGCCCGCCTCTCCAAAACAACTGATCAAGCTGGACGCACAAAAGAAGTACTTCCAGGAGGCGGTGGAGACCTTTGCCCAGCTGGGGGGAGCCAAAGGCCTTGAGGTACCCCCGATGACTGTTTCCAGAGAACAGAACACCACGGGAACCCTGATTGAGGAATGGCTCCAGTTGTTCCTCAGGATTGTTGACAATGCTTCGATGCGGGAATAGCTCAAGCATACCTTGGAGGACGTACTCTAGGGGAATGCAGGGCCAGGGGAACCTTTGCACACAACACCTCAGTACGTACAGCAGGTCAAGCGGAACAAGCGACTAATAGGAAAAGAGTTCCGGCTTAACACGCAAGTTGTGGGATTCCAGATCAGTGACACCATGCTCGACTTAGGGTTTGATGTCAACATCCTGCCGCAGAAGATGTGGGAGGCTCTTGGGTAGCCATGGTTGACATACTCACCAATCCAGCTTAGAATGGCGAACCAGTACTGTATTGTGCCAATCGGACGACTTGAAGATGTCGAGGTCGACATTGCAGGGGTAAAGACTTACACGAATTTTGAGGTTATCGATATTATGGGAGACAAGGACCCTTACCTTGCCCTGCTAGGCATCGATTGGGATCTTGAGAATTACGCCATCGTCGACCTAAAAAAGGAGCTAATGATTTTTTAAGATGGAGAGGTTCGGGTCACTCAGTCGCTCGACCCGTATCAAGGCTTGAGATATACAGAAACTGTGGATAACCGGGAGGATGCTCAGATGTTGGACAACCTTTATCAGATGATCGCAGGGAAGCGAGAGGAATATATAAACCCGACCGCAATCGGCTCCGTCAGCTGGCACAGTGTCCAAAGCTCAGATCTGGGATCATAACTAGCCTAGGAAGACTGGTAGCAAGGTGGGTATGATACCAGCACGCAGAGATGTGCCAACATTTCCCGAGTCTGTTGGATCGGCGCCGAGATCAGGGAGTATCCCACCCTGTCAAACATGCAAGCCATCAATACTTTTATTGAAAAGGTAGAAGACGTGGTACGAGAAGGAAGTAGGATACCACTTTTGGATGTAGCACTACAATCCACTTCAGCCAGGTGGTGGAAAAATCACTGCAACACCCTGTCGCGGTGGAGTCGTGTGGCAGAGGCTTTGAGGGTGCGGTTCAAAGAAGAAGAAGGCCTGCGAAGCAGGCACAGGTACCAAGGTACTTTAGATCTGCGAGACCACCTGAAAACCTGTAAGGAGCAGTGGCGAAGTCTAGGGTACTCGGAAGAGCTATGGGTACATCGGTTCATCCACTCCTTAGATACCATTCCTCAGGCCTGGTACTTAGAAGAAGAAAGAAAAAGAGGAACTAGCTCCTGGCAGGAAGGCGCGAACAAATTTGTTTGGTGCTTTTTCTTTGAAGGAGAGACAGAGCTGGTGTCCCATGCATTACAATCTATCAAGGGTGTACTGTTTCTCCGTGATCCAGTGACTGATGGGAGCACATTGGCATTACATCCGGAGGGCAGGCGTGAGTTGGCTTGCCAACGGATCGATGGCGATCTAGAGGACGATATTCTGTAGGACTTAAGGCACCTATATTTTGATGAGAAGGAAGGCGAGTGGAACATCAAAGAAGAGCCAACCACTGAAGGCGTCCATCTTCTTCCACTAAAGACAAATAAGTTGAACATCAACACGGAGGAAAGACCCAAACTAGCTAGGGTTGGGGATTACTGGGACGAGGAGACGACAAAGGAAATTTTCAACCTCCTCCAGGAATATGACGACCTATTTCCTTCATCAGTTGCAGACTTAAAAGGCATCAAAGGTGACCTCAGAGAAATACGGATTGTGCTGAAACCAGATGCTAGGCCCGTGAAGCATCGACCCTATCGGTTGAATCCTCAGATCAAAGAAAAGGTCAAGTTGGAGATTGATAAGATGCTGACAGCAGGTTTAATCTTTGCGGTGGAAGAAGAAGAGTGGGTGAGTCCTATCATCATTCAGAATAAGAAGGAAAAGTCAAAGATACGCGTCTGTGTCGACTACCGGAGTCTGAACAACGCTTGCATCCATGACCCATTCCCAACTCCATTCAGTGACGAAGTACTGAACCATGTTGTGGGGAATGAGGCCTACTCCTTCATTGATGGATTCTCGGGCTACCATCAAGTGCGCATTGCGGAAGAGGAAAAAATGAAGATGATGTTCACCACTGAGTGGGGTTCGTTTGCGTACTAGGTAATTCCATTCGGGTTGAAGAACGCCCCTGCTGTGTTTTCCCGAATCGTCATTGCTGCTTTCTAGGAGTATATTCACAAGTTCCTGGAAGTCTACATGGACGATTGGACTATCTATAGTTTGCTGAAAAACCAAGCCACCCTATTACGCATCATGTTTGATCAGTGTCACTAGTTGTAGATTTCCTTGAACTTGAAGAAATGCATTTTTGCGGTTCCTTTCGGCATGCTGCTAGGACATGTGGTGTGCAAGCAGGGGGTCTGCATCGATCCTGCCAAGGTAGTTGTGATCATCCACATGGAAGCCCCCGAAATGGTGAAGCAGTTGCGGGCACTGCTTGGGCACACTAGTTATTACAGAAGGTTCATCAGAAATTATGCGAAGATCACCTCTCCTCTAGAAAAGTTACTGCGGAAGTCAGAAGTGTTCCAATGGACGGAGGAGTGCAGGATGGCCCTTGACACCTTGAAGGAGAAGCTAGCCTCAGTGCCTATTCTAGTTCATCTAGATTGGGATAAGTAGTTCCACGTGCATATCGATGCTTCCAGTATTGCACTTAGGGCTATCTTGGCTCAACCAGGTGAGATGACACTTGACCACCCAGTCTACTTCGCCAACCGCAAACTGTCGAATGCCGAGCGGAATTACACCACCACGGAGAGGGAAGCCCTCGCAATGGTCTACATGCTCCATAAGTTTTGCCACTGTCTTCTAGGAGGTAAATTCAAGTTATTTATGGATCACTCTGCATTAAAGTACCTGGTCAATAAGCCTATTTTGGAAGGACGGATCTATCAATGGCTTCTACTCTTCCAAGAATTCACGTTTGAAGTGATCGTCAAGCCTAGGCAGTTGAACGTCAGGCCCGATCATTTATCCCGGTTGGAAATGGGGGAAAACGACGGCTCTCTCGATGATCAGCTGTCGGATGCTGATCTGTTCCGAGTCGAAGCCGTACCAGATTATTTGGCTGACATTGCAACTTATTTGACCATGGGGCAGTGCCCTCCACACTATACCCTGCTCCAGAAATGGCATTTGGTCATTCGCACTACTGAATACCAATTTATTGCGGGACAATTGTACAAATTGGGCCTCGATAAGGTTTTGCACAAATGTATACTCGACCACAAATGCGAAGCCGTGATGTGGGAATGCCACAGCGGCATCGCGAGCGGCCATGTGGGGCTGAAAACCACTGCCAGAAAATTACTCCAAGCCATACTATGGTGGCCGACGGTCCATGCCGATTGTAAGACATTTGTTAAGAAATGCAATGTCTGTCAGCGAACAAGGCGGCCCTCTCATAGGGACGAGCTCCCGCTACATCCGGTGTAGGTGTTGTGGCCATTCGAGAAGTGGGTTGTCAATTTCATAGGTCCCATAGCCCCGGTAGCTAGGCATTCCAAGGCCCGATACATCATTACCACAATCGACTACCTCACTCGGTGGGCTGAGGTAGCGGTGTTACGGGATTGTACGATGGATACAACTGCTCGATTTATCTTTGAACACATCATCAACACGTTTGGTTGCCCGCGAAGTCTAACCAGTGATCAGGGTACGCATTTCATTAATGAAACGGTCAAATCGTTGCTCAACACATTCATGATTCAACACCACAAAAGCAGCCCGTACCACCCACAGGCCAATGGTACTATTGAAGCGTTCAATAAAATCCTTGAAAAGGGGTTGACAAAGATCTGCAATGCCCAGCGAGATGACTGGGATGAGTGGTTACCAGATGCACTATGGGCCTACCAGACTATGGTGAAGTGCTTGACCAATCAGACACTGTTCCAGCTGGTGTATGGCAGGGAAGCTGTGATTCCCGCTGAGTTCACCGTACTGAGTCTTTTACTTGCCACCTCCCTCAAGTTCTCGGAAGAGGAATCGCTACAGGAGCGCCTCCATGAATTACAGGAACTGGAAAAGGCCCAGTTTCTGGCCCAGTTTCACCAGAAGGTTCAGAAGGACAGGCAGAAGGCGTGGCACGACCACCACATCAAGAGTAAAACGTTCGAGGTAGGAGGAAAGGTTCTCTTATATGATAGCAAGTTTCAGAAGTTTCCAGGAAAACTACAGATGCAGTGGTTGGGACCTTACTTTGTCGCCGAGATTAGAGATTTCGGAGCTGTCCGGTTGGCTCAGCTGGTTGGTATTGTTCTACCTGGGTGGGTGAATGGCGCACACTTGAAACCCTACCATGAATAAGTTTCTTTCACTTTCCATTAATAACTCTCGCAACCGAGAGAAGCTGTAGAGTAGCATAGATTAATAAAATCTCCCACAACCGAGATGAGCATAGGTAGTGTTTATCGTTCATGCATAGGTCGTCAATAACCACTCTGTTGTGGGGGTCGCACCTCAACTGATTGTGGTCAGGGAGGGGCGTGTCCAGCGTGTCATCCCTGTAGGATCAGCAAACATGTACGTGTCAATCCATGTAATTTAGTCAGTACTTGTGTCAGTACATAGGATAGTCTAGATTTGCAGCATAAATGACCATAATTAGAAGTAACCCTGCAATAATCATTTTGCCATAATTTGAAGTAACCTCAGCCGTCGCGTCCGCCCATTTCCCCATGCCACCGTCAGCAGATGTTAGACTACACCTTAGCCAGCGATTGATTGCACGATTATCGTCGAGAAGAATGAATGCCAGTAGGAATTAACTCGTTATGGGGTCTCATAAACCTCACTCGTTCCAGGTAATTACATAACTTGCGTGGAAAAAAGCACGAGAATTCCGGAGCAGTTAGAATTAGCAATTGGAGCAGAACCAGAGCAATAGAAGTATCCAGAAGCACAGCACCGAGAGAAGACGTCGAAACCAATTTTGCAGGTGTATCAACGCCGAGCAAAGATTCCGAAAGCCAACCCAGCAGTCATCGAACCACATCTCAATAGCAGAATTCATAAAACAGAGTCCCTCGTCGAGAAATACGACAATGTGGCCCTTATATATGCAAACCTCTCGGACTCTTTCGAGTACCCAACACTCAAATGGCACGTGCATATGGAACATTACTTCACAGAAGCTGGGCATTCAGCGAACATAATTTTACCATTGTTTCGAGGCCTACAGTAATCCTCTCTTCTAAACTTGAGAAATCTCCCGGTCTTTAGGACCACAGGACCGACCATGCAGTGCACTAATTTCTTACTCAGCCGCATCCAGAATGGGTCCTTGTGGTTGAATAAGGAAATTCCCATTCATGTCGAGGATATCCACTGGCTTACAGGGCTTTCACAGAATGGCTCGGATATCTCCACTGCCTGTCAGACTTCCTCCAAACGTGCAAAGAAGTCAGGAGATGCTGACTATTATGAAAAATATGGCACATGATGGGGAGGAAAGGGAGCAAAGATGGAGCTTATCAACAAGCTTGAAATCAAGTTCGCATGCTACCTCATTGCTAGTAAGACAATGAGGCACTACACGAGGGGTGAGTGTACCCTGGATACTATTTCCATTACAGAGCACTGTGTCCAGGGGGTGAAGTTGAACTGGTGCTCCTTCTTGTTGAAGGAGCTGTTCGATGCATGTGAAGACAACTACAAGCAGGCCACAAGCTTCATCTACGGGTATTTGATAGTTTCATTTGCCATGCGGAAGTGGCACACTCCCCTCGTCAGGCTACCAGTGGAAATAACGAAGGGCTAGCCTCTCGCAATGAAGTTCGTTCCATGGAAGGTGTTGGGTGATCCCAACACCAAAGAGGTCAATGCAGAGGCATTTTGGACCTGGTATGGGTTAATGACAAACGTGGTTGCAGGCCAGAAGAGGGTGCCCAGGAACCTGCTGGACGAGTACAGCGAGCAAGTATGGTTCGGGATCAGCCACAGGCATACCTACATCTGACCTACTTGCGTGCCGAAGGACACATTTCACATGCAGCCGCAAAAGTTCCAGCTCGAAGACACGACCTTCCACAATGAATTTTGTTCGTGGCCGGGGGTCGTGATGGAAATCCACAATGAGGTACCCAGATACAATTTTGATCAGATGTTACTGCAGCAATGGCCTATCGAGACAGAATCAGAGGCGACACAACAGGATTCCACCGTGCAGCTCGCCCCCCTCATTCGCCACTTAAACACTATGATACATAATTTTAATGAAGTGGCTAAGGTTGTCTAAAGTGGTGCCATTCCTTTTCCTGTTTTCTCTGAATTCTAGCTTTCTCAATCCACATCGTGTCTTCACACCACTTCCATCACCTCGCCCATCCCTATTGTTTTATTTACTTCTCCAAGTCCGGTGATGACCCCAGTGGGGGAAAAGAGAAATTCCACCAACTCCTTGGAAGCTCCTCAGGCCAAGTGGACCCGCACCATAGAGTCGAGTCCAGTGGTGGACCTCACTGAGGAGGATCCACCTCGGCCACCAAGTAAAGGGGTGTCGATACAGGAATAAAAACTCATTGACCCCTCCAAGTTCATCAATATTTGGCTTCCGCCATCACGTACCATTCCCCCTCCACCTACCACTTCATCCAAACCATCTAATTCATCCGCCACCATGTCCGACCCAATCATCCGAGACCTACTTAATGGGGACCACGGGGCCAAGGTTGACTCCAGAACTGCAGCAGTAGTACCACCGGTCGACCCCGTTGGGGAACCCCAAGTTTCTTTGTCCGATATAATTACACAAATGGCACAAATTGTTGCCGACTCAGCTGAGGCTCAGCCTGCGCCTACTATACTTCCATAGATTGTCCATACAGATCAGTAGGAGTGGCCAGACTTGAATATGGCTGACTCAGCGCCTCATCAAACCCCGCCGCCATCCCCTACAGAGCACTCCACTCGATCAGTTGCCAGTGGGCAACCCCTACAGGAAAGGGGGTCAGACCAAGGCACTTCGGGGGTTGCCAACTTAGAAACATGGGGTACGGCTCAGCTGTACCACTTTATCCATATGGAGGCCCATCAGGCAGAAATGCTCCATTCTGAACTACAGCAGAAGTGTGAGGAGCAACAACAGTAGATCACCATGCTTACTGAACATCGCGACAATCTCATGGTGGCACAGGGGCAGCTGCAAGGTCAGATAAACAAAGCCGCCAAGGTGTTTTCAGGGCTATGGCCAGCCGTTGGGGCTCATTACACTCAGCTACCTGCCGATGTACCAGAGACAAATATCATAGCACAGGCCCTCCACTTCCGGATCACATTCAATGGCCTTCAAAAGGAAAATGTGGAGCTCCAAGAAGCATTAGCAGCATGGCCAGCGCTGCCCAATCCAGAGGCAGTTTATACAACATGAATTGCAGAAAAGCAGGGCCAGGTCACCCAGATGCAGGAAACTCTCAACTCTGCAGCACGCGATGCTTACGACCTCCTGAAGGGTCTTTAGGAGTGCTCGATGCCCCTTACAGTCAAAACACAACCCATTTCATCACAACTGCAACAATGTTCGAGGGAAATCCAAGAGGCCATGGACCCCTCGTGGTTGGACCAGCTATATGCCCAGGCGGATGCTCTGGAGGTGAAAATCTAGCAAACAGAGGCCAGCTCAGCAATGGACAAACAAGTAATTCGTGAGCTCCGCCCGCCCCTCCAATGCAGCGCCAGGACAATGCAGTAGCTAGCCGCCGAGGCCGAAACCCAAATCAGCACGGTGTTCGGGACTATACCAGTGCATGTCGAGGAGGCAGCTGTCACCAAGATCGCCGTAGAGACAAATGCATTGTTACAGGGGTGGCAACAAGCTGTGACGACCTTCCATGAGCTTAAGGCTATAGCGTTAAGAAAAGTCCCGGATTTGGGGCCTTTGTTTGGATAACAGGCTGAAGGTGCACATCGAGAACAGGGCACGGGGTCCAGTGGGGCGATGGAAATAGAGACAGTGATTTTCGATTGACTCGGGACGAGTCAAGAAACTGTGATCGGGGCCTGTTGGCACCCTCATTTTGAATACTTGTTTTGAATGTTTTGAATTTTGAGTAAAGAGAATATTTTTGGGTTGCGAAATGACACATGGCAGCCATAACCAAGTCACAACTACGGTGAGTAGCGGAGCTACCGAGGTTGCGAGGGAACAGGAGACAGTTGAAGAAAGAATATGCATAAGTGAAGACGAAGAGAAGATACAGTAGAAGATGGAGATCAGAACTCATAGACAACAAGAGAGAAGCTGGAAGCAGCCGAAGAAGAACGCGAGAGGAACTAGCAGTTGCGATGGTGGGTGAATAAATAACTGTCACCCAGCCGAAAGAAGGGAGAGGAATACAGAGCGATTGAAGTGAATCAAGTGGATGCTGCAAGAGAGATTTGTTCCGAACATGATATCTGTGTAGTTCCTAGGCTTCTCTTAACTATACTTCTGTCTTACGAGACGTCTATAACAGAATTGTAAGCTCTTCCTATGGAAGCAATGTAACTATGGATTTGGCTAAATATTATCAATATACTTGCAGGTTACTGTCCTATTATATGCATTACATGCATGCATGATGTCTGTGATGTCTTAAAATTTTATTTGCTTGATACCCGTTCACTCTTCTGAATGTTCTTGCGTATATGATGATGTTCATGCAATCCATTCTATATCTCTCATGAGTTTCGGATCCCTCCACCACTATCGATCGATTCCCCTTCTGCATGTGGTTGCGGCATGCCTCGGGTGAGACTCTCTGCTCTCCGGAGTAGGGTGACAATGCCGGCGTGGTTCTAGACTACAACGGATTCCCTTGTTGGCCCCAACCTCTGAACCTGGGTCTTGCCTGAGAGACCTGTTTCTTCGCCAACAGATCCAGGGTCTTGATTTCCGCTTCTCGAACTAGTACGATTCTATCCATGTGAATGAATGTGTCGAAGTCGAACATGGTAGAAACCAATTGATTACCAGTCAAAAATGTGAACTTTTAACAAGTGTGAGAGTAAACACCAGTAATGTCAATGGCCCTCAAAGTACTCAGTACAATCCATGAAATGTGAATGAAAGAGCTAAAGTTGAACATATCACAGAATCATTCGTCCAAGGTCAATGATGCAACCTGTCGTCGAAGGCGAGAAACCTGCCATTGAGGCATGCAGATTCAAGGTACTGACGATTTCTAGATCGAATTCATAGATAATGAGCTGTCATCGATAGAAAGTGATCTGACGTAGGTAAGCCCACAACACAAAATCATAGATCAAGTTTTGAAGAAATATATTGGCAAGGACTGACTCAGGGATGGTCAAAATGGAAGACAAATATTTTGCAGATGAATGGTTTGTTTGAACTGTCTTCTTTAACACATAACGACACTACAGATGGCTTGGTGATAATTGACTCAAATCTAATACCCAAAAACCGGCTGAAGACTTTCAATATTGTTTGATTAACTATTAGGTAAAGGATTTCCCAACCCAGGTGAACAAAAGTGTCGTGTTCAAGAGTGGTTGACGGTTTTCCAAAAATCAAAATGTAACAAACAGGTTCATTTTTCTCTCTTTTCCCCCACCATTTTTGGAAAGTACCTCTTTATTTTTGACAAGCTTGAGGAGGATAATGTTTGGTTTTTTATAAGCTCATCCTTCGGATGAGTCCAACTTAGTTTAAAAATCAAAACCTAACAAGGAGTGGTTTGTTCCTATTTAAAATTGAACAGGTCCTTTACTGTTAAATTTTAACGAGTCCAGTATAGGAGAAACTCGGTGTTTTTCAATTTTAGGGAGTCAGAAGAAAAAACTTAAGAAAACTCCATGGGTGTAATTTTTCGTAAATTTAGTCTCTCGAGCCCAAAAAAGGATAAAACCATGCGGGAGAGAACTCTATTGACCGTAATTATTCAACGTATACCTTTTTCGTAAATAGTCCATTTCAGTCCGTAAAAGGGGTGAAATTATACTGAAGGGACGATCATTTATTTATTTTAACGAGTTTGAATAATCAAGTGCTCAACAATATTTTCAATTTTCGAGAGTCTGAAAAGGGCTTAAAAGAGGACTCCAATGTTTTTCTTTTTCGTAAATTTTTGAAAGAGTCCAAAGAAGTGATAAAATTATGCTATGTAGTTTCTCTTTTTCTGTAAATTTAAACGAGTTTGAAAAAGTGATAAAAATGTACTCATATGGCCGACTTTCAATTTAATTTACGAGCAGGAAAAGATGGAAAGAACTTGGCATTTTCATGTGTTTTACGAGAACGAAAGATAGAAAAATAATCTCGGGATTTTCATGAGTTTAACGAGTGTTGAAAATAATAACCGAAATGGACTCAAGATAGGTTTCATTTTTACAAAATCTTGAAACAGAGAAAAAATATGCTTCAGATAGGTTTTAATGCCCCTAAGCGTAACTGCTAGAGCGCATGCCCCCCCAGCTTCATTTCATTCAACTAAACAGACTACTAGTAATTAATAGCTGGATGGAATGAAGGTTCATTTATGAGATCATATGAAAGACCCAACCTAAAACTGTAAGAAAATTATGCAAAAACTGAAATAACTAACCTAAATATATGACTTAACATTTACGAGATCTAGTCAAAGATTCGCCTCAATTAGGGGAGGATTTGTTTCATTTTTTAACAAGCTTGACACAGGAAAAGAATTATGCTCATGGCAACATGTTTCATTTTTTAACAAGGTTGACACAGTAACAAGAACTATCCTCACCTACATGTTTCACTTTTTAACGAGGTTGACACAGTAACAAGAACTTTCCTCTTGATCCACTAATTCATTTTTAATGAGGTTGACACAGTAAAAGGAACTTTCCTCATACATGATTCATTTTTTTAAGAGGTTGACTCGATAACAGGAACCATCCTCATAAACTATTTATTTCTAATCTATTAATATACTCTCAACAATCTACCTACTGATTCATTTTTCAATGAGGTTGACACAGGAAAAGAACTGTCCTCATACCTGATTCATTTTTTAACGAGGTTGACTCAATAACAGGAACTATCCTCTGACCAACTGATTCATTTTTTAACAAGGTTGACACATTAAAAGGAACTATCCTCCTAAGAATCTGTTTCATTTTTTAATGAGGTTGACACAGGAAAAGAACCTTCCTCTTGGAAGCTTGTTTCATTTTTTTTTAACGAGCTTGACACAAGAAAAGGAACTATGCTCTTGGAAGCTTGTTTCATTTTTTTTTAACGAGCTTGACACAAGAAAAGGAACTATGCTCTCGAGTAACTGATTCATTTTTTAATGAGGTTGACACAGTAAAAGGAACTATCCTCACACTCACTGATTCATTTTTTAACGAGGTTGACACAGTAAAAGGAACTCTCCTCGCGGGCCAATGATTCATTTTTTAACGAGGTTGAAACAGTAAAAGGAACTATCCTCGGTGACTTGATCATGGCTTCAAACTGGAAGAAACACATGTCAATGGACACACCTTGATCATGGCTTCCAAGAGGTCTTCATCAGATGGAAGAACAATTCTCTGGAAGGAACACATGTCAAGGGACTCAAAAGGGATTAGAACATCGCGTTCAAATAATCCCATAGATTTTTCCATGTCAATTACTGGATCTAAGTCAAAGGAAGATGAGCAAACAGTGAGAGGTTCGCTTACATCGGTAACTGAAAACATGGGCCTAGTTGCTACATAATTAACCCGTGGTGGGGTAGATACCACTTTCGTATGAGGAACATTCAGGGATGTCGGATTATTGGTAGTCGAATCAAGACTAGGGAATGAAAGCTAGTCTACAGTCACAATATTTCCATTGTGAGGGAAAGACATCACGCGAAAGAGTGTCGATACTACATCTTTCATTACATAGAAATAGTCTCACCCGAGGAGTAAATTGAAATCCAAGGGGCCTCGAACTACCATAAGATCAATACAAACAGTTTTACCTTCCAAAGTAATAGAAAACTTAGGCAGGATCCCTGAAGTTTCACTAATGGTTCTGTTAAAAGCTTTCAGATTATACGTAACAGGCACAAGCTGAGGGGAACCCAAAGATTTCCAAGTAGTTGAGGATAAAATACTAATAGAAGCACCTTCATCTACATGTGTGCGGCATATGCTCCTACCACCAGCCTTCACAATGATTTGGAAATGGATGGAGGAAGGAAAATGAGGTTCTGTCAGTCTATTCCAATCAAAGGAAAAGACCTCAGTACTTGGAGGGGGTTATGTAGAAACAGGTGAAATGCCACCTGGCATAGAAGAATCTGATGTAACAAGAAGAACCTGAGCGGTATGAAGTTCACTCTCTTCAGGGAGAGTGGGATCGACCGAATGGGAAATCGAATTGACCACTTGATCAACTAATGGATCATCAACCAGAGTGATATGAGTTTGACTCTCTAATGGAAGAGTGGGTTTGACTATACTTGGAATTAGATTAATCCCTCTATCAGTTGAAAGTAGGTTGGGAGAAAGTTGACAGTAACCAGTTGGAAGTTCTAGCTGTGGAACAGTAAGGTTTTCCAACAATTTTGAGGCTTCATCCATGTGAGGTAAAATGTGAGTTTGATGACTCCCTTTGCATAACTTACAAGGAAACCTAATTTTACCCTTTTTCCCAGGAACCTGACTATCACTGGTTGATGGATCAACGGAAATTTGATGGGATTTTTCTGACCATACTTCCAAGACTTTCAGAATACCAGGACAATTGATAAGGAAGTGGTCACCCTTACAAAGCCTGTAAGGGTATTTGGGTTTAGGATGCATGTTGCAGGTTTCCTCAACACTACTAACACTTGTAGCCATGGTTGGTTGGTTGAATTATTTCTTATCTTGCTTCTTCTTCTTCTTCTTCCCTTTATTCTTCTTCTTAGTCACCTGGTTACTAGCGTCAAGGCTTTTACCAAGCGAAGAGGAAGAAATGGAGGAAGAAATATTGGGCAAAGAATGTAAAGGGTCAACATGAGGTTGGTGATGTTGAGATGGTGAACTCTGTTGAGGTGAAGCATCTGGTTGAGGTGGAACAATTAGAGTATTTGGGCCAATGAAGTTGAAAATAACCATATCGGTAAACCTATTGTAAATCCAGGTAATTACAATGTAGCCATATAAGGAGGACCAACATTTCCAAAGCAAGGAAAAGTACTAGGATTCTCATTAAGAGGGGTTCCTTGGTTGGTAAATTTCGGAATAGTTGCCATTATATTCAACTTCAATGAATTTTATTAACTAAAATTAACAATTCACAATTCACACCTAAACAATTAAAATTCACAATTCACACATGTGGTCTCTAAAAGTAAAAACAAACAAATGAACACACATTATCAAATCTAGGAGTCAAACCACACACAAACAGTAGATTTCCGCACTAAAAACACTAGTTGGTGATGAAATCCAACATCATAAAATTTTAATGCAGAAATGGTGGTTGGAACAGTTACCCCGACAACCCGCTTAATGAAAAAAACCGGTGCAAGTTCCTCCACTATACCATCTCAAGTGAAGATAACCCTCTGGGGAGTCCAAGTGAGACTAGCCGACGTCTGTTCCAGGTATAGTGGGATCTTCCCTCCACCGTCACCTTGGGAAATAATCCTTTATTTTATGGCCACTAAGGTCACCAAAAGGAACAAATATACTTGGGGGAACAGTCTACGATCCGATACACACGCAAGGGAAGAGTAACAAAGCTCAATCCCCTTGAAGGCTTCTTGACATAATCCAAGGTTTACTGACAAGTGACCCCAGGCTCCTTGACAATGGTCAATCCGAGGTTTACCATTGTTAATACATGTCTATCTACTATCATTCCTAATGAGGAAGGATTGATTACCTCACTGGTTCGAATATGATCTCGTGCTTGACTCCTTTAGGAGGAGCTTCCCAGAGCATACATGCAACTATTGGAATTTTTCCTACTGCAAGATTGACTACTTGTTTGTTTTTCTGTCTTGGAGAGTTAACTAAAACCTATTCCAAGACACTAGCCTAAGCTATATTGGTGGAAAGAGCCCTAAAAATGTAAAAATTACTAGATGGATTTTAATTAAGCGTTGTGTTATTTAGGCTGTTATTACTCAAAGGGTAAATGGATATGAAACCAATGGTGTTATGACCCGACCCAAAACTGAATGCAATTGAATATGATATTTTATTCTTTTCAATTCGATGAATCCTAATTAAAGTAGGGAGAGAGTTTCCATTCACTTCCAACAATGCAAAAAATTGATCAATAAGAGAAAATATAGCAAATTCTCTAATGCACTAATTTCATTAAGAAAAACTAATGCTAATCAATTCAAAACAATTTTTTTATTTTTGTGTTTTTAAAACAAGCATAAAAACATGTAAATTAAAATCAAAGAAAACTAATCTAAATCTACGATTGATTTTTCAGAATGTAAACTATGCAATTCTAATCTATGCACAATTCACTTGAAAACTATACAAATGTAATCTATGCACATTTTTCATTCATATTCTGAAAATGAGAATTCTAATTATGCAAATGTGATCTATGCAAGAGATTTCTCAAACACAAGATGATTCTAATGTAATCTAAGAACCAATCAAGTGCAAGTAAATAAAATTGGGTGAGAGTTCCAAAGATCAAAAATAAAAATACTCAAAGGCGATTAACACTCATACACAATTTGCAAAAACAAAAGCAAAAAGATGCAAAATTGTGAAAAGACTGAGACAAACCTCCAAGTAATGACGAAAGGAAATCAAATTAATAATTTCTCAAAAAAGAGACTCAAAACACCCAATTAACTTAACGGATATTGATGAGATGAAAATTTTTCTTAAAGAAACTCATAAACAAGGCTTTTTGACAGAAAAATACAGATCTGGGTAGATGCTAAGAATCCTAAATTAAATCTAAACTCAAACTGGAAGGATAAATCTTAAGTTTTTCAAAAATTTGACAGGGTCCGCAAGCTCTAGAGCAAACAGGTGCGGTCCCGCATTGGTTACTCAAGAAAAGTGTGGATATTCCCGCACTGTGTGTGAAGACAAAGTGCTGTCCCCAAAAAAATTCAAGAAAAACAAAGATTTCTTAAAATTTTTGAAAGCAAAGTAAAACTAAGCTACCCAAGCCAATATACATCAATCAAAAACCAGAAAAAACCATTTTCTCATGTCAAAATAAAATAAAAACCAAAAATCAAATTCTTTCCCTAGTGGTGTCACCAATTTGTTAGCCAGATAAATCGATCTTGCGGACAAGACCGATCTCCCTAGTATCAGAAGATAGTAAATGCTACAAAGGTGTTACAATCCTACCTTGATCCAACGCTTGTTTGTAGTAGTCGTCCTTCGGTCACCCGAAAGAGTTATCTTCGAAGATCTGCAATCACAAAAAAACAAACATCAAATGGCACCTGCATAGCATATATTCATAAATCATAACTAATATGGTGATCAAGGAATCCATAAAATAAAAAATCAGTTGACAACTTATTGAGAAAAACAAACTTATTTGTATTAACTTTGAAATAGCAGAAGAACCTTACAACCTTTTCAGCCTTGATGTTGAATAGGTCTTCCCAAGGTCTGAAGCAGGAATTTCCTTTATTCTGACAAGCCTTTCACTCTTCCAACCGAGATACATACAGGTATGTAATCTTTCCTCATAAAATCTCAACTAAAGGAGTCTAAGTTCCAACAGCACTTTACCTCAAATAATACTAAAGCTTCAACTCCTTTTGAGGCTGCCCAATGCCTCTTTTTATAGTGCAAAAGAAGAAGTTGCAGTTCCACCTATGAAGGGATATAATCCTCCTTCAAAGGGATAAGCTCCTCACATCAAGGGGTTAGCTCCTTAAGGCATGGGATACATGAACTTGAAAAGAGTGGACTTGCCACCGCAAGATTCCTTCCAGAAGCTTCTAAAAGTGACTGAAAGTGAGCTTTTTTAGTTTACTTGCGCCCTTGAAATATTTTACAGGGGTCCACACCCTTAACACAGAGAAAGTGTGGTCAGGTACGCAGGAGACATGACCATTAGGTGCAGGACCGCAGGTAAGACAAAGAGAAAGTGTGATACCAGAGTTTTAGAGACTTTTGAGAGTTTTTCTCTTATTTTTAGGGCTTGACATGAGGAACTGATGTTTTTAGACTTGCAAAGGAGGAAAGTATGAGTGATAATGAGCTCATACGGACAATGAAATGTCAAGGTGACAATTTTCCGTGCAACAATAAGAAATACAGATAATGCGATCTTAACAGAACATAAGAAATAAACAACTCAGATGCATAACATAGTAAACTTTCCAAAAACTATCCTTTCTATTAGCTTCAGATCTGTAAATTAATACATCAACGTTCCCTTACAAAACCCTTTCACACACACAGCTAGCAGGAGCCTCTTAACCCAACCAAAAAAACCCTTACAGATGCATAAACTTATCCAAACATCAATATCATGAACTTAGACTAAATAACTAGCTTAGACACGATCTATCTATTTATATTCGCCTAGCACACAGATAATATGGTCTCAAACCATGGTTTGAGGCCCATAGTTTACCCTTAATCCCATTTACATCGAAATTGGGGACTTTTTCCCACCCCAAAGCCCCTTGACTCCCTTTGCGCAACGTGCACATACAAAATTATACAAAATGACTTCGAAAATTATGCCTCAGGGGACCCTACTCTAATAGGCCCCCAACACAAACATGTGACTCATCCTGAGTCACTGAGGCGCTTTCTCCTTGATCTTAGACTGAAGCACACTGATAGAAGTTTTGAGAGGGAGCACTGATTCCAAACATTGCGCTGCGGAATCATGCGCTTGCTGAATTAATTTTTCAGTGGTAGGCCCTTCAACATCAATCTCGATGTTGCGCTGAGTCTACTAGATGGTCTTCAATGTGGTATCTAGTGTTTGTGAAAGCTGAAGTGCTTCTTCTTCCCATGGTTGCATGCATTCCTTCAATAGTTGGTCCTTCTAACGTAGATCGATAATATTTTCCTGAATTTTTCTGCACTCTTGCAGACGAGCGAGGCACTGTTTAAGAACCAATGTGGGTGCCACTATCTTGATTTCCTCAAATTTTTTCTCTTTCTAGTGGAGTGAATCACACAGCTGCTGCATGACTAGATCATTTTGGATAGATGTCCAAATTATCATAGCTTCATCTAGAAAATTATCACATTGAGTGACCATGAAAACAATACTATCCCGGGCCTTCTTTACTTCAACTGCTCTCTGTGAGCGCACCTCTGGTGGGGTCTTTGGATGCAACTTGTTTTGAAGGTGTTAGCCACCTATAAAATTTTGGCATAGCAAACAGGCGGCTAAGTATGTTTCTAAGTCTTCAAGAGAAACATTTCCCTTGAAAATCTATCATTATTGAAGCCTTCATGTGTCTTCTGTCCTTTGAAGAAATCTTCACTGTTGTTTCCATTGAAAAGCCCTGCTGTTTTGTGAAAGAGATTTCTTTCAAAAGGCCCCCATTTTCTCCATTTCATTCCCACAAAATTCCCCATTTTTCATCCTTATTCCATGCACAAAAACTCCTAAAAACCCTTCATTAAACCTCTAAATCATCAAAACCCCTTTTTTTTAAACCTCATATTACCCTTTATTTGGTTTAAAAGTCTTCTTTTCTGCCTACCAGAACCCCTCATTTGGCTTAAAAAACACTAATTTTGGGCCTAAAATCAGCCTATTTTCACTATAACAGCCTTAAGCCCCTGAGGGCTTATATTCTGTAGCCCCTTTCCCCATATAACCCCAGCCCCAAAACCAGTGCTTATAAACACAAACCCCATTGGTAAAACCCTCAAAAACCCTTCAAAAGGCTTAAAAGCAGTGTTTCCTCTCCATTGAAGTGTTAAGCCCCTGAGGGCTTATATTCTTTAGCCCTGGCCTCATGCGACCTGAAGCTCGGTAGTCAGGCGCTAAAGGCTTTAAAACCTTCCCTAAACTCTTCTTCCCTTTTGTTTTTATCATTCCCTGACGATATGGTTTGGAGTTAATATCGTGCATTATCCTCCACTCGTTTTCACTTCCCATACTCTCTGCCCCACCTTTCAATATCCTCCATCCATTCTATAGATCCAACGGCTATGATCTATTTAGCCACCCATATAAACATTTCATTGCCCCCTTTTAAAACACTGCCACTCCATATTTCAATCACAACCGTTCATCCATAAGATTCTACGGTCGAGGAAAAAACCGATGGCCTACCCCCGCCCCGTGCATCTTACCTCCCATTGCACGAAACCCGCACCGTCAGATCTTCCACCCACCATCCAATGGCTGAAAATGCATTTTGCAAAATTTTTATACACGCGAGTTAATGTTCCAAAAAAACGGGAAATAGGCAGTTTTGGATTTCCACGTGGCGATCGCTGAGTGGAATCTCATTTTTTTTAAAATTGTTTACCCCCTCCGAGCTCCCACGAACCGCCAAACCACCCTCCACAGCATGACTTCAAATTTTAATCGCAGCTGTTGATCTCTGAGATCGAACGTTCTACGTTATATCCCAACATCAAATGCATTTGTTTCCCTCCTCTCCCCACTAAGCCCATCAAAATATCCCCACCATTGATCTCCGAGCTCTAATGGTCCTTGTTATATCTCACCTTCATCAATCCACCATTCGCCCATTCTACCCAACGACTCCATCATGCGATCTCAACCGTAGATCATCATTGATTAATCTAATCCAACGGTCCAAAACCCACGATGCACTCAACCTTCATCAAACTTGTTTTTTCACCTTCCGCCGTGTTTTTCCTGCCATTTTTCCACTGCGTCCACCATTTTCCCTAAATACCCTTTCATTCTCCTGGACCCCCTGAAACAATCCTCCCCCACTCCCACAAGTTTTGTTTAATGATTTTATTGTATTTTGTAGGTTTTCAAAGGGAAATAAGCCATACTGTCTCTATAGTCATAGTCAGGGTGATGTAGAGCGCAGAAAGACATTTCCAGAGTCAAAGATCACAGAAGAGACATCCCTGGAGGGTTTAAAGCACATTTTATTGAAATACCAGTGTCACTAACCCTGATTAAAACCCTCCAGTGCCTCTATAACCTGTACATTCACACAAACAGGTCAGCAGAAGCATAAAAGTGTATCAGTGAGAGATTAATGGGATTAAAGTCAAATTTTGAAGACTTAATGCTTATAATCCAGTGTTCAAAAGGATAAAGACACAGATGAATACCATAAGAACGATCAAGAAGACTTAATGAATCCTAGAGCACATAAACAAGTCTTATCAATATTTTAATGTCAGCAGAATGTTCTTACCCTGAGAAGTTATTACCCTGACAGAAGTCCTTAAACTGTTAGTGCATTAGTTATGACACATGGAAGACCTGAAATACAAATCTGCACATTTCTTGCCATAGAAGATAAACAAAGTAATGCAGCCAGAAATTACTTCAAGGAACATACCCTTGGAGATATTACCAATATGTCGAAGACCCCTAAATCAGCTAAAGGGTACTGAAAGTCAATGCAGGAATATTAAAACAGAATGGGCTTCATAGAATCTTCTCCTTCTATTTTAATGCATCATTTAAGTTCTATCTACTACTACTATCACTCTTTCACCTATAAGAACTCATGAGTAATGCATTGTAAATGTTGGTTGGTTGGATATTGTAAAAAACACTGATTGTAAGCTATTTTACTTAGTTAGAGTTCTATGAGTAGTAGTTGTAAATAGGTTGGGAGATGATTTCTAGATGATATCAAGCTATTGGACAAGGATATATGTGACTAGTTTTTCTCTTCTAATATGACAAGCATGTTCATTGGATCCTGATCTAAATCAGTGGTGATGTGTTCTATCTTTGTTATTTTTTTCCCTCTGTTACAAATCATGTTTAATTTTCTCTGATAAGAATCAATAATTTTAGCTTAGGATATATTGCTGCAAGTAACCTAATGCTTCTTGCACTCTCTTATATTTATGTTTTCTGCTATTTGTGTATCTAAGAACAAATTCAACATAATTTAACCAATATAGAAGTTGGTTTTCCCATGCTTACTGATGTATGAATTTAGAGTTTGTTTCTTGGATGTTCTTGTTTGGTTCAGCTAAAAGAATTGGGAAACTAGGAGATTTAGAGTTAGCCTTGTCCCACTAGGTTCCTTTTCCAATAGTTAGCTTTTCTAAGATCCCTTTGAGTTGAATGCCAAAAGCGGAGAAGATTAAAAGTGTTTCTCTGATCTTAGGTTTCATTCTATGTTAAACTTAAATGTTTTCTATTGTCTGAAGGTAGTCAGGAGGACTAATGGATTGTTTTCTTCAGAGTTAGCCTCATTAGGAGTTTTAATCATAGAGGTTAAGGAATGCCCTATCCCTAGATTCACTCCGAAGTGGTCACCTTGGAAGGTTTTCCTTGTCATTCCCATTCATTTCCTTATTTTTTCATCCCGCACTATCATCTTAAAATATCCTCTGATATAGGTGACTGGCCCTTTGAAAGCCTTGGATATTTGAATTGCAAGTAAACCCTTTTATGACCCCATTGCCCAATGGACTTGTGTTCTCTTTGAATTATCTCCCAATTTCCAAAAAATCCTTCTCCACTCATTCATTTACCTTACACTGAACCCTTCTTTCATGTTTCCCAACCAAACAAACAAAAAAAACAAAACCCATTGTGCCCTAGAACTAGCCTAATACCTCAAATTGGACTTCAAAGACATATTATTCTTTGGTTTTATAGAGAGATCCATCTCTGGATCCAGGAGGGCTATATCCTGAGATCCCAAAGTGGTTTCATGTTGTCTTGTCATTTGGTATTACCAAATCTGCCAAATCATAGGAACCACAACAGAAGGTATGCAATCTATTGTTCATACTTTGTTCTCACTATTTTCACCTCCACATGCGCTACTTTCATTGCAGCAACCAATCCTTCGAGTTTCTTTGCAGGCGCAGTTGTGGCTAGGACAGCTGGAATATCTTTGCAAACCTAGTGGACTTTGGCCTCCAGCATAGCGCACTGGGCTTCTACTTCTCAACAAGATGCTTCTGCTTTTTACAGCTGTTGGTGTGCTTTCTCAACCTGTTGTTGTGCATCCCTTTTCTCCGTATGCACAGTAGCTTCTATGTACTAAAGCTCGTTCACGATCATCGAATGCATAAGGTGTAGTTTTCCTGCAGGAAACACTGAAAGATTAACATGAACATCACCTGAACCTTGAAATTGGAGACATCGGTTGGTGTCGATCTTAATAGATGGAAGGGGATTTGAACAAAGCGACCATCCCCAGAGGCTAGTAGAGCAACATCAAGTGGTTGTGCACTCGTGACTTGCACACTCATCTGGCTCACCTGAATCACGCTCTCTTGAATCTAGCTCACCTTTACCTTTAACTCATGAAATCTAACTTGTACAAGTTATAGCACGGACTTGTACTGAACCTCCATGTATGTCTAGATATCCTCAGTCACAGACATGACAGTGTTTTCTATCTCATTTAGGTCATCCTCTATCAGTGTCAGGACCTCCTGCCCTACCTTTTTGGAACATTTCTGCATTTTGCGCAATCCTCTAGTGGCTTGAGAGCCGCGCTTGGTTTCTTTGGATGTTTCAGCTTCCCCTGTCTCCTTCGACACAAATATTTTCTTTTCGAGCACTGTTGTGGTTTCTACAGTATCACCAGTTATTGTGGGGGTTGCTTCTTTTTCTGTTGCTTTCTCTGTGACCTTCTCAGTGACTGGGTCTATAACTTTATCTATGGCTAACTCCATTGATTTTCCTGTCAGAGTGCGCTGCTTTGTCAGGGTAGGGGGGTGTCAACCAGGTTGGTGACCATTCTACTTTCACTCTCACTAAATCATCCTCTATCACCAGATATGGGAGCTCATACCATAATCCCTCTACGACGCCCTTTGCGCAGCTATGAATATTATGGAATGTAGCTTTAAAATCTGCTACCATATTGTACTGATCATACAAGGTAGGTGATAGTCACGGCTTTTACTACACCGCTTGGTTCAAGGTAGCATCATACAGAACTCGAAAAATTTTATTTTCTTTCGCGTGCACCAGGTCTAAATAGTTCCACAATGTTGCGTAGTGCGTAGCTTCACATATCTTCGGTTCAATGTGCTAGGAACTGTGTATCTTTGAGGCTTCTCCATCCAATTAGTGAAATCAATAAGAAGAGTCAAGAATAGTGGAAGGGCTTGCCTTCCTCCTATGCTTCGCGCACATTTTCTAAAAATTATTTACACTGGTAACCGCACCAATTGTAAATTACGCCTTTTTCACAGCGTCTTGCGAGCGCAATCACATGCGCGGGCACCTCCTTGGGTCTACACTTGTGCATCATTCTGCAGGCCAATATGAGCATACCAAAATGCACTATGGGGTAATTTATTTCCTTTACAATGAATTCCTGGATCTTCCTTGTGACGTTATACTTCTTCTTAATTTGTTAGGCTTTCTCCTACTCTTTACCACCAAAGTCAGCAATAGGGTCAGACCCCTTAGTAGGCAGGCCTGTGATTCTGTGGATTAATTCGACATCGATAGGGATGCGTTCTCCCAACCATATCACATCATCATGGACTAGAGCCATCATCTATCTGACGCATATATCATTTATGGGGTTACGCCCAAAATGAGGGATTTGTAGAAAATTGAGTAGACCTGCCTTATGGAGACCTAGCACCCCCCCCCCCTTTAGCTCGAGGCACATAATTCCTCCTTCAGAAGTGACCTGATCCAAATATAGCTTTGGCGCAAGCTCTGGGAACTTCTCAACATCAACGATGTCCCAATTGTCAAATATTAGCTGTGAGATTTTTGCGAACGTGTCCCCTTCCATTAGGACATTCTCAGGGATGAGGAGTATTTGGATACCTGTGCACACCTTGTCCAGAACCTTAGGTGCTTTTACATATGGTTTTCACGGAACAATATAGCTTGGTAGCCTGAGAATGGAGCCACTTCGACCACATACTCGTCTTATTCTTCAATGCTTTTTGGTACTTTGGCCATGGGTCGTTTCATCTTCTCTCACACTAATGGGCACGATCTTGGGGTCTTCTCACGGGGAAATATATGTGTTCTAGAGGATTTCCCCTTCTTAGTTTTGGATGGAACAGGTGTTTCCATAATAGGCACTTCAGGAGCAATAGGTGTTGATCAGTTGTTTTCATTGATGTCAACCCAAGCAACACCAGAGGCTACCTTGATCTTGCATGGTAATTTTGACCTAAAAATTTACTATATTATGGGTCAATAATATTTTAGATGGTTTCTACTTGTCGAGATGATTCTGTTGATATATGGCATGCCATGTAATTCTTCACGGTTTGAGACATATTCATGTTTGAAGTTTGTAACCCCAGTTAATGGGCTAAAACCCCATGGGGTTTTGGCATGGGTCATTTAAAAATAAATAATTAATAATATTTAAGCTCCTAAATTCCCTCCCATGTTCACTTGTTGAAGCCCCTCTCAACCTAAGCATTTATATAAATTATGATCCTCATATCCTCCTTATGTAGGGATTTTTCTACCTAAAATAGGTCATCATCGAATTTTTGCTCTAACTTGTTTTCTACGAAGGTGTAGAAGTGGATATTTTTATAAGGGGAAGCTGAAATCTTGAGGAAGTTCCTGTAAAAATTTTCGATCAAGGTGCGCAATATTTTTGAAGATATGATCTGTGGAAGTTAGTGTTTTTGCAGGCTCCTAAACTTCATCTCAATGAAGTGATCTTGGGAAAATCGTCATAACTATCTTTGAGTATCAGATTGGAATTCTGTAAAACGTGGCAGATAGTGTGTGGACTTCAGTTTTATCTATATCAATTTCAGAGCCGAATGAAGAAACAGTGACACGTGGCACACCACTCTACTGAACTAGTCCATAATTAGGTCATTGTGAGAGATTGGGCATAAATATCTCTTGAAGAATCCAAATTGGATCATACCTGTGGAGTTGGAAAGAAGACTCAAAGGACTACTACAGAACAGTAAATAAAATATTGGGGATCTGAAATAACAGATATAAACCAATTTCAATATCGAGATCCTATAAGGCAAGAAAAAACTAGATCATGTGTTGTCAAGGGCTGCAAACGAACAGAATTTCTAGGGCAGCAAAGCAAAGCAAGGTGCAACAGAGGGTAGCATGATAAGAGAAGAAATCAAGGTGCAGAACAGTAGCAAGAGGTTCACCACATGAATTCTTCAAGTGGGTAGCACTGCATATAGTCTTTATAAAGGTATCATTGTACTAAGTCATTGTAAATGCATCATTGTAAAAATTGTACAAGTGTCTATCTACCATGAGTTGAAGAGGAAGTGTTGCGAGGTCTAGGATCATCATTAGGTGGTTGTGTCATAGTTGGGGTTATGGTATAGTGTGTTTTCTTCTTCTACATCATTTTGTATCATTGTAAAGTGGGCCATTTTCCCTGGTACGAGAGTCCATTCTTCTTTTATTATTTTATAGGGTGGTAGGGTGGTGCTAGGGTGAGTTGTATCTCATTGGATGTTAGGGCATCCATTTAGTTGACTACTAAATAATCTTGGGCATTGGAGCATCCATCCAGTGTGAGCTGGAGAAGAATGATTTTCTAGATTCTAGGAAGTTGGAGCTTTATTTTCAATTGGAGTTGAATATTAAAGAATTATTAGAAAAGCATTCAGGTGGTTTTTGTCCCGGAGAGGGTTTCCACCTTAAAAACTATGTGTGTTTGTGTTCCTTTTGTTTACTACTACCATTGTACAAACACTAATAATAATTGAAGATTAACTAATGCTCTGAAAAATTAATAATAACACTAATTGAAAGGAATACTGATTCACCCCCCCCCCCTCTCAATATTTCCAACAATTGGTATCAGAGCTTGGTTCCTTAAAGAGTAGTTTAACAGCTAGAAGGAGGTCATGGAGCATACCAAGAATGGTGTACCTCTATTCAATGAAAATAATTATGCACACTGGAAAGGAATAATGGAGGTCTATCTCTTGGCGCAAGGTTACGAAGTATGGGACATTGTTCAAAATGGATTTACATCAACCGCGGATGAATAAGGTAAGAAGAATTTGGTAAATGATGCAAAAGCAAAGAATATTGTTATTAATGGACTTATTGAATCTACTTATCATAAGGTGTTGGGTTTTCAAACCACCAAAAATGTATGGGACAAGCTTGAGAATATATATATGTAGGTGACTCAAATTTCAAAGAAGAAAAGCTTCAAATCTATAGAGAAAAATTTGAGCAACTCAGAATGAAAGAAGATAACAACATTACTACATACTTCCAACACGTTGATGAAATAACCAACACTCTGGAAGGATTGGGAGAGCCTGTTGACGAGAAGTCTATTATACGAAAGATTCTTAGAATGTTACCAGGGAGATTCAACCCAAAGGTACCGGTCTTAGAATATAGTGAAAATCTAGACAAAATCAACAAAGAGGAATTACATGGAGTTCTCATAGCATATGAAATGATACTTGATGAAGAAGAGGGTACTTCACATCTAGAAACTGCATTCGCTACATGTAAGAAAACCAATAAGGAGAAACAACCTTCAAAGGCACAAACCTGCACCTGCAAGTGTGAAGAAAAGGAAAATGATGAATAAGGTATTTCAGATGGAGAATGTTCTTTCTTTATGAGAAAAATAAAAATTGGTAAGCTAAAATTCAAGGGTAAACTTCCATTGATATGTTTCAGCTGTGGTGAGGTTTGGCATTTCGCAGCAGAATGTCCGCACAGAAGTTATGGCAACTCAAAAAAAAAGAAATGCTTTAAGAAATTCAACCAGCAAAGAAAAAATAAAGGATTCAAAAGTAACTTTCTCTCTAAATAAGATAGCTCATCATCCGATGAAGAAAATGACAGCGAAGAAGAAGCCAATGAGAGAGTATTGTTTATGGCCAAGCATATTAAACAAGAGGTATCAAACAATGAAGAAGAAGGGATGACCATAGAAGAATTTTTGAAGGAGCCAATCAAGCTTATAAAAGAGCTCAAGGCTGAGAAGATCCGTTCCAATACTCTTGAAGAGCAAGTTCAAGGTCTCAAAATTGAAGTTGAAGAACAAAATGTATTGAAGAGTCACTTCAAAAGATATTGGAAGAAAGCAACCAAGAAAGGGAAGCATTAGAAGCCGAAGTATTCTTGCTGCGTAGGGAAGTGAAGAAGGGAAAAAAGGTCCAAAACTATGCCAACAGCTCAAGGGAATAATAACTCATTAACAATCAATGATCTTACAACAACATAACTGGCCTTGGTTACAAAGAAGAATAAGCAAGACCTACAACAAAATACAATGAACCTATGAGATCTAACATGCATGTAGACTTCATTGGACAAGATTCATAATAACAGCCTTGGAAGAAAATTCCTCGACAAAGATTTCCATCCAGGTACCAACATATTTTTTATGGCTATTGTTATTCATGTGGAAAAATTGGTCATAAATCTGTAGAATGTTGCACGTACTCTAGGAACCAATACAATTCCAAGAGATCTTTCAAATATGAACCTCCCAGGGCTCAATGCAAAATCAATAGATTTGAACATTTAATAAATAATATTTAATGTTACAAATGTTGAAACTTTGGACATATAGATAGAGACTGCAGACTTGAAATCCTCTAGAAGAATCTTCGAAGCCATAGAATTAACGAACATGGAAAAAGAAGAAGAATGATAATCGTTCTCTCACTCTCAAGGCTCAAAACAACAAAGATGTGTGGTATGTTGATAGCGGTTGCTCAATTCATATGACTGGAGATAGAAATAAATTTGTATCTCTGAAAGAGAAGAAGGATGGAACCGTGTCCTTTGGAAATGATGGATCTTCAAATGTTATAGGATCAAGTACCATCACTTTTGGAAGCAAATATTCTCTAGCCAAGAATTTTCTATTGGTTGAAAACATGAATCACAATCTGATCAGTGTTGCACAAATGTGTGATTAAAGAAACACAATACTATTAAACTCCAAAAAATGTGAAATCAAGAAAGGCAGGTATGGTGAAATTGTGGCTACAGCAAGTCGAGCTCCAAATGACATATATGTTCTGGATGAAGCAACTAAAGCACGTCTAATAGCTAAAGAGGATGATACAATATTTGATAGAAATGATGATTGACTAAGTAAGAAATTTTCTACAAATATGAAAAGTGAGTTCGGGATGTCTTTACTTGGTGAGCTGACATACTTCTTAGGGATTCAAATATCTCAGCAAGAGAAAGGAATATTTATATGTCAAACCAAGTACATCAAGCATATGCTCAAGAAATTCAAAATGGAAGATTTCAAACCCATCCTTACTCCGATGGTAACAGGTTGCAAATTGAGAATAGATGACTCATCTAAGGATGTGGATCAGAGGTTGTACAGATTTGCGATTGATAGTCTTCTATATGTAACAGCCTCCCGGCCAGATGTTATGCAAACAATTGGACAAGTAGCAAGATCCCAAGCAGCACCAAAGGAATCACATATTATTTCTATCAAAATAATTCTTCGATGTCTAAAGGGAACAACATATTATGGCTTGTGGTATCCTAAGGGTAACAATATCATTATTCAAGCCTTTACAGATGCAGATTGGGTAGGAAGCATTGATGATTCTAAGAGTACTCATGAATCATTTGAATATCTTCGCCAGAAGCTTGCGATTCTCACAAGTTCTCATTCGATTTTCCTTATTCATAATATAAAGGGGGAGTAGAAGTGTGTACAGGTCCGCAAGATGGTTGTGTGTCAGGGGGAGTTACAATTTGCCAGTGATTTCAAAGGGGGAGAGAATGTTGTAGGAAGAGGTGTCATGATCATAGAGGGAGTACTTGTGTTGCCATCAATGCCAAAGGGGGAGATTGTTGATCAGTGTTTGTCATTGATGTCAACCCAAGCAACACTAGGGGCTACCCCGATCTTGCATGGTAATTTTGACCTAAAAAATTACTATATTATGGGTCAAGAATAATTTTGGTTTCTACTTTTCAAGATGTTTTTGCTGATACATGGCATGCCATGTAATTCTTCACGGTTTGAGAGATATTCATGTTTGAAGTTTGTAACCCCAGTTAGTGGGCTAAAACCCCATGGGGTTGTTGCTAGGGTCATTGAAAAGCTAATAATTAATAATTTTTAAGCTCCTAAAATCCCACCCACGTCCACTTGTTGAAGCCCCTCTCAACCTAAGAATTTATATAAATTGTGATCCTCATATCCTCCTCAGTGTAGGGATTTTTCTACCTAAAAGAGGTCATCGTGGAATTTTCACTTTAAATTTTATTATAAGAAGGTGAAGAAGCTGAAATTTTAATGAGGCGAAGCTGAAATCTTGAGGAAGCTCCTGTAAAAATTTCAGATTAAGGTGCGCAACATTTTTGGAGATATGATCTGTGGAAGTCAGTGTTTTTGCAAGTTCCTGAACTTCATCTCAACGAAGTGACCTTGGGAAAATCATCATAACTCTCTCTCTGAGTATCAGATTGGAATTTTGTAAATAGTGGAAGATATTTCATGAACTTTCTTTTTCTCTATATCAATTTTGGAGCTGTATGAAGAAACAGTGACATGTGGCACACTGTACAAGTTTGCTCTACTGAACGAGTCCATAATTAGGTCATTGTGAGAGATTGGGCATACATCTCCCTTGAAGAATCGAAATTGGATCAGACCCATGGCACTGGAAAGAAGACTCAGAGGACTATTATAAAACCAAAAATTAAATATTGGGGATCTAAAATAACATAGATACACCAATTTTAATATCAAGATCCTAGAAGGCAAGAAAAATCTAGATCATGTGTTGTGAAGGGTTGCAAAAGACCAGACTTTCTAGGGAAGCAAAGAAAAACAAGGTGCGGCAGAGGGTAGCATGACAAGAGAATAAATCAAGGTGTAGAACAAGAGCAAGAAGTTCGCCACATGAAGTCTTCAAGTGTGTAGCACTGCAAACAGTCTTTATAAAGGTATCATTGTACTAAGTCATTGTAAATGCATCATTGTCAAAATTTTACAAGTGTCTATCTACCAAGAGTTGAAGAGGCAGTGTCAAGAGGTCTAGGATCATCATTAGGTGGTTATGTCATCGTTGGGTTTATGGTCTAGTGTGTCTTCTTCTTCTACATCATTCTATATCATTGTAAAGTGGGCCATTTTCCCTGGTATGGGAGTCCATTCTTCTTTTATTCTTCTATAGGGTGGTAGGGTGGTGTATGAAGTCACCAACAGGTTCAAACCTATGAAAAATTTAGGGTGGTAGGTTGGTGCTAGGGTTAGTTGTATCTCATTGGGTGTTTGGGAATCCGTTCAGTTGACTACTGAAGAATCTCGAGCATTTGGAGCGTCCATCTAGTTGGAGCTGGAGAAGAATTCTTTTCTAGATTCTAGGAAGTTGGAGCTTTATTTTCAATTGGATTTGAATATTAAAGAATTATTAGAAAAGCGTTCGGGTGTTTTTTGTCCCAGAGAAGGTTTCCACCTTAAAAATTGTGTGCATTTGTGTTCCTTTTGTTTACTGTTATCATTGTACAAACACTGATAATAATTGAAGATTAACTAATGCTCTGAAAGATTAATAATAATACTAATTGAAAGGAATATTGATTCACCCCACCTCTCAGTATTTCCAATGACAGGGTCATCACTTAGTCTTGTGGCTGTCATTGTTTCAGGAATAACATATCCTAGTCCTGCTTGGCGCAATGGATCCTCAAACCCTGAATCCAAACCAAACATAGACACAAAAAATGTGATGGAAATCAAAGATATCAAAGCACAAAAATCACTCATAAATAAAAGAGAATTATTGTGACCCCATAGGTCATATTCATACTTGTGGCACATATTCAACGACTCCTTTTGCATTAATGAGGCTCGACCATTACTGACAAAGCGGTCCAAAATCTAGAAAAATCCCTTTATTAAATGCATCTTAGACGCTCCAAAAAATGGTAATAAATATGTCTTGGATAGTTTTTGACACCTCTGTGACCTATTCAACCTCCTCGCATAGTGTTAGACAGACAAATCGCTCTTGCGGACAAGAGTGATCTCCCTAGTATCCTAAGGATATCTAGAAACAAATAGACAAATGTAAACCATTTCCTATAGACTATTTTGCTTAAGAATTACTCATTAACTACGGATAGATACTCCTACCTAAATTCCAATGCTTGCTTGGTCTTCAATCCAGTATTTCCAGAAGGTATCGATTAATATATAAGATCTGCAACCAAAGACAATCAAACAAGATCAAAAGCATCTGCAAAATATGATAATTCGAAAGCAATAATCTATCTTAGTGATCAAGGAATCTAAGAATTAAATCATTCAAAAGATAAATGAACAACTCAATGAGAAAATAGAATCCATATGTATTAACTTTGAATATAAAAGAAGAAACCTTACAACCTTGACGCCTTTATGTTTGTACAAGTTCTTCTGGGGTCTCGAACAACCGTTTTCCTCAGTTTGACAAGACTCCGACTCTATTTATCAGCATAAGACTATGGCTATGAGTATCTAATATCTCTCATGCCAATGATGCAAAATATGGAGAGTATATTTATTCAGCAATTCCCCTCAAAACTATCAAGTTCTAAGTACTCTCTCCAAAGCAAGAAGCAAGTACTCTCTGAACTCTTTATATACTAACTACCCTTGAGACTGAAACTTGGTCTCAATTTATAGCAGAAGGGAGGTAGTTTCAGCTCCAAAAAGGAAGGGATAAATCCCTCTCATCATGGGATTTCAGCTCCAAAAACTAAGGGATAGCTCCATCTATGAAGGGATAAAGGTTCATAAATGGAAGGGGCGAAGCTCGACCAAATAGTGCTTCTAGAAGGCCCCAGCTGGGAGAATATTCGACCAACTGGGCTTCTAGAACTTACTTTTCTCTTTATTTTACCTTTTACGGGGGTCCACAGTTTTATTGAGCATAACATGTGGGATGTGCCACATTTTTTATAGCAATAAAATACGGTACCGCAGGAAATGACTAGGAAAAGTGCGAAGTTAGGCTTTTTAGGATTTTTAAGAGCTTTTCTCCAGTTCCAAGACTTGTTTTGGGAACTTTATGTTTTTAGACTTCTAAGGAAGCAATATATAGGTAATTATGAACCCATATAGACAACTCAATGTCATGGTGATAAATTTCAGTGTAACAGATTGCCCCCTAAAGTGCGAAGTCTGAAGAGTGAAGTGCTTTATCATTATGACAATTGGGTTGTAGGCACATCGGTTGAAACCTGGAAAAACATTCAATGCAAGCATATATATGTATATCATCACTGAGGTAGGCATTCCCATATTCATATCAAAACTAACTACATGTTCTGATACAGAAATGATTTTATAATTACATGAATTAGTAGACATAGCATGGATGCAGCCATCTGTTATGAGTAGCCTACTATATGATGAAAAATAAAACTCCTCGTAGCCTGGATGGTGGAAACTATATCTAGGGTTTTGATTTCCGCTTCTCAAACTAGTACGATTCTATCCATGTGATTGATTATGTCGAAGTCGAATATGGTGGAAACTACTTGATTACCAGTCAATGATGTGAATTGTTAACAAGTGTGAGAGAAACCACCAATAATGACAATGGTTCTCAAAATACTCAGTACAATCTATGAAATGTGAATTTGTGATGTGAAGTCGAACATTTCACAGAATCATTCAATTGAAGGTCAATGATTCAACCTGTCGTCGAAGGTGAGAAACCTACCATTAGGGCATGCAGATCCCAAGGTACTGATAGGATTCTAGATCAACTTTCTAGATGATGAGATGTCGTCGATAGAAAGTGACCTGTCATAGGAAAGCCCATGACATGAAACCATTAGATCAAGTTTTGAAGAAATATATAGCAAGGACTGACTCAGGGATGGTCAATGCGAGTGGAGACAAATGTTTGCAATGAATGGTTTATTTAACTGATCTCTTGAACACATAATGACACTGTAGATGGTTTGGTGACGATTGATCTAAAGCTAATATCCATAAATTGGCTGAAGACTTTCAATGTGGTTTGATTAACTATTGGCCAAAGGATTTTCCCAGCTCAAACATGAATGTGACACAAGTGTCATGTTCAAGAGTGGTATACAACTTTTTAAAATGAAGTGTGACAAGCAGATTCATTTTCTCTCTTTTCCCCCACCATTTCTGGCAAGTACCTCTTTATTTTTGACAAGCTTGAGGAGGATAACATTTGCTTGTAATGTAAACTCATCCTTCGGATGAGTCCAACCTAGTATTATAATCAAACCCTAAGAAGGAGTGGTTTGTTCCTGTTTATAATTGATAGGTCCTTTACTGTTAAGTTTTAGTGAGTCCAGTATAGGTGAAACTCAGTGTTTTTCAGTTTTAGGGAGTCAGAAGAAAAACTTAAGAAAACTTCGTGGGTGTACTTTTGTTACACAACATTTTGTCACTGTCCCTGCAATCCCCATCTCACACATTGGAGGGTCATTTTTGTGACTTATGAAAAGTGTCATGCCTTGCAAAGACCTTCATTGCATCCCTCTACATGAAGGTAGCATTCCTCTTGTTGATAATTTTCTGAACAGAGCATCAAAAACCCCTGTTTTTGCCATGGCACGAGTAGCCAGTTCTACCCTCGCGCCGATGTGGAAGATTGACACTAAGGCCCATGCCACCTAGCTCTCTGTCCCAGTGTAATACCTGTGCCAAGCTATTTTGGGAATTTTTTTTAAAAATAGAGGCAGAGGTTCCATTCCAACAACCTCGAGGATGAGTCATTGGGAGTGGTTTAACTAAAACATCCATGAGCTTCCTCCTTTAGTTAGTGGTTTCCAACTCCCTTGGAAAAATCCTAAAGGATAGGCCTCCCTTCCACCTTTTTAGGGATCCCAACCTCCTCCTTTCCCTCTATATAAACAAGCCATCTCCCTTTATGAAAGCTAGCTAAACAAAGAGAATTATACAGCTGAATCGATGAACTTAGGAGAACTGAACTATAACTGAATAATTGAGTTATTGAGAAGGTAGATCAAGAAGGAACTCCATCGAGAGGGCCCTCATCCCATCCGAATTCCCTGACGAGCTTTGAGACATACTTTTCCCAAACCCCGCTGGAGGAGACCACAACTTCAGAGCATGGTTGTATCTCTTATTTCTACCTAATAATATAAGTGACTATTGTCTGGTTCCCATCTTGTATTTTGTCTTTATCAAATACAATATGCTTAGTCTTCTTTGACTGACTAGTAGTTTTTGAATGAAATTAGTATGTGGTATGTGGTTATCATTTTCTGATCTTTGTGCAGGTGTTCAAATGTGATAATTGAAGGGGTTGTGACTTTCCAAATCAGGAGCGAGAGGTTCTCATCACTACTATGATTGTTGATGACAACATTGGACCACAAGTAGGCCATCTTACTACGTCCTCTTCCATTAAAATATCTAGGAACCTACACTCTAGCATGATTCCTTATTACTAGACCCACTCTAGGGCTAGAGGGATCATCTCTATCTACAGAGAAGATTTACCTACATAACAAGTTGGTGACTCTGCTGGGGATCAGTGCGAGTTTGTATTTGATCTTGTTGGGTCGTTTTTTTTTTTTTGACTTGTTGTTTACCTTTCTAGTTGTTTAATTGTGCTTCAAACCCTTGTTCAGCCCCAAAGTGTCAAGATTGACCTCTACTCTGTAGATTTTTTCCCTTTTCCTTGGTTAACTAGCTTGGCGTAGTTTTTCTCTGAACAATTGTGTTGATTGGCGCAGGTGGCCTTTCTTGCACTCGTGCCATCCCCTGTTTGGCACTGAATACCGCCTCAAAGTTGCGTCGACCCCAATAGGTTTTTGGGTGTAAGATTTTCCATGATTTTTTGGTTAGTTGTACTTGTTTTTGTGTTATTTTTAAGAGTAATTGAAGTGTTTTGGATTGTCTTTGATTGCTGGAGGCTTGTTTTCCTCAGTCGTTTGTCCATTTCTTATCAGTGTGGCTTGAGGTCTTATGGTTTCTAAGTGCCTTGGTGTAGTGAGCCTTCTGTTTGGAGATCGAATTTCTTGATAGCTGTCGAATTCGTTCCCTGTTTAATTTCTCTTGGTCTCTTTGATCCTGTTGAGTACGTTCATTGGTTGAATGATCATTGCCTTTCTCCTTTGATTCTTCTTCCTCTTACTCCAAGCACCAATTACATTGCTTGTATGGGTCATTTTGGAGATTTCTCTTTGATTTGAAAAGATTGTAGCATTAGTTTGGGTATTGTTGTGTTTGTTTCATATTTCTGGAGTCATTCCACTTTGAATTTTACATTCGCTCTCTCAAGCTATTGTTTTAGTTTTGTTTTTCATGTTATTTAGGGCATTGTTTGCTCTATTGCATTGAAAAAACCAAAATATTGTTGGGTGTGGAGCCTGATTTTCTTCCTGATTCAGAGATCCTTGTTTTAGCTGGATGTATACCCCAGGAAAATTGTACACCCTTGCATCCAGGGGGGACTTGTCCCCCCTGTGGGGTCTGGGGGGGGGCGACCTCCCTGGCTGGGGGGTCTGAGGGCCAGCAGTCCCCCGGCAGGGGTTTCGGGGAAGCGCCCCCGAAGCCAAAAATAAATGTAAAATTGCCTTGTAAAAGTATAGTAATTTCTAGTCAATCTGGGTCGTTCATTAGGCGGATGATCTGACGGTAGAAGTTATGTTTAGTTTAGGGTTTTTTGCCCTAGAAGGCAACCCCTCGCTTTTATGAGGGTGTTGTATTGCAGCTATGTATTGTATGTGTATTCTCTGAGCGAAAAATAGATAGGGAGGCTATGAGAGACAACAGAGGATATTACAGTGGATCTGCTATAGGTTTTGTATCTTCATTTTGCTAGATAATAGAAAGGAAGGACTGGCTGTTCGGGGTGGATGTAGCCCAAACTGGGTGAACCACGTATATCTGTGTCTCTCTGGTTTTATGTGTTTTGTGTGCTTGTATTTTCCGCATATTTTATGTGTTTCATTGCTCTGTAATATTTAATTTTCTAACAAATATTTCATTCTTTTTTTTTGAAAATGAAACGTTCCCTCGCATAACTAGCATTGTATAGGCTAGGAAAGAGTTTTGTTTTCTATAGATTGCATTAGATGCATTAGTGGATGTTTTCACATGATTTCATTATTCACTATCGCTTGAAAGTTTTCGTTCCTTCTTGTAGATAGCTTTCATTGAACGAAAATGGTATCCTTCTACATGTAGTTTTTCATTTAGGAAAGTTTCAAATCTGACATACGTTAAGGCCTTGAAATTGAAACCTAATCCAAGATCAATGTTAAAATCTATTTCAATTAACCTAAGGCAACATTGAAACCTAATGAAATATTCTAGTGGTCTAAGTTAGAGACGTGTTCCGGCATCTTAAAACCTAGTAGTTGTCATTCGCCATCTGGCTCCATACATCGATATTACGGACTTGTGCTACCTGTAACATCAAGTATATAAACGGAGAACCTTCTAGGTTGTAATCCTTTTATCCATAGGAATTCGAGTCTGCCGCCTTGTAACCGTGATACACCGAACACAGCATTCAGGGAGACTACCTGCACGTACGTTAAGTCCTTGGTAATTTATCTTTCATTTGATCACCAAGGTGTATATGGTAGTTCACGGAAACCTGGTATACCCTCTTACTTAGAATACCTGAGTAGTCATTTTTGATCTTTAATGAATCTATAAATTTGAAAAGATCATCGAGAAATTGTCCTTTCATGCTCGTTTCAACCTAAAAGTGATAGAGTCACCTTTTGACTATTTCTCGATTCTTAAAATATGAAACAACAGATTTTTGTTTCAATGTGTTAAAAATTAACTGTCTAGGAAACATTCCTAGTTAAAGTTATCGTCCTTAGTATGTTGTTTTAAGGTTGTTTCTGATGGCAACGTTTCTAGAGTTCACTAACCAAGGAATCCCCTTCGACAGGAATCCTAGTCATTTTCCTTCTTTTGGAAATGTTGGTGCTCCTGGGTTAACTATTGGTTTACCCGTGTGGTTATTTTTTACCTCGATGATCCCGAGTACCCCAACCTATGTTCGACCATCTCCTCCACCTGAACAAAATCATGTTGATTCTAAAGTGGACCTCTCCCCTTCTTCACCTGTTTCTTCATCCTCCTCTTCTACTTCGCCTGGTGAAATATTGGATTCCAATAACCAGGTGGCTAAGAAGAAGAAGAAGAAGAAGACAAAGAAGAAGAAGTTAGATAAGAAAGAGGCTAATGCTGCAGCCATTGCGCCTAAGAAACCTTCCATTGATAAACCATCCAACTTTCCACGAAAATTCAAATTCCATTGCATGTTGTGCAAAGGTGACCACCTTCTTCGAGACTTCCCTAGCATTCCCAAGGTACTTGAAGTATGGTCTGACAGTCGTCTGTCATTGCCTTTGGCTTCTGGAAGTCATATTGGTGGTACATCTTTGACTAGTATTGATAAGACTCATAAGAGACAGGGTAATTTCACAAATCCCTATAATTTGTGTGAAGGGCATCATCCCATTCACCTTTGTCTATACATGGATGAAGCCACGAGAGTGCTGGACAACTCTACTATTTCTGCACCCTGCCTTTCGGTTGGTTACCAGAAGATTTCGTCAAATCCTCCACTAGTTGATTCAATGATCGGCCAAGAGTCATCCTTGGTTGATCTCGCTCCCCCAGAAATTCAAAATCATGACTCCATTACTGACCAACCATTGGTCATGGAATTGGTTGATCTGACCCCACCTATGGTTCATCAGGTATTTTTCATCGAGAGTGGATCTCATCCCTCTCACGTTCTTCTTGTTTCTTCAGATTCCTTGGACTTGGAGAAATATTCTCCCATCCCTGTGACTCAAGAAGTTTCTCTTCCTGCTCCCATATCTGAGGTCCAGGAGGATGCTCCTCTTGCTCTGATAACACCAGGGGATGACCATCTTAGTTCAATGGTACCCCCTCCAAGTAGTTTGGTCACTTCCTTTGATTGGAGTCGATTTGCAGGATACCACATTCTGTCTTATGTGCCTTTTGAGATCACGGTACAAGCGTTCGATATGGTAGTACCCAGCACCATTATAGATGAAGGTGAATCTGTTATTATTCTATCTTCAACTACTTGGAAAGCTTTTGGTTTTCCACCGCTTGTGCCTGTTACTCAGAATATGTTGGCTTTTAATAGAGGAACCAGTCAACCGTTAGGGATCCTTTCATAGTTGCCTATTACTTTGGGAGGGAAAAATGTCTATATAGACGTGATGGTGGTCCAAGGTCCCTTGGATTTTAATCTACTCTTGGGGCGAGACTATGCTTATGCCATGGATGCGCTTGTCTCCTCCGTATTTTGTGTGATCTGTTTTCCACATGAAGGTCGGATCTTGACCATTGATGAGATTTCATTCTTTGGTCCTGACGTGACATCTGTTCCACCATCATCCCTTCTGGGTCTTTCTCCACCGGTTTTATATTTCCCACGGCAAGTTAATTATGTGGCTACCTATCTTGTGCCCACATTCAATGATAGTGCCATTGTGCATCGCATGCTGGAGGCATTGGGTCTTGATTTCCAAGATGTTGTGAACCTCTTTGTTACACAACAATTTTTCACCGTCCCTACCATTCCCCATCTCGAACATTGGAGGGCTCATTCCATGACCTGTGAGCAGAGACAAGACTTGAAAATACTTTCATGACATCTCTCTGAACATGAGCTTTCATTACCCTGAAGACATCTCTTTGCAAAAAACCCTAAAAACACCTCTTTTTGCATTAGCGCGGGTAGCCAGTTCAGTACCCGCACCAATTGGCGCTCTGTCCCAGAGTCGCACTCGCGCCAGCCAATTTAAGCAGTTTTTTTTAAAAATAAATGGCGGAAGTTTCGTCCTAACAAATTCCTGGACTGCTATCTATCTTGAGTTGGGAGGTTTGGCTACGGATTTCCATAGAGAGGAAGTGGTTTTCCACCTCTCATGGAAGCTTCCTTGATGATAGGGCCAATCCCACGATTATAGGGATCCCAACTCCCCTTCCTCCATCTATAAAATCTTGCCCATCTCCATTGCAAGCTAGTCTTCAAGTTCCCAAATTCCCAAGAGCCTTATGCTGCAAGAGCCTCCATAATTCCCTTAAGGCCAAATTCAAGCAAGGAGACTATTGTCAAGATCCGAAGAGAGAGGTTTGTCCCATCCTTGACAGGCTTTTCGAGACGTGTTCTGCTGGCGACCCTCCGAAGGAGAATTCAGCGTCAGAACTTGGTTGTAATTTTCCTTTGATTGATTAATAATAAACGACTATCGGTTATGGTTCCACTCTTGTTGTTGTTTATAATGATGAGTTATGTCCTTTCTGACTGACATATAGTTGCATCTACTGGATTTTACGCTTGCGTTTTTTTTGTTTCTTACATGTACAGGTGTCCATCACAGAGATCGTGGGGATTGTGATCTGCCAGGGCTAAGGAACGGGAGCGCTACCTCTTCTACAAACAACAGCGTTGGATTCCAGGTAGGCCTTCATCACTAGTTGGTTTATTTGCAATTAGGGACCTACACTATAGCATGAAAAATTGTTTCTAGACCCGGTCTGGGCTATTAGGGATCGCCTCTGTCCGTAGAGGGGATTTACCTCCACAACAAATTGGCGACTCCGCTGGGGATTCATTAGCTTGTTGTTGTTCTGCGTTGTAAACTATAGACGGAGCCTGAAGTTGGCCAGATAGCCTTTGAAACGCTTTTGCTCTGCAATTGCGAAGTAGATCAAAGCTGCTTCAATCATTCTCCGGTTTAGTTTGTAAACTGAACATTTGGAGCATTGTCTTGTCTCTTTGATTGATTCTTGATTCTTCTTGCTTGATCAGCTCTTTTGAGCTGGTTCTTTCTGTGAATTTGGGTTTTTGAAAACTTCAAACATCACTGGTCTGATCTTGGATTGCTTATTTTTTATTTTAGCATAGAAAACTTGACTGGCGCACTTTTTAGCGTGACAGTCGCGCCAATTGGCCCTAGTTGTCAATGTATTACCCGCGCCAATTCTGATATGGCGCTAGTTTCAGCCTGAAAGTCGCGCCAGTGCTGGGGACTGCTAGGGTTTTCTTGATTTTGAGCTTTCTGAGCCTGATCTCTGATTTTGGTTTCATTTTTTCGACTGCTTGAGTATTTGGGAGCCTTGATTGACTGATTGTTACCTTCGTCCTTTGGTTGTTTGCCCATTTCCATCGATTTTGCATTCTAGCCCTAGGTCATCCAAGTACTATGGTGTGTTGAGCCTTCCTTGGGAGTTTTTGGTTTCTTTCAGTTCAGTCAACCTTGTGATTACTTCCCTGCATTTGTTTGATAGTTTTCTATCATCTCATTGCGTTGTTTGAGTGATTATTTCCTTCTTCATTCGAATTCTGCCTTGTCTCGTTTGGGCCTAGATTACACGGCTCATTTGGAGTCTTTGGGATTCTTTTCGTTTTGAGGGACTTTTGGTCAATTTGAGGTATGATTGTGATTGCTATTGAGTGGAATTTGTTTGTTTTTTTCTCTCTTTTCATCATTTCTCGAATCGCTTTTGCACTAGTTTTCATTTTTTAGCGCACTTTGCTCTGAAATATTGAAAGTATATAAAAAAAAAAAATCTCTTTTGCTTTTCATTAGTTAATGTGAATTAGATCTTTTCAGTGTTATTAGTGATTGGTAACCTTGAACGAAAAGCTTTTTAGTTTTCATTAGCTGCATTAGAGACATCATTGGTTGTTTTCTATTCATTTCGTTATTGTGTGAAAAGCTCTCAACTCTCTCATAAATAGCTTTCATCGAATGAAATGATATACTGTGGCATATAGAGTGCATTTAAGAGATTTTGAGACATTACATTCGCTAGGGCCTGAAAACTGAAACGTAATTGAAGATAAACTTTAAAATTTACTCAATTTACACTAAGGCAGCATTGAAATCTAACTAAACACATTTAAAGGTCTAGGCTAGAGACGTGTTCCGGCGTCTTTAAACCTAGTAGCTGTCGTTCGCGTCTTGGCTTTAGACAGCGCTAGTACGGACTTGTGCTCCCCGTACCGTCGCGTATATAAAGGGAGACCCCACTAGGTTTCAATCCTTTATCCATAGGAAGCCGAGTCTGCCGCCCTATACCTGTGATACACCGGACACAGCATTCGGGGAGATTTCCTGCACGTACGAAAAGTCCTTGGTTGATTTCTCTTTCATTTTGAAACCAAGGTGTATATTGCAGTTCACGGTTATTTGGTACACCCTTTTTGCCTAGTATTCCTTAGTAGTCATTTGATCTTTTCTGACTCTTTAAATTTGAAAGGATCACAAAGCACTTGTCCTTTCACGCTTGCTTCAAAACTGAAAGAGATAGAGTCACCTTTTCAACCATTTCTCGACTCTTAAAATATGAAACGGTGAAGTTTCTAAGGTTTCAATGTGGTAAAACAAAACACCCGCGATCACACGCCCTGTTAGATTTTGCTTGTTGGCCATTTGATTGTGTGCCTTGGTTCTTTTTCAGCTCGTGTGTGGTTTTGAGTCGTTGATGGCAACATTTCCAGAGTTCACCAACCGAGGAATCCCCTCTGATGGGAATCCTATTCATTTTCCTCCTTTTGGAAATGTTGGTGCTCCTTACATGGCAACGTTGTCCCTTCCTGGGTTAACTGTTGGGTTGCCTGTTTGGTTGTTCTCAACCTCTGTAGTCCCGAATGTCTCAGCTTCTGTTCAATTAGTTCCCCCTCCTGAAGAACATCATGTTGATTCTAAGGTGGACCTCTCCCCTTCTTCGCCTGTTTCTGCGTCCCCCTCTTCTACTTCGCCTGGTGAAAGTCTGGATTCGAGTAACCAGGTGGCTAAGAAGAAGAAGAAGAAGACAAAGAAGAAGAAGTCTGATAAAAGAGAGGCTAAGTGTGCAGCTACTGCTTCTGAAACACCTCCTCTTGATGAGCCTCCCAACCCTCCATGGAAAGTCAAGTTCCCTTGCATGTTGTGCACGGAAGACCATCTTCTTAGAGACTGCCCTGGCATTCCCAAGGTGCTCAAAGTATGGTCCAACGGGCGCCCACTGTCGCCTTTGGCTTCTGGGAGTCAGGTTGGGGGCATGCCTTCAATTGGTACTAGTAAGGCTCCTAAGAAACAGGGTAAGCTCACCAATCCCTGTAAGTTGTGTGAAGGGCACCATGCCATTCACCCTTGTCCATATATGGATGAAGCCAAAAGAGTCTTGGACAACGCAACCGCTTCTACACCATGCCTCTTGGCTGGTTACCAACGAATTTCTTTGACTCTGCCACCAGCTGATCCTCCGATTGGTCAAGAATCATTGTTGGTCGATCCCGCTCCCTCGGAAATTCATATTCACGGATCCATCCGTGACCAACCATTGGTCGTGGGAACGGTTGAGCTGACTCCGTCTATGGTGCACCAGGTCTTTTCCGTTAAGAGTGCATCTCACACCCCCCATGTCCTTCTGGTTTCTTCAGATTCTTCAGACTTGGAGAAAGATTCTCCTATCCCCGTACTTCAAGAAGAAGCTCCTTCACCTCCCGTGATGGAGGTCCCGGAGGATCCTCCTCCCACCTTTGAGATGGAGGTTGTGGAGGATGCTCCTTCTTCTTCTGTAGCACCAGGGGAAGACCATCTCACTTCGATGGTAGCCCCTCCAAGTAGTTTGGTCACTTCCTTTGATTGGAATCGATTCGCAGGATACCGCCTTTCGTCTTATGTGCCTTTCGAGATCACAGTACAAGCTTTTGGTCTGGTCGTACCCAGCACCATTATAGACGAAGGCGCGTCTGTTAGTGTTCTATCCTCAACTACTTGGAAAGCTTTTGGTTCATCGCCACTTGCGCCTGTTACACAGAATCTGTTGGCATTTAATAGAAGAACTAGTCAACCGTTAGGGATCCTTCCAAGCTTACCTATTACTTTGGGAGGTAAAACCGTCCATATGGATGTGATGGTTGTTCCAGGCCCCTTGGATTTAAATCTGCTTTTGGGGCACGATTACACCTATGCCATGGGAGCGCTTGTCTCCTCCCTCTTTCGTGTGATGTGTTTTCCACATGAAGGACGGATCGTGACCATTGATCAACTTTCGTTATTTGGTCCTGATGTGGCAGCTGGCCGGCCATCATCCCTTCCTAGTTTTTATCCACCCATTGTATCTGCCCCACTGCAGGTCAACTATGTGGCTACCTACCCTGTGCCTATACTCAGTGATAATGCCGTCGTGCATAGTGTGCTGGGGGAATTAGGTCCCGACTTCCAGGATGTTTTCCTTCCATTAGGAGTGGAACTCTTGGAAGACATGACTTCTTGTTCATTATGATGAGGTCGGTCGGAGCATAGCTCCTTTTTTTGTGTCAAGCTCCTTTAAAAATGAAATTAGGTTCCCGGAGTAGAGTTCCTTGTCTTGTGTCAAGCTCCTTAAAAAATGAAACAAGGTTTTCGGAGCATAGTTCGTTTTCTTGTGTCAAGCTCGTTAAAAAATGAAACAAGGTGTCTGAGGATAGTTCTTTTAATATGTCAACCTCGTTAAAATAATGAAACACGTTCTTGTTCAATTCGAGTCTTTGTTTAGATCTCATAAAATCCCAGTCGAGTCTTTCTCTTGATCTCGTAATTTGAACCTTCACTCCATCTGCCTTTCATATGGATTGAAGCTTGGGGGGCATGTACCTCAAATTGAGTCACCATGCTGGGGGCATGCTTACTTTTTCAAGCATAGTTTGTTTCCGTTTCAAGCTTGTGTAAAAATGAAACTGGTTCCAAGCATAGTTTATCTTTGTTTCAAGCTTGTGTAAAAATGAAACCTTTCCCATTTTACCTCTTGTGATTGCCATTTTATCAGCCTGTTTTTGCCAGATGAGCCTTGGTTTTCTCATTCCATCGTCAGTATCTGCTTGGCCGATCATATTCCTTCACTTGGCTATTTTAACTGTTCCTGAGGAACCACTGCGATGAGTGGTCTTGTTAGCCAGCCTCTTAACCTTTACTTGTTCAAAGCAGTTCCATCATTACCGGAACTAGTTGCTACCCTTTATACCACTCGTTCCTCCAGGGGGAGTCGTCTTTCAGCTCTTTTCTGACTCTCTAAACATGAAAAGATTATTGAGTCGCTTGTCATTTTAATCTCGTTAAAGTGGCTGCGAAACGACATCTACCCAGTATAAGTTTACCTCTTTTTCGGGCCAGGATAGATTACTTACGAAAAAGGAATATCCTAGCCTATCGTGACTAGGAGGTTTTCTCAGACATAGTTTTCTAACTTTTCGAATATGAGGAACTATTTATGAAAAGGGACCATTGGAGTTTACTTTTTGCTATCTTTTCAAACTCTCTAAACATGAAAAGACGCCGAGTTCTTCCTTTGTCAGACTCGTTAAACCCTGATGACATCGGATTCAGTCATAATGACGCTACCTTGTCTTTTCCTTCCTAGGCTCGTTAAATGTACTAGGATGGATCTCGTCCGAAGATTTAGACTTATATTACAAGCATATGCTATCCCCTTCAAGCTTGTTATCAAAATTAATTGGGGTACTCGCCAGAAATGGTGGGGGAAAAATGGAACCATCATTGTTGTCGTCGGCAGTATGTCGCTCTTGAACATGGCACTTGTCTGCATTCGTGTCGGGTTGGGGACATCTCATCTCGTTTTTTCACTTGCCTCTGTGGGTTTGGGTAATCCCTTTTGACCTCTCATTCGGGGTCATGGTCTCATTCGGCTTTTTGCCTTGTCACTATGACCTCTCGATCTTTTGATGTAAATACTGCCAAGTTCACCGTCGTGCCGTTTATATGTTCGAAGAGAAGTCGACTCTTGCAAGTACCAACCTTCCTCTCGATTCTCGTCTCCGACTTGATTCACAAAAAACACTCTTATTCCTCTCGTCTCACGTCGATGATGTGGAAACACTATGGCCCACCTTTTCCGATCAAGGTCACTTCCCTATCGATCAGTCATTATCCAGAAGTTGATCTAGAGACTCCTTCGAAGGGGCCGGGAGCCTACATGCCTCAATGGCAGGTTCTTCGCATTCGACGCGAGGTTTTCATCATTGGCCTCCGATCGAGTGATTCCATGTGTTTGACGCCACCATTGATTCACATGCCGTAGATTGTACCGTAGTGTACCTTGAGGGCCATTGTCATTATTGGTGGTATCTCGCGTCTGTTAACAACTTTCATCATTGGCTGGTAATCAGACGATGTTCTTGCATGTTCGACTTCAGCTCACTTATTCGCATGCTTGAACTTGTGCTGTGTTCGGACTGAGATGGAGCGCAAGACCCTGGATTGTGTCTATTGTAATCCAGGCTGTGATTTTGTGGATTATTATGATTGGTCACATGACTCACTTACTGGATGGCTGCGACCATACCTGAGTCTATTTATCGATCCTCACTGGATGGCTGCGTCCATGCCTTGGATCCGGATTATCGTATACTTTTTTATGGATGGCTGCGCCCATACCACATATATATCATGTATTTGAGAAATCAGTTGTACTTCTTCACATAGGTTTTCCAACGACGGAGTTTTCAGTTGGACACGTTCTCGTAAAGCATTTCACCCCTCTCTCTCGTTCGAGCCTCATACTTTAGGGGGCATCTGTTACACAAAAATTTGTCACCGTCCCTACCATTCCCCATCTCGCACATTGGAGGGCTCATTCCGTGACCTGTGAGCAGAGACAAGACTTGAAAATACTTTCATGACATCCCTCTGAACATGAGCTTTCATTGCCCTAAAGACATCTCTTTGCAAAAAACCCTAAAAACACCTCTTTTTGCATTGGCGCGGGTAGCCAGTTCAGTACCCGCGCCAATGGGGGGAATCCTTCAAAGAGGGTGCGCCAATTGGCGCTTTGTCCCAGAGTCGCTCTCGCGCCAGCCAATTTAAGCAGTGTTTTTTAAAAATAAATGGCGGAAGTTTCGTCTTAACAAATTCCTGGACTGCTATCTATCTTGAGTTGGGAGGTTTGGCTACAGATTTCCATAGAGAGGAAGTGGTTTGCCACCTCTCATGGAAGCTTCCTTGATGATAGGGCCAATCCCATGATTATAGGGATCCCAACTCCCCTTCCTCCATCTGTAAAAGCTTTCCCATCTCCATTGCAAGCTAGTCTTCAAGTTCCCAAAATTCCCAAGAGCGTTATGCTGCAAGAGCCTTGATTATTCCGTTAAGGCCAAATTCAGGCAAGGAGACTATTGTCAAGATCCGAAGAGAGAGGTTTGTCCCATCCTTGACAGGATTTTCGAGACGTGTTCTGCTGGTGACCCTCCGAAGGAGAATTTAGCGTCAGAACTTGGTTGTAATTTTCCTTTGATTGATTAATAATAAACGACTATCGGTTATGGTTCCATTATTGTTATTGTTTATGATGATGAGTTATGTCCTTTCTGACTGACATATAGTTGCATCTACTGGATTTTATGCTTTTTTTTATTTTGTTTCTCACATGTGAAGGTGTCCATCACGGAGATCGTGGGGATCGTGGTCTGCCAGGGCTAAGGAACAGGAGCTCTACCTCTTCTAAAAGAAACAACGTTGGATTCCAGGTAAGCCTTCATCGCTAGTTGGTTTATTTTCAATTAGGAACATGCACCATAGCGTGAACGATTGTTGCTAGACCCGGTCTGGGCTAGTAGGGATCGCCTCTGTCCGCAGAGGGAATTTACCTCCACAACACTCTTGGAATCCCTGAATTCTTATTTGACATGATGAGTTGTATCCAGAGCAGAGTTCATTTTCTTGTTGATTAGTCAATTTAGTTTCCTAAATTGATAACATAAATTATCGACCAGGGCTAGTAAACTGATGAAGTATAATGCCCTATATGTGCCTAAGTATCCCTTTTTATTACTTCGTTGCTTTTGGTTTTTTATTGATGTTTTGGAGTTTTTATGTTTGAATCTTAATATTCTACTATATTCTTAAAAAAAATGAAGTTAAATATATATCAAGAGGGAGAACAGGAAATGTTAAGAAATGAATTAAAATAGAGTTTATTTGCAAGTTATGTTCCTAACTAGAAAATGATGAAAATAGAGAGTCCTAATCCATGGATATTACAGCTTCTAAATGATCATTCATGAGATGAAAAGTAACTCAAAACACTACAACTTAATCTGACTCATTTAGTTAGAGATTTGTTGGAAGATCTTGTGAAAAAGATTAATTCTAACACAATGAGGATCTTCTAAAACATAAAAGGAAATATTGAAACAAATAGTAACTTAAAATATTACAGTGAAATCTCATTCATTTGATAGAGGTTTATTGGAAGAGCTTGAGAAAAATATTACTATAATGTAGTAAGGATAATCTCATTCATGAGTTAGAGGTTTATTGGAAGAGCTTTTTGAAAAAGATTAATCATAATGTGATAAGGATCTTCTATGAAATAAAACAATCAATAACTCACAATATTACAACTAAGTCTCATTCATGAATTAGAGATTTATTGGAAAATCTTTTTGAAAGAGACTAACTATAGCATAATGAGGATCTTATTTTTAACTAAATGACAGAAAATGAAATGCTAATAAATCATAATATTACAATTGAATCTCATTCATTTAATAGAGATATATTAGAAGAGCTTGAGAAAGATACTAACTGCAATATCATGAGAATCCTTTATCTAAGCAAATGACATGAAACATAATGCTAAGAACTATGACTTCAGAAAGTAGTCTAAGTAAAGAAATATGACAAAACAGAGTTGAAAATGACTTATCTAGAAAATATGTAAAACCTCCTCGAATAGCAGGGGCCCTCTGCTATTAATTCAGCATTAATCCTTTAACTCCTCAATATTGTATTCAGAACAGAATCAAGGCTAAAACTCCTTTTTATTTACACAAGACTTGAAAACAGAGTATCACCGTAATGATAAAATATGTATCAATTGTCTTTTCCGTTATTTCATAGATTAATTTATATGCAAGTTCATAACTAATATTGAAAAAAAATAGGTACAGGTGTCGATTTGAAGTTAAAATCAAATTAAAACTCTTTTGGGACTCGTGATTTTCTGTAAAGAAAATCAGGAGTCCTGATTCTTGTAGAAAACAACTTCTTTGACTTTTGCTTTGACCACGTGCTTAGACGCCTCTAGCCATCGATTCAGTCCTTGTGGATGGGAAGGAATGATGTAAGGAATATTTGGAATCCACCCATGTGTGCATTTTCTCCAGATGACACCTGTAACATACTTAAACACTAAAACAACTACAGAACACTTGACTGGCTACAGAATGACTGTATTATGTAGCTAAACTGTTCAAAAATCATTAAGACAACAAAAATACAAAAGTACAATAATTTAATCATTGTATGCAATATTTAAGCAATATTAATCATTCTCATTGATTTTTAGGTTTATGAAATGATAAAGGAATGATGAAATGAAGTGAAGTTTTGAAAAAGAGAAGACAATTTCAGGGCTCAACATACCCCCACTGCAAAACTCTTGCATGTCCTCATGCAATTTCATCAAAACTTTATTCCATGTGCACTGAAACTTCTGCAAGAACATCCAACCTCCTTTTTCTGCTTCTTTTGGTAGTCAATACCATTCTAGGTTTTTTCATGAATAATTTGAACCTAAGATCAATGAGTGCCCTATTCAGTTTCTTATTTCTCTTCTTTAGCTTCCTGTTTTCTTTATATAGTGTTTTCATTTGCTGATAGAGTGTTATTCATGCCATTCTTCAATTTGAACTGCTCTCTTAAGCTTTCATTTTCATTCTTGATATGTTTATTCAGTATCTCCAATTCATAATTGTCTCTTCTCAAAATTTCTATTGGAGGTTCTTGTGGATTGAGAGATCTTTCTTGATTTTCTGAGGCCCTTTTTTCTAGTGATTCCACATAGTCATAAATCTGTTATTGGGCTGGATCTATATCTGGGGTTCTTCTGTTAGGGTCTTCTTCATACTGGTGTAAAGGAGATCTATCAACTGGTGTTTGGATTGGAGTTTCTTCCTCTTCAATGTTTATTACTCTTGTTTCCTTAATCCATGTCTTTTTCACCATGCCTTTAAGCCTAGAGCTTCTCCCTAACTTAGTCGGATTTTCATTTTTTTTCTTAGCACATTCACTTGTCAATTTCTCTTTTCTTTTAACCTTGATTTGTCTCTTGATCTTTGTCAAATTTTCAGAGATTACTTCTTCACTATCTTCCTGTGTTGATGTATCAGGTTTGATTTCAACAAATTTATCAATTTTCCCTCTCCTACTTCTTCTTACAGTCTCTTTTCTAGATAGTGTTTCCTATGGTTCTTCAAAATGGTTTCTTTGAAGAAATTCTTCCCAGCTATCTCCTACTTTCTTCAAATGGAACTCAATCAATATTTTAATTAGGCCATGATGGTGTAGAGTAGTTTCTAGGAATTGGAGTATTTTCTGAACATTAAAGGCCATCCTTTTCAAACTATTAAGCAGGAAGAAAGGTAGATTTATTTCATCATCTAAGAAATTCATCATTAGTTTGATATGATAGACATACAAGGTTTTGAATCTACCCTCACACGTTATGAATTTTTGTAAAATTAACAACATATTCCTCCATTTATTTTTCAAAGTTGTACTAGGAATACCCTTTCTAAACACTGAAATGTCCATACCTGGGTTCTTTAGCATTTGTTTCCAAGTTTCATTATGGTAATCCTTGTTTTTAAACCAGTGTTCTCCCTGTCTTGGCAATTATGTGGCTTCAACTATGAATGACTCTGTGATGGTGAACTTAATATCCCCAATTTCTACCTCTGATCCATTGAATGACCTAGCAAAAGATTTCATGATTTCTTTGTGGAATCCATTGAACTTCTCTACAAAGTTCAGCCACCCAAATTGTTGTAATAGCCCCTTAACCTGAGGGTATCCTTCTAAATATTTGCTCCTAATTGGCTATGTTCTCACAATTAGCCCCATTTATCCTTTATACCCTGGCTTAGGTCTACTGCTCTGTCTCTGATCCTATACCTGAAGAAAGAGTAGCTGTGGAAGGTTGTTTTTCCCTTAAAATGACTTCTCTGTAGATGAAACTGGCTACAAAATGTAATGGCAGTGAGTGGATATGGATGAAGGTAATGGTAAATGATGAAAATTATCGGGTTAAGAGTTTTATATGGAATGAAATACCGCAAAGGAATTTATTGATGATTTTCAAAAATCATCAATAAATGATACGATCTAAGGATGTGACCTAATAGGTCACATCTAAGTTTTTTACCATTTAATCATTCAATTAATGATAAACTGTTATGGAGCGGAAGGTAAGGGATTTGTTTGAGGAGTTTTTATGATAGGCAAGGATCAATTCGAATGATAGATTAACTTTAGAAAACATATGATTTAATTATATTATATCTTTCATGTTTTTCCATCAAAATAATTTCACAAAGTTTACCTCAACCCTTTTGATTTTGTTGCTGGTTGTATTTGTCCTTTATTTTATAAAATGTTGATCTTCTAGACTCCATAATCTCCTTTGACTATCATCCTTTGTGTATTGAAGTAGGTTTGCAGGGTCAAATTTGCTGCAGAACAGGATTGACTATAGAACAGACAACTGCAGAATGTACCTGTTAAAAATTATGAAATATGGATATGGAATGAAATGGATCATGAATATAGAATGGAATGAGATGGATTATGAGTGTGAAATGGGATGGAATATGAATGTAGTGAAACATGAGATGGAATGAAATATGAATGAAATGAATTATGGAGTAAAAATGAATATTCAATTTGTGAACTTATGATATTTAGTTGTAGAACAAGAACATTTTGAAAGTATAAAGTGTCAAAATAATTCTGATTTTCACCATATAATTTTTGTATAAACATGCCAATCAATGATTGGTTTTCATATTTATACTTTTTTTTTTTTTTTTAAATTATTGAAGAAAAATACAACTAAGTTAGTGAACAAGAAGAGTTATTCTTCACTAATTTCATATCAATGTTATCTTGGAATTTCTTGACGAATTCTTCTCTTGAAAGTGGCTTATGATACAATTTCAGTCTATGTCCATTTACAAGAAATGCAACCTTTCCTTCATCTATTGTCCTGATTTGTATTGCTCCATTTTCAAAGATCTTCACAATTTCATATGACCCAAGCCAATGAGTTTGAAATTTACCTTGAAAATCCTTGAACTTTGAATCAAACAAGAGTGTCCAGACACCTTCTTTAAATTTCTTTTCTTTGATATACTTGTCATGCCATGTAGTCCTTCGCTGTTGGACTATGCTTGTTCTCTAGACTGCATCTTGTCTGATCTCTTCCAATTCATTTATCTGCTCCAGTCTATGCTTCTGTGCTTCTGTCAAATCAAGTCCTAACTGGACTGCCATTTTGAAAGTTTGGATCTGAAACTCTATGGGAAACAGGACTTGTTTTCCATAAACAAGTTCATAACGGTTGTTTCCTATTGTGTTTCTCCATGTAGTTCTGTAGGCCCATAAGGCTTCAGGAAGCCTTTCTTCCCAATCTCTTCTATGTAAATGAAAATTCTTTGTTAGGATCCCTTCAATCACCTTATTGGTAGATTCTACTTGGTAATTTTCTTGTGGATGGTAGGGAGTGGATTTCCTGTGTCTGATTTTGTACTTCTTTACCATTTTCTCCACAATTTTTGATGTGAATTGAGCTCCTTGGTATGGAAAAATTTCTCTTGGGACACCAAAATGAGTAAAAATATCCTCAAAAAGAAAACTAACTACAGATGCTTTAGTAGCAGAAAGTAATGGCTTGGCCTCTACCCATTTGGTAACATAATCAGTGCAAACTAATATATATTTATTTTGTTTTTATGGAGGATTAATAGGTCCTACAAAATCCAAAGCCCATTTCTCAAAAGGTTCAATATGTACTTGAGGTTGCAATGGCATCTCACCTGAAGGGGAAGGTTTCCCTACCCTTTGGCAACTGTCACAACTTTTGACATACTCTTTAGCATCTCTAAAGAGGGATGGCCAATAATATCCTAGGTGAAGGATCTTATAAGTTTTTCTCTTATCAGCAAAGTGTCCACCACAAGGTTCATCATGACATGCCTTGAGAATCTCACGCATCTCGTCTTCTTGAACACATCTTCTGATAATAAAGTCTGGACCTGTTTTGTACAACTCATTAACAATCCATGAATATTTTGCACTGTCAAAAATAATTTTTCTTTTGTCTCTTGCATTCATAATTGAAGGAAATTTTCCTGAAACTAGATAATTGGCAATATCAGCAAACCAGGGAGTTTGAGTAGTGATTGCAAAGAGATATTCATCAGGGAATTTATCTTCAACTCGAGTATTGTCTTTAATGTTTTGGAGTCTAGATAGGAAATCATCCACCGTATTTTGTTTTCCAGGCCTATCTAGAATGGTGATGTTAAATTCTTGTAAAAGAAATAACCATCTTGTGACTCTGCCATTAGTAATTGATTTGTTCATTAAATACCTAATTGCAGAGTGATCTATGTGAAAAAATGTTTCATAGCCTGTTATATAATGTCTGAATTTATTTATGGCATGAACAACAACTAAGAACTCTTTTTCAGTTACAGTATAATTCAACTCTGAAGGAGTCAAATTTTTACTTGTATAGTAGATGGCATAAGGAATCAGGTCTTTTTGTCCCAGCACAGCTCCCAAAGCTGTATTTGAGACATCTATCGAGATGTGAAAAGGTAATTTCCAGTTAGACCCCCTTAAAATAGGTGCTTTAGAGATTTTTGTTTTTAGGGTTTCAAATGCTAACTGGCAGTTAGGATTCCAATTGAATTCACAGTCCATGGTGAGTAGTTTGAAAATTGGAGATGCTATCTTGGTGAAGTTTTCTATAAATCTTATGTAATATCCTATAAATCCTAGAAAACTCCTAATATCTTTTTGACAACTTGGAGCTAATAATCTAGAGATGACTTCAACTTTTGACTTATCAACTCAAATCCCATCTCCTAAAATATGATGTCCTAATACAATCCCTTCAATAAACATCATGAAACATTTTTCATGACTTAATGAAATGTTTTCTTTTTTAAATATTTTTAGAAATTTTTCCAAGTTTTCTAAGGCTTCTTCAAATGTGTTTCCATAGACTGTGAAGTCATCCATGTATACTTCTACACAATCATGTATTTGTTGGGTGTGGAACCTGATTATCTTGTTTACTTTGTATCACAGCATTGGACCCCTATACCTTCAAAGGGGCGGCAACGCCGCCCATAATTAATTGCTGCCATGGGGGGTCCAGCTTTTCGGAGCCCCCCCTTGGCGGGGGTTTTCGGGGGCAGCGCCCTCGAAGCTAAAAACAAATGTAAAATTGCCTTGTAAAAATATAGTAATTTCTAGTTAATCTGGGTCGTTCATTAGGCAAATGATATGACGGTATAAGTTATGTTTAGATTAAGGTTTTTTGCCCTAGAAGGCAACCCCCTTGTATATATGAGGGTATTGTATTGTGGCTGTGCATTATGTGTGTATTCTCGGAGCGAGACACAGAGAGGGAGACTTTGAGAGAGAATAGAGGATATTACAGTGGATCTGTTGTAGGTTTTGTCTCTTTATTTTTGCTAGATAATAGAAAGGAAGGACTGGCTGTTCGGGGTGGACGTAGCCCAAACTGGGTGAACCACGTATATCTGTGTCTCTCTAGTTTTATGTGTTTTATGTGCTTGAATTTTTCCGCATATTTTATGTGTTGCATTGCTCCATAATATATAATTTTCTAACAGTATTAGATCTGAAAAGATTCCCAATACTGCCCTTTGGAATGTTGCAGGTGCATTGCACAATCCAAAAGGCAATACTCGGTAGGCATAGGTACCCCAAGGACAGGTAAATGTGGTTTTCTCTTAATCCTCAAGTGCAACTTGAATTTGATTGTAACCACTGAAACCATCCAAAAATGAAAAGTACTTTTTTCCTGCTAATGTATCTAACACCTGATCTATGAAGGGTAAAGGAAAATGATCTTTAAGAGTAGCTTTGTTTAATTCTCGGTAGTCAATGCATACCCTCCATTTACCATTTTTCTTGGACAAAATCACCAAAGGAGAAACCCACTGACTCTCTGAAATGGGATAAATAAAGTTGACATTTAACAATGTCTGCAACTCTTCTTTAACAATCTCCCTAAGGTTTGGATTCATCCTTCTCAGAGGCTGTCTGATTGGTTTACAATTTTCCTCTATATAGATATGATGAGTGCAAGTCTTAGGGTTTATCCCTTTCATACCAGTGTACTCCCATGCATATGCAGAAGAATGTCTCTATAATATTTTGACTATCTTTTCTTGTTGAATTTTTTCTAGTTTTTTGTTTATATTTAAGGTTTTTCCTGGAAATATCTCAATTGTAGAGCTGCCAAATTCTTCCATGGAGTAGATAGACATTTGTCTTGATGAGAAAAACTCAATACTGAATTCTTATTTGAATTGTTCATGTTTGTATTCTGAATAAGATTCATGATTTTATAAGGCATTCAGAATCTGACTATCTTCACCATCAATCATCATCAATCCATTAAGTATCATCTAATTATGTGATTGTTCTTTCTGGAGGATACAGGGTGAATTTCTTGGTTGAACTACCATCAGAGATGTACATATCTCTGTATCTATAGCTAATGAAAGCATCAACTGTAGCTAACCAAGGTCTTCCTAATATAATAGGATGTCCTCCTAGATCATTTTTAGGAGTTAGGATCATGAAATCCACAGGATACTCCCAAGAATCTAAGGATATTGGAATGTCTTCTAATACCCCATCTGGTTTGATTACAGATCTATCTGCTAATTGTATTAGTGTGGGTGTAAAAATAAGATTAGGAAGTTTTAGTTTTTCCATGATTTGCTTACTCATGATATTGATTGTTGCTCCTAGATCATCAAGTGTGTTTGGAATTTCAATTCCATTTATATGTATCTTAACAACTAGATTTCTGGGATCTAGATATTTTGGAATGACAATCTTTCCCATCATTATGTCTGCTATTTTTCCTACCAGTTGTATTTTCTTTATCTCTTTTATTTTTCTTCCAGTTTTTTTCATACTAAACTCTTTTATTGTCTTTGCTAAAATTGAGATTTCCTTGATGGCCTGTAATAATGGAATCTTAATACAAACATTTCTTAACTTATCTAGGAAATCATAGTTAGGCATCATAATTTGTTTCTCTACACCTCTATCAATTTGTAATCTTTCAGGAAAAGGAGGTTTAGTAGTAGATGTTGATGGCTATTCTAACATAAGAGCTGAAATTATTGGTTCTTTCTATTTTTCCTTTTCAATGTTTTGGTCTTGAAAAGATGTATTTTCTTCAAAACTTTTATTCACCCATAGAGAATCTTCCTCATAATTTTTTTGTTCTTGTACAACTACAGAAGGTTTCCTTCTTTCAAGTATTCTTCCAGACCTAAGTTGAACATCATTAAGGTCTAAAGGAGTAATCAAATAGGTTGGAAATTGTTGACCTTCTATCATATATGTATTCTGAGGATTTTTATTGTTGGGGTTTGGTATTGGCTGGGCTGGTAACTGATTTTCTTTTTTAGGGAATGGTAATGGAAGTGGTGGATTTTGATTTTGATTTTGATGTTGTGGATTTTGCTGAGGATTTTGTTGAGGAGGAAAGTTCGGATATGATGGATATGATGGATAAGATGGTGGATATTGATAATACTGGGAGAACCTTCCATAAGGATTCTGTGTTCTTTGAGCCCAAGGTTGAGATTGATTTTGAAATTGGGGCCAAGGTTGCTACCAAAAGTTCCAATTAGGTGGGGGTTGATTATACATTTGATTACTAAACCCTTGTGTTTGAGATCCCTGCCAAGGTCTTCTAGAGACAAAGTTAAGAGATTCTGTGGAATTTCTGGTTGTTTCTTCTTGAAAGACAACTTTAAGGCCAGGGATTGCGGGACAATTATTAGTCTCATGTTTTTCTGAACAAATTGCACAAGTATCTATTAATTTTGCATCCAAAGGACACTCTCTTAAGGCATGCTTCTTCCTGCATTTGGGAAAAAATATTGCTAAGGCATCAGTTTCGGATTTCTGCTTTTTTTGTAACTTAAGGGTGTCTATTTTCTCACTAAGACTCCCTAGAATGTCAGTTTTGAATTCATCAAGCATATTCCCTATTTTTGCCCTACTTACTGCTCCAGTTGCAGATTTGTTTTCCCTTGAAAGAGCAGGGTATCTTGGTCCTTTTAGAATTTTAAATTTTCCTCTTGAAAGATTAATACATCATTCTGCTATATCAGGTAATGAAAATTGAGATATATATCCTTTCCCCATCATGTTCAGGATATCTATCCATTCATCCCTCATTGTTTTCAACAAAAGAGCTTTCAAGGTGTCTTGATCTAACTTTTTCATTTTTTCCCTTTTAATGTTATAATTAAATCTCTCAAGTAAATCTTCCAGATTTTCATCCTCTTTTTGCATCATCTTGAACACTTCTTCCTTATGGTTGACTGGTATAGAGTAATCCAAATATATTTCTAGAAATGCTCTTCTCATATCATCCCATGTCCTAATAGACCTAGTGATTAAACTCATAAACAATTTTAATGTTGCTCCTTTCAATGTTGAAGGGAATAGTTTAAGTTTTTTAGCATCTTGTAAATAATCATAGGTTCTACATATAACTTCAAATTCAAATAAGAATGTCTCTGGATCTTCACTTTTCAGTCCATCAAAGTTTTGAAGAACAGAGGGTTTGATATTTTTCATAGATGCATTGGTCTCTTCATCTACTATAGGGAATCCAAAAGAGTTTTCAGTTTCCCTTATACCTCTTCCTCCTTCTGCATTTCCTCTTCCTCTACCTTCTTCTGTACCTCTACCTCTTCCTCCTCCTCTACCTCTACCTCCTCCAAAGAGTGTGTTTTCTCCATTAAATACTTCTCCTTCCCCTTCTCCTCCTTCTATACCTCTTCTTGCCATGATAGATTCTTTCGAACTGATATAGGGTTCAGTTTGGAGAACTAGTTGTTCTACTGGTTCTTATATCAAGGGTATATTGAAGAAATAGTCCTCTTCTTCCTCTTCACTAGGGATTTGTAATTCTTCTGCTGGAATATATTCCCCTGTGGAAGTGAAAAAGGTTATCCCTTCTGTACGAGTCCTTGGATCTTCTTCCTCTATAATTTCTTCAGTGGATGAAGTGGGAGATCTTCCTAATTGGATATTTGATCTTCAAAATTTTGAAAAGCTTATGACCAGTATAGTATGGAATATGGGTTTTTGTTGGAGGTGTGCTACTTCTTGGTCTTGGTGGAGTGAGTGGAGTTATGGGAATTAAGCTTCTGCCTCTTATAAATCTACCCCTATAATCTCTTTCTCTATGCATGTCATTTTTTTTGAGATTCAAGAAATAAGGCTACCTAGTTATACTTCCCCGGCAACGGGGAAATTTTTTTTACTCAATTTAGTGTCCTAAATTGATAACATAAATTATCAACTAGGGCTAATAAACTGGTGAAGTATAATGCACTATATGTGCCTAAGTATCCCTTTTTCTTAATTCATTTCTTTTGGTGTTTTATTGATGTTTTGGGGTTTTTATGTTTGATTCTTAATATGCTACTCTATGCTAAAAAAATATGGAGTTAAATATATATCAAGAGGGAGAATAGGAAATGTTAAGAAATGAATTAAAACAGAGTTTATTTGCAAGTTCTGTTCCTAACTAGAAAATGATGAAAACAGAGATTCCTAATCCATGGATATTACAGCTTCTAAATGGTCATTCATGAGATGAAAAGTAACTCAAAACACTACAACTTAATCTGATTCATTTATTTAGAGATTTTTTGGAAGAGCTTTTGAAAAAGATTAATTCTAACGCAATGAGGATCTCCTAAAACATAAAAGGAAATACTGAAACAAACTGTAACTTAGAACATTACAGTGAAATTTCATTCATTTGATAGAGTTTTGTTGGAATATCTTGAGAAAAAAATTACTATAATGTAGTAAGGATCTCCTATGAAGTGTTGAAACAACTTATGACATTATAACTAAATCTCATTCATGAGTTAGAGGTTTATTGGAAGAGATTTTTGAAAGAGATTAATCATAATGTGATAAGGATCTTCTATGAAATAAAACAATCAATAACTCACAATATTACAACTAAGTCTCATTCATGAATCAAAGATTTATTAGAAAAGATTTTTGAAAGAGACTAACTGTAGTATAATGATGATCTTCTTTTTAACTAAATGATAGAAAATGAAATGCTAATAACTCAGAATACTACAATTTAATCCCATTCATTTAATTGAGATATATTGGAAGAGCTTGAGAAAGAGACTAACTGCAACATCCTGAGGATCCTTTATCTAAGAAAATGACATGAAACATAATGCTAATAACTATGATTTCAGAAAGTAGTCTAAGTAAAGAAATATGGCAAAACAGAGTTGAAAATGACTTATATAGAAAACATGTAAAACATCCTCGAATAGTAGGGGCCCTCTGCTATCAATTCGACATTAATCCTTTAACTCCTCAAGATTATATTCAGAACAGCATCAAGGATAAAACTCATTTTTATTTATACAAGACTTGAAAACAGAGTATCACCGTAATGATAAAATATGTATCAACTATCCTTCTCGGTATTACAGAGATTAATTTATATGAAAATTCATAACTAATATTGAAAAAAAATAGGTACAGGTGTAGATTTGATGTTAAAATCAAATTAAAACTCTTTTGGGACTCGTGATTTGCTGTAAATTAAATCAGGAGTCCTGATTCTTGTAGAAAACAACTTCTTTGACTTTTTCTTTGACCATGTGCTTAGACACCTCCAGCCATCGATTCAGTCCTTGTGGATGGGAAGGAATGATGTAGTGAAGATTTGGAATCCACCCATGTGTTCCTTTTCTCCAGATGACACCTGTAACATACTTAAACACCAAAATAGCTACCGAACGCTTGACTAGCTACAGAATGACTATATTCTGTAGCTAAACTGTTGAAAAATAATTAAGACAAAAAAAAATCACAAAAGTACAATAAGTTAATCATTGTATACAATCTTTAAGAAATCTTAATCATTCTCATTGATTTTTAGGTTTATGAAATGATAAAGGAATGATGAAATGAAGTGAAGTTTGGAAAAAGAGAAGACAATTTCAGGGCTCAACACTTGTGTCAAGATCCTTAAACAATGAATCAAGGTGTCCTGAGGACGATTCTTGTAATGTGTCAACCTCGTTAAAATAATGAAACATGTTCTCATTCAATCTGAGTCTTTGATAAAATCTCGTAAAATACCAGTCGAGTCTTCCCCTGATCTCGTAATTGAACCTTCATTCCATCCACCTGTCAGTAACCAGTAGTCTACTCCGGTGAATGCATTGAAGCTTGGGGAGCATGTACCTCGAATTGATTCACCATGTTGGGGGCATGAAAAAATTTCAAGCATAGTTTTTTTCCATTTCAAGCTTGTGTAAAAATGAAACCAGTTTCAAGCATAGTTCATCTTTGTTTCAAGCTTGTGTAAAATGAAATCAATTGCAGGCGAAGTTTCCCATGTTTTCAAGCTTGTGTAAAAATGAAATCATTCCCTTTTTACCTCTTGTGATTGCCATTTTATCAACTTGTTTTTGCTAGATGAGCATTTGTTTTCTCACTCCATCATCACTATCTTCTTGGCCGATCATATGCCTTCACTTGGCTGTTGTACCCATTCTTGAGGAACCACTGCAATGAGTGGTCTTGTTAGCCAACCTCTTGACCTTTACTTGTTCTTAGTAGTTCATCCATCACCGGAACCAATTGCTATCCTTTATACCACTTGTTCCTCCAGGTGGAGTCATCTTTCAGCTCTTTTATGACTCTCTAAAATTGAAAAGATTGTCGATATTCTTGTCGTTTTGAACTCGTTAAATGGCTGCGAAACGATATCTACCCAGTATATGTTTAACCCTTTTTTGGGCTGGGATGGATTATTTACGAAAAAGGAATACCTTAGCCTATCATGACTAAGAGGTTCTTTCAAACTTTGTTTTCTACCTTTTCGGATCTATGAGACTATCTACGAAAAGGGACTGCTAGAGTTTTCTTTTCTGCCTTCTTTTCAAACTCTCTAAACATGACAATATGCCGAGTTCCCCCTTTGTCAGACTCATTAAACCCTGATGACATCGGACTTCGTCACTATGAATTTATTCGAGTTCCTCCTTCCTAGGGCTCGTAAAATGTACTAGGATGGATTTGTCAGAAGAAAAAACTTACAGTGAAAGCATATTTTATCCCCTTCAAGCTTTCTTTCAAAAATAATTGGGGTACTTGCCAAAAATGGTGGGGGGAAATGAAACTAGATTTTAGTTATGTTGGGGGTATGTCACTCTTGAACATGGCACTTGTCTGCATTCATGTTGGGTTGGGGACATCTTATTTAGTCATTTTTTCCTCCATGGGTTTGGGTAATCTCTTTTGACCTCTCATTTTCTCTTTTCCACGTCATCATGACCTTAGATCCTTTGATGTCAAATACTGCCAAATCCAGTGTCATGCTACTGATATGTTCAAGAAAAGTTTTCCTCTACATTTTTCAACCTCCCTCTGATTCTTTGTTGATCCTAATTCACAAAAATCATATTCCTTTGTCTCGTGTCGATGATGTGGGAAAAATTATGGCCCTCCTTCGACCATGTTACTTCCTGTCAACTTCAGCTCATTATACAGGAATCTGATCTAGAGACTCCCTTCTGGTACCTTGGAGCCTGCATGCCTTAATGGTAGGTTCTTCGCATTCGATGCAAGTTCCACATCATTGGCCTCCGATCGAATGACTCTACAGGTGTTCTATGCCAGATCACTGTTCACATTCCATGGATTGTACCTTTCATACCTTGAGAGCCATTATCATTATGGGTGGTTCCTCTCACGTCTGTTAACAACTTTCATTATTGGCTGTTAATCAGATGATTTTCTTGCATGTTCGACTTCAGCTCATATATTCGAATACTTGAATTTGTACCTGTTCGAATCGAGATGGAGTGCAAGACCCTGGGTTTTGTCTACTAAAATCTAGGCTGTGGGTTCCTTGTGGATTATCATGACTTATTGCATGACTCTTTGATTGGATGGCTGCGACCATACCTGAGTCTATTTTTTGATCTTTATTGCTGGATGGCTGCATCCATACCTCGATCTCAGTTTTTATATACTCTATTATGGATGCCTGTGCCCATGCCACATGTTCATGTATCAAAGATATCAGTTGTATTTGCAATTGCAGGTTTTCCGACATCGGTGTTTGGTTCAAACACATTATCATAAAGCATTTTGTCCCTCCCTCTCCCTCGAACCTCATGCTTTAGGGAGCATCTGTTACACAACATTTTGTCACTGTCCCTGTAATCCCCATCCCGCACATTGGAGGGTCATTTCTGTGACTTATGAAAAGTGTCATGCCTTGAAAAGACCTTCATTACATCCCTACATGAAGGTAGCATTCCTCTTGTTGACAATTTCCTGAACAAAGCATCAAAAACCCCTGTTTTTTCCTTGGCACGAGTAGCCAGTTCTACCCTCACGCCGATGTGGAAGATTAACACTAGGGCCCGTGCCACCTGGCGCTCTGTCCCAGTGTAATACCTGTGCCAAGATTTTTTGGGAATGTTTTTTAAAAATAGAGGTGGAGGTTCCATTCGAACAACCTCGAGGATGAGTCATTGGGAGTGGTTTAACTGAAACATCCACGAGCTTCCTCCTTTAGTTAGTGGTTTCCACCTCCCTTGGAACACTCCTAAAGGATAGGCCTCCCTTCCACCTTTGTAGGGATCCCAACCTCCTCCTTTCCCTCTATATAAACAAGCCATCTCCCCTTATGAAATCTAGCTCAACAAAGAGAATTATACAGCTGAATAGCTGAACTTAGTAGAATTGAACTATAGCTAAATAACTGAGTTATTGAGAAGGTAGATCAAGAAGGAACTCCATCGAGAGGGCCCTCATCCCATCCAAATTCCCCGACGAGCTTTGAGATGTGCTTCACCCGAACCCCACTGGAGGAGACCGCAACGTCAGAGCATGGTTGTATCTCTTATTTCTACCTAATAATATAAGTGACTATTGTCTGGTTCCCATCTTGTATTTTGTCTTTATCAAATGCAATATGCTTAGTCTTCTCTGACTGAGTAGTAGTTTTTGGATGAAATTAGTATGTGGTATGTGGTTATCATTTTCTGATCTCTATGTAGGTGTCCAAACACAATAAGCGAAGGGGTTGCGACTTGCCAAATAAGGAGCGAGAGGTTCTCATCACTACTACGATTGTCGACGACAGCATTGGACCACAGGTAGGCCATCTTATTGTGTCCTCTTCCATTCAAATATCTAGGAACCTACTGTTGGGCTGCTAATATGTTATTATTATTATCACTTTTTAACACCTATTTCATCCATTTATACTCTTCTTTATCATGTCATTTATCATGGTTTATCATATAATTCCATCTTATAACCATTTATGCTCTTATGGATAAATATTATTTCCTCTCCTTTATTTTTAATAAATTGATGATTATTATGCATGATTTTATCAATGATCATTTATTAATATATTTTGTAATATCACTCACCATTTTAGCCTCCAAGACATTTTCCAGATTGCATATTTGATCTCCAGCTCATCATCAAATATTCCAACTGAGAAATTTGCTGGAATAAGAAGTGTTATTTTTGCGTTGGACATTCTGGGAAAATGGAGAAGGATCTGGAAAATCCAAAACATGGGTTTTGTCCAGAATGGACCAAATTAACTTTACGTGGAATATTTTTCCCAAATACAGTCTTTATTAAGAGCAGCAGAAGGTTCTCTGAGGACAATTTTCCCAGATTCACTGTTGTGGGTGTTTTCCAAATGATGTCAATTACAATATCAAATTCGACTTGTTCCTGTTGAAGGACTGATGGAAATATATTTTCTTGCTAATAAAGTTGTTGGGAACAATCCAATTTTTTTATGAGGGATCACATTTACTATTTACTCTCTCCTCTTTCTTATTATAAAAGGAGAACAGGTATTGCCATTAGGGAGAGATTTCCTTTTGTAATTTTCAGAAATGTTCATCGACTCTTGTTAATTAAAACAGAGTATAATTGCTTGTAAACTCTGCTACATATGATTAATACATAAATTTGGTTGATGTTCCACTATTTGATACTGGAGTAGTTCGGCAGTGCTCCACTAGTAGCAAAGGGCCCAGCCCTGGTGGATCCACTTGCCATCTGTATTATTATCTTTCAATTATAGTTGTGCACTGTTTGTATTTATTTTCATTACAGTTTCAAGTTTAATAGTTTACTGTTTTATTTCTTTATAATCTTGGTGTGTTGCATTGTTGAATTGCGTTGTTGTTCCTTTCCAATTTAACAAGAATCTTGATCCCTGTATAACTTATCTTTTTATGCTTTAACAGAGCTTCATTTTTCAGCATCTACTGTTCCATTCCATTTTTTGTTCCATTTTGATTGTTGTTCATTTCAGATTTCTGTTCAATATAATTTGCTGTTCAATTCCATTAGATAGAGTTTGTTGTTAATTTCCATTGATGTTCAATTTCAGTAAAATAGATCTGTTGTTCATTTCACTTAATTAATTTACATTTTATTTCATACCTGAAAAGAGCTTTGTTTTGCTTTTGAGAAGCTTGCCTAGTTTACTTTCATTAGCAACATTGGTGATTTAGTTCAGTTTCCATTTAATTACTTTAGTGTGGAGTGTAAGATCATCAACTGTAAAGGACATTGGTTATTGCTACCTACGTTTTCTGATTGATTGTCTTGTTCTTATTTGATTTCATTTACAGCAGTTTCCAAAGGAAAGAGTTATTGCTACTGCATCCTTAACTGATGATTACTGAGTGAAGTGATTGAATTTCAAAACGTTGAGTTTCATATTGTTGTAATTATATTTCATTTTCAAGCATCAGTTGACTCTTGTATTTGAAAGATCTATACTACATTTTAAAGAAACATTATTCTCTGGGATTATAGCATGAACATACTGTGTCCACTCTTGAGATAAGAGGAATTTCCCGGGTTGATAATTAATGTGGGATAAATAGGAGTTTTAAAAGGAACCTTTTAGCACCAAACATTTTGGCATCGTTGCCAGAGAGAGTGTTGCCATTTCACAGAGAGTGATGTATGTTTGATGTTTGTCTACTGTGAAAGAATTGGGTATTAAAAATGGAAGGTAAGAACCTGCATAACGAGCAAGTAAAATGCTTGCTCCTCCGCCCGTTTTTCAGTAGAATTTCTAGGAATTTAAGGTAGAAATGAACGTTTGTATTTTAGAGGTAGAAATTTAAAAAAAAAATCTTGTAATTCCACTCGAGTGGTGATGTAAGCACCACCCATTTCACTAACCAATTGAAAGGAACATTGGAAGGAGGATCCTTAAAGAAACACATGAAGAACATCTTCTATTATGATAAGAAATGGCTCACATTGAAACTTTTGAATTCCCTATCAAAGATCTAGGAGGAGTGACACAAATGCACATAATTCCCCCATCGTCTCTACCAAATTTTCATGGTTTGACAAATGAAGATCCAATTACATTCTTATTTGAGTTTGAAATACTTTGTAGAGGATATGATTATTTTAATAATGATCAAAGGTTGAAAGTGTTTCCTCTTACTCTAAAAGGAGCAGCTCTCCGATGGTTCATGATCCTAAGTGGGAACTGCATCCAAACATGGGAGGACATGAAGAACATATTCTTGAAGAAGTAGCAAGACTACTGCAAATCCAATGAAGATATTTTCGGTATGATACAAGGGGAAGATGAAAGATTGGAGGACTATGTAGAGAGATTTCAATATAACCTTCAAAAATCAAAGCATAAGCATTTGGAAAAAGAGATCTTGAAAACACTCCTTAAAGGAATCAAAGATGAATTTTTAGAACTCTTAAATATGATAGGAAAATGTGATGTTTTTCAGTTATCATATGATGATGTTTGTGAATTGTGCATAAGGTATTCAAGAGGAATTTCCAAGGCTGATAAGAATTCTAGAGAAGTTTCTTCTTTCTTTTCCAAATTTATTACAAAAACAAGAGACATAAGAGTTGAAATCAATGTTTTAATTGAAAATTTTAAATATGATTTCATTAGCTCTCTAAATTCACAATTGAATGTTTTGTAGATTTAGAAAAATCAAGAATTTGATGAAGTGTTTTGCCCTCATTACCGAAAGGAGCATCCCATAAATAGTTGTTCTTCCTTATCTAGGATGGAAGTAGCATATCAAAGAGATGGGGAAGCTACAACAAGGTCAAAACCATGGAAATCGTGGCCTACAGGTATGGTTCAAAACACTTCCTCTCCATTCTCTTACTTGCATAATCCATTATGGAATACTCATATGTTAGGGCAGCCATGCCAATCTCAATATAACCACCATCAATCTTGTCTACAAGTTTGGCATGGTTCATATTATGATTGCATGACTACTCTACCTCATCTTGTAGCACAAACACATCCTCCATATTCTCCACCAGCTCTTCCACAACATCTTGCTTGCCTATCAAAATCATCCATTCAACTCAAACAACTACATCATCAAAATCCTCCATTCCCTACACAGTTTCCTACTCAACTCAGTCCACACCCTCACCATAATAAACCAATACAACATGCTTATAGTGTTGAACTGCAAAATTTACACACCCTTCCCACCCATTCTATCTCACATGCACCATTGGAAAAATCTTATACTAAGATTTAGAATGTATCAAATCAAAAAATTGTAGAGGTTATGAAAGAAAATGAGGTTTCTTCTAGCCTGCATCAACAAGCCATTTTAAACACTCAAGAACTTTATGATATGATGGCTATGGGAAATCAAGAAAGTAAGGGATACATTGAAGATTGGTTCCACACCATTTGTTTGTAGTGTTACTCCATACTTCAACAATTTTTGGCACCATCTTTTCAAGGGAAGTTGGTTTTTCATACCCTACTATTTATTAACATGCATTTCTAAAATTTGGGTATGTACATAATAGAAGCCTTATTTCAAAAATGGTTACACTGGAAATACTCCTATACGTAATCATATTCATTTTCCAAATCAGATTAGGCTAGTGAAAAAATAAAATAAATAAGGAAATAAAATAAACACATTTTTTATTTTATTTTTGTAAAAAAGTTGTTTTTGTTGCAACACGCTATGGAAATCAACATCGATGATAAATATTTTAATTTATTTGTGTATGTATATGAATTATATTGAAAATAACAGCTCTACAAACAATTATATTCATTTTTATCACCAATATGGAAAAATTGCTTGAATATCATTTTTTTTTTACTTGCAGTTTTGATGAAATTTCTGACAAATAGAGTTGGGACAGTAATGTTTTGAGGGACCAAAAGTGAATATTTTCAAAATATATTTCTATCATAAGTAGCCCTTGATGTCTAATTTGCAACCCAATTTTAATCACTCAATTTTGATTTGAAACGAAAAACTTATAACCAAAACATTGACAAGGCGTCTAGTAGGCAGCTCAGGAACAGAGTTGGGACAATCCATTTTTTGAGGCCTAAATGACTATATTTTTAAAACCTGTTTCTATGGTATATTTATCTATGAATATAGTTTACAATGAAATTTTAATCACTCTATTTTGATATCGTGTGAGGAATTTATGACCAAAATACTGATTTCTTATCATAAATCAGCACTCTTGAAACTTTGTTTTCTCGGCTGTTCACTAGTGTATTTGACCCATCAATTCTTCTTGTTTTCAAAACATGTTTCTATTTGAGATCAATAAATGAATCTAATTTAATTTCCAATTTGAATCAGCTTAATCCATCATCAAACGAATAATTTATGCTTGAAATATCAGCTGTTGGTCTGAGCTGGAAAATAAAAAATGACTCTATTATGCAAGTTGTTCTAAGCAACTTTAACATACCATTACATGGAATTTAAAAAAAAAAAATTATATTGGAGACATATCTCTAAATTAACTTTCATTTGGCTTTGGAATCACTCAAATCGAACAAAAAAAAAGAATTTATAATTGAAACAATGCTGGTTAGTATGGTCGACCACTGCTCTCCCGCAGGTGACAAATAAAATTTGTTTTATTTTTCCATGGATTTGTTCTATAGAGTAACTACTTGTTAGTTTTTTTGCATAATTCTTGGATTAGGGGAGCTCGATCATCTATATTTCTCCATGATTTAATGTTTTATTGCAGGTAGACACTCGTCTTTTGCAGATCTTAAGAGAATAAAGAAGGTCAATTTATGGACGAGCGATTCTTGAAAGAAATTTTAGTGAAACAAGGGCATTTCATCCAGTTCATTACCTAACAGATTCATAATAGAAGAAATGAATAATTAGTTTCCATTTGAAGATTCATGTCACTGCTGCCAAAACATTTTTCAAAAAGATCATTTTTTTTCCATTGACAGATTGATATTCCCTTCGGAAATAACATCATAGTTGTTGTAACTTAATAAAGTGTTGTTTATTTTCTGATTTATTTTATGTTTTTTTGTTTTAGGTGTTGAATAATAAGGACCCCACCATGCAAGTTTCAGTTGCAGAAGGGAATTCTTTGACAGCACCAATTCTGTAAAAAAATACTTTTTTCTTGAAACCTGTACATAAATTTTCCTTTCTAGTTGATTGGATTTGCTTGATAATGGATTGTACATTAGCTTTGTTATTTCTTTTATTTTTTTCCTTTGTTGTTCCCTACAACAATTTTTGCGTGCATTTTCTTTGTTGTTCCCTATAGGGAATAACACTTTTTGTGTGCCTTTATTTTTCATGTTGTTCCTCTTAAGGAATAGTAGTCGTCCCTCTTAAGGAACAACAATCTTGCATGCTTATATTTGTTTGTTGTTCCTCTTAAGGAACAGTAGTCGTTCCTCTTAAGAAACAGTGCATTTGTGTGTTTCTTTTTGTTGTTCCTTTCAAAAGGAACAACGCTTTTGTTGTTCCTTTCAAAAGAAACAACAGTTTTTTCCACCTATTTTTGTTGTTCCTTTCCAAAGGAATAGCATTTTTCCCGCTTGTTTTTGTTGTTCCTTTCCAAAGGAACAGCATGTTTTTTTGCCGACTTTTTTTTGTTGTCCCTTTTCAAAGGAACAACATTCCCGAGGATTTTTCTTGCTGTTCCTTTCAAAAGGAACAACATTTTTTTCTGATTGTTTCTGCTGTTCCTTTTAAAAGGAACAACATTTTCGCAGATTTTTTTTGTTGTTTCTCTTAAGGAACAACAGTTGTTCAATCTAAGGAACATCACTTTTTTAGTGCATTTTTCTTGTTTTAGAACAACATTTTGAGGATTTTTGTGAATTATTGATGAATCTTTTAAAGGCAAACACACAATTTATGCAAGGACACAAAAATTAGAGGTTACTGGAATCAGCAAATCAAGAGAAATTGTAAATTTTAAGAAATTTTTTTGTAGTGATAAGAAAAGGAAATGACACAACCATCTATATCACTTTGTTGTCTTTATTTTCACTAAAATTAATATGATCGGTTATCTTTATCATGTTGGTTCTTCCCCAAATCTTCATAACTCTCTTTGATTTTTATTTATTGAATAAGAATAAGGGCATAATTTCTCTATTGAGATTTTCAGACTTCTTCCACCATCCCTACTCTTAAGGAGTGTTGAGTCATCCTCTATACAAAAATAGGGAAGTGCTACATGAAAAAAGAAGGAATAAATCTCTATATGATTACTAACAATTCTATGATATGTCAGATGGAGTATAGGGGTTCTCATCAAAAGCCAGCCTACCATGATCATAAGGGAGCAGTGAAGTGGAATTCCCATTATGGCCACCACACCAGGGATATGATCCAATGGACAACTTAGAAAAATAAAAAGTCCTTGGAACAAGAGGTCTCATCACGAGTTGGCCTACCCACCTTTCACTCATTCTTGGTGAATGGCATTGTCATTCATCTAGTTCCCAAGCCAGCACAGTGGCCTCCATCATGACATCAAACAGCACTTCCCTAGGAATAAATAAAGGATAATGGTTCCAAGGGTGAGAAAGCAACTTTGTCAAGGTTATAGACACCTGTGGGCAACAGAGCTCTGTTGATGGTATTGGAATCATATTTTTCACAAATCAATAGTAATGATAAACCCTTTTCTTATATCTTTCTCTAATATCAAATGAGAGTATGCTCCTAAACCCTTTGTTCGGAACCTCTTATGCATGAAATTTATTTATAAATTGATCATAATGGTTTATGTAGATAATGACCGCATAAGTACTTTTTTTCACATCAGCTGTCCTTTTTCCTTATTTTCGAATCATTACACAAACATTTCCATATCTACTCACGATTTCAAAATATGCATTGATTTCAGTAATGCGATAATTTGTTGATCATATCATAAGTATGTGTGCCTTTCCATGTTGTGTAGTACGTTTCTCTTCTATTTTTCGGTCGAGGGCGACCGATCATCTTTCAGGGGGGGCACAGATGCCTTTTAAATATGCCTGCATGTGGGTCGAATCCAAATATTCATACTGCATTTCTATAGAAGTTTTTCTGACTGAAATTTTGGCATACATCTTATTTGTTGCTCTTCAAAATTGACACTGTAGATTCAAGAAAATTTCATGCAGAATCGTGATTTGTTTACAGGAGAAAAACAAGGATGGGGGGGGAATTCTATTCGCAGCACGGCCACACTATTGCAACTCACAGCAAAGGCTCGCACAACTCGTGAACGCGCACAATTATTCATACATGATGTGATTGCATGGCTTCCACATTTTGCATCACTTTTAGTATCCGCTTAGCCTATATCAGCTTCAACAAATGCCAGTTCCTACATGTCATTGCACATTTTTTTCGGAGGTAACACTTGAGGTAAAATAGCATAATTTTCTGATTTATTACGAATTTAGGAGAATTTCATGAAAATCCATTGAGCATTATTTATCATCATTCATTCCACATCTTTACCACTTCCCATTTTTCAGAGACATATCACCTTTCAGTTTGGGAGAGTGTTGCTCTCCTTCATTTCTTTCTTATGACCATGTCAATAATATTCCTTATCATCCATTGATATTCTTATTCATTCTCAACACCTCCCTTATTCCATGTTGTTTTACACCAAGCATAGATTTCAACAGATTGTAGCAACCACCTCTCTTTGTTTTCTAGTATTGCATGAGAACATGCTAATTCTTCAGTTTAGGGGAGGAATTGCTACACATGATGGATTTTTTCTAATTTCTTTCTCATTTAAGGCATACAATTTCATTTTTATACAGTGCAGAAATTGATTTGCATATATCTTTAAAACTATGAACTGAATTCTTGTGATTTCTGGATAACAAAGCGGTATCATTAGAATACACAAACCCAGATAATTTCACGCTAAATTAGTTCATAAAATTTCGAAAATTATGCACTATCACCTACAACCATTTTGTTTATATCTCATGATCCGTGCATCAAAACGATCTGATTTTTGAGAAGATGGTTAATGAAGTTTACTATTACTTATATCACATTTTTCTGCAACTTCATACACATATACTTGAACATTAACTGTAAAAATTGTTACGCCTTCATCAAGAGTGCTCAAATTTAATATTCAGTATTTGAGGAATAAATCATTTGTTCCATCCATTTCATGAGTTGGGATGAACAATTTTTTTGCTTGGTTAACACATGGGTTTTGTCTTTGGGTTGCATGAGGACATGCAATATATTCAGTTTGGGGGTGTGTTGGGCCGCTAATATGTTATTATTATTATCACTTTTTGACACCTATTTCATCAATTTCTACTATTTTTTATCATGTCATTTATCATGGTTTATCATATAATTCCATCTTATAACCATTTATGCTCTTATGGATAAATATTATTTCCTCTCCTTTAATTTTAATAAATTGATGATTAGTATGCATGATTTTATCAATGATCGTTTATTAATATATTTTGTAACATCACTCACCATTTTAGCCTCCAAGACATTTTCCAGATTGCAGAATTGATCTCCAGCTCATCATCAAATATTCCAACTTAGAAATTCGCTGGAATAAGAAGTGTCAGTTTTTCGTTGGACATTCTGGAAAAATGGAGAAGAATATGGAAAATCCGAAACATGGGTTTTTTCTAGAACGGACCAACTTAACTTTAGTAATGAACGGTTTGCCAAAATTCGGTCCGTATTAATAGAAATGGAAGGTTCTCTCAGGACAATTTTTCCAGATTCACTGTTGCGGTCGTTTTTTAAATAATGTCAATTGCAATACCAAATTTGACTTGTTCCTGTTGAAGGATTGATGGAAATATATTTTCTTGTTGATCAAGTTGTTGGGAACAATCCAATTTTGTTATAAGGGGTCACATTTACTATTTACTCTCTCATCTTTCTGATTATAAAAGGAGAGCATGTATTGCCATTAGGGAGAGATTTCCTTTTGTAATTTTCAGAATTGTTCATCAACTCTTGTTAATTAAAACAAAGTATGATTTTTTCTAAACTCTACTACATATGATTAATACATAAATTTGTTGGAAAAAATACTGAAGGGGGGGTGAATCGATGTTAGAGATGGTAAGAAAATTGTTTACTTTTTCTTTCTCTAAAACCCATACACTATTTTACTGAACCCAACTCACGTATACATGCGGATATCCTTAATAAAACTTGCGTATTACCAGAGATCTCATTATGCAGATAATTCTTTACTTAGATCATTACATCATTCATTCATTAGATTTTTAGTAAGCAGTAAACATGTGTAGTAAGAATAGAATAAATCATCACACATAAGCAACACACATGAACACCAGGATTTAAGGTGAAAACCCAATTCGGGAAAAAACCACTGTTGTCTTCGTCTCAGTATTCAATATTTATTATAAAGAAAACTTCTTACAACATTGTACTGGTGCAGACTCATACCAGCACGCATGCACCCACCTGCAGAAGGCTACAACCTTCTCTCATTTACCAGCCTCTCCTGGAAGGGAGCTACAACCCCCTTGTTCTCGTTTACCAGCCTCTCATGGAAGGGAGCTACTACCCCCTGCTCTCATTTACCAGCCTCTCCTCGAAGGGAGCTACTACCCCCTGCTCTCGTTTACCAGCTACCACTGGAAGGGAGCTACAACCCCCTCACTGAAGGCTTCCACCCTCAGCACCATTGCGGACCACGTTTCATCAATTTTCATACTGGATCCAACAGCTTCCACACAACATACCTTGTATGCCACTTTTCATCAGATTTTCAGACTGGACCCACTCCACACATTTAAGCTCAACATATATCAAACTGAAACTTATAACCCCATAAATTCATTCATTGAATCATAAACCAATGAACCAACAACTTGATCTTTAATCAACATAATCAGTAGCATAATCAACATCCAAACAACCCAGATCTGTATGAATACATCATTGACAGATAGCAGTAAAATAGCAGAACAAATCAGACATTTCATTCCGCATACTTCAGCAAAACCCTAGATTTCATACGCGCTTTTACTTCACTGAACCTATGTATATACGCGCTTTCATAGAGACAAACGCAACTTTCATAGAGACAAACTTGCATATACTTCTGCACATATTTCAGAACTGATCTCATATTCCATATGCACTTCTGCTGAAGCCAACCCGCGTATATACGCTCTTTCTCTGCCACGAACCTGCGTATATATCTTCAAACTTTGTAGGGTTGCGCAATTCTTTAGAACAGATAAATAGCTCAGATCTTACCCTCACTTCAGAAACATTTCGCCTCATCTCAGATCTAAACATTCCATAAACAGATCTAGATAATACATAGTTATTTCAGATCTAGAGATCCCTCTTCATAATTTTCTTCATAGGTGCATTATTCATTCAGATCAATCAATAAAATGTTACCCTTCCATGTAGATATACTTCAAAGTGAAGTATTCATTAAAACCCAGACACATGCACACCCTTGTTCTATGATCTTCTTCTCCTTAAATATATTTAGCTTTTACCAATACCATGAGCCAAAACCACACAACTTCCAATGGTATTCTTGGACGTAATCAAATAAACCATACAATGCTCAATACTGTGTGCCAAAACCATGGTAATGCCCCTTGGTATTCTAATTTTGGAGCGCAAAAGGGCATACGCTACTTGTCACGTACATTTCCGCGTACATACGCTACTTAGCCGTTACAAACCCGTATATGCTTTGTGACATACCATTTTAATCATTGCTCTGGCCCTTATAGGAATTCCTTTCTCCATTACATCTGAGCTGCTCTGTAGATACATCAGATTTACATCATTAATAAACTCATCAAGTCAGTTTCCATCAAGGACAACTTTATCACGCAGGTTGCCATCAACTTTATCAAGTAGGTTGCCATCAAGGACAACACATGCCAACAATCTCCCCCTTTGGACTTGATGGCAACTATGATGGTGTTTGATCACCACAACAGATAGATACATTGATTATAACCATTATGAAAAACACCATGATACTCTCCCCTTATTCAAACACCATGATACTCTCCCCCTTTGACATCAAGGGCAAAGGGCGGATCAAAACCAAAACAAGGTTTTTCTTCTCTTACAGAAAGAAGAGCTCTGTAGATCTGATGTGCATTGAAGTTACCATGCTCCCCTTGAGTTCATGTTGTATCTTCAAACATATTTTTCAATGAAGTACATGACTCTATGACCTTTCCTATCACCAAGGACTCATACTTACAACAATGATCCAACCAAGTGGATTTACATATATGACTCAAGTACCCAACCAAGTGGGTTTACACATTTTGACTCAACTACCCAACCAAGTGGGTTTAAAAAATTGAAGAGGTCCTTACATGACTAAATATAGCAATTTACATCATAGGTCTCAACATGACATTTTCATTAAATTACAAATATGATTTTTTATGACCAATCATCAAAAAGACCTCAAGAGAGAGATCATATTTCAGAACCATCATAATGCCAACAATGCATATTTTCCATATGAACAATGCTCCCCCTTAGCTTGTGCATCCTGAACACTTTCAATAGCAAATCATCAAGGCATCTTCATCAAATATCAGAGAATGAAACAAAAATATGAGAGCTGAAACATCACCAGAGATACCCAACAGCACCATAGCTGTGCTGAAGAATGCTGACCCAAAGAAAATTTGTCAGCAACCACCCATACGTGGTTTTCTCTGTATAAACTCACGTATATATGCGATTGTCTTTCAGGAAATCCATGTATCCAATTTAATCTTCTGCATTTAAGCAGATCTGATCTTCTGAGAGGCAGAGACAATTCGCAGCTTCTGTCTGAGATATTTGAATGCTTCCATGGAAAATATGAGAGAAGAAAGATATGACAATGTAACTATGTTTTCAAGTGTCATCCAACAGTTGTAGCATAAGCGCATCAGTGAACAAGCCTTTAGGCTCTTTGCAGCATCAACATATTCTTCGAAGAGGAATTATCATACCAGAACAACTTCAAGCAATCATCAATGTGATCTGATATCACCAAGATCTTTATGATTCATAATCATGATGTAACATGTGTAGGAATTATGTATAACAGGTCTCAACCGTGATAAAAATCATCAGCAACAAATTCTGCATAATCTAACCTTATCTTTGAATCATAAGACTTCCATCTCATCCATGTGTGAAAACAAAAGATACTCTTAAGCAAAAAAGAAATCAGGGCTCATCGATAATCTCATCATAAGAAACCATGTATCATGTCATCATCATTTGAGCACGAATAGAACTAAGGAATAAGCAAATACAATGCCAACAATTCAATCATTAGTAGTTAGACTGATGCTCCCCCTGAACCTATGCTCTTGTTATTGAACCATCTCACTGTTTTCCATAATAGAAAAGCATACGCTTCTGTCTCCAAAGGAACTCGTATGTATACGTGGCTTTTGTTCACGAAGCCCGCATATGGAAAGTGAAATATTGAAAATTTCACTCCTTCATCTCCCCCTGAACTTATGCCACCTGTACCTGTCTTCTTCACATCGGATGCACTGTCAGAAATAAACATAACCAGAATTACCAAACCAACCATCAGAATTGCTCCCCCTGTGATGATACATTACTAATCCCTATAATTTATCTCACATTACTCCTACAGTCATTATGAGAAGTAAGCTTTAGAAGCGGATGACTGCAGTAGGATTATTATCCCCTACGTTTTTGACCGGTCCTCCTTCTTTTTCCAGCTTTGCTAGAAATTTCTTATAGTGTGCTGGAAATTGGCCAATTTCTCAGATCTATTCATCCTGCATTCTTTTTCTACATGTCCATAATTGTTACAAGAATAACCTCTTGCGTGACCAGAAAATTAAGCATAGGGATCATAATGTGTTTTTCTATTCTTTATTCTATTGCAATCAGCTGCTTTATGACCATACTTGCTGCATGAAAAACAATATCCCTTAAAGAAACCTGAGTACCTTTCTGTGTAGAATCTGTTTGTTTGTGACTGAAACAATTTGCTTCTGCAATTGGCTGCAACATGCCCATAATTATGACATTTAAAGAATTCAACATTATTGATCAAAGGAGGGAATGATTTCTTTTGAGAGTTCATGATTGTCGGTTGACCTTCTGTTTCTTTCAACACTTCAGATTTTGCATTGATATCCTTTAAATCTTTAGCACTTCCTTGTGAACTAGATTCTCCTTTAACAGTTTCATGAAAACAAAGACCAAATTTAACAGAAGGAGACCTTTGACTACTAAGAATATTGTCCAAAATCTTAGTACTATCTTGAAACCTCAAGAGTTTATCTTTTTCTTCTAATTTACCTTTCAAAATATTTACCTCACCTCCAATCTTTGGCATTGCTTCTTCTTTCTTTCTTCGACCCTTCTTCCTTCTTCTACTTGATGTTTCAATTTTAAAATCTCTTCTTTCAACCCATCTTCTTGTTCTTCAAAAGTTTGTAAAAGTTCTTCATTCTTCTTATTTGATTTTTCCAGATCTGTTTTGAGAGAGATGATTTCTGCTTCAAGTCTTTCACTTCGATTGGTTACTTTATCCTGCAGTCTTTGATATATTTCTATCTGTCCCTTCATTGTTTCTATCTGTCCATTCATTCTAGAGATCATATCTTGGTAGATAGATTCCTTCCTTTTAAATGGATCTTCATCATTGATTTTGAGATTTGCTTCTAGACTTATATTGTTACTTTCACTATCTTCACCATTGCATGCACAAGAAAGTGAATCACAAGAACAACAATCAATACCTGTTTCATCTTCTTCATTTTCTACTGCACATGTTTTTTGAGGTATCTCCTTTCTTTGAGTAGCCTTCTTCTTTTGCTTCCTTGCCATGAGCACTTGCAGATCTTGGTCAGAATATTCTTCATCCTCATTTGACATTTCATCATTATCTTCATTTGTATAATAACTCTTTCCCTTTTCAAATTGTTTTCCTTTATTATGATTTTATTCATAAGGACATTTAGCATCATAATGACCAACTCTTCCACAAGTAAAACACTTTAAGGGAAGCTTACCTCTGAATCTTCCAGTACCTGGTTGGAGTCTTCTCAAAAAATTTGCTTCTTCTTCTTCTGATATATAACTTGATTCCTTGACAACTTCCTTTTCTTTTCCTTTTGCACATGCCTTAAAGGCAACTTCTCTGATTTGAGAGGGACCTTCTTTTCTCATTTCAAAAGCGGTTAGAATACCATGTAGTTGAACAATAGTAAGAGTTTGCAGATCTTCCCTTTCTTCAATAGCTGATACTTTTGACTCAAATTTTGAAGTCAAAGATCTTAAGACTTTTTCAACCAGAGTAGTATCGGTTATGGTTTCACCCAAAGTTCTCATAAGATTTACAATATCATCTAGACGTAAAAAGAAACTGGCAATACTCTCATCACTATGCATCCTTAAATTTTCATATTCAATTCTGAGAGTTTGGAGTTTTGCTCTTTTTACCTTTGAATCTCCTTCATAGCTTTGAATGATTTTGTCCCATATTTCTTTTGCTGAATTTAGCTACATCACTTTAACATATTCAGATTCAGACATGCTTCCTAATAAAACATTGACTGCTTTGGCATTGATTTCATATTTCTTCCTTTGTGCTGCATCAGTAGGAATAATTGCCGGATACTGATAACCTTCTTCCACGATTGCCCATACTTCTGCACCAAGACTTTGCAAATATGCTTTTGTTCGTATCTTCCATAATAACATATTACTTCCATTGAATAGAGGTGGCCTTAGAGAAAGTACTCCGTCATGACTTCCCATTGCAACGGATCTCCTTCAAGCGATCAAGCTTCTGCAGAGAACCCGTTTTCTGACACAATTGTTGGGAAAAATACCGAGAGTGAACTGCATTTGTAGATGATCAAATTTTACTTTTTTTCTTTCTCTAAAACCCATACGCTACTTTCAGACAACTCATGTATAAATACGGAGGATATCCTTTATAAAAATTGCGTATACATAGAGATCTTATTATGTGCTTAATTCTTTACTTAGATCTATGCATCATTTATCCATCAGATGTTTAGTAAGAATGTACAGTAATAACAGAATAAACCATCACACATAAACAACACACATGAACACCGGGATTTAAGGTGGAAACCCAAGTCGGGAGAAAACCACCGCTGCCGTCGTCTCAGTCTTCAATATTTTATTATAAAGAAAAAATTGTACAATCATGTACTGGCGCAGACTCATACCAGCACGCAGGCACCCACCTGCAGAAGGCTACAACCTTCTCTCGTTTACCAGCCTCTCCTGGAAGGGAGCTACAACCCCCTGCTCTCGTTTACCAGCCTCTTCTGGAAGGGAGCTACTACTACTCCCTCCGGAGCTACTACTACTCTGTTTCAACCTCTCTGGGAAGGGAGCTCTTGCCCCATAATTTGAACACATTCCTGCTTGGAAGGAGCTACAACCCCTCGGAAACCGACCCTCAGCACCATTGTGGACCACGTTTCATCAATTGTCATACTGGATCCAACAGCTTCCACACAACATACCTTGTAGGCCACTTTTCATCAGATTTTCAGACTGGACCCACTCCACACATTTAAGCTCAACATATATCAAACTGAAACTTATAACCCCATAAATTCATTCATTAAATCATCAACCAATCAACCAACAACTTGATCTTTAATCAACATAATCAGCAGCATAATCAACATTCAAACAACCCAGATCTGTATGAATACATCATTGACAGATAGTAGTAAAATAGCAGAACAGATCAGACATTTCATTCCACATACTTCAGAAAAACCCTATATTTCATACGCGCTTTTACTTCACTGAACCTATGTATATACGCGCTTTCATAGAGACAAACCCGTGTATACTTCTGCACATATTTCAGAACTAATATCATATTCCATACGCGCTTTTGTTGAAGCCAACCCGCATATATACGCTCTTTCTCTGCCACGAACCTGCGTATAGATCTTCAAAATTTGTAGGGCTGCGCAATTCTTCAGAACAGATAAATAGCTCAGATCTTACCCTTCACTTCAGAAACATTTCGCCTCATCTCAGATCTAAGCATTCCATAAACAGATCTAGAGATCCCTCTTCATCATTTTCTTCATAGGTGCATTATTCATTTAGATCAATCAATAAATTGTTACCTTTTCATGCAGATATACTTCAAAGTGAAGTATTCATTAAAACCCAGACACATGCACACCCTTACACTATGATCTTCTTCTCCTTAAATAGATTTAGCTTTTACCAATACCATGAGCCAAAACCACACAACTTCCAATGGTATTATTGGACGTAATCAAATAAACCATACATCGCTCAATACTGTGTGCCAAAACCATGGTAATGCCCCTTGGTATTCTAATTTTGGAGCGCAAAAGGGCATATGCGACTTGTCACGTACATTTCCGCGTACATACGCTACTTATCCTTTACAAACCCGCATATTCTTTGTGACATACCATTTTAATCATTGCTCTGGCCCTTACAGGAATTCCTTTCTCCATTACATCTGAGCTTCTCTGTAGATACATAAGATTTACATCATTAATAAACTCATCAAGTCAGTTTCCATCAAGGACAACTTTATCCAGTAGGTTGCCATCAACTTCATCAAGTAGATTGCCATCAAGGACAACACATTGCATCATATTGCCAACAAAATTTTGTTGTTGTTCCACTATTTGATACTGTTTGATACTAGAGTAGTTCGGCAGTGCTCCACTAGAGGCAAAGGGCCCGGCCCTAGTGGATCCACTTGCCATCTGTATTATTATCTTTTGATTATAGTTGTGCATTGTTTGTATTTATTTTCATTACAGTTTCAAGTTTAATAGTTTACTGTTTTATTGATTTATAATATTGGTGTGTTGCATTGTTGAATTGCGTTGTCGTTCCTTTCCAATTTAACAAGAATCTTGATCCCTGTATAACTTATCTTGTTATGATTTAACATAGCTTCGTTGTTCAGCATCTACTGTTCCATTCTAGTTGTTGTTCCATTCCATTTTTTGTTTTTCTCTGATTGCTGTTCATTTCGAATTGTTGTTCAATAGAATTTGTTGTTCAATTCCATTAGACAGAGTTTGTTTTTCATTTCCATTGATGTTCAATTCCAGTAAAATAGATATGTTGTTCATTTCAGATAATTAATTTATAGTTTATTTCATACTTGAAAAGAATTTGGTTTTTCTTTTAAGAAGCTTTCTTGGTTTACTTTCATTAGCAACATTAGTGATTTAGTTCAGTTTCCATTTAATTTCTTTAGTGTGGAGTGTAAGATCATCAACTGTAAAGGACATTGGTTATTTCTACCTACGTTCTCAAATTCATTTTCTTGTTCTTATTTGATTTCATTTACATTAGTTGCCAAATGAAAGAGTTATTGCTACTGCATCCTTGACTGATGATTTCTAAGTGAAATGATTGAATTTTAGAACATTGAGTTTCATATTGTTGTAATTAGATTTCATTTTCAAGCATCAGTTTACTCTTGTATTTGAAAGATCTATACTAAATTTTAAAGAAACATTACTCTCTGGGATTATAGCGTGCACATACTGTGTACACTCTTGAAATAAGAGGACTTGCTCAGGTTGATAATTAATGTGGGATAAATAGGAATTTTAAAAGGCACCTTTTAGCACCCAACACCTACACTCTAGCATGATTCCTTGTTACTAGACCCACTCTACAGCTAGAGGGATCGTCTCTGTCCACAGAGAAGATTTACCTACATAACAAATTTTTCGTAAATTTAGTCTCTCAAGCCTGAAAAATGATAAAATAATGCAGGAGAGAACTCTATTGACCATGATTAGTCAACATATACCTTTTTTGTAAATATTCCATTTCAGTACGGAAAAGGGGTAAACTTATACTTAAGGGACGACTGTTCAGTTTCTTTAATGAGTTCGAATAGTCAAGTACTCTATGATCTTTTCATGTTTAGAAAGTCTGAAAAGGGCTTAAAAGAGAACTCCAGGGTTTCTCTTTTTTTTCATAATTTTTAGGAGCTCGAAAAAATGATAAAAGTGTACTCATCATCAAAATAATCCTTTTCACTTGATAAACTTGTTTTCTACACATAAACTCGAAAAAATTAAACATATATGTTTCTAATAAGTAAAAAAATTTGAAAAACAAATTTTTAAAGTGGAAAAAAAATAAAATAGTATTTTATTCGTTCAAAAAATCTTATAAAAAGCAGCTCAACAAAGTCATTTTTACCTTTTGTGTTCAGTGTTGAAAGTTGAGAGCTTTGGGCAAAAAACATTCCGGAGGTGATAACGGGAGAACCGACCGCTCAAATTGAAATTCGTCGAATCCAGGTAATCCACAACACTCTTCTCTTCATTTTAATATGTTTTCATTCTCTTTTTAAGTTTTTAAAATCATTTTTGGGGGGGTAAATGGTTCAAAATTTCGCCCACAAGGGTTCACAGGCCAGTCATTGGTTACCTGCGGACTACCATAGTTTATATGAAGGGTGTGTGCGGTGGTCCACACTGTCCCTATATAAAAACTACGGGGGTGCCGTAAGAAAATGAAATTGAATAATTATCTCAAAAATGGATAAATGTTTTTACTCTAATAACTTCTAACCATTAAATGTGTCCATTTTCGGGTTATTAATGTTGGAGTGGCAGGAACGCGAACATGAAGAGGTAGATGATATGGCCATGAATAATCTGGCTATAATGCGTGTTTTGAGAGATTCCGGTTTATACAAATTCTAGGCCATTCAGGGAATGAGGGCATAGGTAGAGCTAATGACCTGGCTAGTGAATAAATGGGACATTCAGGAACAATGCTTTATCATTGGAGATCACAAGCTAGAAATTGAGCTTGAAGACATCTAATTCCTCATTGGTTTACCCAAAAGAGGTGAACCAATCTCTTTGTTTGGGGCTAGGCAAGGTGGCATGCCTATCGCTAGATACAAACAAGAGTTCTATAACGAGGCAGTTGATCCCAAAGACAACCGGATAGACATAAAGACTATCATACATCTTGATCTTAAAGTTATTGCATTCACTATTACCAGATTATATGGGAGTTCATCTCTACACATGGTTACCAAGTCACAGATGCAGACAACTGTTGAATGCTATAGAGGCACTATCTTCAATTGGTGTGAAGGGGTGTTGACCAATATGAAGGGTCAAATGACCAGAACAAAGTGTTAGCCACCTATAAAATTTGTTATACCAAAAGGTGGCTAAATCATTTTAGGAGGCAAAGAACAAATTTTATTGCTAAAAAGTGTTATCTATTGAAGACTCTTGAAGGCCTCATTCCTCTATCCAAATCTTCCCTACTGTGCCCATTTTACACTATGAAATTCTACTTATTTCATGAGAAAAGACTACTGCAAATTCAACATTTTTCCCCTCTTTCCACTTCCAAAACTGACCTCATTTTACCCCTTTATTCTCCATATGGTCCTTCATTTTCACATTTTTTCCCTTTTCCCCTCCATATAAACCCTTAAAGTCCTTTGAAACACATTGAAAATCCGTGAAAATCCATGATTTATGTTTCAGGCTTTAGCCCCTTTCGGCTAAGCCCCCTAACTACTTTCTCTCTATGTGCCCGCACCTTAGAACCAGGTGTTAGACCCACAAAGCACCTATCGCATCGCAAAATCTGAGTGCATAAGTTATTTTTCCATGTTAAAAGCTCCGATGCCGATTAGCCCCGCACATTGTAACACCTGGTCATATTACTTTCCGTATACCCCATGGCCCTGCAGACGGGCGTGGGACCTTATTGTAAATAAATATTTCACCCCCTGAAGTATAAACCTTCGTCTATATCAATTTGTCATTTTTTATTATATCATAACGTTTTCCGCCAGTGCAAAATTCCATTCACTCTCCACCATCGATTTGATCTGTAGATCGACGGCGTATAATCTATTGCCCCGGTGGTCCCCGCCAGCCACTCACTGTTTTAAAATTTGGCGGAATCCATCGCACTGCTTCTGAGCGGGAGGCGGTTTTTTCTGTTTGGCAGCAATCAACCCCACCGGCTGACACATGGCCTCGAGCATTGTTGAAAAACCACCCTCATCGCGCATTAAAGTTTGGACGTGGAGTGAGCGCGATATTGATGCATGCCGTCCAATCTGAGGCCACCCATCGGATGGTGATCGCGCCTTGGAGAAGCCCGTGTGTTAGTATAAAGTACGACGCGTTTCATTAAAATTCTCCACCATTGATCTGATTTGCAGATTGACGGCCCAAAGCTCGATCGCTCTGTTTCCTCTCCCAGTCAGCAGTTACAGACCTGGGGGACTTTATACAGCATAATTTTATTAACCTTTTTGAAGTTCAGGCATGTTTTATAAGGTTTGTTGATACCCGATCTCAGCCGTTGATCTTGTGGGCTGGTCTCATCCGACGGCCCACGATCATCCCGAACCCCCAAATGCCATTTTTAACCATTTTTCGCCGAAACAAAGGCTTTTAGCCCATTTTCACTATTTTTCCAAATAAAGCGACTCTTTTGCTTTGACTATTCACCCTCGCTCCCAACCGTCGATCTTTGCGCGATCGACGACTCTGATTTAATTTCTCCTCCGCTCTCCTTTTTGACCTCTCCGACTAAATCCCAACCGTTGGATGATGCCATCCAACAACCACGCTCTCCCCACATGTCCTTCCAAAGAAGTTAGCCTATATATGTAGGATTTCATAACGTTTTCGTGTTTTGCAGGGTTTAAATGGTTTTTTCCGCTATGCTGAACGCAAATTCAAAGGCTGAGGGTGACGATCCTCCCGCCTTCGATTCATCAAAGGGAATCATCCATAGGATTCAAATACACATTTCATCAATAATTCGTAAGCCATTGATGCCATTCGATCCCTGTGTAGCCATGCACACCAAAAAACACAGTGAACCGAGCACAGTCAAAGAATATCAGTGTCGCAGACATAACATAGCATAATAGAAGATTGAAGACCGATTTGCGGGGATTACGGCTAAGAATGATTATCAAAATCCTAATCCCCAAATTAAAAACACAGTTTAAAGAAAATCATACGTGTTTTATCAGATAGAAGGCCTCCACCGCCACATCTGAGGCAAATTGATTCCTCCCAGCTACCATAGTGCCACCTGTGCCTCAAAGCATTCAAACAGAAGCAGAAGTTATTGATCAAGATCAGATATTTTCCTCAAGCACATCCGAATAGTTATTTCTTCCAAGGAACTTAATGTAAACATATCAACAGAGTAACTATTACACAATACAGAGCCTCAAAAGTCAAAAGAGCTCCCACCAAGCTTAAAATTTAACGTCAATTATTCAATACAGAGGACAGCTATGTAAGCTTCTTCATTGAGCCCCCCAAAGGCCAAGAAGCCATTAAGACTGTATTAATTATATTTGGAGATCTTTTTATCAGATCTCACCTCCTCATTCTTCTATAAAGACTACTGGAGAAGATGAGAAAGTGTTGGTTGGTTGATCACTTGCTGTAATATTGAAACTCTCTGAACTAATACATAGTCTGTTGAAGTTGAAGAAGAAACTGAAGTCTTGTAAGTACTGATGATATTGTTGCATGTTTGTTCTTGAGAAGGCTCTATCATCAGATCCATGAGCTTGGTTGTTGGTGAAGTATTCTAAATTATTTAATGTTTTTCCCCTATTTTCATTATGTTCCATAATTTCTTACCACAGTAGGATGAAATTTTTAGGCTAAGAAATGACTCCTGGAAGCACCTTAGACTTGTTCATCCTTCATTGTTTCATGTTTTCTTCTACTGAGGTATTTTAGAGTCTTTAATCTCTCTCTTTAGTCCTCATGCTTGTTTATTTCTATGACAGTTCGAAAAATTTGGTTTCAGCATGATTTATGGTTCTCCCTGCTTGTCTGCTGCCACTTAAAGGTTGTTTTTGAAGTCTCCCTTTGAAGTATTTCTGTTTATAGTAAGCCAAGGAGGTATGTTCTGATCTTGCCCTTTGTCCTTGCATAAATAGTTGTCTTAAAGGCCTTTATAGTTGTAATCATAGATGTGTTAGGTGTTCCCTCTTCTATGACTGCAATTATCAGTGAAATCTTTTATGTTTTCTAAGTCATTTGAAATAAAATCTTTGAGGAAATAGGGTGTTCCCCGAATCTTAGATTTCAATTTAAAAGTTGTTTTGAAATAATTATTTGCTTAAAGGTGTGATTTGTAGAATTCATGGTTAGCCCTGTCTATCAAATAGCTCTTTATAGTTCAAATTGTGTTTTCAAATTCCCTTTGTTGAGAATTAAACTTCTCTTTCTAAATCATTGATGTCCATCTCATTCCAAAACCAAAGGATCCTATGGCCAAGTGAGATTTGCCCTCTGATATCCCATATCCATTCATGAGTATGATATGACCTCTTCTTGACTCCATTCCCCAATGAACCAGATGTTTCTCCATTCTATATATCTTTCCTAGACCTTTCATGTTCTGTTGTATCAATTCAACCAAACAAATAAACAAACACCTGCACTTAATAACTAGTCTAAAACCAATACTCAAAGCACACAAGATAAACCTTTGCAAACAAACATTTGAGAGATCCCTCTCTGAGAACAGGGGGAATAGATCTTGTAACTCTAAAGATTGGTTCTAATGTTTCCTTGTCTTTTGATTTTCCAAACTATCAAAACACGGGACACTAACATAATGGCGATCACGGTGGGACGTTGAGTAAAATATTCAAAATTAAAACACTCACTGTCCAGTATAAAATAAGTAACCTTCTTCAAGCACTACCTAGCATAATGGTAATCATGATATGACTTTTTTGAATAAGAGACAAACTAAGTAACCCTTAGTATTCTCATCAAACCTTATCAAACCTTGAAGGAATCAGTTACCAAGCCATAAGAGTGAACTCTGTATGATTAAGCACCTTAGCTAAGCGTTAAATCAGATTTAGGACACTCTCATAACCTGTAAGACCAAAATAACTCAGAAAAACCCAAAAAATTTCAGTTTGGCTTCATAATAAACATGGTGGTGGAACCATCCGATATTTTACCTTCATAGAAGCTAAATAGTTTCCACTTGGCGACTCCACTAGCCCCAGTAGGCCTATTACTCATCTAGGTTCGCAAGTCTCTTTAGGACTATGTTAACCAGCCTATAAGAAGTTTAGAAGCCTAGTCCCATACTAGATAAGACATCGTGAGAGGTGAAATTCCCAAAAACAGTCCCTAAAACCTCAACCTCTCTCATTTTTGAAGAATAGTCTGGCTTCACATAGGATCAACACTAGATCCCATCCAGACCAGAATCCTCCTTTAATCGTTGACAATCCAGAGAGAATTCGGTGTCAGACTTCTAACTCTGGAAAATCAGCTGCTAATAGTAGCCTCTTAAGAAAAAATCTTTCCCTAAAAACCTTGTTGTTTTGGAGGATTCACACATTGATTTACATCATACAAAGAACATATTTAGAACTAGATCTCAAGGTGATTTAAGCCAAATTGACCTCGATATTATAGATTTGCAACAAAGCTTTAGTAGAGAAGCCTCACCTTCCACTCCTCTTGATTCCCAGCTTCTTCATCACTTTAGTCTTTTTCATAACAAGTCTTCTCAAAGTCAGTTTGCTGGCCCAAGTATTTCTTCCACTCCAATTCATACTACCACTATGCAAAACACTCCTGTTCAGCCCACTTTCACTCCAGTAAATCCACCTCATGTAAATCCACCCTTATTTCCAGCTATGGCAACATGGTATGGCCCATTAGTGTTACCACAACCTCTACTTACCCTACCAAATGATTACCAATCCAAAATTCCTCATTTCACTGGAAAAGAGTCTACAACAGCTCAACATCATGTAGATAGGATGGAAGATGCTTTTGATTACATGGAGATAGAAGAAGAAACTGTGAAGATGAGGATCTTCACCCAAAGTTTAGGAGGAGATGTAAAGAAATGGTTCAAAAACTTACCTCCTAACAACATAAATGATCTCCCTACCTTGCATCAAGCATTCATCAAAAAATGGGAACTCAAAAAGAAACCTCTCCAAATACTAGCAGAATATAGCAGCCTCAAGATAAATCAAGGGGAGAGTGTTCATGACTACTCCACTAGGTTCAATAGCGTTTACAATGCTCTTCCACCTCACATGAAACCTCCTCAAGGCATGGCCTTAGTAAGGTATCCCGAAGGCCTTGATGCTGAAATGACTTATCAGTTAAGGGAGAGAGACTAATTAACCTTAGAAGACATGCAGAAAGGAGCTATGAGCATAGAAGCAAACATAATTGAGAAAAGAAATAGGTTGAGATTAGAGAAGAGGGTAACTTATAAAGATGACCCGCTACCTTCAACCTCAACTTTTGACACAAGAATTGACAACCTAGTGAAGGTAATGGAGAGGATGCTTGAGTAGATCAATTTAAATGAGAGAGTGCCACCAAGAGAACCTCAAAATAACCAAAACAGAAATAGAAATCAGAATTATAGAAGAGAAAACAATCAAGATAAGCAAAAAGAAAGTGACCAACAGATTAGACCTCCCTTCCAACAGAACTATGTGGATCAATATGAGGAAGATAGGGAGATGGAAATGTTGGGAGAAGCTCATGTAAAATTGATTGGATCAGACAGTGGGGATGATGTTTTCCTCACTGAAGAAGAACAAGGTTTTTTCTCTTATGATCAAAATACAAACACCTATGAAGATTCTGATGACTATAGATTGGGGTTTGAAAATGCAATCATGGACATGCACAAACAATACAATCCTAGGAGCAAGGGGAACATAGATAATTCAAAGGATAAGAACACTAATACTGCTATCAAGAAAAACACAGAAACTCAGCCTAAGAAGATAGCAGACAAACCCATAATTTTGGCTAAAAAACCAGATTTTAACAAAGAGAAAAACATCCAGCCAAATATAGAGCAGAGTACTCCTAGCACTTCAGCTGACAGTCCTAATAAAACTGTCCCAATTACCAGTCCAAACAAGGTTCAGCAAATCAAAATTGCTGAAAAGAATTCAATTGAAAAAACAGATGTAAATATGAACAAGTCAATTGTTCCTTTCAGCCTTGAGGGAGAGATCGCTAAGATAAAAATTACCATTCCCCTAGTTGAACTAGTAACCCAAGAAGTGTACAAAAACCAAGTTTTGAAAGCTTTGAACTTAGGAAGTGATACTGACACCTTAAACTTGACAGATGAAAAACCTGAGTTGTTGTTTGGTCCAGAAGTTGAAGGAAAATATAAATAAGGGCTTGTCCCTCCCTTCTATGTTAGCTTGAACATACACGAGAAAATTTTACACAACGCCATGTTAGATTTAGGAGCTTCACACAATCTAATGCCCAAGGTGGTAATGGAAAGATTAGGCTTAGATATTACTAAACCATACGAAGATTTGTATTCCTTTGACTCAAGAAGAGTCAAATGTTTGGGTTTAATTAAAGATTTGTGTGTTAACCTATCCCAAATCCCTGCTAAGAGTTTATTCATGGACATAGTGGTAGCTGAAATTCCCCCTAAGTATGCCATGCTCTTATCAAGATATTGTGGAGCCAAGCTCCAGGGAAGCCTTCTAATGGACATGTCTTATGCCACCATCCCTGTTTTTAACCAAAACATAAGACTATACAGGGAATCTCACATGAAGTACATGGTGAGCAATATAGACAAAACAAAAAACTCTCCAATCTATTCTATTCAATAAAGTTTAGATTCCTTTATCTTATGTAACAAAGATGAAATCACTCAGCAAGATAAGGAAAACGTAGACCCAATCAATTCACCAGAACAATCAAGTCTTCCCTCTAATCAAATTCAAAACATTGACAATCAATAGCAACAAGAAAATGAAAATGAGCCAAATATACTTTGGACAATAAACTTTGATGGATCCTGTAATAAAGCAAGTGCAGGGGTAAGTGTTTGGATTCAAATACGAATCAGAGTTTTTCATATAAATTATATTTCCCATGCACTAACAATATTTCTGAGTATGAAGCACTTCTCCTAGGCTTACAATTGCTTAAACAACTAGAAGCCCAGAGGATTTCAATCTTAGGATATTTTGAACTTATCATAAGACAAATCAAAGGAGAATACTCAGCTAGAAATCCAAGGCTTAGGGAATATTAGAACGTTGCCCTTGATTTATTAAAAACCTTTGAAAAGTATGAACTTATTTTCATTCCTAGAGCACTAAATCATATAGCAAATGAACTCGCCTTCAATGCCAGCAACTACCAAATACCTTAGATAAATGAACAGCTTAGCGTAAAGGTAAAACACAGACCCGCTATTCCTGATAACGAAGATCATTGTAAAGTGTTTGATTTTGACAAACACATAGATGATTTCTTAAAATCAGAAAACAATTTTGACATGCCAATATCAGAAACCAGCCATAAAGAAAACTGTTTATATATTGAAAAAATCCCAGAAGTTGAAAGGACATATTCTGTTGATATAAATAATTATGAGAACCCTTTTGAAGCAGAGATAATTGACAGCACAGACCAAGAAGACTTGGAAGTTTTCCAATGAAAAAATGATAAAATTCCAAGAGGTCTCACACCTTTAGAACACCTTTTTGATTTTAACGATGTTGCCAAAGAACTGAGAATGGAGCCTGTGGAAATGAATGTAGAAGAGCATAACATAGGCAGTCTAGCAGAACCCAAGATGATCAAACTGTCTAGCACCCTCCCAGCTCACATAAAATTTCAATACATAGAGTTGTTTAAAGAGTTTAAGGATGTTTTCGCTTGGGCATACACAGATCTGAGGTCTTATGATACTAGCATCATCCAGCACAAGATTCCCCTTAAGGAAAATCAAAAGCCTTTAAAAAAAAAATTAGGAGAATAAATCCACTTTTGTTGCCTTTAGTTAAAGCCGAGATTGAAAAGATGCATGATGCTGGGATCATTGTACCAATTAGATTTTCAAAATGGGTATCAAACTTAGTTTCTGTTAGAAAGAAAACAGGGGAAATCAGACTCTGTATTGACTTCCGAAATTTAAATAGAGTCTCCTTAAAATACAACTACCTCTCACCCAAGATGGAACATATACTTCAAAGGGTGGTTGGGTTAAAAAGGATATCCCTCCTAGATGGGTTCTTGGGTTACAACCAGGTGTTAGTGCTTCCAAGTGATCAAATCAAAACTGCTTTTACCACACCTTAGGGCACCTTTATGTATGTCAAAATGCCTTTCGAATTAATGAATGCAGGGGCCACTTTCCAAAGGGCCATGGAAATAGCCTTTTCTGAAGAGATTGGCTATTTTATAATAATTTACCTTGATGACATAACCGTATTCTCAAAAACTGATGAAGAACATTTGATTCACTTGAGGAAATTTTTTGAGAAGTGTAGGAAATTTGGCTTGTCATGGAATCCCAAGAAAACACTCTTTGGTCTCCAAGAAGGTAAACTTCTTGGCCATATAATTTCAGAAGAGGGAATCAAAATAGACCCTACAAGGATAGATGGCATATTACAAATTAGCCATCCAAGAAGCCTCAAAGAATTACAATCTTTCATTGGAAAGATTATTTTTCTGAGGAGGTTCATCCCCAATCTTGCTGAGCTATTAAAAAACATTACAAACATGCTTAAGAAAGATGTCAGTGTAAAATGGAATTTTCCATCTAAACAATCATTCGAACTGGTCAAACAAGCTCTTACTCAAACACCAGTCCTGATTAGTCCAGATTTTACCAAAGACTTTTACATCTTTTCTTTTGCATCTGAGCATACAATAATTGCAATTTTACTTCAAAAGAATGACTTGGGGCAAGAACAACCAATATCCTTCTTTAGTAGGGCCTTAATATATGCTCCTCTCAAATATAACATCATGGAGAAGCAAGCCTTAGAATTAGTGAAAGCTTAAATAGACTTTAGGGTCTATATTTTGCACTCTCACATAATTGCTTTTGTTCCACATACTGTTGTCAAGGATAGCCAAGACCCTGATGGTAAAAGGGGAAAATGGATTGCAACTATTCTTGAGTATGACTTAAAAATCAGGCCCACCAAACTAGTTAAAGGGCAAGGATTACCAAAAATTATGGTTGATTCTAACTACCAAGCACTAGACATGAATATGGTAGATGTGTTGGAAGAAATAGAAGAATCTACTGCTCCTTTTATTGAAGAAATATTTCTGAATTCTCCTTGGTATGTTGACATCATTTATGTGCTTTTATATATAAATGCTCCTCCTTCTTTGTCTAAGACTAAAGCTAGATTTTTTAAACAAAAAGCTTTGAGTTTTTGCATCTTATATGGGGTATTATACTGGAAAAATGTTGTTGGAATTTTGCTTAAATATTTACTTGAAGATGATGCAGGAAAAATCATGCATGAATTGCGTGACGGAGAATGTGGAGGACACCTCTACTGGAAGGCCACAACGAACAAAAATCTTATATCTAGTTACTATTGGCATATCCTTTTCCCAGACACTCAAAAGCTAGTCATGTCTTGCCATAAATGTCAAATTTTTGATGGCAAGAGAAAACTTCTTCCCTTACCCTTACATCCTATCAGAGTTGAGGCACCTTTTCAACAATGGGGTCTAGACTTCATTGGGGAAATCCACCCATCCTCCTCAGCTCAACATAAGTGGATCCTCATGGCCACTGACTTCTTTACCAAGTGGATAGAAGCTATACCGTCCAGGAATGTTAATGACTCCGTCATTATCATTTTTCTTGAAACAAATATCCTATCCAGATTTGGTTGTCCCAGGAAAATCATAACAGACAATGCTGCTACTTTTAAGTCTAAGAAGATGGTTGATTTCTGTTACAAATACCACATAACCTTGGGCCATTCCACTGCCTACTATCCCCAAGGAAATGGATTAGTTGAATCTTCTAAAAAGAGTCTCATCAATATGATCAAAAAATTGTTGGAACAAAATCAGAAATCATGGCACAGTAAACTATTTCATGCCTTATGGGCTGATAGGTTAACTACAAAGAAATCAATAAATATGTCCCCCCATCAGCTATTTTATGGCATGGATGCAGTCTTTACCACCTCGTTAGGAGTGCTAGTCATGAATCTCCTTCAATAAGTACAGGCTGAAGAGGATGATATGCAGAGGAGAATCAATCAAACTATCCATTTACAGCATACCAGAGAAGAAGTCTATGAAAGAGCGCAGTTAGTCCAAGAAAATATGAAGAAGCTATTCGATAAGAGGACTAAAGTAGAGAATTTCCTAGTTGGAAATGTTGTTCTTAAGTGGGATTCAAGAAGAGAAGAGAAGGGAAAACATGGCAAGTTTGAGAACTTGTGGAAAGGGCCATTTATTATCCATGCTGAGGGGTCACAATGCATTTTTCATGAAAGAATTGAGTGGAGAAGATCTTTATGGAGGTCCTGTCAATGGCAGAATGCTAAATAATTACTTCTTCTAGGAATCATAAGTTTCAAAGCATTTTATTTTTCATTGTAAGTATCATAGTCTGAACATTGCATTCAAAGTTATAAAAATAAAAATACAAAAACAAAGAAAAGAAAGAAAAGAGGGCAGATTGTGAAAACAAGAAAGGTATAGCCCCGTACCAAAAATAGAAACAAATATGAAAGTGTGCAAGCTCAAATGACACTCATGGAGAACAAACTTCTAGTTATTCAAACAGCCTAATCTTGACTAATTGGTTTTAAATTTTCTACTAATAGGATAGTGAATTCGATTTGCCAAACTGTTTAAACTTGGCTTATCAGTAGATAGTTTAGGATAGAAATTAAAGGTTCAAACATGCTCAAAATATGAACCTAAGTTTTCAAAGGGAATGAATCAAATCTGTTTCAAATTTTGAGTCAAGAAAGATGTAAATCTGGTTCCAGTTAGTTCAAAATCTGAACCAGTTAACAAAGGAAAGACGACTCAAAACAAAATTCAAAACAGAGCTGTAAAAAGGGGGAAGGAAATGCTTTGAAATTTCAGATCTCAAGCCTTCCATTTTGTTTTTAATTTTCTGCAGAATAAATTTCTATGTGCACCTTGTTTTTATGCCATAGATCACAGCAAGTCAAACAGCTTAATCTTGACTTGGCTATTTTTAAATTTCTGTTGTAGAATTTAGTGAATAAAATCTGTTGGACAGTTTAATCCCAACAGATGGTAGATTAGGTAGAGAATCATATGGGCTCAACTGTTCAATATGAGTCCATGGAAAAATAAGGAGTAGAAATAGATTATATTTCCTGCTTTCAAAAGAATAAAATGTTGTAAAAGAGTTTTCCAATCCAAGTGCACTCTAAAGAAGAACAAATGTTAGATCTGTAGGATTGGGTAAGTAGAAAGCTTGTTGATGAAAGATCCATTGTTTTTATGGCTGCTAATATGTTTTTAGAGCAATATCATTCCAAAAAAAGAAAGGCAGCCCAGTGAATGAGGCAACTGATCAACCTCCCAGAGAATGCAAATCTGAAAGTTCTTGATGCCTTCAAGAAGGCATCATCCCCAAGTGGAACCACTGTTAGCCACCTATAAAATTTGTTATACCAAAAGGTGGCTAAATCATTTTAGGAGCCTTCAAAGAACAAATTTTATTGCTAAAAAGTTTTATCTATTGAAGACTCTTGAAGGCCTCATTCCTCTGTCCAAATCTTCCCTACTGTGCCCATTTTAGACTATGAAATTCTGCTTATTTCATGAGCAAAGACTACTGCAAATTCAACATTTTTCCCCTCTTTCCACTTCCAAAACTGACCTCATTTTACCCCTTTATTCTCCATATGATCCTTCATTTTCACATTTTTTCCCTTTTCCCCTCCATAGAAACCCTTAACATCCTTTGAAACACATTGAAAATCCGTGAAAATCCATGATTTATGTTTCAAGCTTTAGCCCCTTTTGGCTAAGCCCCCTAACTACTTTCTCTCCATGTGCCCACACCTTAGAACCAGGTGTTAGACCCACAAAGCACATATCGCATTGTAAAATCTGAGTGCATAAGTTCTTTTACCATGTTAAAAGCTCCGATGTCGATTAGCCCCGCGCATTGTAACCCTTGGTCATATTACTTTCCATATACCCCATGGCCCTGCAGACGGGCGTGGGGCCTTATTGTAAATAAATATTTTGCCCCCTGAAGTATAAACCTTCATCTATATTAATTTGTCATTTTTTATTATATCATAACATTTTCCGCCAGTGAAAAATTCCATTCAGTACTCTCCACCATCGATCTGATCTGTAGATCGACGGCGTACAATCTATTTCCCTGGTGGTCCCCGCCAGCCACTCACTGTTTAAAAATCTAGTGGAATCCATCGCAACGCTTCTGAGCGGGAGGCGGTTTTTTTCGTTTGGCAACAATCAACCCCGCCGGCTGACACATGGCCTCTAGCACTGTTGAAAAACCACCCTCATCACGCATTAAAGTTTGGACGTGGAGTGAGCGCGATATTTATGCGCGCCGTCCGATCTGAGGTCACCCATCGGATGGTGATCGCACCCTAGAGAAGCCCGTGTGTTAGTCTAAAGTACGGCGCGTTTCATTAAACTTCTCCACCATCGATCTGATTTGCAGATCGACGGCCCAAAGCTCGATCGCTCTCTTTCCTCTCGCAGTCAGCAGTTATAGACCCGGGGGACTTATACAACATAATTTTATTAACCTTTTTGAAGTCCGGGCATGTTTTATAAGGTTTGTTGATACCCGATCTCAGCCATTGATCTTGTGGGCCGGTCTCATTCGACGGCCCACGATCATCCCGAACCCCCAAACGCCATTTTTAACCATTTTTCGCTAAAACAAAGGTTTTTAGCCCATTTTCACCATTTTTCCAAATAAAGCGACTCTTTCACTTTGACTATTCGCCCTCACTCCCAACCGTCGATCTTTGCGCGATCGACGACTCCAATTTAATTTCTCCTCTTCTCTCCTTTATGACCTATCTGACTAAATCCCGACCGTTGGATGATGCCATCCAACAGCCTGGATGATGCCATCCAATGGCCACGCTATCCCCACATGTCCTTCCAAAGCAGTTAGCCTATATATGCAGGATTTCATAACATTTTCGTGTTTTGCAAGGTTTAAATGGTTTTTTCAGCTATGCTGAAGGAAAATTCAAAGGCTGAGGGTGACGATCCTCCCGCCTTCGATTCATCAAAGGGAATCATCCGTAGGATTCAAATACACGTTTTGTCAATAATTCATAAGGCATTGATGCCATTCGATCCCTGTGCAGCCCTGCACACCAACAAACACAGTGAATCGAGCACAGTCAAAGAATATTAGTGTCGCAGACAGAACATAGCATAATAGAATATTGAAGACCGATTTGCGGGGATTACGGCTAAGAATGATTATCAAAAGCCTAATCCCCAAATTAAAAACACAGGTTAAAGAAAATCATACGTGTTTTATCAGACAGAAGGCCTCCACCGCCACATCTGAGGAAAATTGATTCCTCCCAGCTACCATAGTGCCACCTGTGCCTCAAAGCATTCAAACAGAAGCATAAGTTATTGATCAAGATCAGATATTTTCCTCAAGCACATCCGAATAGTTATTTCTTCCAAGGAACTTAATGTAAAAATATCAACAGAGTAACTATTACACAATACAGAGCCTCAAAAGTCAAAAGAGCTCCCACCAAGCTTAAAAGTTAACGTCAATTATTCAATACAGAGGACACCTATGTAAGCTTCTTCATTGAGCCCCCCAAAGGCCAAGAAGCCATTAAGACTGTATTAATTATCTTTGGAGATCTTTTTATCAGATCTCACCTCCTCATTCTTATATAAATACTACAAGAGAATATGAGAAAGTGTTGGTTAGTTGATCACTTTATGTAATATTGAAACTCTCTGAACTAATACATAGTCTGTTGAAGTTGAAGAAGAAACTGAAGTCTTGGAAGTCCTGATGATATTGTTGCATGTTTGTTCTTGAGAAGGCTCTATCATCAAATCCATGAGCTTGGCTGTTGGTGAAGTATTCTAAATTGTTTAATGTTTTTCCCCTATTTTCATTATGTTCCATAATTTCTTACTACAGTAGGATGAAAGTTTTAGGCTAAGAAATGACTCCTGGAAGCACCTTAGACATGTTCATCCTTCACTGTTTCATGTTTTCTTCTACTGAGGTATTTTAGAGTCTTTAATCTATCTCTTTAGTCCTCATGCTTGTTTATTTCTATGACAGTTCGAAAAATTTGGTTTCAGCATGATTTACGGTTCTCCCTGCTTGTTTGCTCCCACTTAAAGGCTGTTTTTGAAGTCTTCCTTTGAAGTATTTATGTTTATAGTAAGCCAAGGAGGTATGTTTTGATATTTCCCTTTTTCCTTGCATAAATAGTTGTCTTAAAGGTCTTTATAGTTGTAATCATAGATGTGTTAGGTGTTCCCTCTTCTATTACTGCAATTATCAGTGAAATATTTTATGTTTTCTAAGTCATTTGAAATAAAATCTTTGAGGAAACAGGGTGTTCCCCAAATCTTAGATTTCATTTTAAAAGTTGTTTTGAAATAATTATTTGCTTAAAGGTGTGATTTGTAGAATTCATGGTTAGCCCTATCTATCAAATAGCTCTTTATAGTTCAAATTGTGTTTTCAAATTCCCTTTGTTGAGAATTAAACTTCTCTTTCTAAATCATTGATGTCCATCTCATTCCAAAACCAAAGGATCCTGTGGCCAAGTTAGATTTTCCCTCTGATATCCCATATCCATTCATGAGTATGCTATGACCTCTTCTTGACTCCATTACCCAATGAACCAGATGTTTCTCCATTCTATATATCTTTCCTAGACCTTTCATGTTCTGTTGTATCAATTCAACCAAACAAATAAACAAACACCTGCACTTAATAACTAGTCTAAAACCAATACTCAAAGCACACAAGATAAACCTTTGCAAACAAACATTTGAGAGATCCCTCTCTGAGAACAGGAGGACTAGATCCTGTAACTCTAAAGATTGGTTCTAATGTTGCCTTGTCTTTTGACTTGCAAAACTATCAAAACACAGAACACCAACACAAAGAACGCAAAGTGAAAAAACTTTGGGTATGGTGCTATCTTGGTATGTTTTGCTTTGGATAGAATTCCATCTCTCGCCCCTCAGCTGATCTATGTTGATCATGGTGAACTCATAGATCCTTTCATGGTTTGTTGGGTTGCATTTATGTCCCGTCATGGTGGTGATGGTTGTATAGTAGTCCGGTTTACCCCAACATATTTTCATTGGTTGGAAAACCAAATTTTTTCTATCAAGGATTTTCCATATGTAGGCATAGACTTTCGAGGAGATCCTGAGATGTCCTTACCTCCAAGGACATAATGCGATGATTCAGGTAATTGAATTATTTTGAGGTGTTTTAATTCTAATTTTTGTTTGTTTTTTAATCGTCCAATAATAATAACAAAAATTAAAATGCATATCTAAGCCGACGAAGACTAGCCAATCTCCGCCGCTTCGAGAGGAAGCGAACAGATCTTATTGCACTGCTAGAGAACTAGGTAGCAGAGATTCTCACTGATTTAGAGAAAAATCTGGAGAGGTTGAATAGAGACATTCCAGAGACTACGATGGATGATATTCCTCTTCGTCTCCAGAGGCATGTCATTGGCGTTCCTGGCCAGTTTCGGAGATACCTGCATAGAGTGGCACAGGCTATAGTATATTATCAAAATCATCACCATGGATAGTGGATGATTATCGCAGACTATTGTATTTTTGTTTTTTGTATCACTATCTTTCAGATCATAATGTGTTTTAAACCTATGGTCTTATATGATGTAATATTTTTTTAAACAAAAACTCTATCTATGATATGACTACTTTCGACGGCTATCTTGTTCAACACTTATCGAATGTTGTTTTAATTTACTATTTTAATATCACAAATGTCTATTTATAACATTATTATCTAATGCATCAGCCAATGTATTTAAAATTCTCGGAATGTGTTGATATTCGATGTAATAAAATTTCATTTCCATGAGACAAACCTTCAAGAATAATCTCAGTAACACTGGATTTTTAATTGCGTATACTCTATTTAAATGTAATACAATGAGTTCTGAATCTAACCTAAGGATCAAACACCGAATGCCAAATGAAATGGCATCATATAATAACTCAATCACTGTGCTATACTCTGCAACATTATTCGTTGTTTGACCAAGGCTCATCCCATGCATAGAAACTAACTCATCGATAGGTGAATAGATAACCAAGCTGCGAAAGAGATATTTTGTGTATTACGACAGGCACCATCAGCAAAACCAATGTACGCTTGAAGGAACGTCGACATCTGCAATATCAAGAGTAATCAAGATAAGCAGGGATATTAGTCAATGCAAACTTAAACTAGACACACTTATCTAATCTAAATTAGCTAACCTAGAAAAATAACTAATGTACAGGTGAGATATTCACACAAAAAATAAAGCATAATATCTCTTCAGATAAATTCCATTTCTGGGTTTATCTAAAGAGACCCCGTCATAATCAATCAATTCATAAGCCCCTTTTGCAAGTACTCGCTTGACAATATAAGGACCATGCCACATAGGTTAAAATTTCCCAGCTCCTAGATTATCATTAGCTTGGTCATATACCAATACTAGGTCACCCTCTAAAAAAACACGAGGTGTAACACTTTGATCATACTGAGCTTTAATGCGTTTTTTATGAGCTTCGGCTGCTAATGCAATGGTGCACCGAGTCTCATCTAATTGTGCTAGGTACAAAAGCGTTTTTCCTCCTCAGAGGTAGCTCGTAGTAATTCTATGGCTAATTGGAGTGATGGTATTTTTCATTCAATCGGTAACACAGCTTTTAAACCGTAGACGAGTTGAAAATGAGTGAAACCTATTGCAGTTTTTGCTGAGGTTCGATATACCCAAAGTGCTAACAAAAGCATAGTATGCAAATTCGATTTATGAATTTCGATTATCCTTTTAATCATAGTGGTTAAAACTTTATTAATGGCTTCAACCTAAAAATTAGCCTGTGGGTGATATGGAGTAGAGTTATCATGGTGCAGGCCAATTGGTCAGAAATTTCAGTCATCATAATGTTTCGAAAAAGGCTCCCATGGTCATTACTGATAGCTTGGGGTACACCGAATTGAGCAATCATGTGATTGAATACAAATGTAGTTGACATTTTTCCATCTACCAAAAATGTATGCATCGCCTAGGCCCGTTTGGTAAAATAATCTACTGCAAGAATAATATACCCATGCCCCCCAGCTAAGTGAGGGTTACATGCAATGAAATCAATGCCCCATTTTTCTAAAGAACCGACAGCAATTATGGGGTGAATAGGAGCTGGTGGTGCATTCATTTTTTGATCAAAAATCTGACAGATGTGGTATTTTCAGACCGCAAGAATGAAATCTTTGAATAACAAAGGCCAAAAATAACCAGCGCGCAATATATTTTGGGTTGTGGCATACCCAAACATATGACCACCACACACTCTAGAATGAAATCCATTTAAAACTCGTTCAGCCTCTTCATGGGTTAAACATCATTGAAATACAGAATTCGCACCGCAACGATAAAGCGTGTCTCCAACAATATTGTATTACTGAGACTATTAACGAATCTTTTGTCAATGTGAATGTGAAAGTTCAGGCTGAAAATTTTGGGTTTGGAGATAAATGATTATATCTCCATACCAAGGATCTAGCGTATAGATACGAAACAGAGATTCATCAGCGATTGGATGCTCTACCACAGTTTCTGTCTAAGTATTTAGGAAGTCACACATAAGTTTGGCGAACACTAGTGATTTCTCTGACTTGGATTTTTCAAATTCAAAATCAAACTCCTGAAGGATAATTATCCATTTAGAGTATTTTACCTCGAGAAATTGCTTACTCAGAATATACATCATCGGGTTGCAATTAGAGATCACAATTTTTTTTCGTAACAAAATGTAATGACGAAATCGTTGGACATATTGAACTGTTGCCAAGGCCAATTTCTCCACATGCGAGTATTTAATCTCTGTTGGATTGAGATTCCAACTTAGATAGTAAATCACATGCTCGTTGTGGAATTCATCCTCCTGAACTAATACAATTCCAATAGTGGAATCAGAGGCTGCTAAGTATAAAAAGTAATCCTGGTTGTAATTTGGTGGATGCAGTAACAGTGCATGGGTCAACATGTATTTTAGAGCATCAAAAGACTGATCAGCGATCTCATCCCAGATAGAAGGAACATTCTATTTCAAAAGCCTGGTAAAACCTTTGGTTAACGCAACATAGTTCTGGATAAATCTACGCAGAAATTTTGCTTTCCCTTGCAAACTTTGGAGTTGGCGAAGTGTGGAAGGAGGAGGTAAATTGATAATGGCCTCAACCTTCGAAGGGTCGACACAAATTCCTTCTTTCTAAATGAAAAATCCCAGTAATCTACCAGATTTTACACAGAAAACACACTTGTGCGAATTCAAGCGAATCTTATAATACCTACATCTCATAAAAATTGCTCGTAAGTGAGTAGGATGATCTTCCCTATGTAATGAATGAGCAGGTAAATCATCGAGATAAGGTTGCACAATGTGTTTAATGTCATGAAAATCACAGGACATTTCCCTTTGAAAAGTCGCCCCAGCATTCTTCAATCCAAAAGGTAGTTTACAATAAGCAAATTTTCCCCAAGGACAAATTAATGTTGTTTTTGGTTGATTAGCAGGGAGTATGTTGATTTGATTGCATCCGGAAAATCCATCCATAGATGAATAAATTTCATTTCCGACACAATCGTCAATATTTTGGTCGATATAAGGGGTTGGATAATTCTCCTTGGGACAAGCTTTGTTAATACCCCTATAATCGACACATACTCGAATTGTTCCTTGTTTTTTAGTAACAGGAACGATATTAGATACCCAATCCGTTAAAAGGATCGGATAAATAAAACCTGCTTTCAGTAATTTCTCAACTTTGGCTTTGATAGCGGCAGCGTTTCGTGGATGTATCGGACATAATTTTTGTCTGATCGGTTTAGCATGCGGGTAAGTTTTGATTTCATGAACGAAAATTTTGGGATCAATTTCTGGAATTTCTTCATAAGACCAAGCAAATATGTTGAGGAATTCTTGAAATAGGGCCTTATATGTAGCAATTTCATCTAATGTACAAGAGGAACCTATATGAATGTTTTCAATAATTCCGGGTGTTGGCCACCTATAAAATTTGTTCTATCAAAAGGTGACCAAAACATTTGTTGGAGCCTTCAAGAAATAGTTTCATTGCCAAATGTTGTATCTTGAAGCCTCTGGAAGATCTCATGCCCATATCTAAAAATTCTTCACTACTGTTTCCCTTCAGAACTCAGAAATTCTACTAAAAATTCCATGAGAGAACTACTGCAAAATCCCCTTTCCTCCCCTTCCTTCACTCACAAGCTAACCTTCATTTTTACTCTTTTTCCCCATAATTTTCCTCTGATTTCCATTTTTCCTCATTTTTCCCTTCATATAATCCACCTGGCATAGTTTAAAACTCCTTTTTAAACTATAGCGAAACCCTTGAATTCCTTTGAAAACCAGAGAAAATCATGAAAAAACCCATTTTGTATTAAGGGTTTAAGCCCCTTTGGGCCAAGTCTCAACCACTTCCCCACCGTATGCCCATGGTGCTAAGACCAAGCGCTAAGCCTTTCGGTGCTTATCGCATCAGAGAAAATCCAAATCGCGCAAGTATGTTTTCATTGTGTTGACAAAAGTTCCGATGTGATTGGCCCTGTGTGTCGCAGCCCCCGATCATGTTGTTACCTTATATAACCCTTTGGGCCCGCAATCGGGCTCTAAACCTTTTTGAAAATCCATATCTAGTCCGTTATTTCTTTCATAAATCCAAAAACCCTTTTACCCAAAGTTTGGTCTAACGTGCCCATACAATGCTTTTTATAATATAAAAATGGTTAGATCAAAAAGACCAATGCGCAATCGCATCAGAGAAATCCGAATGGGTTGATTGAAAGACCGGGCCTGAAAGCTCCGATTGCAATTGGCCCTTGATATATAAACCCTGCCCCCTTCGCTTTCATGCCATGCAACCTACACCCCGGGACCAAGTGTTGAAGTCCCGAAGCGCTTAATCGCATCGCAAGTTTCGAATGGGTTGATTGAAAGACCGGGACCGAAGCTCCGATTGCGATTGGCCCTTGTTATATAAAGCCTAGAGCCCATTGTATTCCATACATCCAGCAGCCCCACAATTAGGCGTTAGCCACTTTATATATATATATATATATTCCGCCCCGATCCACTAAAACCTTTGTTTTATTTAAATATTGTGGATTTTTCATAAAGTGTAAAGGTTTCCGTCGGTACAAAGTTGAAAAGATATTTACCGTTGATCTAAAGCTGATCAAAGGCCTACGCAAAATCGTAAAGTTTCAATCGCATACCTGTGTTTGTCCCCCCGATCGCCCATCCCTCCGATTCATTCCCCGCCATTGATCTGATCCTCAGATAAACGGTCATCGCTTAATCGCATCGCAAAGTTTCAATCGCATACTTTTGTTTGTCCCGCCGATTGCGATCCTCCGATTGAATCTGGACCATCCATGTGTCCAAATCGGACAGCCCGGATCTAATTTCGCTTCATACCATCGCCCTCCACCTTTCGCCAAAGGGTTTTCAAAACCAATCTCCATCGTCGATCATTGCGCGATCAACGGTTATGTTCAATTCTTCCTTCCGCTGCTTTTAAACCTCCTCTCGGCTAATCTCCGCCGTTGGATGATGCCATCCAATGGCTCTACTCTCATCCCACACCTCTGAAGCAGTGAACCCAACAACGCAGGATTTCTTAATATTTTGTGTATTTTGCAGGGATTACTGGTTTTCCATAGTATCGAAAGAAAGGCCAAAGGCTGGGAAAGACGTTTCTCGTGCCATTGATTCATCAATGGAGACCATTCGCAAGGTTCGGAATTGACGTTTCATAATTTTTTCATGAGGCATTGATGCCATATGAGCCCCGCACGGCCTGCACATTAACAAGACACAGCAATACATTGAAGAAACAAAGAGTATCAGTGTTTGAAGACTTCCCAGCACAGTTTGAAGGATTAAGGCACGTATTCAGTAAATCAAAACCGAAATCCATGGATAAAAGCATCATAAAGACCGAAAGACACAAGATAAGCTGGATCAGACCTAAAACACAGATCTCAAGTAACTTAAAAGTGTTTTGGGAAGAAACGAAGACATCTGTCAATCCAAGAAATCCTCCACTGCTTGAAGAAGAGGCTAATTGAACCCTATCTAGCTCCTAAAGGCACCTGCAGCCTTGCAGTAATCATAGAAGGCTTAGTCATTTTCTGAAACAAGAGGTGTTTACTCGAGGACGGCTGAAAAATTAATACAAATCAAAGATCTTATCTCTAATTTTCGGCAAAACTATTTTAAAGATTAATAACAACCTAGAAGTAAATATTTTTTATCATTAGGCCTCGGGAAGTAGAAAACAGAGTTACTTCAACATGACACAAAGGCCCTCAAAGGCCGAGAAGTCATCAATTTGTATTAATTAACCCAGCAGATCTTTTCATCAAATTCCACCTCCTTTTTCTTCTATAAATACTTCTGTAGAAGATAATCAAAGGTTGGTCTCTGGACATCTGAATGTATGTAATAGTTATTCTGAAGCTACTGATGCCCTGTTTGCAACTTAAATATATAAAAGCTGATATGGGAAGTTCGAAGTTGTAGAGACCCACTGGCCTTACTGATTGTAACTGGTTTGAACATCAATACAAGCTGCTGATTTATGGGATCCTGATTTATGTCAATGGTGATGTGTTCCTCACTGTCAATTGTTATTTTTTTAATGTTTTCACTCTGTCCACTTTCTCTGATAAAGAGCATCAAACATAGAGCTAGGATTTACTCTCAACAGTACCTTACTCTCACTGAAAGCTTTATTTTTCTATGTTTTCTTCATTCAAACGTCCTCTTTGAAGAGTATATTAATGCAGGTCAGTTTAAAAGTACTTGCATGATCTAGATTGCTCTTTAAAACGAGTATTTTATGTGTTTTCCTTGAAGAGTGTATTAAAGCAGGTCGGTTTAAAAGCACTTTCCTAATCTAAATCGCTCTTTGTGACTATTATCTGTGCTTTCCTTTAGAATATGCTGAAAGCAGGGTAGTTTAGAAGCACTTACCTGATCTTAAGTTTTTCGAACTGTTTTTTAAAAATGTTTTCTGACTGAAAGTACTTCAAAGAAGGCTAGTTTAAAAGCACTTCCCTGATCTCAGAATACTTTTATGTTTCCCCTTAAGTACATGCCGAAGAAATATAGTTTGAAAGCACTTACTTGATCTAAGGCTGTTTCACTGTTTTCTTCATTTGTTTGGTTCTACACTTCCTCTCTATTTCATTCCATAAAATCACTTTAAGATATCATTTGGCATAAGAAACTTGCCCCATGGATCCTGCTTGAACCTTGATGTCCAATTAAAATCCTCCTATGAATCCATATCCCAATGGGTTAAAATCATCTTTGCCTTTCTGTCAGCTGAATCATTCCTTCACCTGCAGACACCTTCACCCTTCATTTTGAAAATGCCTTCACCTTCATCATGTATTTTCCCAACCAAAACAAACAAAACAAAACCCAAGCTCTTCATGACTAGCCTAATATCACATTTCAGGTTTTAAAGATCACATCTTTAAGCTCATTCATAGAGAGATCCCTCTCTGGATTCAGGAGGGCTAGATCCTTGAATCCCAAAGCGGTTTGATGTTGTCTTATCTTTTGGTTTTTCCAATCTGGCCAAAACATAGGAACCCCAACATAATGGTGACTCCACTGGGGAACTCAGTTGAATTTTCACCTTAGGTTCCCTTAAAACTTCATAAAAACTTGAGATTAAAAGAAGCCTTTCCAAGCACTACCAAGTAATGGTAATCATGGTAAAACTTGTGTTGAATCAATGAAAAACTAGGCCAACCCTAGGATTCTCCTAAGTCTTTAGATAACCTTGAAAGATCAGCTGAATTTGCCATAAGAGTAGATTTTCATTGTCTCATAACCGTAGCTAAGTTGTGAAACAGATTTAGGATATTCTTAGAAACCACACAACTGAACAATAACTCAGAAAACCCAAAAAATATCCTGGATTGGTATTTAATAAACATGGTAGTGGACCATAAAACCTTTTACCTCTAAAAGAGCTAAAAACTTCCACTTGGCGACTCCACAATCCTTAACAGACCTTAATACTCCACTGGGAAGAACTCTTATCATTATAGTATTATTCAAACTCAGTTAGAGAATTGTAGGGTTAAATTTTAGGTAAACAGACTGGTTAACATTTTAAAGACTATCATACCTGGTTGAACTTTTTCTATTTATCTGGCTATGAAAAAACACAGCACAGTGGCTCCTAGAAAGATTCACACTAGAGCCTATCCTGACCCTGATGCACCTGAGACATTTGATAACCCAGAAAGTATTCTTAGGAAGTCTCCTAGGATTAAATTATCAACTATTTTCAAATCACCCTTGAGAGCTAATTCAGTCCCTGAAAATCTTTCAGCTCTACAAAAATCACAAGCTGACTTAGTAAATCCATTTAGAACTAGGTCATTTGATGATATAATTCATATAGACTCTGAGTCTTCATTTTCATCCCCGGAAACAAGTGAACATCTTGGTAGTAGAGAAACAACACCACCAGATTTACACTTCCTTCACAGCTTAGGTGTCTCTCACCCAAGATCAGCTCAGCACTCTATTCCTGGTCCATCCATTTCTTCTTACCCTACACCCATTGTTCAAACCACTCCACTTCAACCCACTTTCCCTTTTGTTAATAAACCCCTTGTAAATCCACCCCCACCTCATATCATGGCTGCATGGTATGCTCCCTTAGTTCTTCCTACACCATTAGTCAATCTTCCACAGGACTATCAGTCCAAAATTCCATTATATGATGATAATAATGCTACTATTGCATCACAACATGTTGATAAGATGAGTGATTACTTTGACAGAAATGAGATTGATGATGATTATGTCAAAGTGAGATTATTTGCTCAGAGCTTAGGGGGAGAAGTAAGAAAATGGTTTAAAGCTTTAACCCCCCATAGTATAAATGATCTCCAAGCTTTCCATCAGAATTTTTTAAACAAATGGGAGGTGAAGAAGAATCCTCTCCAAATCCTCTCTGATTACAAAAGCCTCCATAGAAACACTGGGGAAAGTGTACAAGCTTATTGTACTAGATTTAATAGCGTGTATAATGCACTCCCTCCAGAACTAAAGCCTCCTCAAGGCTCAGCACTAAACAAGTTTCCGGAAGGGTTTGACCCTGAGATGGCTTATCAGTTGAGAGAGAGAGATCCTGCAACTCTTGAAGAGATGAAAAAGGGTGCTCTTGTTGTGGAAGTCAACTTAATGGAGAAGAGAGCAAGAATGAAAAATGAAAGGAGAGTGTCTTTTAGAGAGGAAAACACACCTTCCACTTCCAACTCAAAGATGGAGAGAATGATGGAGGAGATGATGAAGAAAATGAGCATCCTTGAGAGAACACAAGCCAGTCAAAACCAAACTTCTCCTCAGAACAGAAACCAGAACCAGAGTCAGAATTTTAGAAGGAACCAACCTCCAAACAGGCCGAGGGAAGATGATCAACAGATCACTCCTCCCTTTCATCAAAACTATGTGAGTGAGGATGAAAAAATAGATGAGAAATCATAGGACGAGGACATAAATATGTTGGGAGTATATAATGACGACTTTGAAATCCATTATGATAGAAAACAAGGTCTTTATACACCTCCTGATGACAAACAAGATGATGATGAAAATTATTATCAAGACATGGAAAATGTCATCATAGAGTCTCAAAGAGAATATGACCTTAGAAGCAAAACCAGTCAACAAACTCCCAACACCAAAACCTCTGAAAAATCTTCACAAAACAGCACTGCAACCAAACCTAAACTTGTCAAACATAAGGAAAAAATAGTAGCTGTGAGTTCTGATAATGGTAGAGAGAAATGCACTCAAAAGAGTGAAAAACAGAATGCATACCTTAGTATTACTAAGACTTCAGCTAGTACTCCTATTAAAACCATTATATCAAACGTAAATAGAACAAATCAGTGAGTTGATGTTGTTGATAATCTAGCAGCTAGTAAGGTTGAGGCAACTTCTTCAAAAAACCAAATTCCTTTCATCCTAGAGCAAGAAATTTCAAAGATCAAAATCTCTGCTCCCTTGACTGAGTTAGCTACCGAGCATGTATATAGAGCCCAAATTTTGAAGGCTTTAAATACTGAGGATAATAATGACACATTCAATTTTAATGATGACTAGCCAGAGCTCATATTTGGTCCTAAAATTGAAGGGAAATTTCAAGAAGGGATAGTACCTCCGTTCTACGTCAGCCTTAATATCCATGACAAAATCCTGCATAATGATATGCATGACTCTGGAGCCTCACACAACCTTATGCCAAAGGTGATAATGGAAAGGCTAGGGCTAGAAATAACCAGACCCTACAAGGATTTATATTCTTTTGACTCTAGCAGAGTGAAATGCCTTGGCCTAATCAAAGACCTTTGTGTAAGTTTGACTCAAATCCCAGCCAAGTACATGGTTATGAATGTTGTGGTGGTTGATGTGCCTCCTAAGTATGTCATGTTGTTATCAAGGTCATGGGGTGCCAAGCTACAAGGTACAATGCAGATGGATGGGACATATGCCAGTATCCCTGTCTTTAGCCAGCTTAGAAGACTATACAGAGAGGCACACTTGAAATTCATGGTTAGTAGCCCAGAAAATCCTGAAAATTCCCCCATTTACTCTATCCATACTGACCTGGATTCGTTTATCCTTTACAATGATGAATCCTCAAATAAGCCAGAGCTAGAAGACAGCGACTCAGCCAAACAGTTAGAGACCCCAAATCTACAAATAAATGCAGTTCTAGATATGGAAGAAAACGAGAGAGAAATTTTGGAATATCATGTTGAAACAACAGACCTGAGTGAACAAAGCCAAGATGGAAAACAACAGACTACCCCTCACGCTCAACTCCATGAAAATATTGAGGTACGAGACCCAACACAACATGTTGTGGATCTCAGAATATAACATAATGATGAAACACTTAGTGAACAAGTCACTTTAACAGGATTAATGCCGATAGGGAGGAAGAGAAACTCAACTCAGAAGTGTCAAAACATTTTGCTGCATTTGAAGACATTAGCAAACCAAACAAAGGTCTTGAGCTACGATTCATGTGTCCATTTCTCTTAAAACTTGAAAATCAAGAGAACAACCTTCAACATAGCGAAAAACCTGAGTTGAAACAAATTCAAATAAGTACTGGTATTCAACAACAATCAGAGAGCACGTTAGTTAAAGAGGACACTAACCAAGATGAAACCGAAAATGGTTCTTTGTGGAGTATGCACTTTGACGGGTCATGCACTAAGAACAATGCTGGTGCAGGTGTCTGGATTACTAACACTGAAAACAACCACACAAAAAGCATTTCCTGTAAATTAAACTTTCAGTGTTCTAACAACATCTTCGAGTATGAAGCTCTTATCTTAGGCTTGCATCTGTTGAAAAATTTAGGAGCCAAAAGAATCAATGTGCATGGGGATTCAGAATTAGTCATTAGGCAAGTCAATGGGGAGTATATCGCAAACCATCCCAGACTTAGAGCCTACCAAAACGATGTCATGGACCTTTTGAAAAAAATTGAGGAGTCCAAATTGATTTTTTTCCCAAGAAAAAGAAATATTGCCGCCCACAATTTAGCCTTTGCAGCTAGAACATGCTTAGCGCCATATGAAACCAAAGACTGCACAACTCAGATAAAATTTAGACCAGTTGTGCCTGATAATGAGAAATATTGGTAGGTCTTTGAGGGCGACAAACAGATAGAGGATTTCCTGCTTGGTAGAAACGAGTTTGAATTATTTGATTCAAATTCTAAATCTGATGAAAATTGCCTAAACAAAAAGCCCCCTGAAGAAGAAAAACCATCTGGTCCCGTAAAAACCAACATGGTAACTAAACTTGAAACTCATACTAAAGAGTACAAGGACACAGAAAACGAAGACATGGAGGTATTGTCGTCAAAGGATAAGAACATACCTAGGGGGCTAGCCCCATTAGAAGACCTGTTTGATTTTAACAACATGGAAAAGAAACCTACAGTAGAATATACAGAGTATGAGGTCGAAGAATCCAACATAGGCACCAAGGATCAACCTAAAATGATTAAATTAGCTAGGTCCTTGCCACCAGACATGAAAAAGAAATACATTGACTTGTTTAAAGAGTTTGTCGATGTGTTTTCCTGGAGCTATGAAGACTTAAAAGCCTACGATACAGAAATCATCCAGCACAAGATCCCTTTGAAAGAAAACCAAAAACCCTTTAAGCAAAAACTGTGTTGAATTAATCCAATACAACTGCCTCTAGTGGAAAAGGAAATCAAGAAAATGTATGAGGCAGGAATCATTGTGCCTGTGAGGTTTCCAGATTGGGTTTCTAACCTTGTAGCTGTGAGGAAAAAGACAGGAGAAATCAGACTGTGCATCGATTTTAGGAACCTCAACAGAGCCTCCCTAAAGGACAATTACCCTTTACCTAAAATGGAACACATCCTATAGAGGGTAGTTGGGTCAAAGAGGATTTCTCTGTTAGATGGTTTTTCAGGATATAACCAAGTTTTAGTACTCCAAAAAGACCAACTCAAGATAGCTTTCACCACTCCTTGGGGCACTTTCATGTATGTGAAAATGCCTTTTGGACTAATGAATGTTGGGGCCACTTTTCAAAGGGCCATGGACATTGCATTTTCATAGGAAATAGGGCACTTAATTGTAATTTACCTTGATGACATAACAGTTTATTCCAAATCTGATGAAGAGCACCTTAAACATCTAAGGAAGGTCTTTGAAAAATGCAGGAGATTTGAGCTATCTTTAAATCCCAAAAAGACAGTATTTGGCCTACAAGAGGGTAAACTCCCTAGCCATATTATATCATAAAAGGGGATTAAAATAGATCCAAAAAGAGTTGAGGGAATACTACAGATTAGCCACCCAAGGAACATAAAGGAATTGCAGTCCTTTATTGGAAAAATTAACTTCTTAAGGAGGTTTATTCCCAACTTAGCAGAGCTCCTTAGAAACATGACTAATATGCTCAAAAAGAAAGTAGGAGTGAAATGGACTGTAGAAGCCAAAAAATCCTTTGAATTGGTAAAACATGCACTCACCAGGGCCCCAGTCCTGATCAGCCCAGACTTTTCAAAAGATTTCCTTATTTTTTCCTTTGCCTCAGAACATACAGTGGCTGCAGTCCTATTGCAGAAAAACCCAGAGGGACAAGAACAGCCTATTGCTTTTTTCAGCAAGGCTTTAAGGGATTCACCCTTGAAATATAACATAATGGAAAAACAAGCCTATGCTTTGGTAAAGGCCTTAAAAGACTTCAGGGTGTATATTATGCATTCCCACATCATTGCTTATGTGCCTAACATAGTGGTAAAGGACATTTTGTCACAAGACTGAGATGGAAAGAGGGGCAAATGGATTGTGGTAATATTAGAGTATGATTTGGAAATCAAACCCACAAAACTCATTAAAGGTCAGGGCTTAGCTCAATTAATGGCTGAATCTAATCTACAATCCCTTGACATTAACATGATAGATTCCTTGGATAAATAGGAAGAATTACCTGCTCCCACTGTGGAAGAGACGTTCCAAAACTCACCTTGGTATGCTGACATCTTGTATGTACTTACAAATATTAATGCTCCTCCTGATTTATCAAAAACAAAGGCAAGGTTTTTAAAGTTGAAAGCTAGGAACTATTGCATTTTAAATAAATGTTTGTATTGGAAAAATGCTAATGGTTTATTACTTAAATGTTTGCTTGAAGTTGATGCAGAGAGGATCAAGCATGAATTCCATGAGGGAGAGTGTGGAGGTCATCTCTACTGGAAAACCAAAGCCAATAAAATCCTTAGAGCTGGCTATTACTGGCCCACCCTCTTCCAAGATTTCCATAAAATGATAGTGGCTTGTCACAAATGCCAAATATTTGAGGGCAAAATAAAACTCCTTCCTTTACCATTACAACCTATCACTGTTGAAGCTCCTTTTCAACAGTGGGGCCTAGATTTCATAGCAGAAATCATCCTGCTTCATCTGCCCAACACAAATGGATTCTCACAGCCACTGACTACTTCACAAAGTGGATAGAGGCCATCCCTTCTAGGAATGCCACAGATTTTGTCATTATAAAATTTCTTGAAGACCATATCCTGTCTAGATTCAGCTGCCCTAGAAATATTATTACTGATAATGCTGCTGCTTTTGGTTCCAAAAAGATGATTGACTTTTGTCACAGGTATTAGATTACACTCGTTCATTCTACTGCTTATTACCCTCAAGATAATGGGTTAGCAGAATCATCAAATAAAATTTTGGTGACCCTCATCAAGAAGCTGCTTGAGGAAAATAAAAAATCCTGGCATAACAATTTGGTGCATGCTCTGTGGGCAGACAGATTGACCACAAAAAAGTCCATTGGAATGTCCCCTTACCAACTTGTTTATGGAACAGATATAGTATTTCCTACCAGCCTAGGTGTACCAGTGATAAAATTAGTCCAAGAAATACAGTCAAAAGAGGAAAGCATGATAAGGAGGATCAGTCAGACAATACATCTCCAGCAGACAAGGGAAGAGGTTTACAACAGAGCTCAAAAGGCACAAGAGAACATAAAGAAGTTGTTTGACAAGAGAACAAAGGCTTTTGATTTCAACATTGGAGATAAGGTACTCAAATGGGACTCTAGAAGAGAGGATAAGGGTAAACATGGAAAATTTGATAGTTTGTGGCAAGGTCCTTACATCATTCAGTCCACCATTGGTCCAAATGCCTTTTTTCTGCAAGAGTTAGATGGCATAGATCTTTTTGGGGTTCCTGTCAATGGCAAGGTCCTTAAGCATTACTACTGCTGAGTTTGATTTTAAAGCTTTCATTCCCATTTTAAATACCATTTTTTTTGTTCGGTCTCACAAAATAAAAAATACAAAAACAATAAAAAAGAAAAAGAAAAGAGGGCAGATTGTAAAAAATAATAAAGGTACAGCCCCATACCAAAAAATAAAAACAAATCTGAAAGTGTGCAAGCTTAAATGCCACTCCTAAAAAACACACTCCTAGTTAGTCAAACAGCCTAATCTTGACTAATTAGTTTTAAATTTACTGCTGATAGGATAGTGAATTTGATTTGCGAAACTGTTTAATCTTGGCTTATCAGTAGATAGATTAGGATAGAAATTAAAGGTTCAAACATGCTCAAAACCTGAACCTAAGTTCCCAAGAAAGAATTGACTCCAATCTATGTTTAATTCTGAGTCAAAATAGAGGTAAATCTAGTTCTAATCAGCTCAAAATCTGAACCAGTTGACAAAGGAAGAACAACTCAAAAAAGAGGAAAAAAACAGTGCTGTAAAAAGGTGAAGGAAGTGCTTGAAACTTTCAGATCTTAAGCCTTCCGTTTTTTATTTAAATTTTCTGCAAAATAAATATTTGTGTGAAGCTTGTTTTTATTCCATAGATCACAGCAAGTCAAACAGCTTAATCTTGACTTGACTGTTTTTAAATTTTTGTTATAGAATTTAGAGAATAAAATCTGTTGGATAGTTTAATCCCAACAGATAGTAGATTAGGTAGAGAATTATATGGGCTCAACTGTTTAATCTGAGTCCTTGCAGAAATAAGGAGTAGAATTAGATTAGATTTCCTATTTTCAAAAGAATAAAATGTTGTAAAATAGTTTTCCAATCCAAATGCACTCTAAATGAATAAAAAATGCTAGATCAGTAGGATTGGGTAGGTAGAAAGCTGGTTGATGAAGATCCATTGTTTTTCCTAGCTGCTAATATGTTTTCAGAAAAAATAAGATTGTCGCAGCAAAGAAAGCAGCCTAATGGATGAGGTACAGGTCAGCCTCCCAGAGAAATACAGGTTTGAAGTTCTTGATGCCTTCAAGAAGGCACCATCCCCAAGTGGAGCCATTGTTGGCCACCTATAAAATTTGTTCTATCAAAAGGTGGCCAAAAAATTTGTTGGAGCCTTCAAGAAATAGTTTCATTACCAAATGTTGTCTCTTGAAGCCTCTGGAATATCTCATGCCCATGTCTAAAAATTCTTCACTATTGTTTCCCTTCAGAACTCAGAAATTCTGCTAAAAATTCCATGAGAGAACTGCTGCAAAATCCCCTTTCCTCCCCTTCCTTCACTCACAAGATAACATTCATTTTTACTCTTTTTCCCCATCATTTTCCTTTGATTTCCATTTTTTCTCATTTTTCCCTTCATAGTTTAAAACTCCTTTTTAAACTATAGCAAAACCCTCGAAATCCTTTGAAAACCAGAGAAAATCATGAAAAAACCCATTTTGTATTAAGGGTTTAAGCCCCTTTGGGCCAAGTCTCAACCACTTCCCCACCGTATGCCCATGGTGCTAAGACCAAGCACTAAGCCTTTCGGCGCTTACGACATCAGAGAAAATCCAAATCGCGCAAGTATGTTTTCATTGTGTTGACAAAAGTTCCGATGCGATTGGCCCTGTGTGTCACAGCCCCCGATCATGTTGTTACCTTATATAACCCTTTGGGCCCGCAATCGGGCGCTAAACCTTTTTGAAAATCCATCTCTGGTTCGTCATTTCTTTCATAAATAAAAAAACCATTTTACCCAAAGTTTGTTCTAACGCGCCCATACAATGCTTTTTATAATATAAAAATGGTTAGATCAAAAAGACCGATGCGCAATCGCATCGGAGAAATCTGAATGGGTTGATTGAAAGACCAGGCTCGAAAGCTCTGATTGCGATTGGCCCTTGGTATATAAACCCCACCCCCTTCACTTTCATCCCATGCAACCTACACCCTGGGACCAAGTGTTGAAGTCCCAAAGCGCTTAATCGCATCACAATTTTCGAATGGGTTGATTGAAAGATCGGTCCCGAAGCTCCGATTGCGATTGGCCCTTGTTAAGAACCGGGCCCATTGTATTCCATACATCCATCGGCCCCACAATCGGGCGCCAGCCACTTTATATATATATATTCTGCCGCAATCCACTAAAACCTTGGTTTTATTTAAATATTGTGGGTTTTTCATAAAGTGTAAAGGTTTCCGCTGGTACAAAGTTGAAAAGATGTTTACCGTTGATCTAAAGCTGATCAACAGCCCACGCAAAATCGCAAAGTTTCAATCGCATACCTTTTTTTTTCCCCCCAATCGCCCATCCCTCTGATTCATTCCCCGCCTTTGATCTGATCCTCAGATCAACGGTCATCGCTCAATCGCATCACAAAGTTTCAATCTCATACTTTTTTTTGTCCCGCCGATTGCGATCCTCCGATTGAATCTGGACTGTCCACGTGTCCATATTGGATGGCCCGGATCTAATTTCGCTTCATACCATCGCCCTCCACCTTTTTCCAAAGGGTTTTCAAAACTGATCTCCACTGTCGATCATCGTGCGATCAACGGTTCTGTTCAATTCTTCCTTCCGCTGCTTTTAAACCTTCTCTTGGCTAATCTCCACCATTGGATGATGCCATCCAACGGCTCTGCTCTCATCCCATGCCTCTGAAGCAGTGAACCCAACAACGCAGGATTTCTTAATATTTTGTGTATTTTGCAGGGATTACTAGTTTTCCATAATATCGAAAGAAAGGCCAAAGTCCGGGAAAGACGTTTCCCGTGCCATTGATTCATCAATGGACCATTTGCAAGGTTTGGATTCGACGTTTCATCATTGTTTCATGAGGCATTGATGCCATATGAGCCCCACACAACCTGCACATTAACAAGACACAACAATACATTGAAGAAACAAAGTGTATCAGTGTTTGAAGACTTCCCAGCACAGTTTGAAGGATTAAGGCACGTATTCAGTAAATCAAAGCCAAAATCCATTGATAAAAGCATCATAAAGATCGGAAGACACAAGATAATCCGGATCAGACCTAAAACACAGATCTCAAGTAACTTAAAAGTGTTTTGGGAAGAAACGAAGACATCTATTGATCCGAGAAAGCCTCCACCGCTTGAAGAAGAGGCTAATCGAACCCTCTCCAACTCCTAAAGGCACCTGCAGCCTTGTAGTAATCATAGAAGGCTTAGTCATTTTCTGAAGCAAGAGGTGTTTACCTGAGGACGGCTGAACAAGTAATACAAATCAAATATCTTATCTCTAATTGTCGGTAAAACTATTTTAAAGACTAAGAATAGCCCAAAAGTAAATATTTTTGATCATTAGGCCTCGGGAAGCAGAAAACAGAGTTACTTCAACATGACACAGAGGCCCTCAAAGGCCGAGAAGTCATCAATCTGTATTAATTAACCCAGCAGATCTTTTCATCAAATTCCACCTCCTTTTTCTTCTATAAATACTTTTGTAGAAGATAAGTAAAGGTTCGTATCTTGACATCTGAATGTATGTAATAGTTATTCTGAAGCTACCGATGCCCTGTTTGAAACTTAAAGATATATAAGCTGATATGGGAAGTTCGAAGTTGTAGAGACCCACTGGGCTTGCTGATTGTAACTGGTTTGAACATCAATACAAGCTGCTGATTTATGGGATCCTGATTTATGTTAATGGTGATGTGTTCCTCACTGTCAATTTTTATTTTGTTTAATGTTTTCACTCTGTCCACTTTCTCTGATAAAGAGCAGCAAACATAGATCTAGGATTTACTCTCAACAGTACCTTACTCTCACTGAAAGCTTTATTTTTCTATGTTTTCTTCATTCGAACGTCCTCTTTGAAGAGCATATTAATGCAGGTCGGTTTAAAAGTACTTTCCTGATCTAGATTTCTCTTTAAAATGAGTATTTTATGTGTTTTCCTTAAAGAGTGTATTAAAGCAGGTCAATTTAAAAGCACTTGCCTGATATAAATTGCTCTTTGTGACTGTTATCTATGCTTTCCTTTAGAATATGCTGAAAGCAGGGTAGTTTAGAAGCACTTACCTGATCTTAAGTTGTTCAAATTGTTTTTTAAAAAAAATTTCTGACTGAAAGTACTTCAAAGCAGGCTAGTTTAAAAGCACTTCCCTGATCTCAGAATAATTTTATGTTTCCCCTTAAGTACATGCCGAAGCAAGATAGTTTGAAAGCACTTACTTGATCTAAGGTTGTTTCATTGTTTTCTTCATTTGTTTGGTTCTACACTTCCTCTCTGTTTCATTCCATAAAATCACTTTAATATATCCTTTGACATAAGAAACTTGCCCCATGGATCCTGCTTGAACCTTGCTATCCAATTAAAATCCTCCTATGACTCCATAGCCCAATGGGTTAAAACTGTCTTTGCCTTTCTGTCAGTCGAATCATTCCTTCACCTGCAGACACCTTCACCCTTCATTTTGAAACTGCCTTCACCTTCATCATGTCTTTTCCCAACCAAAACAAACAAAACAAAACCCAAGCTCTTCATGACTAGCCTAATATCACATTTCAGGTTTTAAAGATCACATCTTTAAGCTCATTCATAGAGAGATCCCTCTCTGGATTCAGGAGGGCTAGATCCTTGAATCCCAAAGTGTTTTGATGTTGTATTATCTTTTGGTTTTGCCAATCTATCCAAAACATAGGAACCCCAACACCGGGTTTCACTAATATGTCAATAGGAATCGTGGAAGAAATATTCCCCAAATTTATTTCAGAATCCAAATTTGTGATTGATATTAGACTCTAAGGTTCCTTGACATAGTCAATTGTAAAAATAGAGGAAAATTTATTTTCTAATTTATCAAGCTCAGGTAAAAATGATGACCTATGATGGAGATCATCCCATGGTAAATCATCTATAGACAAGAATTCTCGAATGCTTTCATCAGTATAAAACAATTCTTTAAAAGTATCTGGAATTGATGTTATAGCTGATTTTGATTGTGAAAACGATTATTTATTGACCAAATTCATTGGATCAGAATTAGTTTATGGTGTTGTTATGGCCTAAATCTACCTCAGGTTGAGAAAGGCAGAATCTAGGGTAACATCAAACCACACTTAACCTGGTAGCTAGCCCTACCAGATTGGGAGAGGGCTCTCTCCTTGTCAATCTCAGCAAAAAATGATCAGTGAGGCTTCAGATGACTTGAATAAAGGCTGATTTTAGGCTAGGTATATATGTAAAAGAGTTTGATTTGATTTTGAGGGTGTTTTTTGGATCAAAGGGAAAGGCAGATTTTGGGTCTGGGGAATGAGGCCTAGTTTTTGCAGAAATCTGAATGGGGAAAGGTAGGAAATTTTTTTGACACTTCAATTTGAAATCAATGGAGATTTGAGAGAGGTGAGTAGTTGAATAGGGAAAGAAACCTTCAGGGATCCTCTCCAAACAGCTGAAAACATAGAAAATTAAACAAACCCTAGGTAGAGCACTGCAAATTTTAATGAATTCTACCTTTATCCTTGTTTGTTTAATTTAAGAATAAATAAGAGAGAAAATGGTATCCATCAAACACCAGTAGACTTAAATTTATAGAGAGAAACACATCATCAAAAAAAAATGCCACATGAATCCCATAGAGTGCTGCAAACCCTGGTCTATTCCTTTGCCAAAAATTCAGAGATGAATGTACAATGATGCTTAAAGCATTCCCAAGAGTCCAACCTATGCTAATGACTGAAAAACCACAAGATATAGACAACACTAACTCATCCCCAGCCTCTAGGGGTCAAGATCACAATTTTAGGAGCTATTTCAACAATAACTAAACTAAGAACTGGAAAATAGGTAGTGGAATAGCTTGCCTCTATAAGATAGGAAACTGATTCATTCAGTTGCAATTCACCTTTTGATGGATGAATCTACCTCCATGAGTAAAAATTTAACAAAATTACATCAATATCCATCAAAATACATCCAATTACATCATGATTTTAACATTTGGAAGCAATAAAGTCAAAATATCAAAAACTAGGCGAAAAACAGAGTTACTGAGTCCAAAATGAGCAAAAATCCCCAATGCGCTGCGCCTGATTTCTCTATGTGTCGCACCAGTTTGGAGCTGCTTTTTGAGGCCTTCATGGTGTCAAAATTTTCTCCAAGTGGGCTTGTTGGAAATTTCTTCCTGTCTACTTTCCAACACAAGTGGAATTTCTAAATTTGGCTTTCATTTTCCCCTCCAAAACTGATTTCTCCCAGCACTGCTTCCTGTGTGTCAAAAAAGGGGCAGAAAGGTCATTTTTGGGGTGTTTTTGACCCTTCTGGAAGCCCAAAACCTGTCAAAATATCTTGGCCATAGGTAGGCATGCATAAATTTTCATGAAAAATCCAAAAATATAAAGTTTTACCCAAGAGGAGCCTCCCATCAAAAGTGCGCACCAAGTGGCGCGACGCATAGAGCTGAAAAATCTGTGTTTAGGCCAAAAAAATAAAAATTTCCAAAATATGTCCCAAATTTCTTGAAATTTGGGCTGAGTGTCCTCCATTATGTACTATGCTGGGCCAAGGAAGCATCAGCCAAAATCTGAATTCTATCTTTCCTTTTCCGACGCTTTGAGGCCTTCTTCAACTTAGCCTTCAAGATCTTGATTCGTGCCTTGCAAACATGATTTCTCCCAATAATGATTGACCATGTGCCTGAACATATTTTATCTTTGTTGGCCTTCACTAGCAATTAAAGGAGTCTTAACTCACTTTCACACCACAAATTTGATCAAATTTGGAAGTTTTGGGGAAGCTTATGGTGAAATTGGGCTTGCAGCTCTATGCGTCGTGCCACAAGCCCAACACGCCATGCCTGCTCAATTCGCTACGCCAGTGTATTTTTTACACTGTGGAGGCCGGCTCTATGTGCCACACTAATTGTATGCAACGCGCCACTCAGCCAATGCGCCGCCCCAGTGAACTTTGCCCAGTTTTCATTCAAACTTGCTCCTTATCTCCAACACACCTTTCTCTTGTTCAATATTTATCTTTTGAATGCAAATGAGCTCTGTAATGAGGATCAATGAGTTTATATACAAGAGCTTTTGATCAACTTTTTTTTTGGGTAGGTTACTCTATTTGTGCCTCTGATTAACTGAATGACTTGATTTTTGTTTTCCTTGTAGGGAATGAAGCTGCTAAAACCTGGCAAGGTGACCAGGGTTGCCATTGAAATAATTTACATATGAGAAAACTGAAATTACATGAAATTTATACATAAAAACCTAAAATACTCTGTTTTTCCTCAAAACAGGGTTTTGAGGAAAAATACATTTCTGAGCATGCACTTATGAAATTTATTGGTACTGGAACTTTATTCAACCTCCTCATGTGCCTGCTAACCATTATTGGACATTTTTAAGACCTTATTGATGAAACCCTAGACCTAATGACACTAAAACCCTAAAAATGACTCTTTGCAAACTATGAGACAAAAAGTGACTGCAAATGATCTTAATGAATGGAAATGAGCCAGCAGGTAAAGGACATGAGGGACATGAGCAACAAGCCACTACTGTCAGATGATCCATTCTCCTAACGGAATGCAGCTGACTAAGTGAGACACCTAATATGCAATGCAACAAGAGAAGTTTTGATCACTGACGGAGGGATGAAGATACCGACACTAACAGGTGTATTGGAAAATGATTGCACTGCTTGATATGATAACTCGAATGGACTCAAAGGCATTGTGCCATTATAAGAATCCAGTTCTGATTCTAAAGGCACTACCCAAGGATCATCAAATGGAATAGTAGTTGATGTAATCATATTGATATTAGCAATAGTACGTGGTATGTTAGGTGGAGGCATAGAAAAATTTCCCATCAGAGCGGAATCTTTAATTAAACCTACTCCTACATCCTCATAAGGGATAGTCGTTTTTCCAACGTGTTGAATAATATCCGTAGAAGTTGGTTCAGATGAATAATATGAGAGCTGATTGATTTTCATAATCTTTCCTTGGTGAGGAAACATGATTAATCAAAAGATGAATGACACGACAAAAGTCATAGCATAAGACCAACTTCGACCTAGAAGAAGGTTGTAATCTAGAGGGGCATCAACTACTTCCACATCTAAATTAATGGTTTTACCTTCGACATATATAGGTAGATCCTGTAAAATCCCAAATGGATGGAATCCTCTTTCGTCAAAATATTTGAGGATTTTCGTTGATTGGTTAAGTGTCGGATAACCAAGTGATTTCCAACAGTTTAACGACATAATACACGTAGATGCTCCTTCATCAATAACAGTACGAAAGCAACGTCTGTTTTTTTACTAGTACTGGAATCTGAAAATCCATTTGATGAGGGAGCCGTGGTGTAAAATTTTCTAAATCGAAGACTATAAGGTTTGAATCCTGAATATCTACAGCTCCAATTGCTGATAAGAGTAATTTCCTTTGTGCTGGGCATGATTGCAGCACTTCTAAGGCCGACATTGTTGAAGGATATATTGCTAAATATTCAACAATGTTGTATTTCTGAGCAGCTCTCACATGTGGATTGAAAGCTAATTTACGAAGTACACCTTTAGCAGGCGGTTTGATTAATAGATCAAGATTCGATTTCTCGGTATGAAGTGGATCAGAAACCGAAGGAGATGTAACTGGTGCAAAATTAGAATTTTCTACTTCTTTACCAATTACGGGATTTTTACTACCATAATCTTGCGATCGAGTCGCAACCATTACTTGAGACATCATCAAAATATTTGCTGATGTATTAGAAGAAGATCCAATCATTTTGATATCTTGAACAGGAAAAGGATCCTTCAAGATAGCGGGGGTGGGCGAACCTTTGATGAACTTAGATACCTCAGCCCTATGCAGACATTCCTTGGTGAAATGATCCTCATCACAGATAAGACAAGGATAACGAGGTTTCCATTTATCATTAGTCAATCCAGTTTTATCAGTTTTTTCCTTGGGAGATGAACTCTGCTTACTCTTATTCTTCCCTTTCTTCTTGCTACCAGATTTTGACTTTGTAGTAGATTAATCTACAACATGAATATCGGCAGTAGTTTCCAGGGAATATTCTCCTTTCGGTGAATCTAGTAAAGTTATTATAGGAGAAGTAACCTTCGAATATTTCTTCTTACTCTTAGTCGTACTAACTAAACTAATTACACCATCAGCGGCATGAGACCCTGAAGGAGTTGTTGTTATCTGACCAGGACGCGGTAAATCGGGAATTTTCTCATACAAAGTATCTGACTGGGTATATACCAAGTTAAGATATTGAGCTTGAGCAATAACTTGTTCTTCTGTAAAAACTCCTGCTTTGGCTACATCTTCAGTGATTTTTGGTACCAATGATTTGATAAACAATTTTGCTAATATTTTATCCGGGATAGAAACTTTTACCAAACGTCTTCTACATCTCCATTCATGTATATGATCTGATATGTACGTAGAGGTAGATTGTTTTATTGAATTTAATAATTTCGTGCCATTGTTGTATCTGACTGGCAACCGAAAATGAGTTAAGAGAGCAGTTGCTAGAGCGTTTAAATTGTTAAATGAGCCTCGTGGCAATTCAATGTACCACTTGGTAGCTAATCCTATTAACGTTCTCTAAAAAATTCTAAGTCGAATGGAATCATCGATTAATGAGTTGGATGCACACCAAAGGTGGTAATTCATAACATGGTTAGAAGGATCCTCCCCTGATTTTCCTTCAAACTTCGGGATATCACTAGGAAACTTATTTGGCATGGGCAGCCAATATGGATGATAATAGATGGGATCATTCGTAAGGCGGGATAAATTAGGTAAATCTAAAGTTGCTATGAATGGCAATCGACGGGTAGGGTCTTGTTGATAATGTAATATTCCTACTTTAGCAAGCAGCTAAAGGGAATAATAATTTTTTATTTTTGCACTTAGTAGTTGGATAAATGGGTAGGGAGGCCCATGCATAATAAAAAACATGAATAAAACCCATTATAATGTGAAAGGGGATCATCACAGTAGCTGGATTTTACACTTGTGTGTGTGAACAGGGGCAAATGGATGAGGACATAGTCAAGTTTGACTAAGTCAACATGCATGCATGAAGAGGAGGAGATCATCAATGAAACCAGTTCAGTGTGAACAAGGATCAACCTAGACAAAAAAAATTGATTTGGATTGAAGGCACTTGAGTGTGAAAATGGATGAAGCAGATTGAAGAGATCAACCTTGACCAAATCAAACAACGCAGTATGGAGGAGTGGCCTTGATGAAGGTACAACGTAATTTGGGAGGGAGATTGCTCATGTGGAGTTGGAAACCCTAATGGGTGGGACCCAAGGTGAGGAAGCTCAAAAATTTCATAAGGAAGAGAATGGCAACCATTTGGGGTTAGCTTGGATATTATTGATTTTTTTTGTTTAGACTTTTGGGCATCCTCTTGCTATTTAGCAAAGCTGCAGTGCTGTTTAGCACAAGGATCTCCTGTTTAGGAATCCTTCTCCTTCCTTGAGAGGCCTCTTGAGGGAGTATTGTACTTCAGTTTTCCACACTCAGGCTTTAGGCCAAGCACCCTCCTTCAGCCATAGCATTATTTCTGCAGAGAATAGTGTTGTGTTGTAGGGTGTTGTAGAGGAAAGTCCCCAACACCACTTTCTGAGCTTATCTTTCAGAGGAGGGAGATTCCCTTTCTTTGCAAGATCTATAAAGAAGGTTTATAAGAATCATGTACATCTTGGCATGTGTCTAAATCATTCTACACCTTCTATAGCACAGTCATTGATAGAAACTACGTCATTTTACTCAGTGTTGCAGTAGCAGGGGTTAAGCCCTAGTTTGTGAGCTCGTTCCTTGGAGGAAGGGCCAACCCTTATCCTGGAAGGCTTTGTAAAGCATTATTCTTCTCTTTCTTGTAAATTTTCAGCTACATATATATAGAGCTATAGAATACTACATTTTCAAGATCTATATCTGCAGATCTGCTATTATGTACTTGTGCTCTCATGAAACCCTTGTCGGGTTATCTCTTTGATGTATAAAAGGAGCTAGATCTCCATTTTACTCCATGTTTTGATATAATAAACTCCAAATTTTTTATTTCATCATATTATATCTGAAACCCCTATAAAATCATGTTGTATATGCTTCAGTAGCTTTCTGTTGAGCTAAGTCATGGGATTTGGGCCTTTTTAAGCCATATTGGGACCGGGAGATCTGTTTAACTTAGATAGAGTGATTTTTTTTGCTCAAATTTGGTATGTGAGTCCCATATGACATATTATAAGGGATTCCACAATTATTTTCCTCTGTTATTATGCAAATAGCTAGGAATGATGTTTTTGGGGCTTAAAATGTTGCTTTTCCCCAACTTTTGGGTCAGAAAAATGATGTATAAGTTGCTGCTGTGACACCAACTGATGATAATGTGTTTATTGACACATTACATGAATTAATAACTTGCTGCTTCTTCAGAATTGTGTTTACATATTGTTGCAGTCCCATATTTGGGCATTTTCCGGCAATTCTAGGTGTGAGAGGCTTGTTTATCTCACCTAGTTTGCTTTGTTTTTTATTTCCTCTTGGATTTGGATCTTAGATTATTAGATATAAGAGATCCAAGAGCTAATATTTTTTTCTGTAGCATACATTCCTGAAAAATGTGTTTTTCAAGCATGCCTTGCTAGCAATCCCAATTTGGGGATATTACAGTGGTATCAAAGCATAGTCTTGGATCAACCTGTGAGTTCCATCCATTAGAGGGAGAAATATCAGAATGATGGAGAGGATGATTTTAATCTCATCAATTTTCAGATCCAGAAAGAACCTCTCCCATGAGGTTAAGCTGATGAAGGAGAAGAGATGCCAAGAAACTCCTAGAGGGTTTCAAGAAGAGGAAGAACCATGCACTTCCTATTCTCATGAAGAAGAAGACAAAGGGCATGGAAGACACTTGGAACATAATATTATAAGTGAATACCTTGTTGATTAAAAGACTCAACCTAGAGCCTTCAAGGAGACTCTAGCCTTCCCATATTTCATTCAACTGGAGGAAGAAAGGAGACCTTGCAACACAAGAAGGATGAAGGGAAATAGGTTTCTATTGTCTACTTTTGATGGATCATCTTCAGCGAGGACTTGGACAAGAAGACTTGTAGAATTATTCCTACTACATCCAGTGGTAGAAAGAGAAGCAATAGAGATTGCAACACTGCACATGAAGGGCAAAGCAAGCACTTGGTGGTTCAGCCACATAAGTCATGCAAGAGTATCTACTCTTGTAGATTTCACTCAGAGGGTGATCAAGAGATTTGATGAAGAAAAATCATAGAGGGAGGAGCCCTCACCATCTCTTGAGGAGAATTATATCAGCACTGTCACAACCATGGAGGAGCAGCCTTCAACATCAGCAGTTGAGGGAGCCAATACAGTAAGAGAAAGAACTCTTGCAGCCATGCAAGTTGTTCCCAAAGTCCAGCAAGGTATGATTTCATTTCCACTTTCTATTATTGCAATAAATCTTTCAAAATATTGTGGAAATATGTTGTTGTATGACCCAATATCATCACTTACTACTAATCTAGAGCATTAAGGTTGCACTACGCTATCCAAGAGCAACAGTGAAGAGATAAGGACCCATTCCTCATGGGAACATTCAGATGCCAGCTTCATTCAGGAAGCCATGGGGGAAGAGATGTGAAAGGGTAGACATCTTGAGATGAGAAACTCTTTCTCCTCTCTAGTTGATACTCTCTCAATTAGCATGTCATGGCTCAAAGAGAGACTTCTACTTGCAGCAGATCTAAGGCCTCTTTGGTTTTGGAAGGCCATGCATGAGGAGGAGGTCTCATCGAGAGATCCCATTTGAGGTGCACTTCAACATTTCATGAAGTGAAAAGTTCTTCAAAGTAAGGAGGAGCATGGTCTCCTACCTTGGGAGGATACCAGACATTTGCAAAATAAGATCCATCACCCACATTGGGATGAGTGGATGGAAGTATGGAGCAAGAGGGTTCCAAACCCCTTGCAGATCTATGATACAAGCCAACAAGATGCATGGTTGCACTGGTTGTTTTTGGGTGAGTTTGGTCACTACCCAAAAATTTATATTTCTTTATCTCATGCCTTGAGTCTCAATGATAGGATGCATAACAAGAAGGCATGGTTGTTGTGGTTGTTAAGAAGAGAGTTTGGACATCATATGTTGAATCTTATGTCCATATATTTTATTTTGCTTGAGATATGTCTCATGTGCTCACATGTATTTATTTTGAGATATATTTCATGAATGAACATTGTTTTGGGAGGAAGGATAACTTCCCCATGATTTATAAGGGAGCTGGTTTGTACTGTGTTGATGAGGCATCTCACATGTCCATCATTTTATTATTGCTCCATGATCTGCATTTTGATAATGCAAGGAGGCAGCAAGAGACCTTGTTGCTATGGCTATTATTGAGAGAGTATGGGCTGAAATTTCTCCATACTCATCATAATGTTTTAGAAAGAATGTATGGCACATTATCTTGTTATTTTGATCATGTAAAACTGATATATATTGTTGTTTACTACCACATAGTAGATGAGCACTCATGCACAAGTAGTATCTTATTGGAGGACAACTTTCCACATGACATTCACAAGCAGAATTTGGGAAAAATACGTTGTATCCCTTGGATAGACCATTGGTATCATGGAACCATTGGAATTTTCTTGATTTGGATGCCAAATGGTGATGAGGTGCCATTCATTTTGGATGGGATGGATTGGGCCAACATGATTCATGGTATGGGAGATAGGATCTTTGGAGATCTATTCTTCTTCTTGCCACTTGAGGGCAACCTATTTGCAACCCAAGATTAGTATGTACTCTACACTTGCCATGAGTGGGGAGGAAGATAGCATGGGGTAGGCCATCTTTCCTATCATGTTTAGCTATTCAACCCACCTTCTTTGCAGGAGCCTAAGGTGGAGGAGATCTTTCATGAGTTACCATGTTGGAGGGTGACTCATCTTGTATGGATGATAGCTTGGGGGTGGAGGTTTTACATGGGAATGATAGTTCCCAAACACATTTCAGACTCCATGCCTTGGGAGGGATCCTTTCATTTCTATCCTTGTAGTTGCTTGAGGACAAGCAAAAATTGGGAGGGGAGGACTGTAATATTCCTACTTTAGAAAGCAGCTAAAGGGAATGTTAATTTTTGATTTTTGCACTTAGTAGTTGGATAAATGCGTAAGGAGGCCCATGCATAGTCAAAAACATGAATAAAACCCATTATAATGTGAAAGGGGATCATCACAGTAGCTGGATTTTACACTTGTGTGTGTGAACAGGGGCAAATGGATGAGGACATAGTCAAGTTTGACTAAGTCAACAAGCATCCATGAAGAGGAGGAGATCATCAATGAAACTAGTTCAGTGTGAACAAGGATCAGCCTATACAAACATTTGTGAGCTGGATTGAAGGCACTTGAGTGTGAAAAGGGATGAAGTAGATTGAAGAGGTCAACCTTGACCAAATCAAACAACGTAGTATGGAGGAGTGGCCTTGATGAAGGTACAACATAATTTGGGAGGGAGATTGCTCATGTGGAGTTGGAAACCCTAATGGGTGTGACCCAAGGTGAGGAGGCTCACAAAGGTTATAAGGAAGAGGATGGCAAGCATTTGGGGTTAGCTTGGATATTATTGATTTTTTCTGTTTAGACTATTGGGCATCTGCTTGCTGTTTAGCAAAGCTGCAGTGTTGTTTAGCACAAGGATCTCCTATTTAGGAATCCTTATCCTTCCTTGAGAGGCCTCTTGAAGGAGTATTGTACTTCAGTTTTCCACACTCAGGCTTGATGCCAAGCATCCTCCTTCAGCCACAGTGTTATTTCTACAGAGAATAGTGCTGTGTTGTAGGGTGTTGCAGTGGAAAGTCCCCAACACCACTTTATGATCTTATCTTTCAGAGGAGGGAGCTTCCCTTTCTTTGCAAGATCTGTAAAGAAGGTTTCTTAGCATCCTGTACATCTTGGCATGTGGCCAAAGCATTCTCCACCTTCTACAGCATATTCATTGACAGAAACTGCATCATTTTACTCAGTGTTGCAATAGCAAGGGTTAAGCCCTAGTTTGTGAGCTTGTTCCATGGAGGAAGGGCCAACCCTTCTCCTGGAAGGCTTTGTAAAAAATTATTCTTCTCTTTCTTGTAAATTTTCAACTACATATATATAGAGCTATAGAATACTGCATTTTCTAGATCTAGATCTGCAGATCTGCTATTATGTACTTGTGCTCTCATGAAACCCTTGTTGGGTTATCTCTTTGATGTATAAAAGGAGCTAGATCTCCATTTTACTCCATGTTTTGATATAATAAACTCCAGATGTATTATTTCATCATATTATATCTGAAACCCCCAAAAAATTACGATGTATATGCTTTAGTAGCTTTCTATTGAGCTAAGTCAAGGGATTTGGGCCTTTTTAAGCCATATCGGGACCAGGAGATCTGTTTAACTTAGCTAGAGTGATTTTTGTTTGCTCAAATTTGGTATGTGAGTCCCATATGACATATTATAAGGGATACCACTGTTATTTTCCTCTGTTATTACACAAATAGTTGGGAATGACGTTTTTGGGGCTTAAAATGTTGCTTTTCCCCAACTTTTGGGTCAGAAAATGATGTATAAGTTGTTGTTGTGACACCAACTGATGATAAGGTTTTTCTTGACATATTCCATGAATTAATAGCTTGTTTCTGCTTCCGCATTGTGTTTAAATATTGTTACAGTCCCATATTTGGGAATTTTCTGGCCATTCTAGGTGTGAGAGGCTTGTTTATCTCACCTAGTTTGCTTGGTTTCTGATTTCCTCTGGGATTTGGATCTTATATTATCAGATCTAAGAGATCCAAGAGCTAATATTGTTTTTTGTAGCATACATTCCTGAAAAATGCGTTTTTCAGGCATGCCTTGCTAGCAATCCCAATTTGGGGATATTACAGATAACCTTGTGAAACTAAACTAGTCCCAAGAGGAGGATATCCAAGATATCTAGGAATAGCATGTGCATTGGGAATCAGAATTCCTCCTCGATAACCAAGAATAATCAGACCATACTGGGGTTGAACAGGTGTCTGATATGTATACCCAGGATACGGTTGTTACGGGTAAGCTGGATTTTGTGGAACAGGTCCATATTGGTGTGGCCCTTGATACGATTGATAAGTAAACTGAGGTTGAATTGTTATAAATATACTTGTACCAGGTTGTCCTACAAGCATCTTAATAGTATTCTGAATTGTAGGTCCATATTGCATAATAGAAACTTGAGGAATTTGTACTGATGTTCGAGGGGCAGAAGTAATAGGAGTTGTAACACTCCAGGAATAGGTGTGGTCAGTTGAACAGAAGTCTGAGCAGCAGTTTGTGGTGGGTTCCTACGTGTACTCAGACCAGGCTGCTAAACAGGACCAGATGTAGGTATTTGAATTGTAGGCTGGACTGGTCGTTGGGGTTGATTATAACCAACTTGTTGTCCAACTTGATAATAAGGTGCTTGCACATTTGGTTGTAAATTCTGTTGAACTTGGTATGGATCCCACACCATTCCAGGATATGAGGGTCCCAAAAAAGGTTGTGCATAAGATGGACCATAACTAAATTGAACATATGGTTGATAATTGGCTGGATAATTTCCACCTCCTTGTAACATTTTTTGTTCTGGATAGAACTATTGCCCTAAAGGAGGTTGCAATCCTTGAGCTAGGTACTACCCTTGAGGTTGATATTGACCTTGAGGCATGTACTGAACTTGAGGTAGATACTGTCCTTGAGGTTGATGTTGACCCTGAGGTATGTACTGTCCCTGGGGTTGATATTGACCCTGAGGTATGTACTATCCTTGAGGTTGCACCCCAGGCTGTATTTGACTACTTGGAGGTTGCCCCCCAGGCAGTAAATTACTACCTTGAGGTCCGGGGTTTGGAATATTTTCAGACATCATATAAATTTTCTCATTGTTCAAAGTTCCAGTATTTGATTCATTTGGGCCAAATGATGACATTGGTTTTTTGGGAAAAGGAGATGCTCCTGAGAATTTACCAGAGAGCGACTGATAGCCTACAAGAACAGACGAACCACCATACAAATTTTTTTTTGGCGATTCAGTAAACATAGATGACTCACTAGACATGTTTAACGGAGTTCTATAACCTATTGGCATAGGGTAAAAAGGAATTCGAGGTGGCGAATACTCTAGACCTATGTTCTGTAGAAAATCTGTTAATGAAGAATACTCAGCGTCTTGTTGAGATTCTTGAGCTGAAGGAAGAACAACTTCCTCTTCAGTGTCAGTAACTTCTTCAATACTAATGAGGCCCAGAGGAAGATCTTTTGTGATCTGATTTCTTACTCTGGGTGAATCAGGATGACTAGGAGTTGGAGTAGCGAACTCTAAAGTAGGTTCAGATGTAGCAGGTTCAGTTTCCAGTTCAGAAATTTCATGTTCTTCAGCTGATAACTCACTTGTTGCAGAAGAAACTTCAGTTAATTCAGAAATTGAAATAGTCTATGGAGTATGTTCTGCTATTTGCAATTGATCTACTTCAAAATCAGGATGAATAATTATGGATGATTCTCCATGTTCTGTTAATCCAGTTTTGTTGATAACATTTGGTATCAGAGATTTAAGTTTTTCTAATTGACTTGGTGTATACTCAGGGGGATTCCCTTGAGTTCTACAAGATTATCTTGGTAATTCTGCCACTATTAAAACTTTTAACACACACAAACAAAAAAAATTTCAATCAAATGATCCTAAGGTTGCTAAGGAAACAATCAAATGAAGCACACGCCTATAAAAATCTAAGAGATCAATCCACACACAAATAGTAGATCCCCGCACTAAAAAAACTAGTTGGTGATGAAATCCAACATCGTAGAATTCTAATGCAGAAATTGCGGTTGGAACAGTTACCCCGACAACCTGCTTAATGAAATAGACGGGTGCAAATTTCTCCACTTAAACCATCTCCAGTGAATATAACCCTCTAGAGAGTCCAAGTGAGTCTGGCCGACGTCTGCCCCAGGTACAGTGGGACCTCCCCTCCATCGTCACCTTGGGAAATAATCCTAAATTTTATGGCCAATAAGGTCACCAACGGGAAAACATATACCTGGGGGAACAGTCTACGATCTGATATACACGCAAGGGCAGAGTAACAAGCTCAATCCCCTTGAAGGCTCCTTGACATAATCCAAGGTTTACCGACAAGTGACCCTAGGCTCCTCGACAATGGTCTATCTGAGGTTTACCATTTTTAATATGTGCACATCTTCTATCATTCCCAATTAGATAGGTATGACTGCCTCACTGGTTCAGATATGATCTTGTGCTTGACTCCTTTAGGAGGAGCTTCCCAGAGCATACATGCTACAATTGGATTTTCCTACTGCAAGATCAACTACTTCTTTGTTTTTTTAGTCTTGGAAAGTTAACTAAAACCTATTACAAGACATTAGCCTATGCTATATTGGTGGAAAAGAACCCTAGAAAATATTAAATTTCTAGATTGATTTTAATTAAGCGTTACTTTTAATTGACAGTTTCATAGGACAATGGGTAAGGAAATGAAACTTTGATGATGTTTTAATGACCCGAATCAAAATACGCTACAATGCATCTATATGATAAAAAACTCATTTCTTTTCAATGAAATCTAACTAGAGGAAAGAGTTGAGAGATTTCAATAACTTTCAAAATATCATTTCTTTCTTTCCTACATGAGAAACTTTGAAAAGAAGACAATTCAGAGAATTCAATTTCAAAAAAAATCTTTTGCTCAAAATGAAATTCCCTATATCATTTAGATCGGAAACAAAAACAAAATTCTTCCAAAATAAAATCAAAAGTATTAAAATTATAAAATTCAAAACTAAAAGAAAATTCTAATCTTGAATTCTATCTAAAAATTGGAGGATATATAAGCTCGGTTTGTAATCTAACCAAGAACTTCCTGCTTATTCCAGCAAGAAATTTAAGGTATCCAATAGATTTTAAAATGAAATTCGGACCTTATCAATCCAAAAGGTTTTGTAAGTTTGCAAATGAAAATATAATCAAATTTTCAGAAGAGTAACAATTGCATCAAGTTCAATGGCTTAACGGAAAAGCAATGAAATACCAAGTAGCTAAGGTATACAAAATTTTTGGATTCAGAGCAATGGGAGGACTATGCATATCATTTACTCATAACATGCAAACTAATTGAATAAATCACTTCAACACAGAAATCGCTGAAAGAAACCTTGACAAAGATCTTTAACAATCAAAACATATTGGGATAATAACAAGAATCAAGAAATTAGATTTCAGAAAGTAGAATTTCTTATTTTTCAAAATTTTCCAGAAGTCCGTAGTTTCTAATGGAACAAGGTGTGGTACTGCACTTTATTTCACTAAAATCAGCGAAGTATATCGCTCTATTTTTAAACAAAAAGTGCGAAAGGCTGAAAAGTATAGAAAAAATAAAAAAATATAGATTTCCATTCAGGAATCCTATTGATTTTTGTACCCAAATCAGTTTCAAGCTAATCAAAGGAAAGAAATCTCAAAAATAAAACTAAAAATAAACAAGAAAAACTAAGTTCAGATTTTCCCCAGTGGAGTCGCCAATTTGTTAGATAGACAAATACCTCTTGCGGACAAGAGCGATCTCCCTAGTATCCTAAGGACATCCAGAAACAAACAGATAGATGTAAAACATTTCCTTTAGACTATTTTTCTTAAGAATTACTCATTAAATACGGATAGATACTCCTACTTGAAGTCCAATGCTTGCTCAGTCTTCAATCCAGTCGTTCCAGAAGGTATCGATCAATATATAATATCTGCAACCAAAGACAATCAAACAAGATTAAAAGAATTTACAAAATATGATAATTTGAAAGCAATAATCTATCTTAGTGATCAAGGAATCTAAGAATTAAATCATTCAAAAGATAAATGAACAACTCAATGAGAAAATAGAATCCATTTGTATTAACTTTGACTATAAAAGAAGAAACCTTACAACCTTGACGCCTTGATGTTTGTACAGGTTCTTCTGGGGTCCCGAACAGTCGATTTCCTCAGTTTGACAAGACTCCGACTCTCTTTATCAGCATAAGACTATGGCTATGATTATGTAATCTCTCTTATGCCAATGATGCAAAATATGGAGAGTATACTTATTCAACAATTCCCCTCAAAACTATCAAGTTCTAAGTACTCTCTCCAAAGAAAGAAGCAAGTACTCTCTAAACTCTCTATATACTAACTACCCTTGAGACTGAAATTTGGTCTGAATTTATAGCAGAAGGGAGGTAGTTTCAGCTCCAAAAAGGAAGGGATAAAGCCCTCTCATCATGGGATTTCACCTCCAAAAACCAAGGGATAGCTCCATCTATGAAGGGATAAAGGTTCATGAATGGAAGGGGAGAAGCTCGACCAGATAGCGCTTCTAGAAGGCCCTAGCTGGGAGAATATTCGACTAGTTGGGCTTCTAGAACTTATTTTTCTCTTTATTTTACCTTTTACTGGGGTCTGCAGTTTTAATGAGCAGAACATGCGAGATTTTCCACACTTTTTATAGCAACAAACCGCGGTACTACAGGAAATGACTAGGAAAAGTGCGGAGTTAGGCTTTTTAGGATTTTTAAGAGCTTTTCTCCAGTTCCAAGACTTGTTTTGGGAACTTTATGTTTTTAGACTTCTAAGGAAGAAATAAATAGGTAATGATGAACCCATATAGACAGCTCAATGTCATGGTGACAAATTTCAGTGTAACGGATTGGAGGAACTTGAAGACTTAAGCACACGCAACAGTCTTATATGTGTCACGTCACTCATACTCCAAGAAATATCTTTGCAGGACCTCATCCGCACCCAATTTTTACAACTTTCCAACAATAATGATGAAGTCTGTCGCGCGCACCATGAGTTCCTTCTTTTGCGAAATTGTATTTTCCTCATGTGCAGGTCCAATAGTCATAAAATTAATGATATTAGGTAAATTATCATCAACCACCTTAATCACAAACAATTGCGCGTCTAGCAATCCATTGTCTATATTTCTAGGTCCCTCTCTTGTTTCAATGTGCAACAGATGGTCTAGCCCAGCATTCAATCTTGTTGGCTTCACCATAATTTCAAAATAATATTCCTGAAATAACATCAACCATCTACAGATCTTCCCCCTCAACATAGAATTTTTGACTAGGTACTTCAAATCAAAATGATCAATGAACTTTTTTAAGTGACCTCCTAATAGATAGTGGTGGAATTTTTGCAGCGCATATACCATTTATGCCCTTCCCTTTCCATGGTTGAGTAATTATTCTCTGCACTTGACAATTTTCATCTCGCATAAGAAATAGGATGATCAATTTTTCCTACTCCTGGCTACGTTAACAAAGCTTTGAACGTAATACAGGAGGCATCCACATGTACATGAAATACCTTGGACCAATCTGGGAAAACTAGGATGGGCACAGTGACCACCTTTTCCTTTAGCAGCTCAAAACTCTTTTAACAGTCCTCATCCCAGCAAAACGTTGCATCCTTCTTGAGCAGCTTTTCCATGGGCGCAGTTATAAGTGCATATCCCTGAATAAACTTCCTATAGTACGTAGTATGCCCTAATATTGAGCACAACTGCTTAATATTCTCTGGAACTTCCAAATTGACTATGATTGTAATCTTTGCAGGATCCACCATCAACCCCTACTGGCAGACAATGTGTCCCAGCAGTATCCCAAAGGGTACACAGAAAATACACTTCTTCAAATTCAAGGAGATCGGATACTTCCTAAAAGTATCTAGCATTAAGCACATATGTTACACATGCTTCTTTAATAATCCAAAGACAGTCCAATCATCAAAATAAACCCCCAAAAATTTGTGTGTAAATTCCTTGAAATCAACAACTACCATGCGTGAGAAAATGGCATTAGAATTACTCAATATAAAGGGCATAACCATATATTGTAAGGATCCCCATTCAATAGAAAAAGTGGTATTACTCCTATCTTTTGGTGCAATTTGGATCTGATGATATCTTGAAAACCCATCTATGAAGGAGTATGCTTATTTACCTCCAGCATTATCTAAAATTTCATCTAAGAATGGAGTTGGGAATGGATCATGCACACAAGCATCATTTAGTTTTTGCAGATCAACACAGATTATGATTTCTCCCTTGGTCTTATTATCTTGCACAACCATTGGACTGACCCAGTCAGATTCTTCCATAGGTTCAATGATGCTTGTTGCCACCATTTTGTCCAACTCTTCTTTCACCTTCTGCTTATATATTGGGTTCAGCCTATATGGGCATTGTTTTACTGGGCGTGCATCACGCTTCAATGTGATTTTCATCACTCCAAGTTCTCCTATGATTCCTTTCAACTTTGAAAACTTTGTAGGGAATAGATCTTGATATTCTGTCAGCAACTCAGCAACCTTGCGTACTGTATCATCATCCCAGGAGTCTCTAATATTTGCTAACTTAGGTTGTTCTTTAGTTCCAATATTCGTTTGTCTTAGCTTTAAAGGATTTGTCACACCATCGAGGTGATTGATAGCCCAACCACTGCGCGTTGTCCCTCAGATTTAGGGATCATGATGTTACTTGGATCCTCATCATTTTCTTGCACTATCAAGTTTTTGCAATTCACAATGGATTTCATCTACATGTCCCACGCTGGTGGCACACACTAAATTATAGGCTTTGTGGTATCAAATATTACTTCTTGAATATTATTCAAAGCTTTACCAATTGTATCAAATCCACTTTCGAAGCTAAATGTAAGAATAAAATTCTCTGTTAGCACAGACCATTCACTAATGCCTCTCCGCAGCACAGTCTCCAAGTACCATTCAGTAGGCACTTTTACCAACGTGTAAATAAAAATATGAACCCATTCAGGTCTTGGATCTACACCCCATACCTGATGTCATCTTTCCAAATGTAATTGTGGATCCTCTTTTCCAGAGTACACATCTTCCATTTTAATAACTAGATATTCAAACCACAACCTCATCATGCATGCACATTCCTCCCAGTTACCCATATTCTCCTTATGAGTTTCCCACCATCTTGCTGGAGTAGCACGCAAGCCAAGATCCAAAGCATGGAATATTTTTCCTTTAGGAATAGCCCTTTCAAGCTCTCCTAGAAACATGTTTACATTAGTTGAGCCATCATAGTGTGGTAATTCACGTACCTCAGATGTCACATGATTACAGCGCAGTGCAGACACCTCATGCAGTCGATTCTACCAATTTTCTAGTTCTTCATTAGAGTTTGAAAAACAAGAGATATCCTACTCCCATTTAAGATTCACATCTTTTGTTGGATTAACCCAGTCTTCCTCATGCAACGTTTTCTTATAGATTTGATCAATCGCGTCCTCAACACGCACTGGTCCAGTATACCTTTGGCTTTCTATAGGATCTAGAGGAATGATTACCCTGACTCCATTGCTTTCAAATTCCATCCTCCTTCTCTTTATATTGATAACACCATCCACGTCAATGGCCCAATATAATCCTAGAAGCGCATGATAGGGATAAGTATCACCTATAATTTGTATGACCTCAAAGTATGTCATCACCTTAACACCCTCTATATTAACCACAACCTGTGACAACCTCCCTACAAGAATGATATTCTGTTGATTGGCCATGCGCAGTTGAATGGTAGACCATTCCAGCTTTGGCTCTCCAATGCACTGTCATGTTTTCTTAAGTAGAACATTAGCATCCGACCCCAGATCTAAAATAACTTGGTCCATTTCATAAGCACCAATCTGCGCAGTCATATGCATCTCCCTACCCTCTCTCTTCTTGTTCTTATAAATTTTTTCAACTTCTCAATGTTCTACGAGGGGTTGTTCTTTCTCTGTGCAATTATCTATCAATGCCTACAGATTTTCGACTACCTTCTTGTTGCGTAGCAACTTTATACATGCTTGCAGAAATGGTTTAATCTCCTCATCTCCGTCGGCTTCCTTCATTGTTCTACAAGTTGTTGATGTAATTTCTTTTGAAAATTATTTATGTGCTTCAATAAAGGTATATTTTGTGTGCTGAATATTCAAGCCTTATTTGTTTTCAGGTGCTTTACAGATCCATACATCAGTGGCTAGTTGCTTTCCTTTATCTTCATTGGTAGCTACACCACTCCTGGTAACCACATTCACATAGGGATCTTCTTCACGATTTTCTGCGTGAACCATTTGAAGATTTTGTGTTGGGGTCTGCGTCTTATTTTCCTGCATTTTAGCAATCAAGATAGGACAATCTTCTATGACATGATAAAATTTTCTACAATACCTGCAGGACTATCGTGTTGGGTTCAGACAGTCACACGCATAATGGCCAGAATCTCCACAGCTATATAAAATGACTTGTCCTCTTCCTTGGCCAACTGATCCACATCCTCGACCTCTTCCTTTCCCTTGGAATCCTCTGTACCTAGAAGGGGATGCTGGTGATGTAGGCTCGAATTGCATTTTATATATCTTTGCTTTATCCAACATCATATCATAGGTATGACAATGCTACTCATCATGCCCTAATGACAAACAGAATTTGCAAAATAACCGTTTTAAGTCAGGCTAATATTTTCCGATAATTGGGCAAGAATCTGTGTCATGTAATCCAAAAATTTGACATATAGCACACCACACATGATTCTTCAATGGACTGGGACCTCCAACATTCAGATAATTGTTGAAGATAGGATAGTGGTCTTTATGGTGCTCAGAATATTTGCATTTGGTACACCACACCTCTACGCAGACCTCCTTTCCTTTGTCTTTGTGCAAACTTTGAATTTCTAGATGCATGGCTTCCAGAAGATTCTAAATCTGTTAAGTTCCTAGCACAATAGGTGTTGGGGTATCCTCGAGTTTCATTTTCAACTACACAGCCTCAGCTTGTGTGGAAATATTTTGCTAACCTAATGGTTGGCGCAGATGTGGGATCAACATAGAAATGAACCATTCCTTATGTTGAGTATCATCAATACCAAATCCACCATCTATGATGGTGCACTTCAACAAGTTTGATCAGCCTCCTAGAAATATTCATTAGGATCCTAACAAATATCCTTCATTTCTATCACCAGTTGTGCGTATGAATTAGGTTTATTAAACTACTCTTTTAGGGTCGCTTTGATTTCTTCCAAGGTAGCATTAGGGTTTGTTGGAAATACTGAGAGGGGGGGGTGAATCAATATTTATTTCAATTAGAGCATTAGTTAATATTCAAATATTATTAGTGTTTGTACAATGATAGCAGAAAACAAGAGGAACACAAATGCACACAGTTTTTAAGGTGGAAACCCACTCCAGGACAAAAACTACCTAATGCTTTTCTAATAATTCTTTAATATTCAACTCCAATTGAAAATAAAGCTCCAACTTCCTAGAATCTAGAAAAGCATTCTTCTCCAGCTCCCATTGGATGGACGCTCCAACGCCCGAGATTCTTCAGTAGTCCACTGAATGGATGCCCCAACACCCAATGAGCTACAACTCACCCTAGCACCACCCTACCACCCCATAGAAGAATAAAATAAGAATGGACTCTCGTACCAGGGAAAATGGTCCACTTTACAATGATATAGAATGATGCAGAAGAAGAAGATATAATAGACCATAACCCCAACTTTGACACAATCACCTAATGATGATCCTAGACCTCCCAACACTGCCTCATCAACCCTTGGCGGATAGACACTAGTACAATTTGTACAATAATGTATTTACAATGACTAAGTACAATGATACCTTTACAATGATTGTATGCAGTGCTGCCCACTTGAAGACTTCATATGATGAAATTCTTGTTGTTGTTATGCACCTTGGTTGCTCCTCTTGTCATGCTACCCTCTGCTACACCTTGCTTTTCTTTTCTGCCGTAGAAATTCTGGTCCTTTGCAATCCTTGACAACACATGATCTAGCTTTTTCTTGCCTTCTAGGAGCTCGATATTGAATCTAGTGTATCTCTGTTATTTTAGATCCTCAATATCCGATTTTTGGTCCTGTAGTATTCCTCTGAGTATTATTTCCAATGCCATAGGTCTTACCCAATTTGGATTCTTCAAGAGAGATTTATACCCAATTTCTCACAATTCCCTAATTATGGATTGTTTCAGTAAAGGGCACTTGTACGGTGTGCCACGTGTCACTTTTTCTTCATTTGGCTCTGAAATTGATAGAGAAGAAACTAACAACTGTGCACTATCTGCCACTTTTTACATAATTCTAATATGATACTCATAGAGAGAGTTATGATGATTTTACCAAGGTCACTTCTTTGAGATGAATTTCAGGAGCCCGCAAAAACCCTGACTTCCATAGATCATATCTCCAAAAATGTTGTGCACCTTCATCTGAAATTTTTACTGTAGCTTCCTCAGGATTTTGGCTTCGTCTCATAAATATTTCAGCTTTTGAACCTTCACAGAAAAAAATTTAGAGAGAAAATTCCATGATGACCTGTTTCAGATGGCCGAATCCCTTGCATAAGGAGGAAATGAGGATCACAATTTATATAAATTCTTAAGTTGAGAGGGGCTTCAACAAGTGAACGTGGGAGGGATTTTAGGAGCTTAAAAAATATTAATTATGAATTTTCAATGACCCATGCCCCAACCCCATGGGTTTTTAGCCCACTAACTGGGGGTACAAACTTCAAACATGAATATCTCTCAAACCATGAAGAATTACATGGCGTGCCATATATCAACGGAAACATCTCGACAAGTAGAAACCATCAAAAGCATTATTGACCCAGAATATATTAATTTGGTAGGTCAAAATTCTCATGCAATATTGGGTTAGCCCCTGGTGCTGCTTTGGTTGACATCAATGACAACCACTGATCAACAATCTCCCCCTTTTGAATTGATGGAAACACAAGTACTCCCCTTGCAATCATGACACCTCTTCCTACAACATTCTCTCCCCCTTTGAAATTAATGGAAAAGGGTAACTCCCCCTGAAACACAGCCATCCTGTGGACCTGTAAACACTTCCACTCCCCCTGACACATAACCGTCCTGCAAACCTGTAGTCTACTTCCACTCCCCCTTTATATTCTGAAAAAGGAAAATCTAATGAGAACTTGGGAGAATCCCAAGCTTCTGGCAAAGATATTCTAATGCTGGAAAATATTTAATATGTGATTCTTTTGGTGCTGCTTGGAATCTCGCTACTTGTCCAATTGCTTGCATAACATCTGGTCGGGAAGCTATTACATATATAATACTACTAATCATAGATCTGTACAACCTTTGATCCACATCCTTAGATGAGTCTTCTATGCTCAATTTGCTACTTGTTACCATTGGAGTAAGGATGGGTTTGCAATCTTCCATTTTAAATTTCTTAAGCATTTCCTTGATGTAATTGGCTTGACATATAAATATTCCTTTCTCTTGCTGAGATATTTGAAGCCCTAAGAAGTATGTCAGCTCACCAATTAAAGACATCTCGAAATCACTTTGCACCTTTATAGAAAACATCTTACTTAGTCGATCATCATTGCTACCAATTATTGTATCATCCTCTTTAGCTATTAGACATGAATTAGTTGCTTCATCCAAAACATATATGTCATTTGGATCTCGACTTGCTATAGCCACAATTTCACCATACACGCCTTTCCTGATTTCACATTTCATGGAGTTGAATAGTATTGTGTGTCCTTGATCACACATTTGTCCAACACTGAGCAGATTGTGATTCATGTTTTCAACCAATAGAACATTATTGGCTAGAGAATATTTGCTTCCAAGAGTGACAGTATCTGATCCTATAACATTTGAAGATCCATCATTTCCAAAGGACACGGTTCCATCCTTCTTCTCTTTCAGAGATACAAATTTATTTCTATCTCCAGTCATATACGTTGAGCAACCGCTATCAACATATCACACATCTTTTTTCTTTTGAGCCTTAAGAGAGAGAGCACAATTATCATTCTTCTTCTTCTTCCATGTTCGTTCATTCTGTGGCTTCGAAGATTCTTTTGGAGAATTTTCAAGTCTGCAGTCTTTGGCTATGTGTCCAAAGTTTCGACATTTTTAACATTCAATATTATTTCTTAAATGTTCAAATCTATTGATGTTTCGCTGAGGCCTGGGAGGTTCATATTTGACAGATCTCCTGGAATTGTATTTTTTCCTAGGGTACGTGCGACATTCTACAGCTTTATGACCAAATTTTCCACATGAATAACAGTAGCCATAAACAATATGTTGGTACCTGGATGGAAATTTTCATCGAGGAATTGTCTTCCAAGGCTGTTCTTGCGAATCTTGTCCAATGAAGTCTACATGCATGTCAGATCTCATAGGTTCATTGTATTTTGTTGTAGAAGGTCCTGCTTCTTATTCTTTGTAACCAATGCCAGTTTTGTCATTGTAAGATCATTGATTGTTGATGAGTTCTTCCAATGCCCTTGAGCTGTTGGCATAGTTTTGGATAGTTTTTCCTTTCTTCACTTCCTCACACAACGAGACTACTTCGGCTTCTAATTCTTCCCTTTCTTCATTGCTTTCTTCCAAGTTCTTTTGAAGTGACTCTTCAATGCATTTGTGTTCTTCAACTTCAATTTTGAGACCTTGAACTTTTTCTTCAAGAGTTTTGGAATGGATCTTCTCCGCCTTGAGATCTTTTATAAGCTTGATTGCTTCCTCATAAAATTTGTCTATGGTCCATACTTCTTCTTCATTGTTTGATACCTCTTGCTTATTGTGCTTGGGTTTATTATGCTTGGCCATAAACAATACTCTCTCATTGGCTTCTTCTTCACTATCATTGTCTTCATCGGATGATGAGCTATCTTCTTTAGAGAGAAAGTTCCTTTTGGATCCCTGCTTGTTGAATTTCTTAAAGCCTTTCTTTCTTTTTGAGTTTCCATTACTTTTGTTTGGACATTTTGCTGCAAAATGCCCAAACTCATTACAGCTGAAACATATCAATGGAGGTTTACCTTTGAATTGTCCCTTACCAATTTGTAGTTTTCTCGTGAAGTAAGCATATTCTTCATCTGAAAGACGTTCTTCATGATCTCCCTTTTCTTCACACTTGCAGGTGCATGTCTTTTCAATTGAAGGTTGTTTATCCTTATTGGTTTTCTTAGATACAACGAACGCAGTTTCTAGATGTGAAGTGCCCTCTTCTTCATCAAGTCTCATTTCATATGTTATGAGAACTCCATGTAATTCCTCTTTGCTGAGTTTGTCCATATTTGCACTGTATTCTAAGACCGATACCTTTGGGTTGAATCTCCTTGGTAAAGTTCTAAGAATCTTCCATATAGTAGTCTTCTCATCAACTGGCTCTCCCAATCCTTCCAGAGTATTGGTTATTTCATCAACGTATTGAAAGTATGCAGCAATGTTGCAATCTTATTTCATTCTAAGTTGCTTAAATTTAGCTCTATAGATTTGAAGCTTTGCTTCTTTGACATTTGAGTCACCTGCATATATATTCTCAAGCTTGTCCCATACATTTTTGGCGGTTTTACAACCCAACACCTTATGATAAGCAGATTCAATAAGTCCACTAATAATAATATTCTTTTCTTTTGCATCATTTACCAAATTCTTCTTACCTTGTTCATCCGCGGTTGATGTAAATCCATTTTGAACAGTGTCCCATACTTCATAACCTTGCACCAAGAGATAGACCTCCATTCTTCCTTTCCAAAGTGCATAATTATTTTCATTTAATAGAGGTACACCATTCTTGGTATGCTCCATGACCTCCTTCCAGCTGTTAAACTACTATTGAAGGAACCAAGCTCTGATACCAATTGTTGGAAATATTGAGAGGGGGGGTGAATCAATATTTCTTTCAATTAGAGCATTAGTTAATCTTCAATTATTATCAGTGTTTGTACAATGATAGAAGAAAACAAGAGGAACACAAAAGCACACAGTTTTTAAGGTGGAAACCCACTCTGGGACAAAAACCATCTAATGCTTCTCTAATAATTCTTTAATATTCAACTCCAATTGAAAATAAAGCTCCAATTTCCTAGAATCTAGAAAAGCATTCTTCTCCAGCTCCCACTGGATGGATGCTCCAACGCCCGAGATTCTTCAGTAGCCAAATGAATGGATGCCCCAACACCCAATGAGCTACAACTCACCCTAGCACCATTGTTGGGTATGTGTTATATTCTTTCCACGACTAGCCCCACGCACTGTATGTTGTGCCAGGCGCAACAGGGGGGTCACAGGGGGGGCGGCATCCCCCCCTGTCAGGGTTCGGGGTAGCGCCTCAGCAAAAAAAAAAAATTGTGTGCAGACCCACTCATAGGCGGACCCACCCATGTTTTGTGCATGAGTTTTCACATGGTTTTGGGGTATGATGGTTTTTGGCCCCTGGTATTTTGTAGATCTGGTCAAGGGAACTACGATTATGTTCTAATCCAGGGTTAATGGATTGGGGTTTATGTATGCTTCGGCATGTATATATGTGTGTGTTGTAACACTAAAAGGAACATAATGAAAAATAGAGTTGGTTGTCCCGATTTGGGATCCAGGGGAAAATCTCTGTGTTTATCTGTTTTATGTTTTATGCTCTTGCTATTGTTTATTTTCTGTTATAAGATTCGTGTGTAGATAATTTCTGTTCAGGGTTAAAACCTACATTTGGTATCAAAGTTGTTTTAGCTTCAAGGGGACGCCTTTGCTACTGAGGGTTTTTTTCTCGGGCCTGAGGTAGACCATGTTCAGTGGGAGATCTGCGGGATCGATTCTTGTGGTGAAAGAAGATGGCGAGTGGTGGGAAGATAGAGATCGAGAAATTTAATGGTCAGAGTTTTGAGTTGTGGAAGCTCAAGATGGAGGATCTGCTGGTGGATAAATATCAATGGATTGCAGTAGATCCAGGTACTAAACCAACGAAAATTTCAGATGAAGACTAGAAGAAACTGGATCGGAAGGCTAAGAGCACAATACGGTTGTGTGTCTCAGATTCAGTATTGTTGAATGTATCTGGGGAAGCTACGGCGAAGAATTTGTGGGAAAAACTTGGGACTTTATACCAATCTAAGTCTCTGGTGAATAAGTTGTTCCTGCGGAAAAAGCTGTATAACCTGAGGATGAAGGATGGAGACTCGGTGACAGAGCATCTGAACGCCTTCAATACTGTGGTAAGTCAGCTGTCATCTTTTGATATTAAAATCTCAGATGAAGATAAGTGCATCAGTTTGTTGTGCTCTCTACCAGACTCGTGGGACAGTCTGGTTATTGCAATAGGTAGCAATACAACTACCTTGAATTTTGATGACATTATCTCAGCCTTGCTGTCGGAGGAAATGAGACGGAGAAATATGGAGGGTCAGAATGGAGATGCCTTATCTGTACGAGGAAGGTCCCAGAACAGAAACAAGAATAAGGTTTCGAGTGGGAGATCTAAATCTAGAGGGAGATCTAAATCTCCTGGAAATTTTGTAAAGGTGTGTTGGAAATGCGGAAAGGAAGGGCACTACAAAAAGGAATGCAGATCTAAAGCTCCTGAGAAAGGAAAGGGATCTGATGAAGCTCCTTCTGCAGAGGCAAAAACCACCTCGGATGAAGGTGGGGATGTGTATTTGGCTTCTTCTTCAAATACATATGTAGATCATGAGTCATGGTTGATTGACTCAAGTGCATCCTTTCACTTCACTCCCCATAGGGAGTGGTTCTGCGAGTATGAGAAATATGATGGTGGTGATGTCTTCCTAGGGGATGATAGGAAGGCTAGAATCATCAGACATGGAAAGGTCAAGCTGAAGATGCAAGGTGGAAGGAGTAGAACATTTCATAGTGTTCTACATATTCCTGCATTGGCCAAAAATATGATTTCTGTAAGCAAGATGGATGATGCAAGTGTAAAAATAGTGTTCGAGAAAGATGCCTGCAAGATGGTTCGGGGATCACTGGTATTAATGCGGAGAGTTTGGACTGGAACTCTATACAAGCTACAAGGTATCACTGTTATTGATGGGTGTAACAATTATGTGGCTCCTAAAAGTGGAGCGAAAATCCTAGCTATCTCTGGAGAAAAGACCATGCTATGGCATCAAAGGCTTGGACATATTGGAGAGAAGGGCCTTCGGATACTACATAGAAATGGTATGGTAGAATGTTAGGTCCCTATATTACTAGTATAGTCCCTTACTGTTGTTAGTGTAACCCCCTTATTGTTATTATTGTACCCTTGTAACCCCCATTTTGTTATTATTGTGCCCTTAAATTATTATTGTTAGGTCGGCTAGGATTACATTGTGGCCCACTAGGATTGCATTATGGCCCCATGGACTCCTATATATAGAAAGGAGGATTTGTAAATTGTATCATCCAAGAATTGTTCATTTATGTAATGTATTGGAGGTTGCCCCCTCGAAGTGGCTTATTTCTAAGGCATTGATATCTCTTTTCTTCTATTTTTGGAGTTGTTTACACAACATTTGGTATCAGAGCTTTGGGATTCTAGGGTTTCACTTCTCCAAATAGGTCATCGTGGAATTGTCGCTATAAATTGTTTTCTACAAAGTTTCAGAAGCTGAAATTTTTAGGGTGTGAAGACGAAATCCTTAGGAAGATTGTCTAAAAATTTCAGAGCTTGGTTCGCAATATTTTTGGAGATATGATCTGTGGAAGTTAGGTCTTTTTTTCAGGCTCCTAAACAGGTCATCATGGAAGTTGCGCTATAATTTTTTTTCTACGAAGGTTCAGAAGCTCAAATTCATATGGTACGAAGATAAAATCCTGAGGAAATTCTTCGAAAAATTTCAGAACTTGGTTCGCAATATTTTTGGAGATACGATCTGTGGAAGGTAGTGCTTTTTCAGGATCCTGAATTTCATCTCAAACAGGTGATCGTGGGAAAATTTCAATAACTCTCTCTCTGGGCATTGGATTGGAGTTTTATAAAAATTGGTCGCAAGTACATGGACTGTAGTTTCTTGGCTATCAATTTCAGAGACAAAGGATGAAACAGTGACACGTGGCAAGTCCTACAAGTTCGCTCTACTGAACCAGTCCAGAATTAGGTCATTGTGGGATATTGGACACAAATTTGTCTTGGAGAATCCAAATTAGGTCAGACCTGTGGCATTCAAAAGAGAATTCAGAGCGCTACTTCAGTGCTGAATTTCAAATATTTAAGGGCTGTAATCACAGAGATAATCCAATTTCAATATCGAGCTCCTTAAAAGCAAGAAAAAGGTGTGTATATTTTTCTTTCCAAATTTCATAAGTCTTCTTTGAAGAATCAATTTGAATTGATTTCAAGGGCATATTGTAGAATATATAGTAGTATTGGGTTCTAAAAGATGCCCCGTAAAAATAATTCAACACCCATTAAGCCTTCAGAAGGCTCTACTATGACTCATGAAGATGAAGAATTGCAACATGATCTATCAAAATTACAAGAGCAAGTGCAACAAATCTCACTCTCGCAAAGAGCAACAAAAAATGAAATGGAAGTTTTGAAGAAAGGCGTGGAAGTGAAGATGGACGGTTTGAAGAAAGGCATGGAAGCTAAGATGGATGGTGTGGAAGCTAAGATGGATGGCATGGAAGTGGGCATGGAAGCTAAGATGGATGATCTAAAAGCATACATGGAAGGCTTGATGACAAGCTTAAAACAAGAAATGATTCCTAATGGCGGAAATATAGTAGAAGAACCTCATGATGAGAACAAAATAAATGTTAATCGTGATTTCATAAACTCTAATGTTGGCGGGAAGAACCACCATATTCCAAAATTGGATATGAGGAAGTTTGATGGAAAGGATCCTGTAACATGGATACTACAGATGGAGCAATATTTTGATCTCCATAACGTGCAAAACACACAAAAGGTACGCATTGCAACTTTACATTTAGAACAAAAATACATTTGTATGGTATCGATGGCTTTGTTCCCGTAAAAAAATTGTCACTTGGTCAATTTTTACGGAGGAAATGATAGCACATTATGAGGATACAAAGAGCAACACCTTCTTTACCCAATTGATAAATCTCAAACAAAGGGGTTTAGTGGGGCAGCACATTGAGGACTTCCAAAAATTGAATATAAGGGTAACTGATCTTACAGAGGAACACAGGATTGATCTCTTCCTAGGCACTTTAAAGGATAACATCCAACATGAAGTTCGCGTTTTGGAACCCGATTCATTGGAGAAGGCATTCAGGTTGGCAAGAAAAGTTGAATGTAAAATTATGGCAACAAGGAAGCCTACCACTCAATTCTATAAAGAAGGAAGTGTGGCTACGCTTAGATTTCCACAACCTACAAGGTTGACACCACAACAATTGGAAGAAAAAAGAGCAAAAGGGCTTTGCTACAGTTGTGATAGCAAATACACTAAAGGTCATAAGTGTGCTGAGAAGAAATTATTTTACATAGATTGTGAAGAGGAAGAAGAAAATGAACAAGAAGAGGATATACACCAGAAACCAACCCTAGAAGAGGAAGAAATGAGTCCGACCATATCGTGTAATGCATTGGCAGGAATTACCACTCCTCAAACTCTCAAGATAGAAGGACATATCAAGAAGAAAAAGGTAATAGTGTTGATTGATTCAGTAGCACCCATAATTTTATTCATTGTAAGGTAGCCAAGGAATTGAATTGTTTCCTATACCCAGCACCAGAATATCAAGTGATGGTTGCAAATGGAAGAACTATAAATTGCTCTGGAAAATGTCATAATATCAAGCTAACCATAGGGGAATATGTATTGAATAGTCCAATGCTTTCCATTCCTATGGGAGGTGTTGATGTTGTACTAGGAGTACAATGGTTACAATCTTTGGGGACGGTAGCTTTTAATTTTCAAGAACGTTTCTTGAAATTTTTTTCAGAAGGAAAGGAAGTCGAATTACGGGGTATTGCGGGGAAGCCAGGAAGGATAATAAGCTCTAATGTCATGACAAAGCTTCTAAAGAAAGAACAACGAGGCTTAATTGCACAATTATGCTCACTAGAAGTTCCAACATCAAAATCATCTATTTCTGCAGATCTCCAACAAGTCTTGGACAATCATTCCAAGGTGTTTCAAACTCCCAAAGGACTCCCACCTATTCGTGATCATGATCATGCTATTCATTTGATTCCAGGAAGTGTTCCTCCAAACATCAGGCCTTATAGATATCCTTACTTCCAAAAGAGCGAAATTGAACGTATGATTGCAGAAATGTTAGAGGCGGGTATAGTTCAACCTAGTCAAAGTTCTTTCTCTGCTCCTGTAGTATTGGTACGCAAGAAGGATGGATCATGGCGAATGTGTCCGGATTATAGGGAGCTCAATAAGCTCACCATTAAAGACAAATTTCCCATTCCTGTGATTGATGAATTATTGGATGAATTATATGGAGCAATTTATTTTACCAAGTTGGATCTTCGTTCAGGATATCATCAAATTAGAATGAAGACTGAAGATATTCCAAAAACAACATTTCGAACTCATGAGGGTCATTATGAATTTTTGGTCATGCCTTTGGCCTTACCAATGCACCTTCTACATTTCAAGGGTTGATGAATTCCATTTTCAAACCCTTCCTTAGAAAATTTGTGCTAGTATTTTTTGATGATATACTAATCTACAGCAGATCTTGGAAGGATCATGTTGAACATGTTGATAGGGTGCTCAAACTATTGCAGGAGAAACAATTATATGAAAAAACATCCAAATGTTTCTTTGAAGTACAAGAGGTGGAATATCTGGGTCATATTATATCTCACGAGGGTGTTAAAGTAGACCCTAAAAAAATTAAAGCCATTAAGGAATGGAAAGTCACCACGACCATAAAGCAGTTGCGAGGATTTCTCGGGTTAACAGGGTATTATCGCAAGTTTGTTAAGAATTATGGGAGAATAGCAGCACCTCTAACAACATTATTGAAGAAAGATGCATTTTCATGGACTCCTGAAGCAACTAAGGCCTTTGAACATCTTAAAGAGGCAATGTGCCTAGCACCGGTCTTAGCTACGCCAGACTTCACAAAAACCTTTATTGTGGAATGTGATGCCTCAAGAAATGGAATTGGTGCAGTTTTAATGTAGGAAGGAAGACCCATTTCTTTTGAAAGTCGTCCAATCAAAGGAAAGTATTTACAGAAACCTATTTATGAGAAGGAAATGTTAGCAATACTGCATGCACTAAAGAAATGGCGAACGTACCTAATGGGAAGACACTTCAAGGTAAAAAATGATCATGATATTCTTAAACACTTTTTGGAGCAAAGACTATCTTCAGAAGAGCAGCAAAAATGGGTCACAAAGATGTTGGGTTATGACTTTCAAAATAATCTACAAAAAAGGAAAGCTTAATGTTGTTTCAGATTCACTCTCAAGAAAGAATGAAGACTCGGTGGAAGCATTGCTTTGTGCCATTTCTATTATCCAACCAGATTGGATAACCGAAGTAAGAGATGAATGGAAGAAGGAAAAAGATGTATGGACACTCATTCAAAAGTTGCAGCAAGATCCTAGTACATCTGATACATTTAGTTGGAAAAATGATTCCTTATGGTACACAGATCGCTTATATCTTTGCAATAATTCCCAACTAAAACAAAATATTCTTCTCGAATTGCACACTTCTCCTTTAGGAGGACACTCAGGATTTTTAAAAACTTACCACAGGGTGAAGAAAGAATTTTTTTGGGATGGCCTTAAATCTGATATTCAAAAGTTTGTGGCGGAATGTTTGGTTTGCCAGCAGAATAAAGTGGATACAATTAAGACCCCGGGACTTCTACAACCTTTATCCATTCCAAGTCAGCGTTGGGAGGAGATTTCAATGGATTTTATCACAGGTTTACCTAAGTCTGAAGGAAAGAATGTCACCATGGTGGTAGTTGATAGACTTACCAAGTATGCACACTTTTGTGCATTATCTCATCCATTTAAAGCAAGTACAGTTGCTACTACATTTTTGGACAGAATTCAAAAGCTACATGGAAGCCCAAGGGTTATTGTGAGCGACAGAGATCCCATTTTTACTGGAAATTTTTGGACGGAGTTATTTTCTTGTTTGGGTACTCAATTAGCTCATAGCGCATCTTATCATCCTCAATCTGATGGTAAAATTGAGATAGTAAATAAATGTTTGGAAGGATATCTTCGTTGTTTTGTATCTGATAAACAAACACAATGGGTCAAGTGGTTACCTCTCGCTGAATGGTGATATAACACTTCCTTCCATACTGCAGCAAAAATGACCCCATTGATGGCACTTTATGGATATCATCCACCATCGATCACATCATCTTTAAGGGAAAATTCGAAGGTTCAAGCAGTGGAAGATCACATCGAGCATCAGCAAGAAGTTCTCCAACTCTTAAAGGATAACCTGAATTTGGCACAAAATCGAATGAAAAAACAGGTAGATCAACATCGCAGCGAGAGAAGTTTTGATGTAGGAGATTGGTATTTTTACGGCTACAACCATACAAACAAATGTCCCTCAAGCAAGCAAAGAAGGATAATAAATTATCGCCAAAGTACTATGGTCCTTACAAGGTGTTGCAAAAGATTGGTACTATGGCATACAAATTGGAGCTTCCTGCTTCTTCGTGAGTACATCTAGTTTTCCATGTTTCATGCTTAAAGAAGGTTATAGGTGAAAATCTTCCAGTTCAAACAATATTGCCAGAACTTGATGAGGAAGGAAAATCATATTGGAACCTGAAGCGGTCATGGAAACAAGAACTCGACAGCTACGGAATCGATCAATTTCAGAGTATCTCATCAAGTGGAAGAACTTACCCACTGAAGATTCTACATGGGAGGATGAGAATTTTATACAGAAGCACCCGGAGCTACTCAAGCGTTGAGGACAACACTTTTTTTAAGGAGAGGGGCATGTTAGGTCCCTATATCACTAGTATAGTCCCTTATTATTGTTAGTGTAACCCCCTTATTGTTATTATTGTACCCTTGTAACCCCCATTTTGTTATTATTGTGCCCTTAAATTATTATTGTTAGGTCGGCTAGGATTACATTGTGGCCCACTAGGATTACATTATGGCCCCATGGACTCCTATATATAGAAAGGAGGATTTGTAAATTGTATGATCCAAGAATTGTTCATTTATGTAATGTATTGGAGGTTGCCCACTCGAAGTGGCTTATTTCTAAGGCGTTGATATCTATTTTCTTCTTTTATTGGAGTTGGTTACACAACATAGAAGGTATGTCTAATTTCTCTCTAGATTTCGATTTCTGTGAACATTGTGTATATGGGAAGAAGAATCGGGTGAATTTTCCTTCTGGTGCTAAGAGGGCGAACATGATATTAGAACTTGTGCACAATGATGTGTTTGGACCTTTGTCAGTTCCATCACTGGGAAAGTATGTGTACTATATTTCATTCATAGATGACTTCTCAAGGAATACATGGATATATTTCTTGAGGAAGAAATATGAAGTCTTTGACAAATTTAAATAATTTAAGGCTCTGGTGGAAAACCATAGAGAGAAGAAGATAAAGGCGTTGAGGAAAGATAATGGTGGGGAGTTCTGCAAGAATGAATTTGAAGAGTTCTGTAAGAAGTGTGGTATATCACAGCAGAAGACTACTCCATACACACCTCAGCAAAATAGAGTTGCAGAAAGAATGAACAGAACACTGATGGAAAAGTCAAGAAGCATGCTCAATGGTACCGGGTTAGAACAAGAATTATGGGCAGAGGCAGTGGAGACTGCATGTTACATAGTTAACAGATCACCTTCATTAGCATTGGAGGATAAGACTCCACATGAGGTATGGACTGGTAAGAAACCCTCTCTTTAACATATAAGGGTATTTGGATGTGATGCATATGTACATGTTCCAAAGGAGAAAAGGACCAAGTTGGATAATAAATTTGAAAGGTCCATATTTATTGGGTATAAGGATGGTTTAAAGAGTTACAAGCTTTGGAACCTAGAAACAAGGAAGGTTGTGTACAGCCGAGATGTGGTGTTTAGAGAGGTGAAAGATGTTGTTACACATGAATTCCTACCAAAGGAACCTGAGAAGATAGAGTTTGAGCTAAAGGAGGATGAATCAAACTCTACAACAGAAGAAGACTCAGAAGAGGAAGAGCCACAAACCCCAGCTGGGAGAAGATTAGTTCGGGAAAGAAGGTAACCAGAAAGGTATAGTCCATCTGCTTTCTGTTCAGGTTTTTCCTTAACTATAACTGATGATGATCCCAGAACTGTCAGGGAGGCAGTAGATTCAGAGGATGGAAAACTCTGGAAGGAGGCCATGGTTGATGAAATGGCATCCTTGCATAAAAATGAGGCATGGGATTTGGTGGAGTTGCCGGCTGGAAGGAGGCTCATTGGGAGCAAATAGGTGTTTAAGAAGAAGATGAATGTAGAAGGCAGGGTGGAGAAATACAAAGCTTGGTTGGTAGCAAAAGGTTATTCCCAGGTGCTGGGAATTGATTTTGGTGATATTTTTTCTCCTGTTGCCAAAGTTACTTCTATTAGATTACTTTTATTTGTTGCTGCTGCATTTGATTTTGAGATAGAACAGATGGATGTGAAGACAACATTTCTTCACGAGGATCTAGAAGAGGAGATCTACATGAAGCAACCTGAAGGCTTTATGGTGAAGGGTAAGAAAGAACTGGTATGCAGGTTGAAGAAGTCTATGTATGGGTTAAAACAGTCACCAAGGATGTGGTATCAGAAATTTGATACCTATATACGGGGACTTGGATTCACTAGAAGCAAGGAGGATCACCGTGTTTATTTTAAATTAACTGGTGACCATGTTATTTATTTGGTCTTGTATGTGGATGATATGTTGTTGATTGGAAATGACAAAGAAATTATCCAAGATTTGAAGACCCAACTGTTCTCCAAATTCGACATGAAGGATCTTGGTGCTATAAACTATATTTTGGGCATGGAAATTAAGAGAGATCGGGCAAAGAGGAAGCTCTGGTTAAACCAGAGGAAGTATGTCGAGACTATATTGCAGAGGTTCAATATGCAGGATAGTAAACCGGTGAATGTTCCTATTCCTGTAGGTGTAAAGCTGTCTGCTGAACAGTGTCCGAAGACACAAGAAGAAGAGGAGTATATGCCCCGTGTTCCATATGCAAGTGCAGTGGGTAGCCTGATGTATGCAATGGTCTGTACTAGACCAGACATTGCACATGCAGTGGGAGTATTGAGCAGGTTTATGTCAAACCCAGGGAAGGAGAATTGGACAACAGTGAAGCGGGTTTTCAGATATTTACGTGGCACTAGTGATTATGGCTTGTGCTACCAGGGAAGACCAAGATTGGAAATAATGTTGGAAATTCGTGGTTTTGTTGATGCAGACTAGGCTGGAGATTTGGACCAAAGAAGATCTACAAGTGGGTATGTGTTTAGCCTATTTGGAGGTGCAGTCAGTTGGATGAGTAAAAGACAGTCTGTAGTGGCTCTTTCAACTACAGAGGCAGAATACATAGCAGCCACTCATGCAAGCAAGGAAGAAGTTTGGTTGCAAATATTGTGTTCAAGTATGGGGTTGGTACAACAAGCTATAAGGATAGACTGTGATAGCCAAAGTGAAATTTTCTTGGCTAAGAACCCCGCTTACCATTCAAAGACAAAGCACATTGATGTTCAATATCACTTTGTTAGAGATATGGTTGAGGCTAAAAGGGTGTTGCTGGTAAAGGTGGACACTTTGAAGAATGTTGCAGATGCATTGACGAAGTCTGTGAGCACTCAGAAGTTCTCATGGTGTAGAGAAACAATGGGTGTTGAAGAATTGGCCCAATGACTAAGCTCTCCTGTGGCCCCTTGTGGAAAGAAAAAAACAAGTGGGAGAATGTTGGGTATGTGTTATATTCTTTCCATGACTAGCCCCACGCACTGTACGTTGCACCGGGCGCAGCCCCTGTCGGGGTCCACGGCAACGCCCCGGAAAAAAAAAATTTGGTGTGCAGACCCACTCATAGGCGGACCCACCCATGTTTTGTGCATGAGTTTGCACATGGTTTTGGGGTATGATGGTTTTCGGCCCCTGGTCTTTTGTAGATCTGGTCAAGGGATCTACGGTTATGTTCTAATCCAGGGTTAATGGATTGGGGTTTATGTATGCTTCGGCATGTATATATATGTTTGTTGTAACACTAAAAGGAACATAATGAAAAATCAAGTTGGTCGTCCCGATTTTGGATCCAGGGGAAAATACCTGTGTTTATCTGTTTTATGTTTTATGCTCTCGCTATTGTTTATTTTCTATTATAAGATTTGTGTGTAGATAATTTCCGTTCAGGGTTAAAACCTACAACCACCCTACCACCCTACAGAAGAATAAAAGAAGAATGGACTCCCATACTAGGGAAAATGGTCCACTTTACAATGATATAGAATGATCCAGAAGAAGAATATATACTAGACCATAACCCCAAATTTGACACAACCACCTAATGATGATCCTATACCTCCCAACACTACCTCATCAACCCTTGGTAGATAGAAACTAGTACAATTTGTACAATAATGTATTTACAATGACTAAGTACAATGATACCTTTACAATGATTGTATGCAGTGCTCCCCACTTGAAGACTTCATATGATGAACTTCTTGCTACTGTTATGCACCTTGGTTTCTCCTCTTGTCATGCTACCCTCTGTTGCACCTTGCTTTGCTTTTCTGCCGTAGAAATTCTGGTCCTTTGCAATCCTTGACAACACATGATCTAGCTTTTTCTTTCCTTCTAGGAGCTTGATATTGAATCTGGTGTATCTCTGTTAGTTCATATCCTCACTATCTAATTTTTTGTCCTGTAGTAGTCCTCTAAGTTTTCTTTCCAATTCCATAGGTTTGACCCAATTTGGATTCTTCAAGAGACAGTTATACCCAATTTCTCACAATTCCCTAATTATGGACTGTTTCATCAGAGAGCACTTGTACGGTGTGCCACGTGTCACTGTTTCTTCATTTGGCTCAAAAATTGATAGAGAAAAAACTAACTACTGTGCACTATCTTCCACTTTTTACAGAATTCCAATCTGGTACTTAGATAGAGATTTATGACGATTTTACCAAGGTCACTTCTTTGAGATGAATTTCAGGAGCCTGCAAAAACCCTAACTTCCATAGATCATATCTCCAAAGATGTTGCGCACCTTCATCTGAAATTTTTACTGCAGCTTCCTCAGGATTTTGGCTTCGTCTCATAAATATTTCAGCTTCTGAACCTTCATAGAAAAAAATTTAGAGCGAAAATTCCACGATGACCTGTTTCAGATGGTCGAATCCCTTGCATAAGGAGGAAATGAGGATCACAATTTATATAAATTATTAAGTTGAGAGGGGATTCAACAAGTGAACGTGGGAGGGATTTTAGGAGCTTAAAAAATATTAATTATGAATTTTCAATGACCCATGCCCCAACCCCATGGGGTTTTAGCCCACTAACTGGGGGTACAAACTTCAAACATGAATATCTCTCAAACCATGAAGAATTACATGGCATGCCATATATCAACGGAAACATCTAGACAAGTAGAAACCATAAAAATAATTATTGACCCAGAATATATTAATTTGGTAGGTCAAAATTCCCATGCAATATTGGGTTAGCCCCTGGTGCTACTTGGGTTGACCTCAATGATAACCGTTGATCAACAGGGTTTGCTTGCACGTACCTAATGTACCAGTCCAATGCATGATCTTGGAATGTAGTAGCCAACTGTGCTTTTCTAATATAAATATTGTTAACTTGTTGAGCATGCGATACAGCCTCAGTCACAAACCATAAGTGATCAGTATCTTCATTGGTCCAATGCCTCTGAAATTAGGAAAATTCATTGATGCAGCCATATCTACTTCAGGGGGAGGTGGAAGTGGTGGTGGAGATGGACTGCGCGGTGGAGTGGATGGAGTTGGAAACAGATTCAAGGGTTTCTGATGTGATGAGCTCTCTTCTTCATAGTCACTTGAGCTAGCAGTTTTTGGTTTAGGTTCGCTATCAGATCTAGGCTTTAGAGGGATATAGATAAATTTTTTAGAATCTTCATAGTCAATTCTTCCACTACACATATTTGGACCTCTTTGATGCATTCAAGCAGTGTGTTCGCATAGAAAACCACGTTCACACAATAGAATTTTCAGTAATAATTTCAACAAGCGTAGGAACTTAACTCTAGGGCCCTTGAAAAATCTTCTTTCTACTTCAGAATAGGACACAAATTGATCAATGGAAAATTCAGTCACAAATCCTCAGAAGAGGTGATCGATCCAATTATCTACCACACTGGTGATATTATTGTCAAACTTCTCTACTTTCTATATCAATTCAGGAGTCCACTCATTGACTACGTCATATTTTATGCAGTGATGGAATTCAGTTAGAAGCGACAACCACTCTTGTATTTCATGTGTAAAGGAACAAAAGAAAATTTCATGCACTTCTGTATAAATATATTTCTGTACCCATTGTTCGTCAGATAACTTAGTACTTCTATTCTCTTGGAGTGAAAATTCCTATTGACATCTAGAATCAACACTTAGAGAAATAACCTATCGGCATGTAAGCTATGGAATTGGCTCTAGAGATGCTTGACCTTCCAACCTAGTTCCAGCAATGCACTTCTCGGGTCGAAAAAGTGGAACTGCTTGACGTTGCATATTAGAACCCATTAGAGCGCGATTAGTGTCATTATGTCCAAAAAATATTGTAATTTATTTCGTGATAGATGCCACAACATCAAATATCCCTCAAAATTATCCTAATCCCAGCAATGGAACCATTTGTTAGCTTGAAGGGTCCTGACCCTGGTTCAGATTTTATGGATAAACCAACAGACCCTCCAAGTATTGGCCCTTTCAGTAGTGATATGCTTTCTCAGACCAAAGTCTCACTCGAAGCAGTATGGGGGGGTGTTGGAACTAGGTTTCTGCACCCTAAGGGAGAGAATAACGAAGTGGTACTCAGTAAAATCGAATGCAAACCTATACTAATTGTAAACAGATGCGCGCAACAATATATAACAGAGTTGATGTTCACCTTAGCGCAGATAAACAGAACAGAACCAGATCCAGATCTTAACCAATGCAGATACTTAACAGATCTATTAACCATCATTAATCATTCATAATCATATTATACATATGTTGGGTCAATTTACTGTTGTAAACTAACGCAAGTATTTATTATCAATCCAGCTAAGTGAAAATTAGAAGCATCCCCAAAGTATATGGGTTTTAGTTGTGATCAATTCAGAAGATGGTTTATTAATGATTATGGAAATGCGTATTACAAATATAAATCTAACTTAAAAAATTTCTAAATTCAGATGTGTAATTAGAAGCAGAAGAATCTCCTAACTTAAGATATTTGTTTGTCCTTCTCTAGCAATATTACCATGTGAATTAGAAATCAAAAACTACTTAACTAAAAAATAGATTAAGATACATGAAGCAATGATTGAAGAGGTCTTGATTGTCCTTCATCATATATTCATTTATTAGTAATGCTATTGTTAAAAACAAGAATTTAGAAAAAACAAGAAAGATGAACTCTAGTTTCTAGTTTCTTGATCAGATAGAAGAAGTATTTAACTTAAATATTGGGTTGACTCTTCATATGCAAAATAGAAACAAGATTAAGATCCATCAACAACCATGTAAAAGAATGTAAAGCTTGTAAATATGAATCCTAACTGAAGATCTTGATTAGATAGAAAGAATGTTTAACTTGAAAATTTGTTTGTCCTTTCATATGCAAGTTAAGAATGATCATTAGATTCATCAATACTAAAAAATAATCAGCATAAACATAAACATGAGCAAGCTAATTCAGAAATTGTAGCTAACAAAATAAACTAAGAAGTGCACTTAGCTTGCTGTGGGGGGCCTCCACCCTTGCCTCGCACACTGAAGGTTAATTTAGCTACTCCAAAATTCAAACAATCAACCAGCATATAACATCAAAAAATATGATAGAACAGATCTTCAATTATGTCTCCAAGTCTCAGAAATAATAATGTTAAGTCATACAAGTTCTACATATCAATGCCTTCAAAGTTTGAGGCTTAAATAGATAAATTATCTAACAAACTCATCTAAAATAGCTCAAATAGTCATATCTATCCTTATCTTATCAATTCAAGTTGAATTCATCCATCAGATCCATCAAAATCTAGAAAATCCCACAAAATAAGAGTTTTGACCTAGTTTATAGCGATCCTCCATAAAGACAGGTCATGTTTGACCGCCTTTGACTGGGCCTATTAAAGCTCAGATTGACTATACCAACAAGTGTACACTTATTGTTAGTTCTTGATCTTTATAGAAATATATCCAGCTTGAGCCCAAGTGTCCTACACATATGCAAACCGTAATTCCATTACGAGAATTTCTAAAGTTGTCCAAAAATGCACTTAAATTTCAATTTTTACAAAAACATCTAATAATTGAAAAACATAATTTAAATACCTGTATATGCATCTTTTGGTCAATATAAGGTGGATATGATGGTGAATAGATGGATAATATGAAAAATTAATGTGTATTTCATAAACAAAAAGAGATCAAAATAAGGGCCAACATCTCCCCCAAACTGATGATCAAGCATGTCCTCATGCTTGCTTTTTCCTCTTTGGCCTTCTGAACTCTAATGTTCATCCCATTCCTGATCCTGAAACTTCTTGTTGTGCTACATATAGAAGAGAATCCATGTCTTTTCCTTGTTCTTCCTTGTAGATGGAGGTCTTAACCTTCTGTTTCTCATATTTTTCCTTCCAGGATTTTTTCTCCTGAAGCCACCTGAATGCCTGTGTATAGAGAAGATTTTTTTTGGTTTTTAGATTTCCCATTTCTTCACTTATCTTCTCATTTTATATAACCAATTTCTCATTATTTGTCTTATAGGATTCATTTTCTTCCTTCAGGTTCCTCTCCATGATTTTGCTTATCTCCAGGCTATTAGTTAATTCTCTAACTCTGCTAAGGTTTTGATCTTCCTCCTTGGTATTTTTAGAAACTGAAGTTTCCTCCTCATTATTTTCAAAATAGGAATCTTTCTCTACAGGACTTTCATACACTTCTTGTTTCAACCTCTCAAGGATTTCATTGGCATGTTTAGTTAAAGGAGATGTTTCTATTACTTGTACTTCTGGTTCTGTTGAATTCCTCTTTTTCTGTCTTCTAGAAATGGTTAAAAATGATGTTTCCCTCTCTACCATATCTGTCTCCTAATATTTCTTTGACCTGGTGTTATCACAAAATCTGACCCTGATAGGCTGTTGATCAAGTAGACTCTGAGTAACTATTTCAAACCAGACTTTTAGTTGAGGCTTAGCCTCCTCAACTTGAGCGGGCTCTCTCGATAGGTTTAAGATTTTTAATTTAAGGATTAGATGGCTAACTCTAGGAATAAATTGGATATAAAGTGTATAACTGGTTGAATTACTGATCAAAAAACATCTATTGGGCTATGGAGTCAAGGTATGTTTCAACAAAACATCAAAATTAGCTTAACATGGAAGTCAGGGCATTTTCAGAGTTTTATATGTATCAGCAAAACAGTAACATAGTGAATAAAACACAGTTTACAAACATATGAAGGAAGTTAGAGAATTTTCCAATGAATTCTAAGTAACACATGTTCATACCACTGCAAATAGGTAGATGAGGAAATCCATAGGAATATCAAACACCAAAAACTCTTTCTAAATCCTAAGTAGTAAAGCCAATATCTGTATTAAGATGAAAACACACAGTCTGCTATAATAGCATAGTTTGCTTGTTAATGAAAATTTCCAACCTTTAGAAATTCGACTTCATGTCTCTTATTGAGTCATCATTACAATATTGGATTCCCTTATCCATTTTGAAGAGAATAATAATTTCTATGTTTGACACCTATTTGCTCCTAAAATAGACTCTTAATTACATCTGACAGTTAATTGTCTCTTCTAGAAGTCCTAATACAAATAGGAGTAAAACTCCTTATTATGTCTAAAAAAACCTTATCTAAGACTTAAATGATATCTCTGATAGTTTTTTCTCCATATCTTCGACCTTGATGTTGCCTCTAATCTTTTTATTCAATCATGTTGATTCATGTCTTATCTTCCCTACAAAACAGGGAACATGTTTCCTGTAATATAGCTTTTACCTTCATTGATGATCTTCGAACCCTTTTGCTGGAAATATTGACTTTTTGAGATAAGTGACATGTGTTATCATTTCCATGGAACCATGCCTTTCCACCTGTACAAAAATTAAACCTTTGAAAAGGTATAAAGAGAGATGATATGGTTGCGCTATGAAAATAGCAACTGTTTTCATAGCGCAGAATCTATATCTTTATAAACATCTCTTAACCATCCACTTTCTTTTGCTTTGACACCTAAAATTTCATCTGTGAGCCATTTCTATCCACCAACATCAACAAAATTTAGAAACCAAGTGTTTTTACCTCTCAAAACCTTTATAAAAATATTCAAAAATGCACCTACAACAGTTTCGTAGTGTGTATGTCTTTTTTACATGGGATTTTCACAATTCTCAGACTTTAAGAATATTTTCACCTTTTAATGATTTCCATGATGTCTATAGACATTAATAATCAAAATAAGCCAACTTTGAAATGTCCTCAAAAAGTGATGTCCTTCCCAAAAACAAGACTATATTAAGGATTTGTCACTTACTGCTTTTGTTCTATCTCTGCTATAGCTGACCTTCAGACTTTGTCAATTGAATTTCAAGATCTTCAATCTGCCTCTTCAGTATCCTGTTAGTAGCCCTCAACTTAACATTTATCATTCTCATAAATCTTACCTCTTTGATTGTAGGGATAGTCCAGGTAAAGTACTGAGCTTCATTTCTGACTGTTTCAGGTTTTGAAACTCTTTCAACCTCCCACAGAGCCTTTATTCTGTTGAAGTTTGTTTTCTCAACAACATGTCTTCTTGATTTCTTCTTAAGCTTAACAATTTCAAGAATCTAGTCTCAAATTTTCTTTAATTTATTCATAACTTCTCTTTTCTCTTTGAGTGTTGAAAACTCTATTTTTGTCACCTTCAGGCATGGGTGATGATAGGTCTATGGGCTCTTAATAAACATTGGAAACTTCCCCTGCTTTATCTAACTCCATATCCAGCTCTTGCAACTTTTTTGATTGCCTAGTTAAAGGCCTTTTGGGCTTGAACACAAACTCTAAAATTTCATCATCAAAATCCAGCTTTTTGAAAGATTTCATCTTCTTAGATTTCCCTTCATCTAATTTTATAAAGTCTGCCTGAACTAAAGGAGATTCTTCAATATCAATAGCCTATAAAATATCATTCAAATTACCCTTTAAACCTGGACTTTCTTCTGAAACCACTGTTTTGCCCCTTTCCTTTGCTATTTGACTTCTAGTTAATATTTTATGGGATGATTTGTTGGCTGACTGTTCCTATACTATTTCCTTAACTTTAGTTGTCCTATTTCGTGTAGGTTGAGGGGTCTCTTGAATAATCACTGACGTTTTAATCTCTAGCTCTTTCACTTGCTTTCTTGGTTTCAACTTGACAAATATTTTTGATCTTGTCTCTGCAGGGTCACTGGTTTCTGATGGTGATTTTTCTTTAGTCTTAGGGCTAACACCTGTTTCTTGTGTTTCCACCCCAAATCCACAAAAAAAAAAGTAGACCATTCTCTGTTTATCCTCTGAAGTTCATGTAAAACTATCAATTTAACTAGACCATGATGGAAAAGTGAAGTTTCACATCCTTGAGTCTTCATTTGCACTTTATCTTCCATCTTAGCTAAACTTAGAAACAGGAATAAAGGAAAATCCAAGGAAATTATTCTAGTAAAATGCAACAAGAGTTTGAAATGATAAGAATACAGCTTATGGTATCTTCCCTCTCAGGTGAAATACCTTTGAATGTTGAAAACCAGGTTGGCATATGTGTTCTTGATGTAACTCCTTGGAATTTCTTTAGTTAAGTCTGTCTCTACAAACTCTGGCTTCAGAAATATTTTACAAGGTTCCATATCAAACCAGAAATTTTTGAACCATATTTCTTCTCCCCTTGGAATCTCTGTCACTAAAGATATGATCTAAGGGGAAATTGGCAAATTTAAGACTCCAACTTTAGTATTCGAACTAGTGAAATTAAGAGAAAACTCTTTTGTCACTTGATTATGACGTCCCTGCAATTTTTCACAGAATTTCCAACATCCTGTCTTTTTGAAGGCTTCCTCAACTAATTTTTCCTTGGTTAGAGCCTCTATACTTTCAGGCCTTGTCCTTAAACAGTGGCCTGACCTGTGGTTATTTCTTTCCTCTGTCATCCTTTCCTTGAGATCCCTGTGTGCTTCTTGAAAACCTGTAACCAATAGCCTCGCTTGATTAGGGACACTGCCTCACTTGAAAGTAATAGTCAGCCTCGCTTGATTAATGAGAGAAGTTTTGGTTTCTTCTTACCATGAGCTTACCATTTGGAAAATGGTACGCATCATGTGATTCTTGCATGAGACAATAAAACCAAAAATCAACCCTTTTCAAATTCGAAAATGACTAAGATAAATGACATCTAACGAATGTCATGATGGCTATGAATGGTTGCATGTGTGAGAAAAGACTTGTGGCTGACACCTAACCATGAAGGATTAACGGAATTTGATGGATTTAATACTTTGACAAGACTTGCTACGAAGCCCTGATTTCGTAGCGCGCCTAATATAATTTTAGGGTTTTGCACTACAAAAAGAGCAGCATTTTCGTAGTGCAAAAGCAGTTTTTAACACTGTCTGTGCTACAAAAACGTGGTTTCGTGGCTTAATAAAAAAAAATTAAAATGGTTAAAAATTTGACTCTCTAAACATGGTATGAGATGCTCAAGGTATGAAATAAGGTTGTTGGACTTTATTATGTGAATGAAAATGAGACTCTAACCCTATCACTTAACCGCTAAAAACTTAAAATGACTTAACACCTATCTAAAAACCATGACTAGGAACAAAGCAAACTGTCCAAGTTTGGAAAAAAAAATTATAGTGATAACAGTGGCTCCACTTGGGATAGTGTGCCCCTGTGGTACACTAAGAACCCACAGCTCCAGTGCTATCCATTTTTGATAAAAATAGAAATTTGTGTTGACAAGAATCTTCTTCAAACTGTTTGGGCCTTCACCTTGGGCTTAAGATATCTGTTTCAGCTTCTCATTATTAGCAATAAAACTGACAAATATGGAGTATGTACAATGTCATGAGTGACTGACAAAACTTCAGCAAGCATAATGCTTTAGGAACCTGCCATTAATAGGCCCTCCAGCATATGATCCTCCATCAATTTCCTGCAATATATAAGTGTTGTTCCCATGAAAACCAGCAATCTTAAAAAGACCCTTCCATAAATTCTCAAACTTACTGTGCTTGCCCTTTTCCTCAATTTTGGCCTCCCATTTCAGCACTTTGTCTTGTAGCTGGAAACTGTCTTCTTTGATCTTCTTATCAAATGTGTTCTTGATTCTGTTTTGAACTTGCTGATGGCTATCATAGAATTCATTTCTCTTTTCTTGCAAGGCTATCAGCTGGTTGATCCTCCTCTGAATGGCATTTGGTTCCTCTTCAAGTCCTTGAATTAACTTCATGACTAGTACCCCTAGTGATGATGGAAAAACAGCTTCAGCACCATAAACTAATTCATATGGAGAAGTCCCAATTCACCTCTTTGTACAAATCCTATCATCCCATAAGGCGTACTTCAGCTTTAAGTGCCAAGCTTTCTTGTTCTCCTGCAATACCTTTTTTATGATTCTTACAATGCTCTTATTTGATGATTCAGCAAGACAATTCCCTTGCAAATAGTATGTTGTAGAGTGTCCAAGAGTGATATGGTATTGATGGCAGAAATTTATAATTTTCTTGGACTTAAATGCTTGAGAATTATCTATTATAATATTCATGGGATAGCCAAATCTAGAAAATATATTATTCTCTAGAAAAAAAATAATTACAGAGTCATTAGCTTGCCTTGTTGGTATCGCCTCTATCCATTTGGTGAAGTAGTTCGTTGCTATGAGAATCCAGCGATGCTGCCCTGATGATGATGGATGTATCTCTCTAATAAAGTCTAACCCCCACTGCTGAAAAGGAGCTTCCACATAGATATGAACCAAAGGTAGAGGTACAAGCTTTCTTCTTCCTTCAAAAATTTGGCATTCATGACATGTAGTGATTTTTTTGTAAATGTCTTTAAACATTGTTTGCCAAAAATATCTAGCTCTTAGAATCTTATTTGTTGTAGCCTTCCAATAATGGTGTCCTCCAAAATCACCTTTATGGAATTCTTCAATGACTTTTTTAGCTTCTTCTTCAAGTAAGCAATTCAGCAAAATTCCTCCTGTATCTTTCCAAAATAGATTTCTGTCATATACAAAATATCTCAAAGATTTTAGCTTAACAAACCTTGCTTTGGACTTTGTTAGATCAGCGGGAGATTTTTTATGATGTAGAACAAAAACCAAATCCTTATACCACTCTGAAGTAAGATATTTCTCATCAATTTGGACCAATTCTTCCTCATTTTCAAAATTTATGATATTTCTACATTCAGATTTATGTCAAGATAGTCCAAATTTGACTGAGTCATTAGTTTCGCCAAGCCTTGTCCCTTCAACAACTTGGTTGGTTTGATGTATATATCATATTACAGCATTTTGGCAATCCATTTTCCCCTCTTACCATCGGGATCCGCCTGAGTTAGAATGTCTTTTATCACAACACTTGGATCATATGCCACAATGTGAGAATGCAGAATATAAATTATGAAATCTTTTATAACTTTCACCAAAGCATAGGCCTGTTTTTCTAGAATATTGTATTTCATCTCAGCATTTGCTAATGTTCTACTAAAGAAAAAAATAGGTTGTTCAATACCTTTCTTTCCTTTTTGTAGCAAAACTCCAGCAATTTTGTTTTCAGAAGAAAATGTAAAAACTAGATATTCTTTGGAAAAATCTAGACTGATGAGTATCGGTGCTTGTGTGAGTGCCCTCTTGATTTCTTCAAAAGATTTCTTTGCTTCAGCTGTCCATTCAATATCAACTCCTTTATTTAACATCCTTTTTATATCTTTGACAATCTCATCAAAATTAGGAATGAAACGCCTAACAAAATTCACTTTCCCAAGAAATGATTGAATCTCTTTCCTACTTCTTGGAAAATCTACCTTTTGAATTGCATTAACTCTATTAGGATCAATCCTAATTCCTTCTTCAGAAATAATATGACCAATTAATTTGCGTGATGTTAAAGCAAAGATGCTTTAAGTAGGATTAAGAGAGATACCAAACCCTCTACATTTCAGCAAAATTTTCTCTAAGTGTTTCAAATGATCTTCTTCTTTCTTTGAAAATACTGTTATATCATCAAGATAAAAAACCACTGACTTATCCTTTTCTTCAGAAAAAGCAATGTCCATTGCTCTTTGGAAAGTGGCTCCCGCATTCATGAGACCAAAAGGCATCTTGGCGTACATGAATGTGCCCCATGGCGTTGTGAAGGCTGTTTTTTCCTGATCATCCGGATGCACAAGAATCTGATTGTAACCTGAAAAACCATCAAGCATAGACATCCTTTGTGAACCAACAATATTTTGCAGAACTGAATCCATCTTAGGAGGAGGGTAGTTGTCCTTTAGTGAAGCCTTATTCAAATTTCTGAAGTCAATACAAGTTCTGATTTCTCCACTCTTCTTCCTCACTGGAACTAAGTTTGCAAGCCAATTTTAAAATCTGATTGGGACAATGATATTTGCATCAAATAGTTTCTTAATCTCCTTTTCAATCAATGGCATGAGAAGAGGATTAATTCTCCTCAATTTCTGCTTGAAAGGCTTCTCATTTTATTTGATAGGAATAGTATGCTGAATAATGGAAGGATCATACTTTATTAAATCAACATAACTCCAAGCAAAAACATCAATAAACTTCTTCATCATCTCAATATATTTGAATTTTATATCAACTATAAGGAACTTTGAGATTTTGATCATTTTAGGCAAAGCTAATGTACCAAGATTACAGCTCTCTACTTCCTCTTCATCAGCTTGTAATTTTTGCGATTTGAAAACATCATTTTGATCAAAAAGCTTCTCAAGAGGAATAAGACCTTTTGGTATTGCATTATTCTTCAATTCCAAAACTTCAGAATTTTCTTTAGACTCAACAAGCATATTTTGTTGATCTACATGTGTACTTTCAAATTATTCTTTCAGCTCAATAAAATTCTTTACCTGTTGATCATCTTCAAAAACTTTCCAGTTTGTGATATTTTCTGGTATATTTGGTCTATGATGAACTTCAATCTCATATTTTGTACTTGAATGCATAGGAATGATGAAAATACTTGCAGAGACAGCAAGCGAATCAACAATGGAATTTTGATCTCTAGTTTTGACTATGAAGGAATAAGACTGAAAATTCTCCAACATGTCTAAAACTAAATTTCTGTAGGCTCTCATTCTTACATATTTTGTTTGATAAACACCTTCAACCTATCTAATAACTGATTTAGAATCTCCAAAAACAGAAATTTTTTGAGCCTTCATCCTTTTCAAAACATCTAGACCCAAAATCAAAGATTCATATTCAGCCATGTTATTTGTGCAATCAAAATTCAGTTTGTAAGAGTAAAACTTACTCTCATCACTTGGATTTGTAATCCAAATCCCTGCTCCTACCCCTTCTTTTCCTGCTGATCCATCAAAGTGAAATGACCACCATTCTTCCATCCTTTTGTCATTTACTTTCCGATTTTCTGCTTGTTGATTTTCTGAATGCCAATTTTTTGCTCTTATTTCTTTCTCAACACTATCAACTGACTCATTGAAAAGAATGGCAGATCCAAGTTCAGTATCAAAGGCATAAATAGGAAAATTTTTAGGTTTATCCTTGCTACTTACCATGTAAGCCATTCTAGTCTCTCGATACAATCTCCTTTGCTCACCAAAAACAGGAATAGTGGCATAGGAAAGGTCCATCTGCATTGTGCATTTGATTTTTTCTACCCAAGATCTTGACAATAAAATAACAAAATTTGGCGGAACATCAGCCACAACAATTTCCATAACTGTTGTCTTTGCTAGAATTTGTGTTAGACCAACAACAACATCTTTGATTAAACCAATACATTGAACCCTTTTAGAATCAAAAGAGAATAAATCCTTATATGGTCTTGTTATTTACAATCTCATTCTTTCCATGATTACCTTGGGCATAAGGTTATGAGAAGCCCCTGAATCTCATTCTTTCCATGATTACATAGAAAGGAGGAAATTCTTCGTTTTGATCATATTCTAACCTTGGACCCAAATGTATAGTAGGATTATCTTCTTGGACATTCAAAATATCAGCAGCTCTTGGTTGTGAATTCAACATCTTAACTATCTTTCTTCTATATTCATTTACCTTGAGAATCTAAAAGGGACTGATATTTTAATCTTTGAAATTTCATTCTCAAGGTTGAAAACAAAAACATATTTTTTCAACTTCTTTGATAAGAGGAGGAAGTTGAGTGTCTTTCTTACCAAGAGGAGTGTCCTTTCTACCTTCAGCCATCTTTGGGGTATCACTTTTAGCTTCAGCAGCTTTTGGTGCAACTTTCTTTGGTTGTGCTTTTTTTTCAATGATAGGCACATTTCTATTTCTGAGATTATATTGTTTTTGCATATCGAAAATAACATGTTGATACCCTTTAAAATAATCTGATGGTTCTTCTCCTTGATTAGCCAAATATGACACATCATGCTCTTCTTTATTCAAGAATATTCTTGACATCTCTTCGTCAAGAAAATGGATATATTCTTCAGGAACTTCAGGCTCGTCTTCTTCATCTACCAAATTCTGCTGAAAAGGAGGTCTCACTGGAGGATCCAGTTGCTGATTTCTATTTTCTCTTAGCCTTTGTTGGTTTTGAGGTCTCCTGAATTGAGGATTTCTAAACTGAGGTTCATGTTGCACAGGAGCATAAGTGTTTCCAAGAGCTAACCTATCCATCAACTTCTCCATGGTTTTCATCATTGAATCAAATTTGTCTTTAGAAGTTGAAGTGGAAGATTTATCCTCTTCTTTCAATTTAGTTTTTCCCATTTTTGAATTTTTTGCAGCTATCATGTTTACCTCTACCTTTACTGCATCACTTTTCATTTTAGCAAGGGTAGGTGACTTTCTTTCTCTCAACAAGATAGAAAATTCATAGTCAAATGATTCAGCATGTCTCATTTGTGCTAAGGCTTCTGAAGGTTTCAAACGAGTTGGAATTGAGTCAAAAACTTTATTAAATATTTTGAGAAGTTTTGGATAGATTCATCAGGTGCCCTTCTAAGGCTGTTATATTCAGTAATTGCTTGAACTGGATTGGTTCTATTTCCCCATTTCCTTAGAAATTTATCTTCAAACTCATCCCAATTTCGAATGCTTCCCGGTGCAAGAGCTTTAAACCATTTTCTAACTTCACCAATAAAACTCTGTGAAAATAGTCTTAACTTCACATATTCATCATAAACTTCTTCTCTGTCTGTAAAATCATTAAATCTATCTACATTTTCCTCTTCTGTAATTTCTTCATCACTACCACAAGTAGGAATCCTAGCAGCATATTTACTAGGAAGGTCATGCAAAACAACAGGGAGTACAAGTGGTGCATACCTAGCAGGAGTAGCCATGATTAGAGGATGAACAGGAGTTTTAGGAAGGGTAGAGATAGAAGATGAAGAACTGATATAAGGAGGAATTCTTGGTTTTTGTAAGCCACTGACAATTGAGCTCCAATTTGGAAGGGGTAAACCAGCTTTGGATTTCAGCAAGACTTCAAAAGGGTCAAGTTCTTTGAGTTTATCTAAAGACTCTTTTTCTAACAACAGTTCAGAGGTAGCAGCTTCCCAAAATTCTTCCTTGTCTTCTTGTGTTACTAAGGTTGAAGTGTCAATTCCTCTTTTTTATAGGTCTAAGATAATATCAATGAGTTCCTTTTCACTTTCTAATCTAAACAACACTTCTTGAATCTTATCATCAACTCTTTTATCTTCAAGACTTCTTAATATTTCAGAGGACAAATATTTCGAATGAGATGGAGTACCTAAAATTTCTGAAATTCTTTGACTGCCTCTTGAAATAGTGTTTGGATTGTCTAGAGTGGTAGGTGGATTAGGATCAAGATTTCTCTGTGTATATCTCCTTCTCGAAGCCACCTTTAAACTTTGAAATTGTATGGAGTCACCAAGGTAGATTGCAACCTCGAAAAACTTTCTGAGCTCCTATTACCTTCAGAAGTTTAACATCTTGATTTCGGGAATGAGTAATCTTCAGGCTCCCGGCAGACGCACCAAAATGTTATCACAAAATCTGACCCTGATAGGCTGTTGATCAAGTAGACTCTGAGTAACTATTTCAAATCAGAATTTTAGTCGAGGCTTAGCCTCCTCAACCTGAGAAGGCTCTCTCAATAGGTTTAAGATTTTTAATTTAAGGATTAGATGGCTAACTCTAGGAATAAATTGGATATAAAGTGTATAACTAGTTGAATTACTAATCAACAAACATCTATTGGGCTATGGAGTCAAGGTATGTTTCAACAAAACATCAAAATTAGCTTAACATGGAAGTTAGGGCATTTCAGAGTTTTAGATGTATCAACAAAACAATAACACAGTGAATAAAACACAGTTTACAAACATATGAAGGACGTTAGAGAATTTTCCAATGAATTCTAAGTAACACGTGTTCATACCACTGCAAATAGGTATATGAGGAAAGCCATAGGAAGATCAAACACCAAAAACTCTTTCTGAATCCTGAGTAGTAAAGCCAATATCTGTATTAAGATGAAAACACACAGCCTGCTATAATAACACAGTTTTCTTGTTAATGAAAATTTCCAACCTTAGAAATTCGACTTCATGTTTCTTATAGAGTCATCATTACAATCTTGGATTCCCTTATCCATCTTGAAGAGAATTCGAATTTCTAAGTTTAATACCTATCTGCTCCTAAAACAGACTCTTAATTACATCTGACAGTTAACTGTCTCTTCTAGAAGTCCTAATACAAATAGGAGTAAAACTCCTTATTATTTCTAAAACAACCTTATATAAAACTTAAATAATATCTCTAACGGTTGTTTCTCCATATCTTTTACCTTGATGTTGCCTCTAATCTTGTTATGCAATCATGTTGATTCATGTCTTATCTGCCCTACAAAACAGGGAACATGTTTCCTGTAATTTAGCTTGTACCTTCATTGATAATCTTCGAACCCTTTTGCTGGCAATATTGACTTTTTGAGATAAGTGACATGTGCTATCATTTCCATGGAACCATGCCTTTCCACCTGTAAAAAAATTAAGCCTTTGAAAAATTATAAAGAGAGATAATATGGCTGCGCTACGAAAATATCAGTTGTTTTCGTAGCGCAGAATATTTATCTTTGTAAACATCTCTTAACCATCCACTTTCTTTTTCTTTTACACCTGAAATTTCATCCATGAGCCCTTTCCACCCACCACCAGCAACAAAATTCAGAAACCAAGTGTTTTTACCTCTCAAAACCCTTATAAAAATATTCAAAAATGTACCTAAAGCAGTTTCGTAGCGCGCTACGAAACTGCTGTGTATATCTTTTTTACACAAAATTTTCACAATTCTCAGACTTTAATAATATTTTCACCTTTTAATGATTTCCATGATGTCTATAGACCTTAACAATTAAAATAAGTAAACTTTGAAATGTCCTCAAAAAGTGATGTCCTTCCCAAAAACAAGACTGTATTAAGGATTTGTCACTTACCGCTCTTGTTCTATCTTTGTTGTAGCTGACCTTCAGAATTTTTCAATTAAATTTCAAGATCTTCAATATGCCTCTTCAGTCTCCTATTAGTAGCCCTAAACTTAACATTTATCATTCTCATAAATCTTGCTTCTTTGATTGCAGGGATAGTCCAGGTAAAGTACTGAGCTTCATTGCTGACTGTTTCAGGTTTTGAAACTCTTTCAACCTCCCACAGAGCCTTTATTCTGTTGAAGTTTGTTTTCTCAACAACATGTCTTCTTGATTTCTTCTTAAGCTTAGCAATTTCAAGATTAACTAGTCTCAAATTTTCTTTAATTTCTTAATAATTGCTCTTTTCTCTTTGAGTGTTGAAAACTTTGTTTTTTTCACCTTCAGGAATTGGTGATGATAGGTCTATGGGCTCTTCATAAACATTGGAAACTTCCCCTACTTTATCTAACTCCATATCCAACTCTTGCAACTTTTTTGATTGCCTAGTTAAAGGCCTTTTGGGCTTGAACACAAACTCTGAAATTTCATCATCAAAATCCAGCTTTTTGGAAGATTTCATCTTTTTAGATTTCCCTTCATCCAATTTTATAAAGTATACCTGAACTAAAGGAGATTCTTAAATATCAATAGTCTGTAAAATATCATTCAAATTCCCCTTTAAACCTAGAATTTCTTCTGAAACCACTGTTTTGCCCCTTTCCTTTGCTATTTGACTTCTAGTCAATCTTTTCTGGGCTGATTTTCTAGTTGACTATTCCTGTACTGTTTCCTTAACTTTAGTTGTCCTCTTTTGTGCAGGTTGAGGGGTCTCTTGAAGAATCACTGATGTTTTAATCTCTGGCTCTTTCACTTGCTTTCTGGGTTTCAACTTGACAAATATTTTTGATCTTATCTCTGCAGGGTCACTGGTTTCTGATGGTGATTTTTCTTTAGTCTTAGGGTTAACACCTATTTCTTGTGTTTCCACCCCAAATCCACACAAAAACAAAAATGTAGACCATTCTCTGTTTATCCTCTGAATTTCATGTAAAACTATCAATTTAACTAGACCATGATGTAAAAGTGAAGTTTCACATCCTTGAGTCTTCATTTGCACTTTATCTGCCATCTTAGCTAAACTTCGAAACAGGAAGAAAGGAAAATCCAAAGAAATTATTCCAGTAAAATGCAACAAGAGTTTGAAATGATAAGAATACACCTTATGGTATCTTCCCTCATAGGTGAAATACCTTTGAATGTTGAAGAGCGGGTTGGCATATGTGTTCTTGATGTAACTTCTTGGAACTGCTTTAGTTAAGTCTTTCTCTACAAACTTTGGCTTCAGAAATATTTTACAAGGTTCCATCTAAAACCAGAAATTTTTGAACCATATTTCTTCTCCCCTTAGAATCTCTGTCACTAAAGATATGATCTGAGGGGAAATTGGAAAATTTAAGACTCCAACTTTAGTATTTGAACTAGTGAAATTAAGAGCAAACTCTTTTTTCACTTGATTATGACCTCCCTGCAATTTTTCACAGAATTTCCAACATCCTATCTTTTTGAAGGCTTCCTCAACTGATTTGTCCTTGGTTAGAGCCTCTATACTTTTAGGCTCCGTCCTTAAACTGTGGCATGACCTGTGGTTCTTTCTTTCCTCTGCCATCCTTTCCTTGAAATTCCTGTGTGCTTCTTGAAAACCTGTAACCAAAAACCTCGCTTGATTTCAGAGTAAACTGCCTCGCTTGATTAAGGACACTACCTCGCTTGAAAGTAATAATCAGCCTCGCTTGATGAATGAGAGAAGCTTTGGTTTCTGCTTACCATGAGCTTACCATTCGGAAAAGGGTATGCATCATGTGTTTCTTGCATGAGACAATAAAACCAAAAACCAGCCCTTTTCAAATTTGAAAATGACTAAGATAAATGACCTCTAACAAATGTCATGATGGCTATGAATGGTTGCATGTGTGAGAAAAGACTCGTGGCTGACACCTAATCATGAAGGATTAACAGAATTTTATGGATTTGATACTTTGTCAAGACTTGCTACGAATCCCCGATTTTGTAGCGCGCCTAATGTAATTTCAGGGTTTTGCGCTACGAAAAGAGTAGCGTTTTCGTAGCGCAAAAGCAGTTTTTAACACTGTCTACGCTACGAAAACGTGGTTTCATGGCTTGATCAAAATTATTTTTAAATGGTTAAAAACGTGACTCTCTAAACATGGTATGAGACTCTCAAGGTATAAAATAAGGTTGTTGGAATTTATTATGTGAATGAAAATGAGACTCTAACCCTATCACTTAACCCCTAAAAACTTAAAATGACTTAACACCTATCTAAAAATCATGACTAGGAACAAAGAAAACTGTCGAAATTTGGAAAAAAAAATTATAGGATAACACCTGGTTTTAGGATAAAGAGGTGAATGCACAATATTTCTTGTTTCATGTATTGGTTGAAGTTTGTTTTCAGTGACTTATTCTACAAAATTATTTTCAATTAGAAAATTTTCCCAAACCATTCCCTTAACTTTCAGCTGATAATCCACAAGGATTTTTATGAGCCACTGTTGAAGAATTTGGGCTTCTTTGGGCTTGGTCTCAGATTTTACACTCTCAATCATCTTCATAAAAATTTTATAAAATAAATAGGGCATATTGATCCTTATATCTCCTTTAATATGTTGTGGTAACCTGACATAATAAAGGTGTACTACACTATGTTTGTTGTCACAGGTGAAGAAATTTTGAATTATCAAAACTAGCTATGCCCAAGTTTCATTGAACCACTCCCTTAGAATCCCCTTTGACCTATCAAAAGAACCCTTTCTATTTTTATCCAAGAAGAATGTCCAACCCTTGTCTTTGAAATTCAATACCTTATGGTATAGTTATCCTAATGATGGCAACTCTAAAGCTTCAAAAATATACTCTGGAGTCAAAGGGATAAGTAGACTACCCACCATGGTTTCACCCTGTTTGTAATTGTTTATAAATTCTCTGGTGACATCCTCATTGTGCCCTTTGAATTTTTGAAGAAATCCTATTAAGCCTGAATAATAAAGTTTCTCAATTGTTTCCCTATTCTAATGTTCAATTTGAAAATATTTGGGTTCTGCTCTTGAAGTCATTTTGTCTGAAAACCATTTTATGTACCCATCTACTGTCATTAACTTCATCTTTGTAAACAAAAATTCAAGTATTGGAAGTAATCACAGTAGTAGGCTTACCTCTTATTTACTTCCCTTGCCAATCAATTCTTTGTTTTCCCTTTGAAAAATGTGAGTTTACTGCTTCAAATAAACACAAGAATTGATAGAGAGGTTTAAGAAAACATTAAAAAAAAATCATGTTTCTATTATCCTACTCTCCATTTGATTCTCTGTCTTCTTTAAAAAAACAATCCTCTGCCTCTGTTTTGTAAAAAATTTGACCGTGTAAAAAAACTTGAATTTTTTTTATACAATTGTGTCTTTCACCCTTCAATTTCATACAAAATTCTTTTTCAAAACATAGCATGATGTCTATAATTTAAACTCACTGTGTATGCAAGAGAATAGGTCAACCATTTTATCAAAAATCTCATAATAAATTCATTGTTTTCCTTTGAACATTCTCCAGACTCTGTCTTATGCTATCTAAAAATACAAAAACATGTTTTACTATGTCTTCTAAACCAATATTTCTCCACAAATCCTATTTCAAGTTCTTTTCCTGATTGTGCTAATAAAATACAACTCAATTGAAAACAAACTCACTGTGAAATTCAAACCAGAATTCTCCATTCTTTGTTTTCCATTTATTTTGAAATAGAAAACTATATGTGAGGATGTGTTCAAGCTTACCTATCTTTGCAATGACCCTCATGATCTTCCTTCTAGTTTAACTAAGGTCTCTGTTTGTTTAAATCGGTGCCAATATCATTAAAATCCTCACTCATTTACTCACTTAATCAACAAAATATTTAATTTTTTACCGATGGCAGAGTATTTATGAATGGTGTCAAAGTTTTTATGAGTGGTGTCAAAACAAAATATAACGGAATGAAAAGCTTTAAGGATCGAACTAGAGAAATCTTTTTATAACTCTCAATTCATTTTAATAATCCCGAGATCTATTCACGCAATCATCGTTATTTTGAACAACCAAATGTGTGTTTTACTTCTTACCTTCTCCTTCATGGGATTTCACCTCCTGATATCATGGTTGCTTGACAAATTTTCCAGATTTGTTGGCTTCGAAAATCCAGTTAATTGCCTTATCGCTCCATTCCTCTTCTTTGTTATATTCTCTACCTTATTCACTGCGTTTTATCTCTTATATTTTCCTTACAGCTTATTCACTGTCTTCTCTCTACTTCTGCGTTTATTTGTTTTTCACAGAGTTGTAAACATGGATGTGTGCTTTGATTTCATGCCCTCCCTGTCTCACTAAGCCTTTTGAAGGCGATGATGGTGAAAACGTAGATTATATCAGTTGTTTCAGGTCTTAGCAATGGCATAAATGTTCTCATAAATTTTACACAGTGTTGTGTTATGGCGTTTGAAATTATTCTAACTGTTCATCAACCACCGCTTGACCGGTTCATGCATGGCTTTCCTTTGACTGTCATGCTAACTCTGGTGTACATTCTGTCCTTTGTTTTACTTTTTATACAGCCACTTCCTTGTTTTGTTTTTATGACCATGTTTGTTTCCATACTCCGCATAATCTCCATTTTCATATGCGCCATCATACTAGTATTCACATCACCATATGCTATCATTTCTTCGTTCCTCCACTCCTGCATGTATTACAATCTAATCATAGTTTCATATCATAACATACATCATTGTCATTCATTTTGTTTATCATCACATCATACTTTAGGTTAGTTTGCATTCACTCTTTGTATTATGATTACGCACTTGCTCCATTACCTTAGCTTGTCACCTTTTACGATTACGCTCTTTGCATTGTTTTTTCATTTGAATAGTTGCGCTATCATATAAAGTTTTGAACTTTAGATTTTTCTCTTTTATTTAATTTTTAAAATTGACCAATGAAATGGTAACATTTTTAAAATTAAATATTTATAATGATACTAACCTTTTTTTGTTTTATTGTAGGTCTTCCAAGGGTTTAATGTTAACCTTTTGTTTATGATTCTCTTGCTTAGAAAAATAGGGCAAGTTATGTTATGGATAGATTATGTAATGTTTTATTGAGTAGTTAGGATTGTGGTATGGATATGAATATGGATAGAATAGGGCTAAAAATCATAGATGATGGAATGTAGATGAAATTATAGGTGATAAAATGTAGATGAAATGTAGGTGATGTAGATGCATAACCAGTACTAAATTATCTTTACAATTCAAGAATATTTTCGAAAAAAATAATTGAAAATTTAAGAGTGATTTTTACTTACTATACTTGTATTCCTTAAAACCATTTGATGTTCATGATGGTAGACATTGTGTTTATTGTTACGAGGATATTGTAGACTATGTAGAGATTTTATTTATTCTTTGCATGTGATTTGATTTGAAATGATGTTGTTCAGGTCCCTTCTACAAGTTAAACTTTGACATTTTAGGTCCCTTCTGACATTTTGTATTTTCAAGTCCCTTCTAGAATATTTGCAATAATGTTTGAAAATTTATTCTATCGTAATGATACAGGTACCTTTCTATATCTAAATAATAATTCAGGTCCCTTCTGCATATGTTGAATGATGTACCAAGTTCCTTTGTAATTGTAGTTCATATTTCGTCTTCAATTCAGTTGCTGAAAACTATTTTCATAGTTTTTTTATTACACACCTTCCCCTAAGCTGATTATTTGACTTGTCCTCAAGTCTGCGATGTCTTGGAGGTTATATCTGCAAAAATATTTTAGTACAACAAAATTAAAACAAAAACATAATTCATATTGGCCAAATGTTGGTTTTTTTATATGAATTCGAGTTTGTATTGTGCTAGTATCCTGGATTTTCACAACCAAACTCTTTTATTATTATTATTATTATTTTTATTTTTATCACTATTCTTCTGTTGGAATTATGGAAGGCATATTGCTATGCTACCCCATTATTTCCAGATCTAAATCCATCGAAATTTTTCTCAGAAAGTCCTCTTTATTTATTGGCTTGTTGTAAATTTTAAGCCTATGTCCATTAATGACAAACGAAATAGATGCTTCATCAATTTTTTTTATCTTGATAGTTCCATTATCAAATATTTCTTCAATCTCATATGGCCCAAGCCAATGAGTCGTGAATTTTTCTTTGAAATCTTTGAACTTGGAATCGAACAAGAGTTCCCAATCTACTTTCTGAAACACTTTATTCGTTATGAATCGATCATGCCATTTGATCCTTTGTTCTTGGACAAGAGATGTGTGTTCGACTGCTTGTTGTAATATCTCATCCAGTTGATTTAATTCCATAATTCTCTGTTGTTGTGCCTCAGACAATTCCATCCCCAATTTTCCCCCTAGCTTGTATGTATGTATTTGAAATTCTATGGGTAATAGAACTTCTTTCCAATACACTAATTGATATGGACTGTACCCAGTTGTGTTTTTCCAAGTTATTCTATATGCCCATAGTGCATATTTCAATTTCTCTGACCAGTCCTTTTTGTTCATTTTTACAGTCTTCGTCATGATGTTTTCTAGGACTTTGTTTGTTGATTCCACTTGTCTGTTTTCCTGCGGATGATATGGTGTTGATTTTCTATGTTTGATCTTGTATTTCTCCGTAAGATCTTGAATAAGTTTTGATGTGAATTGTGTGCCTTGGTCAGTTATTATCTGTCTCAGAACTTCATATCTTACAAATATCTCTTCAAATAGAACATACACAATAGCACCTTTTGTTTCCCGTGCCATTGCTTTTTCCTCTGCCCATTTTGTAATATTCCTAAATTAGCATGAAACTAATTGGAATATTAATTTTTTCTCTTATCATTTAGTTAGATGAATAAATGTGTAGGGAGACCCATAAATCTCTTTAGTAGGAATTAAATCCCTCTTAATGTGAAAAGGGACCATCTTCATAGTTGGATAAAGTACCCTCATGTGTGAAAAGGGGCTAATGCATGTGGACAAGGTCAAGTTTGAAGAAATCAATAGCACTGGTATGGAGGGAGTGGATCACCAATTAGAGACAGCGCAGTGTGAATGGGAGGAAGTCTCCATGATAGTAGAAACCCTAATGAGTAGGACCCAAGGTGAGAAGGCTCACATTGTTTATAAGGAGGGAAAGGCAGCCATAGATGGGTATGTTATTTATTAGTGATTTTGTGGTATGTATGACTTCTTGCACTCTCTAGTTGTTTAGCTGAGATTGTTGTGATGTTTAGCACAGGGTGTTCCCGAGCGGGGATCCCACCTCTTCCCTTGAGGTAGCCTCTAGGAAGAGTATTGTACTATCATTTCCACACTTTGGCATTCTGGCCAAGCTTCATTCTTCAGCTACAACACAGTATCTGTTCATATTTCTGTTGTGTTGTAGGGTGTTGCAGTGGAGGGTTGAGAAACTCACTTTCTGAGCTAGTTTTTAAGGGGAGGAAGTATTCTTCTCATTGGGAGATCAGAAAAGGAGTTTCTTGAGCTTTATTTCACATCTTGGCACTAGGCCAACCTATTCCCATCATCTACAGCACAGATTCCCTCTTTGACTATAATATTCCAAAATAGAAATAGCAGCAATACAAGACATAATAATATAAAACACAGAAAATCTGATCATGACATGAGAGGGATCAATATACAGCCATTATTTTATTAAATATATCAGAAAAAATATACAAAAATATCTTGAGGGACAGGCCACTCAAGAAATAAGAACAATCCTCCAATGATCAGAACAATCAGCACATGAGTTGATTCAATTGTATAAAATGTCGGAGAGCAGTGACAGTGTTGTCTATATTAGTGTAGATGCTGCTATACTCTTACATAAATCTAATATGACTGATAGATACAAAATAAATGCCCAAAAAAGGAATATGTGGTCTCTAATACATGATTTCTAGCCAACCCGGAAAATATTTCTAGAAATACCAAGAAATATACGATGTGACAAATAACCCTGGGGTTGAGATGTCACTGCAAACTGGAACTGAAGAGAATGAGGTTATGATAAATATGAAATTATTATTTCCTCCTCTGATGTTATTTCTAAATATAAGGTTGATCCCTCTACTCAGAAATAGACCCTCCTGATGAGCTCAATAAACCCTCCCAGCAACTGCCTTAAAAAATAATGCAGTTCTAGTTTTTTACTGCATTGTGAGGGATGGTAGATGGTTAGCCTGATGCCAAAGATGTATAAATATTCCTAGGAGCCCTCCTTTCTGATCCTCCAATGGATATGCTACCTCTCCAATGAAAAACAAGCCCAGAAATGGCTCTATGTGATCCTCCTTTGCTGCACCCTGCAACACAACCCAGCTCTACATAGAAATTGTGTTGTAGCTGAAGGAGGTAGCTTGGCCAGAATTTTGGAATGAGAAAATGTAGCCCAAAGAACCTCTCCTTCCCTAAGGATGAGATAGGGATTCCTGATCAGGAACACCCTTGTGCTAAACAACACAACAACCCTGCTAAACAGCAAAGGAATGCAAAGTATAAACATACCAATATCAAATGATAATCCAAAACATGAATAAAAATGGCTGTCATCCCCTCCATATATAGTATGTGAGCCTTCTCACATTGGGTACCATCCATAATTTCCACTAAGCTCATTCAAGTTGTCCTCCACTAAAACTGTGTTGTCTCTTTATGAATGCCACTCCTTCATGACAGCGTTGTTGACTTGGTCAAAGTTGACCTCTTCAACATGTATCTCCTCCAATTCACACCCAAGGGTGCTTAATCCAGCTACTTATTCTTCCTCCTTTCACATTAGGAGTGTTATTATTCCTTAAAAATGGTTTCAGGGGCCTCCCTACCCACTTATTCACCTACCTAGTGCTAAAACAAACTATAATATTCCATTTGATGTAGGCTAAATTTTTGGAATATTACAGTCCTCCCCTCCAAAATGTTGCTTGTCCTCAAGCAACTGTAAAGGTGGAGAAAAATTCCTCCCTTCCTCTTCTTGTGGCCTCCTCATCAATAGCACCCACCATAGCTCAACACAATCTGCAATAAATCTACCCTCTGATGGTTCCTCCCAAGTATGCAAACCCAAATGGCTCACATCATGAAAAAGTGGAAGGTGTAAGTGGAAACATTCTTGTTGTCCAATGACCTCCTCAAGGTAGTAGTGATGATAAACATAGGGAATCTCATCCCAAATGAGAGTCTCCTATACCCATGCTATCATCCAAATGAAATGAGCCATTCTAGGTAGCTCATCAAAGAAATCCTCAACCCCCGGTTTATGCAATCTATTGGGGCTGCATGGAGAGATTAGATTTTTCCACCCAAGTTGTTTCTCTCTCCATTTATGGTAAGTATAGGGTTTCTGCTGATCTTGGGCTAGAATGTCATGGCCTCCAAAAATGGCCCAAGTTACCCCACCAAACAAAAGATCCATGAAGTGCCCCCTCCAAGAACTCAAGTTCTCCAAATGGCTCCTCCCACATAAATAAAAGAGACATAGTGTGGCAACCATGGTCTGCCCATTGTTTCTCCTAAAACATGAAAAATATAAAATAGGGAGAATTATACTCCCAATGGGCACCTCCAACTCTTGTGCCACTCTCCCAACAAAGCTTCCCATAAACATAAGAACATCATCAATATATGGAAGCAAAAACCAATGAAAACAAGTTTCCATATGACAACCCAGAGGTGGATCATAGTTCCACATATGGAACCAGTGTAGTGCATCCCTTGCCTGCCTCAAAAAAAATAATAACAAGTGTCTTTTCATCCACTTGTTTTCTTCCACAATCATCCTACAAGATAGGATCATGAAAGAAAAATGGTGCCAATGGTGCACACCAAGAATCATGTGGCCTCCCCCACAAACCACCAATAGCATGGCCAACATCAATGCTGAAAATGGCCTCAAGTACATCAAAATACAATATACAAGAAGGGATAATCCTCCTTGGTACAACATGCTGCTCATATAAAGTAAAGGAGTACAAATCATAATGCAAAAATGTACCTTATATACTATGTACTTTGGTCATTGAGATGAAATGGCTCAACTATAAGTTCTCCCTCAATTCCAAAGAGTAGGAAGGTGGTTGTGACAACCTATCCATCATCATCTAGGCTATGCATATCTCCATATGCTGATATATATCCTACTGGATGCCCTCCCAAGTGAACTCCTCCAACAAAGAATGAAATGCATAAAAGTGCATGGAAAGAAAGACCACATGTGCTGCATGCAGTAGCTTCTCATTGAGCTCAGAAGCTCTAGTCAAGAATAATTTACCATAATAATAGATGACCTCATCATCCACCATGTATCTATCATTCCCCTTTGGGTCATCAAGAATCATGCAAGCACCAAGATCCTTGGAGTACTCTACCAAGAGTTGAGACCTCCAATATGGATCAATCCTCATAGGAAACAACGTTGAAGATCTGAAATGTGAAGCTCCCCACATGTTTATGTCTTCTCCTTTGACATCCCCCATGCCAAAGTCATCCTCTAAAGTGCTGCCATACCCATCATGCAGCTGCTCATGCTCAAGTAGAAGTGGTGGCCTTTGTAATTTGGCCTCCCATGGGATGTTTTTATCCAAAAAGAGCCTCCTGATCTTGGCCAATGTAATCATGAGTGGCCTCCATCTACTCCAATGTATGGAGGATTCCTTCCTTAAGGGAAATACCCTCTGTTTCTCCAAAATCATGGAGCAGCTCCCTTGCACCATGAAGGTGCCATCCTCCATCACTGCGGAAACTTTTTTCACCGCACTATACGTAGTGAGAGTGGGTAATGCTGAAAATGGGAGAATGTCTCCCTCCTCCTTGAGTCTACCCCAGACTCTCTACGTTGTACTAGACTCCTCCAAGGTATTCACCCCTCCAGAATCTAAGAGTGGTGAACCAAATGGAAAGATGTCTCTTACCAACTCTATATCTGGTGGCCTCCCAGATGGAATGCCCCCATGTAGTGAGAGATCGAAATATGAAGTGGATTGATTTGTCCCTCTCTTCACTGTGCAATACAGTCTCCTTCTTTTGTGAGGAAACCTCCCGAAATAGATAAGGGTGAATTCTCATCATCCCTTGATGTTGATACTTCCTTTCTTCTCCTTCCATCTGCCAAGGCTCACAACCCACAATAACTAATGCATGTTTCTCTATAATTTTGTTTTGATTCCCACATGTTGGATCATTTGGAACTCCTTGCAAAGACACAAGGGCTCCTCTAATGGAAGCAATGGCTCTCTTCCCATCTCCATGTGGTGATGGATCTCCTCCTGATCGTACATCATTGTTAGCTCTTCTCTGCTCATCCTCTTCATCACTATTTGAGCATGCCTCATCATTAATGAGAGATCTTTAATCTTTGTCTTCCCTTGAAGGAGGAACCTCCATGTATTCATCTATAGAAGAGGGCTCTTCAAGAAGTGGGTATCTTTCCCTTGGCAAGGTATCATGCATTTTTTTATCTCCTTCAATAGAAATATGGAGTGGATTTGGAAAAATAGATCTATCCATCTCATGTAAAGGTTTTGAGTTTTTTGGGTTCAACAAGAGATGTTTCACAATGTTTAAGATCAAATATTTTCACTAATTTCTTAGTGAACCTTGCATAAGTGTTTACATTTGGATGATAAAATGAAACAGAAATATAAAACCACCAATAATGGGCCATTCCTTTGATATGTACCGTTTCTACTCTAATGGCCTCCTTTTCTAAAACTTGTTGAAGCTGGAAATAGGAATATAGCTCCTTCACCCAAGCTTTGGCTGTGCACTTTTGTAATATTCCCGATTGGGAAATACAACAATAATAATCAGTTATGCAAAGAAATAACGCATATCGTCTAAGTAAGAGCATGAGTCCAATATGGAGGCTCTTTATTTACATTTTCATTAGAAAAATATATGCACAAGATAGCCCATGAGATGTACAACAAGAAATAGAAGACTTTTATAGAAGGAAATCCTCAAAAAGAGGTGTTGCAACCATGTATTAAGACCGAAAAGAGCTTGAAATCATTATTTTATTGGCTGCAACCACTGTAGATTAAAATTCAGATCTAGATCAGATCTGTGTATAAAACGTTAGATCTATATCAGATCCATACACTAGATAGGCTCGTCTTCAATTTCCCCTTGGGGTTTTCAGCAAAACATGAAGTACAAGGAGTAGATATGAGATATAATCCTACAGATCTGCAGAAGTATTCAGAAATACATGGAAATTTAGATCTAGTATGATATATGCAATATGATGATCTCCTCCAATGGATCTAAAATGTGAAGGGCAGATCCCCAACACATGAAAACCACTTCTCCAAAAAGTGTGCCAAAAGACACTAAAATAGTACCCACAAAAATAACACAGTTTTGGAAGCAAGACTGCATTGTAGGATTTAGAACAAGTTTGGCCGCATGCCAAGATCTGAAAATGTAGCTCCAATATTCAAATACTCTCTTTCCAATGGGATAGAAGCCTTCCCCACTAAAAAGGAGCACAAGAATGGCCTAGATATGAGTAGATCTAGCCTCCACTTGCTGTAGCTTACAAAGACAAACAAACCCTCAACAGGATCTATGTTGTAGTTGGAATAAGAAGCTTGGCCTTTAGCCTGATATTGGACAAGAAATGAAAACTCTTCCAAGAGGCCTCTCAACGAAAGAGGTGAGATTCCCGATCAAGAACACCCAATGCTAAACAACACTATTCTCTGCTAAACATCAAGGAGAATGAGATATGTCTAAATAGACAATATACTCTGAAAATACAATATCATCAACAACCCTCTCATGTTTCCATACTTTTCCTTTTATAAGTTGAGAGCTTGCAAAACCCTAAACCATCTCAATGAAATAGCTCCTTTGACATGAGCCACCTCCAACTAAAATTGCATTTTTCCTCATTGATGGCCACTTCTCCAAGACAGCGTTGTTGATTTGGTCATGGTTGACCCAGTCAAAAGATTCAGACCCTTTCACACCTAAGGGTGATTATTTAAATAGCCTAGATTTAGCCTTGTTCACATGTGGCATTGATTTATTTACTGTTTAGGAGTTTTATTGATCCTCCTTTACACATTTATTCATGAAACAGGAAAATAAAACAAAAATGAATATTCCCATTAGCTTAGGACTAATTGGGAATATTACAGCCCTCCCCTCCAAAAATTTTCTTGTCCTCAAGCAACTAATAAGGTGAGTGATGCAACTCTTCTCCTCCTCCATTGGTGACACCATGATCATGTGTTAAGCTTCCTCCATAAGCTAAGTGTTCACCAATCCAACTCTCCATGAATTGTTCCTCCAAAGTTCTCATGAGATGTAAATAGTCCATCCCATAAGGAGTCAATATCTCAAATGAAACAAACATGGAAGAACCAATGCTCTCCCTGAAACATGTAGCATAAGACACATAGAGAGTCTCCATCCCATGTGGTACATACATGCCTCCCATCCTCCCTCCATACATTCCCATAAAAAGTAAAAGTATATCATCAATGTATGGGAGCAAAACTACATACATACAAAAAGAAATTTGAGCATGTGGAGGTGGGTCATAGTCCCACATATGGAACCAGCGCAGTGCATCTCCTGCCTACATCAGATCAAGCTATGGTAAGTGGTTTTCCCACCACTTACTTGTTGCCCATGTTATCACACTATGGCTGAAAGTGTGAGATATGTTTGGTGCTTTGGGAAAGCACTCATCATGATAGAAAATATCCCTTTGCTCATCAAGGGAGTGGCCAAATTCAGAAATTTTTGTGGCCCATTGTTGGCCATGAGATTTAAAAGATGTATTGCTCCTCCTTGGAGCCATGGCCTGCATAAACATGGTGAAAGAATATATACAATTAGGAAATAAAACATGCTTTACATGATCAGATTCTTCACCAACAATACTCCTCATACAAATGGAGTGGTGCATGGATCTATCTCCTCTCTCAAAAAAAGGAAGAGATGGCTGCAATAACTCCTTCATAGAGTCATGTTACTGCCCCAACTCCACATAGTTCATGAATTCTTGAAAATTTTGATATAGTTTTTCTTTCAAGCCTTCCCAATCAAAGCTCCTCATGGTGATGTTATAGATCTTCATGGAATACATGTGGTTGAAACATAACTCTTTATAAGCTCGTTGTAATAACTTCTCCTTGAGCTTGGAGGCTCTAGACAAGAAGATCATACCATGATGATAGATGAATCCTTCTTGGACTAAATATCCCTCTTCATGTAGTTGGTCATCAAGTATCATACAAGTGTGAAGATATTTGTAATAATGCACCAACAGTTGGTATTTACAATACAGATCTAAACTACTCAATAATGACAATGTTGATGGTATATCAACAGAAATGTATGTCATGTTGCTGCTCTTTTCCTTGACATTTCCCATGTCAAAGGTGTGTGTTGGAAGGCCATTCCTTCCATTCTTCTCCTCCCATAGCGCAAAACCAGAAATGAGAGTGGGTGATGATGATAAGGGAAAATGATTTCCCTCCTCCTTGAACTTACCTAAGACTCCCAGCATTGTAGCTTTGTCTTCTAGTGCTCCAATCCCTCCTGGATCTAAGCTTGGAGAATAATGTTGTGAGTTCTTCCCCACAAAATCTGAATCAGGTGGCCTCCCAGGTGGTTTGTCACTAGATAGGAGTGTCCCATGCAAAAATCTCATGAACATGATAGATGGGACTGTAAATTCCTTGCTTCCACTGCGCAAATCGATCTCTGATTTTTGTGTGGAAGTGGTATGTGAGGGGTATGTATGCATTCCTTTGATTATTTGAGATTCACCACTCTTCTTGTCTACCCATTCCATTTTTAAAGCCTCCCAATTAGTGCTGACTTTCCCCAATGTAACCAGCCATTGAACACCCAAAATCACATTGGTGTCTGGTATGTCAACCACAAAGAAGTGATCAACGAAAGTATAAGCTCCCATGGTGACTAAGAGTGATGGGACATAATGCATGCATTTCATTTTTCTATCTCCTGGGACCAAAACAAAGAATCCCTCAAAAGTATCAGTGGGTATTGCCCTCCTTTATACAAGATGAGCATCAATGAAGTTGTGGGTGGCCCCACTATCAATCAATACATAAACCCTCTAATTCAAGATTGAACCTTGAACTCTTAAGGTCAAGTACTTAGGTACTTCCCTCAAAGATGCAAGATTCCCTCCAATAGGAGAAAATTCTCTATTCCTATCTCGTAATGGTGTTGGATCTCCTCCAACAGTGTCAGCATTGTGACCTCTTCTTGGTTCATATTCTTCTTCCTCCTCAATATCTGAGAAGACCTCTATGTAATGTGCTTTTCCAGCAACACATCTATGTCCAGGTGCCCATGATTCTTGGAAAGTAAATAATAGCTTCTTCTTCCTTATATCTCTCTGGACTTCATCATCAAGAGGCTTCTTGTATGAGCTCTCCTTTGAAGGAGCATCTTTCTCTTCCTTTCCCTTAGAACGAAAAGAGGGCTTATGCTGAAATTTTGCCTTTGCTTTTGGCAAGGAATCTTGAAGATCTCTAGCCCTCTCAATGGAATCATGCAGAGAAATGGGCTTGGTATACTTTACCAACCCATGAAGAGGTTCATCTAAACCATTTATGAACATGTACACCCTTCTTGCTGCAGACAAATCAGGAACCATAACAAATAATCTTAAAAATTCAGAAATGTAAGACTTTGTATTACCTGATTGTTTTAACTTTGCAAGGCTCATGAATGGTGTCTTTGGATCTCTTCTGAAAAATATTTCCACCAGCCTTCTAGTGAACTCTAAATAAGCAGTCACATTGGCATGACCCAATGTAGACAAGTCATGGAACCACTAGTCATGTGCTTCAACTTCAAAGTACAACGCTGAAATCTTGAGAGCTTCCATCTTTGGAACCTTGTTCAACTGAAAGTAGATGTCAAGTTTTTCTACCCATGTTTTGGCAGAACATTTGGACGACCCATCAAAATTGGGTAAAAATAATCTTCCCATAGATTGATGTTGATCATGATTTTGAGTGAATCCACCATCTCTATGTTGATGACTTAGTCTTATTTTGTCCTTGAGGTGAAAAAACTCTTGAAAACACAAGTGATCTTTGAATCTCTGATTTTAAGGCTCATATTCTTAAAAGTAGTCTTCAAGGGATTATTTCTCTTGAAACCCTTCATTTCCCATAGCCAAAAAGGTAGGCATGGTAGAGCGTTGGGAAATTTGTGGCTGATGCACTCGTCGATCATTCCAGTGGTGAGACATGCCAAAGCTTTCTCCAAGATGAAATATCTTAGGAGATTCTTTGATTCTGTCCAATCGCATCTCTTTGATCTCTCTAGAAAGATCTTGCATGGCTCTCAAAAGGATCTTTTCAAAGTCCTTTCCTTCTTCATCACTTCCAGATTCAGGGGATTTACCCTTGTCTTTATCATCATTTGTGTAATCAAATTTATTATGTATTATCTTTAGATACTTCTTCTCAATATTAGTAAGAGGCTCTTATTCTTCTGAAGACATATTGTCTTCTTAGAAATCATAGGCTGTGCCAAGATGATTTCTCTGATACCACTGTAATATTCCCAATTGGGAAATGCAGCAATAATAATCAGTTATGCAGAGAAATAACGTACATCATATAAGTAAGAGTAGGAGGCCAATATGGAGGTTCTTTATTTACATTTACATCAACAAAATATATGCACAAGATAGCTCATGAGATGTACATCAGGAAATAGAGGACTTTTATAGAAGGAAATCCTCAAAAAGAGGTGTTGCAACCATGTATTAAGACTGAAAAGAGCTTGACAACATTATTTTATTGGCTTCAACTATTGTAGATTACACTTTAGATCTAGAGCAAATATGTGTATAAAAATTTAGATCTATATCAGATCCATACACTAGATAGGCTATTCTTCAACTTCCCCTTGGGGTTTTCAACAAAACATGAAGTACAAGGAGTAGACATGAGATCTAATGTTGTAAATCTGTAGAAATATTCAGAAATACATGGAAATTTAGATCTAATATGATATATGCAATATGAAGATCTCCTCCAATGGATCTCAAATGTGAAGGGCAGATCCCAAACACATGAAAACCACTTCTCCAAAAAGTGTGCCAAAATACCCTGCAACAGTACCCACACAAATAACGCAGTTTTGGAAACAAGATTGTGTTGTAGGCTTTAGAACAAGTTTGGCCTCATGCCAAGATCTGAAAATGTAGCTCCAATCTTCCAATACTCTCTTGCCAATTGGATAGAAGCCTCCCCCACTGAAAAGGAGCACTAGAATGGCCTAGATCTTAGTAGATCTAGCCTCCACTTGTTGCATCTTACAAAGACAACCAAAACCTCAATAGGATCTGCATTGTAGTTGGAAGAAGTGTTTCGGGGAAAAACACCCTAGAGGTTTGTTGGGTAAAAACCTCCACAGAGCAGGGCATGCTATTCAGAAGGACTCACACACAACCACACTTGAATGCTAAAAACTAGATAACAACGATAGTAGAACTCACCCGTAGTCCTACGTTTGATGTAGATCCCGTGGGGTCCAAACCCCCAGCAACCCTTCTTCCTCTTCAACCTGGAAAAAAAGAAAGAACATGCACGGAAACCTAGTTGTACAGCATATATTTCTCCTAAATGTTAGTGTAATCCATGTGAAATATTATATAAATAATAATAAATGCTTAAATAATAATCTTTTCACATAAGCAAATAGATATTAACACATAAGTTCAGGAACAAGATGGTTCTTCATTATTGCGAACAGCATGTACAGAAATAAAAAGTGGAGAGATCACCTGAATCCTTCCACGATCTTCGAACAGACCTTTGTCCGGATCTGTCCCGCCCTTGCCTCGCTAAGATACTTTCAAGACTTGTGCACTCGAGATGGCATATAAACTGATGAACATATCCAGGAAACAAGGGTTTCCTGTATAAATCTTGGAAAGTGCAGGAGGCATGGGAAATCAGACTTGAATTAGGGATTCCAACAGAGTATAATGTCTATAAATTTCTCTCCCCCTTAGGCCATGCACATGAGGGGCTTTTATACTCCCTCAAAGTAGTTTCAATCAGTTGGAAACAGTTGGCCACATGCTGGGGTAGTTGAACTACTAGAGTAACCATCAACCCAGCCCGAAAATAGGGAATTTTTATATATTTTTTAATGATTTTAATAGCATACGTGGAAAAGTACATGTGGACTCGTGTATACACGCGGAAAAGTCTGGGCATACCCATGTATGGGGTTTTTAACATTGTTTTTTATGATTTTTGTTCAAGTCTGTGGGAATGGGTGCCCAAGGCCATAGATACAATCATGAATCACATGAGGGTGAAAAATGATGCTATAACAAGAAGAATATTGGCCTTCAGCATGATAGTGGACAAGAAATGAAAACTCTTCCAAGAGGCCTCTCAAGGAAAGAGGTGGGATTCCCGATCAGGAACACCCAATGCTAAACAACACTATTCTTTGCTAAAAAGCAAGGAGAATGAGATATGTCTAAACAGACAATATACTCTGAAAATACAATATCATCAACAACCCTCTCATGTTGCCATCCTTTTCCCTTTATAAGTTGAGAGCTTGTAAAACCCTAAACCATCTCAATGAAATAGCTCCTTTCACATTGTTGGGGTTCCCATGTTTTGGCCAGATTGGCAAGACCAAAAGATGAGACAACATCAGAACCACTTTTGGGCCCTAGGATCTAGCCCTCCTGGACCCGGAGAGGGATCTCTCCAAATAGATCAAAGAATGATATGTCTTTGAAGCTCAAAATGAGATGTTAGGCTAGTTATGAAGCACAAGGGGTTTTAAATGGTTTGGTTGAAGGGTTGCTGGGTTGGTCACGAGATCACGGACTGAGAAAGCAATGGGAGAAAAGGAACAAGGCAGCAGGACATTTCAGCAAAGAGGATAGGCCTAGACAGTGCCATCCATTGGGATATGGAGTCATGAAAGGAAATTACTTGCATCCACTAGCCAAGGCTTTAAAAGGGCAAGTCATCTAATACCAAAGGATCTTTTAGATAGATGATGGAATGGAACATTAAGGAGAGAAGGTGAAAGAAGGAAAGCAGCCCAATTCCTGTCTATAGATCAGGTCAGAGGTCATTTAACTCCAGACCTGCTTGGACATACTCGAAGGCAACTCTCAAAGAGGGACAAAAGGGACTGCTTATAGATCGGACCAGAGGTCATTTAACTCTAGGTACGCTGCTAGCTTTCAAGGGAAAATAGAGATAAATTTGACAAGAAACATCCAAAACGTGAAACCCCAATTTCATACATCGGCTAGCCAGGCAATAACATCCACGCCACTGGTCGCCGGTTAAACCACATGGATTCACTCTTAGATACACATAAGGCGTAAAACATTAAAGGCAGGGAGAGCGAAACATAGGGCACCTAACAAGGGTGAATCCTATGTTATATTTGTGCCTACTAGAAGAACATGAAACAACATGTAAATGAAATAATGATTAGAAAAACGTCACCAATAGTAATAGACGAGGATCACAAATAAATGTGCTTGATTAATGATGCAAAACCAGTCATGTACAATAAGCTCAATGGCTGTTACAATCCAAAATTTCTCCTCCCAGCCTATTACGTACAACTACTCTGCTACTCTCTCCCAAGACTGTTCTAACAGTCAAACTTGAATCCCTCTAATAGCAACTACACTGCAAGGAAACAACAAAAACCCAACAACAACAACGTTTACATTATGTTCTCAGGGATTTCTTATAGGAGAATTGAGAGAAAGAGAGAACAGCAGGAGTAGATACAAATTAAATGAGCCTCATAAAGACAGCAGGGCAGAAGTGTTCACGCCCATGCTACTTAATGGCAATCTTCAACACTATGTGTACTCTGTCATTTGCTCTGGGAGACTCTGTCAGGACAAGATTTACCTCTGATATGTTCTTTAAATCCTTACGGTGGTCTGGAAATCTGCACTGCCATACTGGAATAAATGAACTGGGTGGAAGATCTACAAGGTTTCTCCATTCCTCAGAACCACTGCCTAACTGTCTTAATGAGCTTCAGTAAGTGTAATTAATTGTCTCACGGCTCGAGAGGGCATGGAGATTCCTTGTAGGAAGGTGTACATCCCGAGAGGAGTACTTTGCTGATATTAAACACAGATAAGACTTTGACAGTGTGCTTGAATCTTCAAACCGCGCCCTTTACTTTGAGTTGTGGGGTTAAGCATTAATTATACCAACAACAGGCATAAACCCCTTTTAAATCCTTAACAGTCCGCTAAATCATCTTTGAAAACGGCCTCTGTGCTATAACCATAAATAAACACAGTGACACTAGGCGATGGTGGAGAAATTTTGTGGAGACCCGGAGAAAGTGGCGAATCGGTAGTGAAAATAATGGAGAATGGCGGAAGAAATGGTTAATAGTGTAAGCTGTTATTAACGTGGGAAAATGCAAAGGAAAAACACCAACAAACAAAGTGGAGCCTTTGATGTGGGACCTGGTCATGGCGAAGGGTGATTCATTAAAATTTAATGTAAAATGCGAAGGTTTGGTTATAGGCGGAAATACAAAAGAATGCATGGAAATGCAATGGAAATGTGGTGGGAAATGATCGTACGAGGTGGGGCCCAAATGGAAATCGCAATCACAATCGCAATCGGAAGTGAGGTGGAGTGGTGCATATAAAATTCCCAATGTGATTGGGAAGGGCGGAAGGCGATTAGATTCGGACCGTTAAATCTTAGACCCGACGGACGATCAGGATTAAGTCGGAGAGTCGCAATCGGAAGGAGCAGGGGTGACACATTTCGGAAGTTTCGATTGCGATTGAGGGCGGGATGAGATTGAATTATGGTCGTTATATTTGGCGGAGGGATGGACGGCTCGGATGAAATCGGGAGATCTCAATCGGGGTGACACCGCTGTGAGTTGTGATTGAGATCGGACAGGGGTTGAAATTGAGCGCTGACCGTTGATCTCGTGTCCAGATCAACGGTGGGGAAAACCATCGGAGGGGAAGTGCGATCGGGGGATCGGAAGACAGGGTTGTGATTGATCGGGGATCGGGAGTTAAGACTTGCGATTGCGATTGGTCGGGAGGAGCGATAGCCGTTAGATCAGTGAGGGGAACGGATGGCTGCGATGCAATCGAGAGGTCGCAATCGGAGGGAGCAAAGGGGAGGCGCGATGGAAGTTGCGATTGCGATCGGACGGGGGTTGCGATTAGTGCTCCACCGTCAGATCTTTATGTCAGATCAACGGTAAAGAACGAGTCGCGGGACTTTGTTTATTAAACCAATCGCATCGTCACTTTAGAGTTTTACAAAGGAATTTTCCTCCCGCCGATCTTCCGATTGCGATTAGCGCTTGGGACTTAAGCGCTTGGTCCCAGCGCAAGGGCATGTGGGGGAAGTGGTTAGAAGGGGGCTAGCAGGGAGGGGCTATGCCTATAATAAGGTCTGAGAGTGGGTTTTGGCCCATTTAAATGGAATTTGAAGGCCAAGGAAGGGAACGATAGAGAGGGAAAGGGGAAAATGGCTAAACAAAAGGTAAGGGTAGAATTTTAAGGGGATTTTGGGAGGGTTAAGAGGGTAAAAAGGGAAATAGAAGGGGAGACAAGGGGGAATAAAAAAGAGGCTAAGAGAGGGTGATATAAGGGGGAAAGGAGGCCTTTGGGCATTTGTTCACAAACACAGAGGCTTTATGATGGAAATCAGCAGAGGGGATTTCATCAAAGGACAAAGGACCAGAGGAGGCTTCAAGGATGATGTGTTTTTAGAGAAAATGCATTCCTTGAAGGCTCAAAAACATTTAAGCCCCACTATTTGCTTGTCAGAAATTTATAGGGGGGGGGCTAACAGTGGCTCCACATGGGGATGGCTTCTTCTTGAAGGAGTCAAGAATTCAGAAAATGATCTCTTGGTGTAGGCCAGGTGCCTACTGCTTGAACCATCCATTTATTTCTCTGTTCAGCTGCCACAAATCATGAAGACATCATATCAGCAGTAAAACTCTCCCAAACCCATACTATAGTCCTAACATTTTCTTCTGGGTGCATTTGGACTTGCGGACCCTTTACATCATCATTTTTTTACAAATAGGAAAATAAACCTATTCTACTACTACCCTTATTACTCCATGAGACCAGATTCGACTGTTGGCCTCATTTGTTTCTCTACCTACACTACTACCTGCTAGGATTAGACTGTCTAGCAGGTTTCTTCTCTACATTCTAAGACAGAAAACAACTAACTACATGCTCATAGACTGAGCCTTATTGAGATTTTCCTACCTACCCTACTCTAAGTGGAAATCTCTGATACTCTAGGTGATGCAATAATGCCAATGCAGTCAGTCTAATAACAACAAAAAAGGATATGAGCACTGACTGCCTGTCAGAGATAACCACAGGGTGCTCTGCATGTGGTTCTTCAAAACTGAGGCCACCAGCAGTGGTGGCCAACTTTTTTGTGTTTGGCTCTTGTAGAAGATCAATGCTTGACGAACTGAGCCAGCGAAGGCCTCCATGTATTCTGCCACTGGATCAACAAAATCATGATGTAAGCTTTTTCCTTCAGAGCCTACCATGACTGATAGGTTGTCTGCATCCCGGGCAACTTCAATCACTGCATCTGCAGTGAGGCCTTTGTAATTACACTCCTCCTCTTCCTGATTGGGAGTATTTGGCATATGGGCATCAACCAGGAATATCTCTTCTCTCGCTGGATCAAGACAAAGATGTATGTGGAGAAGGAGATCTCGCTCATCTTCAATGCAACCTGAGCTAAAGGGCTCATTATATTCAACAGCGCTGTCCTCTAGTACCGCAGGCTGGTTCTGTTGAAACGTATTGAACTCTGTGAAAAAGTTAACATATTCTTGAGCGGGGGTTTCTTTGATTACCTCAGTCCCTTTGAGAGAAGGCTCGGGAGATTCATTCCGCTCAAGACTTTCTTCATCTTTTTCCTCCCTATCCTCAGTGCTGGAGAGCTGCTGGCTTCCATCCTCTTGACAAGTATTACTGATGTTTGAATATAAAACAGAGAGAAGATTCAATGAATCCTCGTCTGCTATCATGCTTTCGACATTTTCTTCATCGGTATCGTAGATGGCCTGCATTGGCTCATCATCTTCTTTAAGTTGATGGTCATGATCTTCCTCCCATGGAACTACTAATGATGGGCCTGCACATTCAGTTTCCCTTCGGAAAAAATCATCATCAGATAGATCGGCATCAGAGAAATCATAATTATAGGCGTTTTCACCCATCAAGTCTTTGGGACTTTCAGCAAGCTTTTCTTCAAAATAGTCTGCAAGTTGATTTTCTGATTCAAACTCTTATTCATCCAACATGCTTGGCATGCCTCTCACGTCTTGCAGTGATCTGGTATGTCCTTTCTGAGGGCGAGGAGCAGGTCTCTTCCAATCATCCTCTCTGGTTTCAACCTCATATTCTGGCTCTTTTACATTTAGCAAGGAGTAGGCAGTCTCTATCAGTCTTTCCAGCTTGTTCTCTAAAGAGATCTGCGCTATTTGCTCTGTTCGGTCCTTCCTTGCTGCTTTTAATCTCTCCTCCCTGCACTTTATGTTGTACTCGACAGTGATTTCTATATTCTTCATTTCCTCCAGGCTCGAAGGTTCTCTTTCCCTTATATGGAATTCCACCTCGGGGTCAAAAGAACTTGGATAGTGCAACAAAGCCCATCCCAAAGGTGGTTTTATATCAGAAGGTATTGCATCATATACCTTATTGAACCTGGCTGAAAATTCTTGTACTGTCTCACCTGGCTGCCTTCTCAAATTTTGATATTCTTTTAGGATGAGGAGAGCATTCTTCGGGGCCGCCCATCTATCAAGGAAAACTTGAGAAAACTGATGGAAGCTGAAAATGCTTGCTTCTGGAAGGCCTTTGAGCCAACACTTAACATTTCCTTGTAATGAAAAAGCAAACATTCTAATGCACACATCATCTTCTTCTATTTCATGTAGCTCAAGTAAATCCTCAAGGCTTTACACATGTTCTTCGGCAGTGGACCCTTTATTCTCTCCATCAAAATGAGGTAGCTGATTTATAAGTTTTGTAGGAAGGGGTTGGAAGAAAAGAGGTAAAACTAGAGGCTTGTATCTTTCTATGACCTTTGTGGGTGTGGGTAATGTAACAATGGGCTAATGGCTACTTGAAGCTTCTTTAAGGGTGGGAGATACAACATGAGCTTCTTGTTCCACCAGGTTCTTCACAGGAGTACAGGTCTGCTCATGGTCTGAAGACTGAGGCTTGAGATCTTTCCCATACTCATCATGGGTTACATCTTTGTACACTCGATTTGGCTTGAAATAGGACAGGACATAGTGATAGGCAAAAACAATAAACTCTTTAAACCAAATCCAACCAGTATGTTCTACCCTTCTATGATGTCTAACCATCTTTTAGGTTCTTCCTCCAGTGGAGTCTTCGAGGATTATGGAGTGTGGAGTTGCCAGGTGGATGTTTATGAACATTTGAAGTAGGATGTTGTCCACCATCAGCAATGTGAATGCCAGTCTAACCAGAGATCTTGGGTCTATGAGTGCCTAAGAATGTTTGAGGTGAAATGCACTCAAGTCCCCAGTGGAGTCGCCATTATGTTGGTGTTCCCATGTTTTGGCCAGATTGGCAAGAACAAAAGATGAGACAACATCAGAACCACTTTGGGGCCCTAGGATCTAGCCCTCTTGGACCCGGAGGTGTCTCCAAATGGATCATAGAATGATATGTCTTTGAAGCTCAAAATGAGATATTAGGCTAGTTATGAAGTACGAAGGGGAGTTTTAAATGATTTGGTTGAAGGTTTGTTGGGTTGATTAGGAGATCATAAGTAAGAAGCGATGGGATAAAAGGAACCAAGCAACGAGGAAGTTTTCAACAAAGAGGATAGGCCAAGTGCCATCCATTGGGCTATGGAGTCATGAAAGGTAATTACATGCAAAAACTAGCCAAAGCCTCTAAGGGAAAGTCATACATACTAAAGGATCATTTTAGATAGATGATGGGATGGAAACATTAAGGAAGAGAAGGTGAAAGAAGGAAAGACAGCAGATTTCTGTCTATAGATCGGGTAGAGTCATTTAACTCAAGTTTCTTTTGACATACTACGAAGACGGCTCTCAAAAGAAGACAAAAGGCCCCGCCTAGATCGGACCAGAGTTCATTTAACTCCAGGTATTCTTTAGCGATTCCAAGGAAAAAACAAAGATAAATTTGACAAGGAAACATCTAAGCAGCAAACCCCCAAGTTAATACATCAACCAGCAGGCAATAACATCCACTGCACTGGTTAAACCACATGAATTCACTCTTAGATAACACATAAAGCAGAAAAAGTTACAGGTAGGGAGAGCAGGAAACATAGGGCACCTAGCAAGGGTGAATCCTATGTTCTTATATTCCTACCGGAAAGACAGAAAACGGCTGTAAATGAAATAAAGAGAGTTAGATAAATGTCACCAATAGTAATAGACCAGGATCCTGTGAAATGTGCTTTGATTAATTGATGCAAAACCAGTCATGTACAATGTAGCTCAATGGTTGTTACAGTCCAGACTTCTCCTCCCAGCCTATTACATACAAGCTACTCTGCTATTCCCTCCCACGACTGTTCTAACAGTCAAACTGAATCCCTCTAACAGCAAACTACCAGCAACTGAACAACAACCTTTACATTATGTTCTCGGGGATTTTTATAGGAGAAGAGGAAGAGACAGAGGTAGATAAACAAGTAAATGAGACTCATTAAAACAGTAAGGCGGAAGTGTTCACGCCCATACTGCTTAATGGCTTTCTGCAGCTCTGTAAGTACTCTGAGACTGGTTCGGAGATCTCTGTCAGGTCGATTTTGACCTCTGATACATTCTTTAAATCCTTACGGTGTCTGGAGCTTTGTGCTGCCATTCTGAAATAAATGACATGGATGGAAGATATGCACGGTCGCTCCATCCCTCCTACCTGTTGCCTGACTGTCTTAAATGGGTTTCATTGGTGTAATTAATTGTCTCGGGGCTCGAGAGGGCATGGATATTTCTGGTAGGAAGGTGTACCTCTAGAAGTACTGCTGAGTATTAAACACGGATAAGACTTGTAGGTGTGCTTGAATCTTTAAACGCGCTTTTCTTTGAGTTGTGGGGTTAATAATTGATGCTTAACAACGAACGCAACCCCCTTTGAATTCCCTTCTGCGAGTCGGCAGATCATGCTGAAACGACCTCTCTGTGCTATCTGCATAATACAATAGATCTGTTACAAACCCGGGCAGTGGTGGAGAAATGCTGTGGAGGAGGAGGAATGGTGGCAAATCAGTAGTGAAAATAATGGAGAATGGTGGAATAAATGGTTAATAGTGTGAAAGCCCAATAGTTAACATTGGGCGAAATACAAAGGAAAACACCAACAAACAAGGGAGCGGAGCCTTGGATGTGGGACCCGGTATGAAAATGATGATTCAAATAAAATTTAATGTAAAATGCGAAAGGTTTGGTTATAATGAAAATACAAAAAGAATGCGATGAAATGGAAATGGAAATACGGTGGGAAAACGATCGTACCGGGTGGGGCCAAATGGAAATCGCAATCGTGATCAGACTGGAAGTGAGGTGGAGTGATTGCATATAAAATTCCCGATACGATTGGGAAGGGCGGAAGGCGATTAAGATGCTGAACATTAAATCTTAGATCCGACGTGTTAGCATGTTAACATATGTTAAAAGCGAAGATTTATTGTCCATGCAAAGGTAACATCATGCCTTTGGGTTCAAGGATCTAGCCCTCCTGAATCAAGAGAGGGATCTCCCTATAAGTGTGTTTAAAGATGTGATGTTTAAGGCTGAAATTGTGATATTAGGCTAGTTATGAAGAGCATGGGTTTGATTTGTTTGTTTTTTGGTTGGTCAAAAACATGATGAAGATGAAAGGCAGTTCAAAAGGGTGAAGATGTCTGCAAATGAAGGAATGATTCAGCTGCCAGAAAAGGGCAAACATAGTTTTAACCCATTGGGCTATGGAGTCATAGGAGGATTTAATTGGACAGAAAAATTCAAGAAGGATCCATGGGGCAAGTTACTTATATCAAAGGATCTCTTAAAGTGATTTTATGGAATGAAAAAGATAGGAAGTGAAAGACCAAACAAAAATGAAAAACAAAGCACAGTTTAAGATCAAGTAAGTACTTTTAAACTAGCTTGCTTTCAACATGTACTTAAGGGGAAAACATAAAAGTATTTCTGTTGATCAGGTAAGTGCTTTTAAACTAGCCTGCATTGAAGTACTTTCAATTAGAAACATTTCAACAAAACAGTTCGAACTGCTTAAGATCAGGTAAGTGCTTTTAAACTGGCCTGCTTTCAGCATATTCAATAAGGAAACACAGATGATAATCACAAACAGCAATCCAGATCAGGGAAGTACTTTTAAACTAACCTGCATTAATATACTCTAAGGAAAACACAAGGAAAATTTCCGTTTTAAAAAATAAATCTAGATAGAAATTACTTTTTTAAGCCACTTTTGCATTAATATACTCTTCAAAGAGAACATTCAAATGAAGAAAAAATAGAAGTAAAGGTTCCAGTAAGAGTAGGGTACCGTGGAGAGTACATCCTAACTCTATGTTTGCTGCTCTTTATCAGAGAAAGTGAACAGAGTGAAAACATTAAACGAAATAACAATTAACAGCAAGGAGCACATCACCATTGACATAATTGAGGATTCCATGAATCAATAGCTTGTATTGATGTTCAAACCAGTTACAATCAGCACGCCCGGTGGGTCTCTACAGCTTCGAAATTCTCATATCAGCTTGTGTATCTTTCAGTTACAAGATAGGGCATCAGTAGCTTCAGAATAACTATTACATGCATTCAGATGTCCAGTGACCAAAATTTTCTCATCTTCTATAGTAGTATTAATAGAAAAATGAAGAGGTGGGAGGATTTCCCCGGGGTCAAGTATTATCAATTATGCAATTAATGCAATTCCTGGCCTTTGGGAACTAGGGAAGGCATAAGGTGGGAATATAATCGTTTATAACTCTACTTCATAACTCTGTTTGTGTCATTCAAGGCCAAATGATTGAAAAGCCCTGCTCCTCGACTGTTCTTCAACTTCTAGAATGGTTTTTCTGACAATTAGAGATAAGATTCTTTGATTTGCATTAATTGTTCGGTGATCTTTAATTTCTGCGAGGCTGCTGGTGTCCTTTGGAGCTATGGAGGGTTCAATTAGCCTCCTTTTATGGCGGTGGAGGCTTTCTCAGCTTGACAGATGTCTTCTTCATTCCCAAAACACCTTTAATTAACTTGAAATCTGTGTTTTGGGTCTTCAATCTCCGATTCTGATAACTTTTGTCTTCGGCCCTGATACTCTTTAACAAATGATGAATTGTGCTTGTCTTCTGGTGCGCAGGGCAGTAGTGGGGTCGAATGGCATCAATGGGTCATGAATTCACTAATAAAATGTAAATATAACACCCTTCTAATGATTCTTTATGAACTCAGAAGACAAAGGATCGTCACCCTCGGCCTTTGTGGTTTCTTCAAAATGGCGGAAAAATCATTCGAAAACCTGCAAAATACAAAAAATTTGTTATAAAATCCTGCGGGAATTGGGTTAGCTGCTTCAGAGGCATAGGAAGAGAGCAAGACCATTGGATGGCATCATCCAACGGTGGAGATTAATCGGGAAGAGTTTTAAATGACGTGGGAGGAAGAATTAAACAGAACCGCCGATCGTGCGATGAGCAACGGTGGGGATCAGTTTTAAAAACCCTTTGGTAGAGGCGGAGGGCGATGAAATAATGTGGGGGTGATACGGGATCATCCCGATGCAGACAAATGGGCAGTCCAAATCTAATGAAGATGCAGTAGTAGGGGAAGAAAATAAAGAGATCGTGGAAAAATCTGCGTGCGATTGCGCGATCGGGGAGGTTAGTGCGATCAAGCGATGACCGTTGGATCAACGGGGAAACATATAGACAGGATTGAATCAGAGGGATGAGTGATCGGCGGTCAGAAGACAGGGCTTGCGATTGCGATCGGAGGTTGGGGCGCGATTGAGCGCTGACCATTGGATCAGTAGGGAAACGGACGGACGGGATTGAATCGGAGCAATCTCAATCGGGGGGCGCGGAAGAGGGGATGCGATTGAAACTTTGCGATTGAGCGTTGGCCGTTTGATCGGTTTAAAATCAACGGCCGCTATCCTTTCAGTTCTGTGCCGGCAAAAAACCTTTCTACTTTATGAAAAATCCACAAACTTTAATAAAACCAAGGTTTTTAAGGGATCGGGGCGGAACATAGATAATATGAAATGGCTGGCGCTCGATTGCGGGGCCACTGGATGTAAGGAGTACCATGGGCCCAGGGATTTATATAAAAAGGGCCAATCGCAATCGGAACATTCATGCCCGGTCTTTCAATCAACCCATTTGTAACTTCTCCGATGCGATTGCACATCGATCTTTTTGATCTAATCATTTGTAATATTACAGCACGTAACTTGGGTTTTTTAATTAAAATTTTGGAAAAATGGGTTTCATGATTTTACAAAGAGAAATGTCAATCGGATAGGGATATTTCAATGGTTTAGCGCCCGATTGCAGGCCCACGGGTTACATGAAATAACGATATCATTGGAGGTTATGACTGTGATGCTTAATCGCATCGGAACTTTGTCAACCTGTTCACAGACTTGCGCACTTTGGATCTGCGTGGATTAGCGCCTTAACCTTTTAGCATGTGGTTCCCGGCCCAGCGCATGGGGGAAGTGGTTTGGAAACTCAGCCCAAGGGGCTTAAACCCTTAATACAGAAATGGGTTTTTCATGTTTTTTGATGGTTTTCAAAGGGTTTTAGGGGTTTCGATAGAGTTCAAAAAAGCTCGGCAAAGGCAACTTTTATGAAGGAAAGATGAGGAAAATGGAAAACAGAGGCCAATGATGGAAAAAATGAAGGTTAGTTTCTGAGAGGAGGAAGAGGAGAGAAGGGGGATATTGCAGCAGTCTTTCTCATGAAACTTTTCGCAGAATTTGTGAGTTTCTAATGGAACAGAAGTGAAGATTTAACCCACGCACAGGGAGACAGGCTTGAATAACATTTGATTCATGAAGCTGACTGACTGTGAAATTTGACCATGTTTTGGCCACCTTTTGGTAGAACAAATTTTATAGGTGGCCAACAGTGGCTCCACTTGGGGATGGTGCCTTCTTGAAGGCATCAAGAACTTCAGACCTGCATTCTGGGAGGCTGATCAGTTGCCTCATCCATTAAGTTCTCTGGGATGCTGATCTGTGCCTAATCCATTGGGCTGCCCTTCCTTGCTGGGATGATCTTTCTGAAAACATATTAGCAGTACTGAAAAAACAATGGATCTTCATCAACACAAATTTTCTACCTACCCAGTCCTACTGATCTAACATTTTTTCTTCATTTAGAGTGCACTTGGATTGGGAAACTCTTTACAACATTTATTTCTTTTGAAAATAGGAAAACTAATCTAATTCTACTCCTTATTTCTCCATGGAATCAGATTAAACAGTCGATTCCATATGATTCTCTACCTAATCTACTATCTGTTGGGATTAAACTGTCCAACAGATCTCATTCTCTAAATTCTAAAATAGAAATTTAAAAAACAGTCAAGTCAAGATTAAACAGTTTGACTTGTTGTGATCTATGGCATGGAAAAGAAGCTGCACATAGACAAAATTTGCATGAAACTGAAACAAAACTTTGAAGGCTTGAAATCTGAAATTTTGAAGCATCCTTCTTCTTGTTTGTGACTCAAGTTTTGAGCTTGTTAGAGCCACCTTCTTTCCTTCATTTCAGCTCTGGTTTGACTTTGTTTGAGCTGTTCTTTCTTTCTTTCTAGTTCATATTTTGAGCTAATTAGAACCAGATTTACATCTTTATGACTCAGAAAAATAAGACAGATTTGAGTCATCTCTTGCTTGGAAACTTTAGGTTCAGGTTTTGGGCTTGTTTGAACCTTTCATTTCTATCCTAATCTATCTATTGATAAGCCAAGATTAAACAGTTTGGAAAATAAAATTCACTATCCTATCAGCAGAAAATTTAAAGCTAATTAGTCAAGATTAAACAGTTTGACTAACTAGAAGTATGTTTTTCAGGAGTGGCATTTAAGCTTGCACACTTTCAGAATTATTTCTCTTTTTTGGCATGGGGCTCTGCCTTTATTGTTTTTACAGTCTGCCCTCTTTTCGTTCTTTTCTTTGTTTTTGTATATATATATTTTTTCTTTTTTATGAAACTGAAATAAGCAATGATATTTATAATGGAAATGAAAGCTTTAAAATCAGACTCAGCAGTAGTAGTGTTTAAGGACCCTGCCATTGACAGGACCCCCAAACAGATCTGTGCCATCTAGCTCTTGCAGAAAATAGGCATTAGAACCAATGGTGGACTGAATGATGTAAGGACCTTGCCACAAACTATCAAAATTGCCATGTTTGCCCTTCTCCTCTCTTCTGGAGTCCCATCTAAGTACCTTATCTCCAATGCTAAAATCACAAGCCTTTGTTCTTTTGTCAAACAACTTCTTTATATTTTCTTGCACCTTTTGACCTCTGCTATAAACCTCTTCTCTTTTCTGCTGGAGATGTATTGTCTCATTGATCCTCCTTATCATGCTGTCTTCTTCTGACTGTATTTCTTGGACTAATTTTATCACTGGTACACCCAGGCTGGTGGTAAATACTGCATCTACTCCATAAACAAGTTGGTAAGGGGACATTCCAATGGATTTCTTTGTGGTCAATCTCTCTGCCCACAGAGCATGCACCAACTTTTTATGCCATGATTTTTTATTTTCCTCCAGCATCTTCTTGATGATAGTCACCAAAATTTTATTTGATTATTCAGCTAACCCATTACCTTGAGGGTAATAAACAGTAGAATGACCAAGTGTAATCTGATACCTGTGACAAAACTCAATCATTTTTTTAGAACAAAAAGCAGTAGCATTATCAGTAATAATATTTCTAGGGCATCCGAATCTAGACAAGATATGGTCTTCAAGGAATTTTATAATGACAGAATCTGTGGCGTTCCTAGAAGGGATGGCTTCAATCCATTTTGTGAAGTAGTCAGTGGCTGTGAGAATCCATTTGTGTTGGGAAGATGAAGCAGGATGGATTTCGCCTATGAAATCTAGGCCCCATTGTTGGAAAGGAGCTTCAACAATGATAGGTTGTAATGGTAAGGGAAGGAGCTTTCTTTTGCCCTCGAAGATTTGGCATTTATGACAGGAAACTATCATTTTATGGATATCTTGGAAGAGGGTGGGCCAGTAATAGCCAGCTCTAAGGATTTTATTGGCCGTGGTTTTCCAGTAGAGATGACCTCCACACTCTCCCTCATGGAATTCATGCTTGATCCTCTCTGCATCCACTTCAGGAAAACATTTAAGTAATAAACCATTAGTAGTTTTCCAATACAAACATTCATTTAAAATGCAATAGTTCCTAGCTTTCAACTTTAAAAACCTTGCCTTTGTTTTTGATAAATCAGGAGGAGCATTAAGATTTGTAAGTACATACAAGATGTCAGCATACCAAGGTGAGTTTTTGAACTGCTCTTCCACAGTGGGAGAAGATAATTCTTCCTATTCATCCAAGGCATCTACCATGTTAATGTCAAGGGCTTGTAGATTAGATTTAGCTATTAATTGAGCTAAGCCCTGAACTTTAATGAGTTTTGTGGGTTTGATCTCCAAATCATACTCTAGGATTGCAGCAATCCATTTGCCCCTCTTTCCATCTGGGTCTTGAGACAGGATGTCTTTTACCACTATGTTAGGCACATAAGCAATGGTGTGGGAATGAAGAATATACACCCTGAAGTCCTTTAAGGCCTTTACTAAAGCATAGGCTTGTTTTTCCATTATGTTATATTTCAAGGGTGCATCTCTTAAAGCCTTGCTGAAAAAAGCAATAGGTTGTTCCTGTCCCTCTGAGTTTTTCTACAATATGACTGCAGCCACTGTATGTTCTGAGGCAAAGGAAAAAATAAGGAAATCTTTTGAAAAGTCTGGGCTGATCAAGACTGGTGCCCGGGTGAGTGCATGTTTTACCAATTCGAAGTATTTTTTGGCTTCTACAGTCCATTTTACTCCTACACTCTTTTTGAGCATATTAGTCATGTTCCTAAGGAGCTCTGCTAAGTTGGGAATGAACCTCCTCAAGAAGTTAATCTTTCCAATAAAGGACTGCAGTTCTTTTATGTTCCTTGAGTGACTAATCTGTAGGATTCCCTCAACTCTTTTTGGATCTATTTTAATTCCTTTTTCTGATATAATATGGCCAAGGAGTTTACCCTCTTGTAGGCCAAATACTGTCTTTTTGGGATTTAAAGATAGCCCAAATCTCCTGCATTTTTCAAAGACCTTCCTTAGATGTTTAAGGTGCTCTTCATCGGTTTTGGAATAAACTGTTATGTCATCAAGGTAAATTACAATGAAGTGCCCTATTTCCTCTGAAAATGCAATGTCCATGGCCCTTTGGAAAGTGGCCCCAGCATTCATTAGTCCAAAAGGCATATTCACATACATGAAAGTGCCCCAAGGAGTGGTGAAAGCTGTTTTGAGTTGGTCTTCAGGGAGTACTAAAACTTGGTTATATCCTGAAAAACCGTCTAACAGAGAAATCCTCTTTGAACCAACTACCTTCTGTAGAATGTGTTCCATTTTGGGTAGAGGATAATTGTCTTTTAGGGAGGCTCTGTTAAGGTTTCTGAAATCAATGCAGAGTCTTATTTCTCCTATCTTTTTCCTCACAGCTACAAGATTAGAAACCCAATCTGAAAACCTCACAGGCACAATGATTCCTGCCTCATACATTTTCTTGATTTCCTTTTCCACTAGAGGTAGTTGTATCGGATTAATTCGATGTAGTTTTTGCTTAAAGGGTTTTTGTTTTTCTCTCAAAGGAATCTTGTGTTGGATGATCTCTGTATCGTAGGCCTTTAAGTCCTGATAGCTCCAGGCAAACACATCGACAAAGTCTTTAAACAAGTCAATGTATTTCTTTTTGATGTCTGACGGAAAGGACCTAGCTAATTTAATCATTTTGGGTTGATCCTCAGTGCCTATGTTGCATTCTTCGACCTCAGACTCTGTATATTCCACTGTGGGTTTCTTTGCCACGTCGTTATAATCAAACAGGTCTTCTAATGGTGCTAGCCCCCTAGGTATGTTCTTGTCCTTTGCTGACAATACCTCAATGTCTTCATTTACTGTGTCCTCGTATTCTCTAGTATGAGTTTCGAGTTTGTTAGTTAACATGTTGATTTCTACGGGATGAGATGGTTCTTCTCCTTTAGGGGGTTGTTCGTTTAGGCAGTCTTCATCGGATTTAGAATCTGAATCAGATGATTCAAACTCATTCCTACTAAGCAGGAAATCCTCTATCTGTTTGTCGTCCTCAAAGACCTGCCAATATTTTTTATTATCAGGCACGGCTGGTCTAAATTTCACCTGAGCTGTGCAGTCTTTAGTTTCATATGGGGCTAAGCATGTCCTAGCGGCAAAGGCTAAATTGTGTGCGGAAATATTTCGTTTTCTTGGGACAAAAATCAATCTGGACTCCTCAAAAGTTTTCAAAAGTTCGATGACATCGTTTCGATAGGCTCTAAGTCTGGGATGGTTTGCATTATACTCACCATTTACTTGCCTAATCACTAATTCTGAATCCCCATGGACATTGATTCTTGTGGCTCCTAATTTTTTCAACAAATGCAAGCCTAAGATAAGAGATTCGTACTCGGCGATGTTGTTAGAACACTGAAAGTTTAATTTGCAGGAAATGCATTCTGTGTGATTGTTTTTAGTGTTAGTAATCCAGACACCCACACCAGCAGTGCTCTTAGTGCATGACCCGTCAAAGTACATAGTCCACAGAGGACCGTTTTCAGTTTCATCCTGTTTAGTGCCCTCGTCAACTAACGTGCTCTCTGATTGTTGTTGAAAATCAGCACTTAGTTGAATTGGTTTCAAATTCTTAGGTTTTTCGCTGTGTTGAAGGTTGTTGTCTTGATTTTCAAGTTTTAAGGGCGATGGGCAGATATCCCATGGCTCAAGATCTTTGTTTGGTTTACTAATGCCTTGACATGTATCAAACTGTTTTGACATCTCTGAGTTGTGTTTCTCTTTCTCGCCATCGGCAATCAATCCTGTTAAAGTGACTGATTCAGTAAGTGTGTCATCATTATGTTCTATTCTGAGATCCAGAAGATGTTGTGCTGGATCTTGTTCCTCAAGATTTTCATGGAGTTGAAGGAGAGGGGCAGTCTGTTGTTTTCCATCTTGGCTATGTTCATTCAGGTGGGTTGTTTCAATGCACTGTTCGAAGGTTTCTATCTCGTTTTCTTCCATCTCTAGAACTGCATTCATTTCCAGATTTGGGGTTTCTAACCATTCGGCTGAGTCGTTGTATTCTAGCTCTGGCTGGTTTGAAGGTTCGTCATTATAAAGGATAAATGAATCCAGGTCAGTATGGATAGAGTAAATGGGGGAATTTTTAGGCTTCTTTGAGCTACTGACCATGAATTTCAAGTGTGCCTCTCTGTATAGTCTTCTAAGCTGGCTAAAGACAGGGATAGAAGCATATGTTCCATCCATCTGCATTGCACCTTGCAGCTTGGAACCCCATGATCTTGATAGCAACATGCCATAATTATGGGGCACATCAGCCACTAAAACATCCATAACCATGCACTTGGCTAGGATTTGAGTCAAACTCACACAAATATCTTTGATTAGGCCAAGGTATTTCACTCTGCTAGAGTCAAAAGAATATAAGTCCTTGTAAGGTCGAGTTATTTCTAGCCCTAGCCTTTCCATTATCGCTTTTGGCATAAGGTTTTGTGAGGCTCCAGAGTCATGCATAGCATTATGCAAGATTTTTTCATGGACATTTAGGCTGACATAGAAAGGGGGTACTACCCCTTCTTGAAATTTACCTTCAATTTTAGGACCAAAAATAAGCTCTGGCTGGTCATCATTAAAATTGACTGTTTCCTTACTATCCTCAATATTTAAAGCCTTCAGAATTTGGGCTCTATATGCATGCTGGGTAGCTAGCTCAGTCAAAGGAACAGAGATTTTGATCTTTGAAATTTCCTGCCCTAGGCTGAAAGGAATTTAACTCTTTAAAGTGTTGGTTTCAGTCTTATTAGCTGTCAATTTCTCAGCAACATCAGTTTGCTGACTTGTTCTATTTACACTTGACAAAATGGTTTTCACAGGAGTACTAGCTGAGATGTTAGTACTACTAATGTCTGCACTTTGTTTTTCATTGTTTTGAGTGCTTTTCTCTTTACCTTTATCATAATTCTCAGTCACTGTTTTATCCTTCTATTTGACAACTTTAGGCTTAGTTACACGGCTGTTTTGTGAAGATTTGTTAGAGGTTTTGGAGTTGGGGGTTTGTTGACTGGTTTTGCTTCTAAGGTCATATTCTTTTTGAGACTCTATGACAACATTGTCCATGTCTTGATAATAATTTTCATCATCATCTCTCGTGTCATCATAAGGTGTATATAGACCTTGTGTTCTATCATAATGAATCTCACAGTCATCATTATCTACCCCTATCATGTTGACATCCTCTTCCTCCGTTATCTCATCTGTTTCCTCAACCTCACTTACATAGTTTTGATGAAAGGGAGGAGTGATCTGCTGATCATCTTCCCTTGGTCGGTTTGGAGGTTGATTCCTTCTAACATTCTGATTTTGGTTTTGGTTTCTGTTTTGAGGAGCGTTTTGATTTAGACTTTCTTGCGCTCTCTCTAGAATGCTCATTTTCTTCATCATTTCTTCCATCATTCTTTCCATTTTTGAGCTTGAGGCAGTAGGTGTGGATTCCTCTCTAAAAGATACTCTCTTTTCAGCTTTCATCCTTGCTCTCTTCTCCATAAGGTTAACTTCCACAGAAAGAGCACCTCTTTGCATATCTTCAAGGGTTGCAAAAACTCTTTCTCTGAGTGAATAGGTCATGTCAGCATCAAACCCTTTAGGAAACTTGTTTAAAGCTGAGCCCTATGGAGGTTTTAGTTCAGGAGAAAGTGCATTATACACACTGTTAAATCTGGTACAATAAGCCTGTACACTTTCCCCTGGGTTTCTATGGAGATTGTTATAGTCAGCAAGAACTTGGAGAGGGTTCTTCTTTACTTCCCATTTGTTTAAGAATGTTTGATGGAAATCTTGAAGATCATTAATACTATGGGGGGCTAAGCCTTTGAACCATTTTCTTGCTTCTCCCCCCAGACTTTGAGCAAACAATCTGAGCTTGACAGAATCATTATCAATTTCATTTCTGTCAAAGTAGTCATTCATCTTATCCACATGTTGTGATGCAGTTGTAGCATTGTTATCATCATATAATGGAATTTTGGATTGATAGTCCTGTGGAAGATTGACTAGGGGTACAGGAAGGACTAAAGGAGCATACCATGTAGCCATGGCAGGTGTTGGAGGTGGATTTACAAGAGGGACCGTAGGCTGGAGTGGAGTGGTTTGGACAGTGGATGTAGGGTGAGTGGAAGTAGATGGACCAGGAATAGATTGCTGAGCTGATCTTGGATGAGAGAGACCTAGATTGTTAAGGAAATGTAAGTCAGGAGGTGTGGTTTCTCTACCACCAGGATGTTCACTTGTCTCAGGAGATGAAAGTGAAGACTCGGAATCTAACTGATCTAAATCGCCAAGAGACCTGGTTCTAAAGGGATTTACTAGATCAACTTATGATTATTGTAGAGCTGAAAGATTTTCTGGGACATAATTAGCTCTCAAGGGTGATCTGAAAACAGTTGATAATTTAATCCTAGGAGACTTCTGAAGGATGCTTTATGGGTCATCAACTATTTCAGGTGGATCTGGGTCAGGATGGGCTCTAGTGTGAATCTTTCTAGGAGCCACTATGCTGTATTTTTTAGATCCTAATAACAAGAAAAGTTCAACCAGGTATGACAATCTTTGAGAGGTTAACTAATCTGTTTTACACAAACTTCAATCCTATAGTCCTCTGACTGAGTTTGAAGGATAGTATAGCGATGAGGGTTCTTCCCAGTGGAGTCTTAAGGTCTATTCCGGATTGTGGAGTCGCCAAGTGGAATTTTTTAGCTCCTTTTCAGAGGAAAAAGGTTTTATGGTCCACTACCATGTTTATTAGATACCAATCTGAAATATTTTTGGGTTTTCTGAGTTATTGTGGTTGTATGGAAACTAAAGAGTTTATAAAAGCTGGCCAAGCAACTATGAACTCAAAAAGTTCCCCAGTGGAGTCGCCATTATGTTAGCACCCTGTAATTAGCAAGATTGGAAAAATTCCAACTACAGAGGTAACATCATACCACTTTGGGATTCAAGGATCTAGTCCTCCTGAATCCAGAGAGGGATCTCTCTGTAAATGAGTGAAAAGATGTGATCTTCAAAGGCTGAAATTGTAATATTAGGCTAGTTATGAAGAGCATGGGTTTGATTTGTTTGTTTTTGGTTGGGCAAAGACATGATGAAGATGAAAGGCAGTTCAAAATAAAAGGTGAAGATGTCCGCAAATGAAGGAATGATTCAGTTGACAGAAAAGGGCAAAGACAGTTTTAACCCATTGGGCTATGGAGTCATACGAGGATTTAATTGGACAACAAGATTCAAGAAGGACCCATGGGGCAAGTTACTTATATCAAAGGATCTTTTAAAGAGATTTTATGGAACGAAACAGATAGGAAGTGAAAGACCAAAAAAAATGAAGAACAAAGCACAGTCTAAGATCAAGTAAGTACTTTTAAACTAGCTTTCTTTCAACATGTACTTAAGGGGAAACATAAAAGTATTCTGAGATCAGGGAAGTACTTTTAAACTAGCCTGCATTGAAGTACTTTCAATCAGAAACATTTAAAAACAGCTCGGACTGCTTAAGATCAGGTAAGTGCTTTTAAACTAGCCTACTTTCAGCGTATTCGATAAGGAAACACAGACGATAATCACCAAGAGCAATCTAGATTAGGGAAGTACTTTTAAACTAACTTGCATTAATATACTCTAAGGAAAACACAGGGAAGGCTCATTTTAAAGAGTAATCTAGATGAGGGAAGTACTTTTAAACTAACCTGCATTAATATAATCTTCAAAGAGAACATTCAAATGAAGAAAACATAGAAGTAAAGCTTCCAATAAGAGTAGGGTACCGTGGAGAGTACATCCTAACTCTATGTTTGCTTCTCTTTATCAGAGAAAGTGAACAGAGTGAAAACATTAAACAAAATAACAATTAACAGTAAGGAGCACATCACCATTGACATAATTGAGGATTCCATGAATCAACAGCTTGTATTGATGTTCAAACCAGTTATAATCAGCAAGCCCGGTGGGTCTCTACAGCTTTGAAATTCTCATATCAGCTTGTGTATCTTTCAGTTACAAGACAGGGCATCAGTAGCTTCAGAATAACCATTACATGCATTCATATGTCCAGAGACCAACATTTTCTCATATTCTATAGCAGTATTTATAGAAAAATGAAGAGGTGGGAGGATTTCCCAGGGGTCAAGTATTATCAATTATGCAATTAATGCAATTCCTGGCCTTTGGGAACCAGGCAAGGCATAAGGTGGGAATATAATCATTTATAACTCTACTTCATAACTCTGTTTGTGTCATTCAATGCCAAATGATTGAAAAGACCTGGTTCTCGACTGTTCTTCAACTTCCAGAATGGTTTTGCCGACAATTAGAGATAAGATTCTTTGATTTGCATTAATTGTTCGGCGATCTTTAATTTCTGCAAGGCTACTGGTGTCTTTTGGAGCTATGGAGGGTTGAATTAGCCTCTTTTTATGGTGGTGGAGGCTTTCTCAACTTGAAAGATGTCTTCATCATTCCCAAAACACCTTTAACTAACTTGAAATCTATGTTTTGGGTCTTCAATCTCCGGTTCTGATAACTTTTGTCTTCGGTGCTGATACTCTTTAACAAATGATGAATCGTGCTTGTCTTCTGGTGCGCAGGGCAGTAGCGGGGTCGAATGGTATCAATGGGTCATGAATTCACTGATAAAATGTAAATCTAACACCCTTTGAATGATTCTTTATGAACTCAGAAGGCAGAGGATCATCACCCTCGGCCTTTGTGGTTTCTTCAAAATGGCGGAAAAATCATTCGAAAACCTGCAAAATACTAACAATTTGTTATAAAATCCTGCGTAAATTGGGTTAACTGCTTCAGAGGCGTAGGAAGAGAGCAGGACCGTTGGATGGCATCATCCAACGGTGGGGATTAACCGAGAGGAGTTTTAAATGATGCGGGAGGAAAAATTAAACAGAACCATCGATCGCGCGATGAGCAACGGTGGGGATCGGTTTAAAAACCCTTTGGTAGAGGCGGAGGGTGATGAAATAATGTGGGGGTGATCTGGGACCGTCCGATCTGGACACGTGGATGGTCCAGATCTAATCGGAAGATCGCAATCATCCGGGAGAAAATAAAGGGTGCGATGGAAAATGCCGATGCGATTGCGCGATCGGGGAGGTTAATGCGATCAAGCGATGACCGTTGGATCAACGGGGAAATAGACGGACATGATTGAATCGGAGGGATGAGTGATCAGGGGTCAGAAGACAGGACTTGCGACTGCGATCGGAGGTTTGGGCGTGATTGGGCGCTGACCATTGGATCAGCAGGGAAACGAACGGACGGGATTGAATCGGAGCAATTGCAATCGGGGGGCGTGGAAGAGGGGATGTGATTGAAACTTTGCGCCCCCCGATTGCGATAACATAGATAATATGAAATGGCTGGTGCCCGATTGCGGGGCTGTTGGATATATGAAATACCATGGGCCTGGGGCGTAAAACACAAAAGGGCCAATCGCAATCGGGACTGCGGGCCTGGTCTTTCCGATCAACCCATTTGGATTTTTCCGATGCGATTGCGCATCGGGTCTTTTTGATCTACCCATTTGAATTATTTCAGCACGTGACTTAGGTTTTTAGATCTAAACTTTGGATAAATGGATTTTTGGGTTTTACATGGAAAATAACGGCTCGGGAAAGGATTATTTCATGAGGTTTTAGTGCCCGATTGCGGGCCCAACGGGTTACATGAAATAACGATATCATTGGAGGTTATGACCGTGATGCTTAATCGCATCGGAACTTTTTGTCAACACAATGAAAACAGACTTGCGCACTTTGGATCATTGCGATGCGATAAGCGCCTTAACCTTTTAGCATGTGGTTCCAGCCCCAAAGCGCATGGTGGGGAAGTGGTTGAGACTTGGCCCTAAGGGGCTTAAACCCTTAATGCAAGAATGGGTTTTTTCATGTTTTTTGATGGTTTTCAAAGGGTTTCGACAGAGTTTTCAAAGGAGTTTAAGCTCAGTAAAGGAAACTTTTATGAAGGAAAGATGAGGAAAATGGAAAACTGAGGCCAATGATGGAAAAAATGAAGGTTAGTCTCTGAGAGGAGGAAGAGGAGAGAAGGCGGATACTGTAGCAGTCTTTCTCATGAAACTTTTAGCAGAATTTGTGAGTTTCTAATGGAACAGAAATGAAGATTTCAGACACGCACATGAGGCCTTGCACAGGCTTCAAGAGATAAAAATTTTATCATGAAATTGTTTCTTGAAGGCTGAACGTGTTTTGGCCACCTTTTGGTAGAACAAATTTTATAGGTGGCCAACACGACGGATGATCAGGATTAAGTCGGAGAGTCACAATCGGAAGGGGCAGGGGTGACACATTTTGGAAGTTCCGATTGCGATTGAATTATGGTCGTTAGATTTGGCGGAGGGATGGATGGCTCGGATGAAATCGGGAGATCTCAATCAGGGCGACACCGCTGTGAGTTGCAATTGCGATCGGACAGGGGTTGCGATTGAGCGCTGACCATTGATCTCGGGTCAAGATCAATGGTGGGGAAAACCATCGAAGGGGCAGTGCGATCGGGGGATCGGAAGACAGGGTTGCGATTGATTGGGGATCGGGAGTTAAGACTTGTGATTGTGATTGGTCGGGAGGAGCTATAGCCATTAGATCAGTGAGGGGAACGGATGGCTGCGATGCAATCGGGAGGTCGCAACCCAAGGGAGCAAAGGGGAGGCGCGACAGAAGTTTCGATTGCGATCGGACGGGGGTTGCGATTAGCGCTCCACTGTCAGATCTTTATGTCAGATCAATGGTAAAGAACGAGTCACGGGACTTTGTTTATTAAACCAATCGCATCGGCACTTTAGAGTTTTACAAAGGAAATTGCCTCCCGCCGATCTTCCGATTGCGATTAGCGCTTGGGACTTAAGCGCTTGGTCCTAGTGCAAGGGCATGTGTGGGGGAAGTGGTTGGGGCTAGCGGAAAAGGGGCTAGGCCTTATAATAAGGTCAGAAGTGGGTTTTTAAACCCATTTCAATGTAATTTGAAGGTTGGGGAAGGGTAACGGTAGAAGAAGATAAGGGGGATAAGGGGAAATTTAGCCAAGCAAAAGGTAAGGGAAGAATCTAAAGGGGATTTCGAGGAGATTTAGGGGGTAAGAAGGGAAATGGAAGGGGAGACAAGGGGGAATAAAATAGAGGCTAAGTGGTGGGGGAAATAAGAGGGAAAAGGAAGGCCTCTGGCATTTCTTCACAAACATAGAGGCTTTATAAGGGAAATCAGCAGGGGGGATTTTATCAAAGGACAAAAGGCAGAAGGAGACTTCAAGGATGATGTGTTTTCAAGGGAAATGCATTCCTTGAAGGCTCAATAACATCTTAGCCCCCTGTTTGCTTTTCAAAAATTTCATAGGGGGGCTAACACACATGAGCCACCTCCAAATAAAAATGTGTTCTGCCTCATTGATGGCCACTTCTCCAAGACAACATTGTTGGTTTGGTCATGGTTGACCCAGTCAAAAGATTCGTCCCCCTTTCACACCTAAGGGTGCTTATTTAAATAGCCTAGATTTAGCCTTGTTCACATGTGGCATTGATGTATTTACAGTTTAGGAGTTTTATTGATCCTCCTTTACACATTTATTCATGAAACAAGAAAATAAAACAAAAATGAATATTACCATTAGCTTGGGACTAATTGGGAATATTACAACTTTTCCGATCCATCAAAGTTAGATAGAAAGATTCTACCTCTCTTGATTCTATTGTGGTTGTTGGATCATCTATCTCCCTTGAGTTGGAAAAACCCTTGGAAGTCCAAGTGCTCTTTTAATCTCAAAGATTGAGACTCATACTCCTGAAGATAGTCACTCAAGGTCTCCTCCCTTGGTGCATATTCCTCCTCCATCCTTCTTGCAGTGAATGTGGGAAATAAACTGTGTTGTGGATATGCATGTGTGGACAAATTTCCACACCCATCATGTGAATATATAGGGATTGATTCACTTTCAAACCCTCTTGGATTTTTTCTACATCTCTCCCCTTTCATCTCCTTGAGATCTTCCTTGATATTTTGCACAGTTTGGAAAAGAAGTTGGGAGATCCTCTCTTCCTTCATTTCTCCAAATAATGGATTCATGCCTTTGTTTCTTCTGTACATCTTCTCTTTTATGTGATAATCTTCTCCTCATAATGGCATAATGCCTTGAATGCATAGGCTGAGCCAAGATTATGCTTTGATACCACTGTAATATTCCAAAATCGAAATAGCAACAGTACAAGACATAATAATGTAAAACAAAAAAAATCTGATCATGACATGAGAGGGATCAATATGAAGTCATTATTTTATTAAATATATTAGCAACAATATACAAAAATATCTTGAGGGACAGGCCACTCAAGCAATAAGAACAATCCTCCAATGATCAGAACAATCAACACATGAGTTGTTGCAATTGTATAGAATGTTGGAGAGCAGTGACAACATTGTCTATATTAGTGTAGCTGCTTCTGTAATCATATATAAATGTAATATGTCTGATAGATACAAAATATATTCCCAAAAAAAGAAGATGTGGTCTCTAATACATGATTTCTAGCCAACCTGGAAAAGATTGCTAGAAATACCAAGAATTATACAATGTGACAAATAACCCTGGAGTTGAGATGTCACTACAAACTGGAACTGAAGAGAATGAGGCTATGACATATCTGAAATGATGATTTCCTCCTCCAATGGTATTTATAAATAGAAGGCTGATCCTTCTACTCAGAAATATACCCTCCTAATGAGCTCAATGAACCCTCCGAGCAACTGCCTCCAAAAATAACGCAGTTTTGGTTTGTGACTACACTGTGAGGGATTTTATATGGTTGGCCTGATGCCAAATATGTATAAATATGCCCAGGAGCCCTCCTTTTTGATCCTCCAATGGATACACTACCTCTCCAATGAAAAACAAGCCCAGAAATGGCTCTATGTGATCCTCCTTTGCTACACCCTACAACACAACCCAACTCTAAACAAAAACTGCGTTGTAGCTAAAGGAGGTAGCTTGGCCAAAATGCTGGAATGAGAAAATTCAACCGAAAGAGCCTCTCCTTCCCTGAGGATGAGGTAGGGATTCCTGATCAGGATCACCCTTGTGCTAAACAACACAAGAACCATGCTAAACAGAAAAGGAATGTAAAGTCTAAACAAACCAATATCAAATGATAATCCAAAACATGAATAATAATGGCTTCCATCCCCTCCATATATAGTATGTTAGCCTTCTCACATTGGGTCCCATCCATACTTTCCACTAAGCTCATGCAAGTTCTCCTCCACTAAAACTACGTTGTCTCATTATGAATGCCACTCCTTCATGACAGAGCTGTTGACTTGGTCAAATTTGACCTCTTCAACATGTATCTCCTCCAATTTACGCCCAAGGGTGCTTAATCCAGCTGCTTATTCTTCCTCATTTCACATTAGGAGTGTTATTATTCCTTCAAAAGGGTTTCAGGGGCCTCCCTACCCGCTTATTCACCTACCTAGTGATAAAAAAAACTATAATATTCCATTTACATGTAGGCTAACTTTTTGGAATATTACATTGACTGCATTATTTTAGTAAGCACTTGCAGTGGAGGTTTCAGTGCTTGATTTGGAGGGTGAGATCTTCAGTGTTGGGATCAGCCTTTCACTTGGAGGCTTTGTTGGAGGATTCTATTCATTTCTTTATCAGTTCAGCCACCTTCTTCCAGTATTCAGTTTTGTAGCTGCAATTCAACCCTACGGCTGCATTCCGACATTATGGTATTTTGGGTATTTCTGGAAACCCTTCCTGCGTTGTCTTGGAAATTTTTTTGGGAGCTTAGATCTTCACTCCAAACATTGTTTGAGCTATATAACAGTAGATCCATCTTTTTATATATTTTTATAGCAGTTTATGCCCTAAAATTGCGATGCCATGGCCCATGGTACTTGTATAGCAGTATTTTCTCATGTATTGACATATTTTCTTAAAGGAGGCTTATTTTGTATTGCTTGAGTGACTTGATCCTCAAAATATTTTGCATATTATTTGCTGATATTTTTAATAAGATGGTTTTACATTTGTCTCATATCATAATGTATTTATTTATTCACTGCTATTTCCTTGTTTATGCATTATATTCTTGCTTTTCCCATTTGGCAATATTACACATTTAGTTACATAATCTGTACATACGAGGATGTACTTCTTTCCATTGGATGGAGGGTTGATTGGTCCCACGAGATCTAAAGCCCATTATTCAAATGGTTTAATCAGTACTTGTGGCTTTAATGGCATTTCATCTGATGCCACTAGTCTACCAATTCTTTGGCAGCTGTTACATATTTTCACATAGGCCCTGGAGTATTTGAAGATGGATGGCCAGTAGTAGCCAAGTTTCAACACTTTTTAGGTTGTCCTCTTATTTGCAAAATGACCACCACATGATTCGTCATGAAATGCTTTCAAAATTTCAATAATCTCATCTTCTCTAACACATTTTTTAATCATTATATCAACACCAGTATAAAATAGATCTCCATTGACCCAGCTATATCTAGCACTTTCTCTAATTATTATTCTTTTTTGATTTTTTGTGTAATGAGATGGTAGGATGCCAGATGATAAATAATTAGCTATATCTGCAAACCATGGAGTTTTGACATTTATAGCAAATAGATGTTCATTTGAAAATTATTTGAAATTGGATTTGGATCACTAGGTGAATGTAGTCTTGACAGAAATTCTGCAACTTGATTATCTTTGCCTGGTCGATATTGTATAGTAATGTTAAATTCTTGCATTAATAAAAGACATATAGTTATTCTTCCATTTGTGATTGATTTTTTCATTAAATATTTTATGGTGGAATGATCTGTGTGCATATAAACTTGATAACCTGCTATATAATGTCGAAATTTATTAACTGCATGTACTACAACTAACATTTCCTTTTCTGTAACAGTACAGTTCAATTCTGTCGGTGTTAAGTTTTTGCTTATGAAATATATGGAATAATTGAATTTATTCTCCTTTTGTCCAAGTGATGCTCCAATAGCAGTTTCAGATGCATCAGTTGAAATATGAAATGGAAAAGACCAATTAGGTCCTCAAAGAATGGGTGCAATTGATAATTTTTCTTTTAATTTTTCATATGCATTCTGAAAATTATTTTTCCATTGGAATTCCACATCTTTCGCAAGTAACTTGAATAATAGCAAACTTATTTTACTGAATTTTTCAATAAATCTCCTATAGTAATCTGCATAACCCAAGAAACTTCTAACTTCTTTTTGTGTTGTGGGTGGTGTTAGATTCACAATAACTTGATTTTTTGTCGGGACCACCTTAATCCTTAAAGAAGAAATATGGTGTCCCAACACTATCCCCTCAGTTAACATCATAAAAAAAATTTCATTACTGAGTGATAGATTTGTCTCTATGCATATTTTAAACAATTTTTCAATATTTTGTAAACAATCATCATATGTTGTACCATACACAGTGAAATCATCCATGTAAACTTCGACACAGTCATGAATCAAATCAGAAAATATTGCAAGAACTGCTCTCTAAAAGGTTATAGGTGCATTACACAAACCAAAGGGTAATACAGTGTATGCATATGTTCCCCATGGGCATGTGAATGTTGTCTTGTCTTGATCTTCTATTGCTATCTTTATCTTGTTATATCCACTAAATCCATCCAAAAATGAAAAGAAATTCTTTCTAGCTAATGAATCTAACACTTGATTGATAAATGGTAAAGGAAAGTGGTCTTTTAACGTAGCTTTTTTCAGTTCTCTGTAATCCACACAAATTATCCATTTCCCATTTTTCTTAGATACTAAAACTAAGGGTGAAACCCATTGACTATCTGAAATAGGATAGATAAATCCAACTTGTAATAGTTTTTGTAATTCTTCTTTCACTATTTCCTTCATCATGGGGTTCATCCATCTTTGTCGTTGCCTTATAGGTTTTCTTTGACTATCAGTGTAAATGTGATGGATGCATGTTTTTGGAAGAATTCCCGACATGTCTTTGTAATCCCAGGAAAAAGCTTTTGAATATTTTTGCAACAATGTTATTATCTTTTCCTCTTGTGATGATTGTAAATTATTACCACAATTCAAATGTCTCTCACTAATGATTTCAATGATTTTACTATTTGAATTGGTAATTGAATTTATAGGAAAACTTCTTTCAAATGTATTTTGCAATGACTGTATAGTGCAATTTTCCTTAAAAAATTCATTTAAAAGATAACTAACAGCTTCATATTGAGTTACTCTAAGCTACTTTGAAATATTTGGTTCTGAGATGAATAGATCTAATAATTCCTCATTTTCTTCCTCCTCTCTAAAATTATAAACGTGATTAATACTAAGAATAGATTGAAGTTCTTGTGGTTCCTCTCCATCAAGCCATGATAATAAATGTTACACCATTTTTTGGTCATCTAACCTACTATCATTAGATGGACCCAAGTACACCATGTAAGACCAATTTTACCCTAAGTAAAATTGCTTTCACTATGTGAAATAACTTAATAAAACACATTTATTAGGTTGTTTATGGTCTAAACATGAAACCCCAAAAGGAAATATTAAACAAACCTATATTTGTTTGATTTTCCTCAAGGAATAATTAATTAAACAATAATTCAATTATTATTCCCGGTCATGTTTAACCCAAAACAAAGAAATTAATTAGATAAATCTTTATTTATCTTATTATTTTCTAGGAATAATTATTTAAATCTTATTTAAATAATATTCCTTGTTAAATATGACTAAATCACCCATAAATAAATAAATAAATCATTATTTATTTGATTATCCTTCAACCACTTCCTTAAAATGATAAATAAATCATTTATTTATTTATTATTCACAAATAAAGGGATTTGACCCAAGTCAAATACCTTTTCCCTCCAACAAATATAATAAAATATTCCATAAAAGGTGGATCTAGATTCGGTTAATGTTATTTTAATCATGCACCAAGATCTAGAATGACCCAATATTTTGTTATAAATAGGAGGGTTTCTCCTATCATTCTTCACCTTTTGTTACCTATTAGATGACTCTAGATCTATACTCTTGGTTTGACTTTGATCCATTATCATTGTCAAATTTTCCATTATTTGTTGTGTGAGCTCCCTTTGAGTTCTATCTTTGTCTGGGTTTTCTACACAACAAGAGAGAGAAATACTAGATCTGAAGTGCTGAGGACTTCCAAGAACCCATCCCATTGAGGAGAATTGGAAACACCTTCTTGTTTTCCTCCCAGGTGCCCTTAACACAAAAATTCTTTCAAAAATATTGTTCTTGTCTTGTCTATTGGATGTATGGAGCAAACTCTTGATTTTACTGCTTAATGTATTTCTATGCATAGATCTGGTTTTTTGCAGCACTTGTCTTGATCAACTAACTGCATATCTGAAGATTTTAGCAGCCACATTTGATGTTAGGGCTATAATTTATGCGTAGCTAAAGTGGTATTTTTTTCGTACGCTTCGACAAAAGATTCATACTAACAATTGGCGACTCCACACGGGTTTTCAATTACGACCGCTATCATTTTTCCTATTCCTGCATATCCAGCTACTTCAGACCCTAGGGTTTCTTTTCAGCTTTTTGTTTTTCCTATTTTTATGTTGTTTTTCTTTTTATAAAACCTAAAACATTAAAAATTCTAACTTCCGTGTGTTTACGGCCCTATTGCGCAGGTTGGACATCGTATAGCGGAGGCGGCAAACTTTCCGCCGTCGCGTAGGGACAACCAAAGTTGGAGTCACTTTTCAGCCCAAAAGCTGCGACTTGGACTCAATTAAGCGCACCCCGACCCTTTTGCGACCTGGAGAGCGGAAAGCGAGGTCAAAAGCGTGACCTGGCCTTTCACGGAATTTTTAAATTTTACGGGTTTTTAAAAACTACCTTCAAGGGTTCTCTAGCCTCTTTCTGGCCCATTTAGACACATTTTACGATCTTTTTTACTCATATAAGTGGGAACCCTAGCCCCCTAGGGCTTTAGTACCCTCCACTTTTTTTAGAAGAGTTTTAGCTGTTTCAGGTGTGTTTTTTCAGGGTTTCAGCCATCCCTTTTTCAGATCTGATACCTCCTTTTCAGATCCCTTTTAATCAGCTCTTCTCCCTTTCAAATCACCTCCTGAAGATTTTTTTGGATCTACCTTTAGGGCCTCCTCCTTGTCCCTTCTGCTTGTTGTTGATTTCCTCCTTTTTTCCAGCCACCTTGCCTCTGCCTCTTGGCTGTGTTCTCCACCTCTTTTCAGCAGGTTTCTCCTTTAGATCCCTGTCCCTTTCGACCCTAGATCTATTGGCCTCTTTGTAGTGTGTTTTGACTAGATTTTTTCCCTCTGTTAGACTAGTTTTGAGAGACCCGCCTTTTTGGGTTAGATTGATGCATTGTTAGCTGTTAATTTTCTGTTATTTCAGCATTATATACTGTTCTCTGTAGATTTATTTTCAGTTACGCAGCACACTTTTTCTCTTGCTCTCAAAACGAAAAGGGTTTAAAAATTAAAATTAACACACGCCACACACTCACCCTGAGCGAAGAAGAGCCTGATTTACACCGCCAGGAAAAGACTTTAAAATCAATTGACACTGCACCTATCTGCCCTTGTTTCGACATTGTACTCTCTTGATTCTGCACCTCCCTGCATTTGTTGGTCGTTCTTCTTCCCTTTGTGTCGTGTTTGTGTTGTCACCATTGCGCCCCCAAGGCACACATCCCAGAGACTTCTTGGCCTTCACCCTCAGTTTCCGGTCGGTCGACCTACTCCTTCCCTCCGTCGTCGAGTTAGTCCTCCTCTGAGTCCGCACTCCAACTCCTCTTCTGGTTCATTGGGTTCTCCTTTTACTTCCGGTTCTCCCCCTGTCACCTTCACTATGTCTGGTCCAGGGCCTAACGCTAGCGGTACTCCCAGCCCTAATGCCGGGACTACTACTAGCGGAACCGCCATAGGAACTACCTCGGCTACGCCCTTGCTCCCCTTCATGGCAGGCCTCAGCCTCACCGATTTGGACTGGTTGACAAATGACCCTATACACCATGATGCTAGTTGCCCTGCTATGCCGACAAAGCTCCCTTCTGACATCCCAAAGTTTGAAGGCCTTGCTGGAGAAGATCCTTCAAATCATGTTCGATCTTTCCACATGTGGTGTTCATCTACCTCCATTACCGATGACTCTGTCCGTCTTCGGTTGTTCCAACGAATGCTTACAGGTGCGGCTTCTAAGTGGTATGTTGATTAGCCCACTTCCTCTCATACCACCTTTGCGACTCTTGCTCGAGCTTTTTTATCTTACTTCCATCTTCCCCTTCGTTATGACACTGGTATCGAAATTTTTACTTCTTTCTGTCAATCATCTGCGACCCGCCTATCCGATCATGTCCAGGAATGGCGGAGAAGAAAGAGCCTATGTCAATCCCCTACTTTCGAAGACCATGTCTACATGGACTGGTTCCTTAGATCTCTCTTGCCTCCTATCGGGAAAGATGTCGCATCGCATTTTCCCCAAACCGAAGAAGCCGCCCTCCAACTGGCGTTAAAATATGACTTGATCTACGCTCAGACAGGTTATGTTTATATCGTTCTACCTGATCTCCCCAGACCCGGTGGTGTCAACGCACAGGGGGCACCTCATGCCGCCGACGGTATCGTTGGAGCTCTCTCTCATCCATATGCCCAACCTCCCATGGGTTATGGTTTTCCTGGGGGAGGGGGCAGCACCTCCCGCACTTGTTCCCCTCCTGGTAGCACGTATCCAGGATACAACATGCCTCCTCTTTTGGCCCAACCTCCTGGTCACCATGCTGTTACCCAACCCCCTTATTATTCGTATCCGCAGTTTAGTGCTCCAGCTCCTCCAGCATCAGCACCTCCGCCTCCCTAGCCTTCTCAACCCCTGCAACAGCAGTCACCGCCCCCTTAAGAGCAGGTGGATGCACAGCAGGGATTCATGGCTATCCAACCACCTGACAGACAGATGGCCACTCAACCTTCCCCTTCTGGTCCCTCCAATTACCAAATCCTCATGATGAACTATGATCCACCTCTAACCGTCGACCTTAACCTTCAAACTCGGTCCCATCAGCACCCCAAGCCTCCCTCTCCGTCTGTCCCCGAGTCACCTTCTTCAGGGTCTGCAGAGCCTCTTTTGACATCCAATGGTCCTTTGCATATCCCTCAACCCAAAGTTGCGGTTGATACCAAGATTCCTAAGGGACCATTACGCCGAAACGCTGCTTCTGGTCAAGCTGCTCATTCATATAGCATCGTAGATGATTTGGCACAATCTCCTGCTGTCATTTCAACATTGAAACTCCTCCAGTCGTGCCCTTCCCAAAAGAAGGCTCTACTATCTGCCATGGGCGTTGTAGATCCTTCTGATGACCAAATTATTGTTTTCTACACCCATCAATCAGAACATCCTCCCCTTCCTACTTCCGTAGCCTTCCAAATCCCAGTCAAAATCCGGAACGCTAACGTTTCCCGGTGTATAATTGATGAGGGGGCATCCACCTGTGTGATGTCCGCTTCGGTTTGGAAGCAACTCGGATCTCCTGAGTTGGCCCCTTCCACGATCACCCTTCGAGCGTGGGATGGCCACGCCTCCCAGCCCATTGGCCTCTTCCGTAATTGTCTTATCACTCTTGCGGACAAGACTGTTTGTGTTGACGTTGAAGTCATCGACGCCCCTCTTGATTATAACATTCTTTTGGGGCGTAGCTACACTTATGCAATGTCTACTGTCCCATCCGCAGTTCACCGCAAGATGTTTTTCCCTCATAATGGAAAGATAGTCACCATTGACCAGTTGACGTATCATGAGCCTAAATCTCAGGCCTCCCCTGAGTCGACCATCTCTTCTGTAGCCAATCAAAAAATTGTCGATTCTTTGACCAGTGTCTCTCCCGGCGTCTACAAAGACTCCTCTTTGCTTGGAACCTTCCCTGGTCTTCCTCCTCCTCCTGTCTCTGACCCCAGCTCATCGAATGTTTGCATGATGCAATCGTCTCGGGCTGCTCTCAAGCAACCTGCTTTGGCTAGTCAGCAACCGTGCTCTCCGTAACCTGCTCCTAGCCCTTCACCTGTAGCTGGTATTCATGAGCCTCTTTACCCCCCTGGAACGGTTCCTCCAAGCCTTAGCCATTTAGGAGCCGTCCAACCTGGCCATTACCCCTCTGGTCAGATACCGTTCCTACCTCCCCCACCAGGAGTGTACACGGTACCTGTCATGGCCACCCTCTCTCTTCCTAACCTGACCCTTGGGATCCCCGTCTGGTACCATGATCCTCCAGCCGCAACCCTACCTGGTCATCCCAAACCTTATATTTCTTTGACCCCGGTTCAACTGGTCCCCATGACTTCTCCCGTTGCAACAGTGCCTCAGTCACCTCAACAGGAACCACCTCCTGTTGCGTTCGCTTCGGGTAAGAAGGGCAAAGCTTGCAAGAGGACATCAAAGGAAACGACTGCACCGACAAACCCTGCCCCTCCTCGGCCTCCAAAGCATACCATCCAGTGTGCTTTGTGTGATGTTGTCAGTCACGCCACGCATACCTGTCCTGAATTGCTTCATCTCAAGCCCATGGTTAATGTCGCGTTCCCCGAGTCCATGGTCCCGGAAGCCTCTATTCCTTCTGCGACCATGACCAAGAACCCCAAGACTATTAACACCAACCACTCCTATGCTTTGTGTGATCTACATGGCCATTACACCCACCTTTTTCCCCGCCTCGAGGACTTCCACACCTCTCTCACCACGGTTCGCCAATTCGAGGCCAAGCGCAATGAGTCCACCTCTCCCATATTTGCGCATTTTTCTTTGGCAAAACTACCAGACATGCCTACTCCCATTGAAATCCCCCCTCCTGATGTCGAGATGACGGAGCCTTCGTCCAGCATTTTCTTCCTATCATCATCCATGAGACCCTCGGGGAACATTCCCTCCCCTGTTGTTTCACTTGACCTTACTTCAACGATCACCTTGGGCTCAACATCAGTAGATCCTTTATCTACTTACTCTTCTGTCACCCCTTGTGACGATGCGCATGTGAACCTCTCTTCTCATGATGATGATTCAGGTAGCTTCGCAGCGTCAGGTGGTCTTTCTTCCACCCGTCACCCCATCTTCTATCACGATGACGACATTATGGAAGAAATCCCCACCCCTGACTTTATCTATTCCCCCTTACATCGAACCCATGCGTTCACACCACATACACCTTGTGGCCATTACATTGAAACCCAATGTTTGGGTAAGGGGGAACCCACATTTGAGAGACCAAGAGAAGCAATTCTCCACAACTCTCCTAGTGTATCTGGTCGTGCCGACTTTAGTACCATTATTCTTCCACATTTAGAAGAACCTATAGAGTCCCATATCACTTCCGATCACTCTACGGATGATACCCCTTATCGTTCCTTCATCTTCCATCAGCAACCCAATCTCTTAGACATTGTTGTTGACCAACCTATGGGTTTTCTAGGAGAGAATCAATTCATTATCTCCAAATCCTCTCTTTGGGATAGTGACACCAGGTATGCCAACCCGAAAACTTAAAGTCCATTTTCTTCATATATGCAATCCTAAAAGAGATTGGTAATCCTCCATTTCCTTTCTCAAACTGCATAACCATAACGAAAATAAATGGCACACCACATCATTAAAATGTGTTTAGATTCCCCTTTTTCTAAATACATTTTGGCATGACCACACCATGCTTGGGGGAACCTATGCCCCTCAACTATAACCCTCCTCAAAATCAAATTTCTTCACTTGCACCACTCATATTAAGGGCATCATTTGGCCTCCATACTTATCCATGCTCGTGTTGATTTTCGTCATGAGATATGATCTTGTACTCATGTTTTCACGATCCCCCATAGGACCTTTACTGTGTGCAGCACCATCGAGTTGCCCTTGTTTAGAGCATCCAAGTTGAGTCATCATCGCATTCATGGAGTCTATCCCGAGTCCCTTTGTACCCCGCTATAGTCCTCCATCCTTCATTGCTTGGTCTCTCTCTTGTGTCGCATATTATGACCTTCAGTCCCATGGTCCCCTATCCCTTATGATATTGTGTCAGTCGCTGCCATGTCATTCATGTCCTTTATGCTCTAGCAAGGGAAGTCGTCCATTTGCTACTCAGTCCCCTCCATTCCATCATCATCATCGGTATTAGTCTGTCAGTCGCTCTACTATTTTCTCTTGTGCCTTAGTTGAGGATATCTCATCGCCTCACCTACGGCGGACCTCCATCTGTCAACATCAACTCCTTCATTCTAGAGGATAGGTCTAGAGAGTGGTGTACCTTGGTTCCAGCTTCCACTCTTGTTCGGTGCCTCGGATCAGGCAAAGAGATCTCTCATTTCCCTTTGACTTGATTGTTTCTCCACTTCAACTCCTTTCAGCATGATCGAGATCCATATGCCTGATGGTCCAGTGATGCAACAGTAGCTCTTGGTGATGCTCGAGTGTGTGTGAGATGTCTCAGCCCTCATGAGGGGGTGGCCCTGCAGGTAGCCCCCCACATGCCCGGATGACCTCTTCATTTTCAGCCTTTGATGCAGCTCCATATATTTGATGATGTCGGCCTTAGCCGCTTGCAGCGCCTCTTTGATTTGCATGTATCAGTCAGATTTTGTGAGCCCTTCCCCACTTGTAGGGGGCATTTGGGTTGTATTTGTATCTCATGTACTTAGATATTATTGTATAATTCCTGGCTGTTATCCCAGGCACATCATGTATATGGGATCCCTCATTGTATTTCTATCTGGCTCATGTTTATGCCGGCTGTACTTTATGGTTCGGTCCCTTGTTTACTAGACACACTATTCTTTTGTACTTTGTCTCGGCGGGCATAGGTATGCCTCCCCCGCCGCCTTTAGTACAGGTACCCTCTCATAAAAAAAGACTTGTTGCACCTGTAAGTCTCGTCTCCTCGGGGTCTAATTCTTCAGCACATTAGTCTACCTTGCATTTCTCTCTCTGACTTCCCTTTTGATGTTTGGTGATTGAGTTATTACAATGTACTTCGGTCATACGATTTGCTCCTAACACTCGCACGGTGGGGGGCAATCTGTTACACCATTTTTTGGTCATCTAACCTACTATCATTAGATGGACCCAAGTACACCATGTAAGACCAATTTTACCCTAGTTAAAATTGCTTTCACTATGTGAAATAGCTTAATAAAACACATTTATTAGGTTGTTTATGGTCTAAACAGGAAACCCCAAAAGGAAATATTAAACAAACCTATATTTGTTTGATTTTCCTCAAGGAATAATTAATTAAACAATAATTCAATTATTATTCATGGTCATGTTTAACCCAAAACAAAGAAATTAATTAGATAAATCTTTATTTATCTTATTATTTTCTAGGAATAATTATTTAAATCTTATTTAAATAATATTCCTTATTAAATATGACTAAATCACCCATAAATAATTAAATAAATCATTATTTATTTGATTATCTTTTAACCACCTCCTTAAAATGATAAATAAATCATTTATTTATTTATTATTCACAAATAAAGGGATTTGACCCAAGTCAAATACTTTTTCCCTTCAACAAATATAATAAAATATTCCATAAAAGGTGGATCTAGATTTGGTTAACATTATTTTAATCATGCACCAAGATCTAGAATGACCCAATATTTTGTTATAAATAGGAGGGTTTTTCCTACCATTCTTCACCTTTTGTTGCCTATTAGATCACTGCGGATCTATACACTTGGTCACATTTTTCTACATTATTTTGCTGTGTGAGCTCCCTTTGAGTTCTATCTTTGTCTGGGTTTTCTACACCAACAAGAGAGAGAGATTCTAGATCTGAAGTGCTGAGGACTTCCAAGAACCCATCCAATTGAGGAGAATTGGATACGCCTTCTTGTTTTCCTCCCAGGTGCCCTTAATACAAAAATTCTTTTAAAAATTGTTCTTGTCTTGTCTATTGGATGTATGGAGCGAACTCTTGATTGTCTTGCTTAGCATGTCTTTCTATGCATAGATCTGGTTTTTTGCAGCACTTGTCTTGATCAACTAACTGCAGATCTGAAGATATTGGCAGCCACATTTGATGTTAGGGCTATAAGTTATGCGTAGCTAAAGTGGTCTTTTTTCGTACGCTTCGACAAAAGATGCATACTAACAATAAAGAAGGTGATTGAGCGAGAGGATATAATGTAACATGATTTATTTCATCTCCATGTGCAATAATCATACTTCCTGACCTGCATCCAATGTAAGCATCTGTAATGGCTAGCCATGGTCTGCCTAAAATTAAGGGATGCCCTCCTAAATTTGTTTTTGGCTACAAAATCAAGAAATCTACAAGATACTCCCATGAATCCAGTGAGACAATGATATCTTCCAATATACCTTCTGGAACAACTTTAGATCTTTCTACAAGTTCTAAAATTGTAGTAGTAGGTCTAATTTTGTTCAGATTCAAATGTTTCATAGTCTCTATTTTTGTAACATTGATAGCCGCTCCTTAGTCTATTAAAGTATTTGGCACTGAAAATTTGTTAATCGAAATGGTAACCATAGGAATTCCTGGATCAACATATTTTTCAATGGTTGTGTTTGTGGACATTAGACTAGCTAAACTTCTAATTACCTAGATTTTTGGTGGATCCTTCTTTCTTCTGCCAGATTTATTAATGCATAATTCCTTTAATGTTTTTGTGTATATCAAAATGTATTTAATTGCCTGCAAGAAGAGGAATTTTAACATATGTATTTTTCAATTCATCTAGAATATTAAATTCATGTAGAGATATTGGAATATTATGTTCTATCAATCTCTCTAGATATGGTGGAGTTTGTGTCATAATAGATTTACCTTTCTGAATTTGCTTTTTTGGTTGAGATTGTTGACTGTTTTATCCTTGTTCAATTTCTTCTTCAATTATCGGAGGAGAATCCTTTTGTAACACCTTCCCAAACCTTAGGTGGACATCTTGTATGAGAAGAATTGAATAAGTAGGATAATATGTTGCCTCTTCCATATGATATGTTGCTCTATACACCTTGTTACTTGGATTATATAGCTGAGCTAGCAATTGTGTTGGTCTAGGAGGCGTTTTGTTAATGGGAAGCTAATTTTTTTGTGGTTGAGTTAGCATTAGTGGGTTTTGAGATGGATATGGCATTGGTTGATGTTGCTGGAATTGTTAATATTGAGGAAATGGTTGTGTAGGGTATGGTTGTTGATATTGATACTATTGGGGATACATTTTTTGTGGTGGTTGGTTTCCATAACCATATCCCCTCCAACCTTGTGCAGATTTATTTTGATATTGTTGTGGTGGCCAAGCCTACAATGGCATTGGTGTATTCCATGTATTTTGAGGATATTCAAAATTTTGCGGGTTTTTTTGAGGGAATTCTTGAGGCATCCTTGGTTTCCAAGGTCTCCTTGGTGCCATATAGTAGAGAGAATCTACTCCTTGCACTTCTCCTCCTTGCAATTCTTTTAATTTGGGACATTTTTATGTTGCATGATTTTCTGTGCATATTCCACACACTTGTATACTGTTGGGGCCTTTGTTTTTAAAAAGGAACATTTTTGAGTTACAGAGAATAGGTGGTGGAGCGCAATCACGGTAGACAGGGAGTTGTCACGGTTGCGGATAGCCAGAAGATAGGTGGCGTAGCATTTGTCGAGAACAGCACAGATGGAAGGGTTGGGAGACAAAGACAATCAGCGGAACTCCCAGTAGTCAAGAAGATGCGGCAAACAGTGGAGCAGAAAAAGAGGAAATACTAACAGTCACATTGGCAAAATAAAAAATAAGCAGTCAGCCAACGTAGACAAGAGATTTAGTCCGGCAGAGGGCCGAGTGAGAGAGTCGTAGGAGAGCTCTATTAGATATCTGTTGTACTAAACCACCATGTAATAGACTCTACGGAGTGATGTAAGTTGTTTGATAATGATAATGAAATATGTTTCTTGTTGTGTTTGATGTTATAAGTTAAGTGTTAATCAGTTGCTTATTGTGAATGTATGCCCTGTTTTAAATTTTAATTCAGCATCCTAAATATGCTTAATGAGTAATATCTTATACAAAGTAGTGAAATATATTTGTTGTTTCAAGTTCCTTCAGTTTCTCTTCATGGTTGTAATCGGTTGATACTTGATCTATTTCCTAACCTTACTAAGGTTATGAGACCCCTCGGGTGAGACACTTTGCTCCTTGGAGTAGGGTGAAAATTTCGGCATTGTGCTAGACTACTGCAAACACCTTGTTGGCCTCTATCCTAAACCTGGGTCTTGCTCAAAGACCTCCTTTTTTGCCAACAAATGGTTTCATTTCCGGGACCCAAAAATTCATTTAGGAGCTAGATCATGGTATCGTGGATCTACGAGAGAGAACTACGAAGCTGGTGGGATAATCACTTAGACCAGTTCATATCACAGCAAGTGGAATTGCGACAAAAGAGGGTGAAAACTGTCAAGGATCAGGTCCTATTTTCTGAATCTGCAAGTGACCTATACAAAATTTTCTGGGGAAAGTTTCCGGAAGAACTTTAATATTGGTTGCAGAGACTACAAGTCAAATCACTTCAAGGAGCGTAATATTCCTTTACAGATTATTGGAATTCTATAAATGAGTGGGTAATCTACAGCTGTTGCACCCTAATAAAATAATGTTGTAAGGTAATTTCCAGTCTTTATATATGGTTTTAGCACCTCTTTTTGAGGATTTTCTTCTATTGGAGACTTTTATTTCCTATTATGCATCTTATGGGCCATATTTTACATCTATTTTGTTGTTGTAAATACAAATGAAAGGTCTCCATATTGGCCTCCTAATTTTTCTATGATGAATTGTGTTATTTTTATAACATTCTGCATTGTATTGCTGCATTCCCCATTTGGGAATATTACAATGGTATCAGAGAATCATCTTGGCACAACCTGTGCATTCTAAGAAGCCAATATGTCTTATGAATAATAAGGGCCTTTTACTGACAGAGAGAAGAGGTATCTAAAGAGAATACATAAGAAATTTGATTGCACAAATGACAATGAAGACAAGGGTAAAGCCCCTTTATCTGAAGGTGAAGATGAAGAAAAGGATTTTCCTAAGATCATTCTTAGACCCATGCAAGATATTTATAGAGAGATCAAAGAGATGATAATGGATAGAATCAAGGAATCCCCTAAAGGATTTCATCTTGGAGAAGGCTCTGGCATGTCTCATCACTGGAATGATCAACCAGTGCGTCAACCACAAGTTTCCCAACGCTCTACCATGCCTACACTTTTGGCTGTGGGAAATGAAGGGTTTCAAGATCATGAATCCCTTGAAGACTATTTTGAAGAATATGAGTCTCAAAATCAGAGATTCAAAGATCACTTGAGTTTTCAGGAGTTTTTTCACATCAAGGACAATAGAAGACCAAGGTATCATCATAGAGGTGGTGGATTCATTCAGAATCATGATCGACACCACACTATGGGCATATTCCTTTTACCCAATTTTGATGGGTCATCCAATTGTTCTACCAAATCTTGGGTAGAAAAAGTTGACATATACTTTCAGTTGAACAAGGTTCCAGAGATGGAGGCTATCAAGATTACAGCACTGCACCTTGAAGGTGAAGCACATGACTGGTGATTCCATGGCTTTTCTACATTGGGTCATGCCAATGTGATTGCTTATTCAGATTTCAATAGAAGGTTGGTGGAAATATTGGATAGAAGAGATCTAGAGGCACCATTCATGAGCCTTGAAAATTTGAAACAATCAGGTAATACAGAAAATTACATCTCTGAATTTTTAAGACTTTCTGTTATGGTTTTTTATTTGTCTGCAGCAAGAAGGGTGTACATGTTCATTGATGGTTTAGATGAACCTCTTCATGGGTTGGTTAAATCTACCAATACCACTACCCTACATGATGCTATTGAAAGGGATAGAGACCTTCAAGATTCCTTGCCAAAGGCAAAGGAAACTTTTCATCATAAACCCTCTTTTCCTTCAAAGGGAAAGGAAGAAAAAGGTTTCTCCTTCAAAGGAGAGCTCATACAAGGAACCTTTTGATGATGATGTCCAGAAGATATAAGAAGAAGGAAGATTTTCTTCACTTTCCAAGAATCATGGGCACCTGGACATAGATGTGTTGCTGGAAAATAAAATTACATATAGGTCTTCTCAGATGATGAGGAGGAAGAAGAAGAGTAACCAAGGAGAGGTCACAGCGCTGACACTGCAGGAGGAGATGGGAGTGGAGAATTTTCTCCTATTGTAGGGGCTCTTGAATCTTTGAGAGGAGTACCTAAGTACTTGACCTTAATATTTCAAGGTTCCATCTTGAAACAGAGGGTCTCTATTTTAATTGATAGTGGGGCTACCAACAATTTTATTGATGCCCAACTAGTGCAAAGGAGGGAAATACTCACTGATGCTTTTCAGGGATTCTCTGTTTTGGTCCTAGGAGATAGAACAATGCAATGCATGCATTATGTACCATCCTTATCAGTCACCATGGGGACATATAAATTGATTGATCACTTCTTTGTGGTTGACATACCTGACACCAATTTGATTTTGGTTGTTTAATGGTTGATTACATTGGGGAAATTCACCACTGGTTTGGAGGATTTACAAATGGAATGGGTGGATAAGAAGAGTGGTGAGACTCAAATTATCAAAGGCATGCATACATATCCCTCACATACTACTTCCACATAAATAACAGAGATGGATTTGTGCAGTGGAAGCAAGGACCTTACAGTCCCATCTATCATGCTCATGAGATTTATGCATGGGACATTATTATCTAGTGGCAAACCACCTGGGAGGCCACCTGATTCAGATTTTGTGGGAGATGTATCACAACATTATGCTCCAAGCATAGATCCAAGAGGGATGGGAGAAATGGAAGACAATGACAGAGCACTGGGAGTCTTGGGTAGGCTCAAGGAGGCATTGCTTTTCAGCTCAAGGAGGCACTATTTTTCATAATGTCACACCATATTAGAAGACTCCTTGAGCTAAATATATAGGCTCAAGGAGGTAATTTAGGAATTCTGTAATATTCCTTTTAGATTTCTGAAGATTAGTTTAGAAGGTAGAGGTTGTCTTCAATATTTCAGCTGGAGAACTAGTGAACATTTATTCCTATCACCTTGGGCTTAAATATCAGCATTCCCAGAGCTCCATATCATATCTGGCATCAAGCCAATAGTTATTGACCTCCTAGCGGCAATAATCCCTTAAGAAATTATGCTCTCCATTTTGCAGATCCAAAAGGAGGAAGGAAGTTGCTAGCATTTCAACTAGTAATCCTGTGAGGGATCATCCCCTCACCTTGCCATCAGTATTTCCATCAGCCTGGAGTTTATTGTAGCATATTTTAGTAGGAATAGAGCCTCTCTTTCCCTTACAACACATTTTTTATGAGCAATTGTGTTGCAAGAACTATAATCATCATTGGAGGATTGAGAAGATAGATCTAGAGCTTCTAGCTTGTATATCTGAAGGAGGGATTGACCCTTTAAGCTTAGATCTGATTGTGTGACATATTTCAGCCATCTATTTGTTAGATCTAGCTTCAGATTTTTAATCCCAATAGATTAAGGATCAAACCATGGGAGGGTGATTTTCCAAAGTTGTAGATCTGGAAAATCCTTTCTGGGTTATCTTGGGAATTCATCATGTTGGCCAGATCTTGAAACTTGGCATCATCAGAGCTCCAGATTTTCGTAGATATGCATTTTTCTTTTCAGCCTACAGTCATATATTCATATTTTTCTCAAGGGACAACACGGTATTTTCTATGCATTGCCTATTGTGGCATGATTTCAAGGTGATTCTAGGGCACCTCTTTGGCTAGATCTACTCATATTTTGTACATTGTGTAGCTGAATATTCTCCTATATAATAAAATGGCTCATCTTCCCTGTAAATTCTGATGTTGTCTTGAGATCTATTCTTTACTTAGTTTCAGTTCTTATATTGTGTTTGAGTATTACTGCATTCTCCCTTTTGGGATATGACAGTGGTATCGAAGCATGATATTTGGCTCAGCTTGTGGACACTTCATCTTTTGCATCAAAAATTGAAGCAGATAGATGAGATCTATCATGAAGGATGATAATTTTGTCACTCCTCTCTTTAGATCCATGCAAGATCTCTCTAAGGAGGTCTATCAAATGAAGAAGGAAAGTAAAAGGAAGGATCCAAGAAGAATGTTTGAAGAGGAAGGTCCAAGCACTTCCTATCAGCAAAAAAGAAGATCGAAGAATCACAAATCTCCTCATAGATCTACCATGCCCACTTTCTTTGGAGGAGGTGAGAGGTATAGAAATTAAGAAAGAAAAGGACCTGAGACATGAGATTCTCATTTTGTATCTTGAAGAGTCCAAGTGATCCAGATGGATATCAGTGGCCACCCACCTATTTCATTTGGACCCGCACCATCAATTCTTACAACTTTTCACTTTCAACACAACTTACTATTTTTAGCAGGTTTTCGGGTCCTACACTCCTGGAGCCATTTTGGGGGCTTAATGATCCAGGTGGATATTGGTGGCCACCCACCTATTCCATTTGAACCCCCACCATCCGTTCTTTTAGTTTTTAAGTTGTTTCACAACTTACTATTTTTAGCAGTTTTTCAGGTTCTAAACTTCCAGAGCCATTTTGAGGCCCTAAACGATGTTTTTTGGGCATCGTTTTTCCAGTGAATATGATTTCGATCCAAAACCAATATTTGCAGCAATAGTTTTAATCCTCGGATAGATATTTCTAACGATGTATCATACACGTCAAACAGAGAGCGTATGCCGAAGTTACATCCCCGGGAAGTTGAAACACCAATTTACCCAAACGGGGCCCATAGTTTTGGTGCTTCATCTCCTAGGGTTATGTTTTTGGACGTTTAGAGTTCTACATTATTTCTAAATAATAAATAGGTCCTCGAGCCTCATTGTAATACAGTTCAGAGGTCTGTAGCTGCCACATCTCTTCTCAGAAATTTCGCTACCAGCACCCTAGCTATTTTATTTCCATTATGTCTATAAGCATATTTTTGTTATTTGATATCAATGAAATGAAGCATTATTTCCACTACATCTCTATGTTTATGGTTATTTTTTTATTCTGTTTCATTCCTACATAAATCTGGTTCAGTGGTATCAGAGCGGACTGCTCTTTCTTTGTTTTTCTTTGCATGTCCCCAATGCAGTCAGGGTATAAGGAGTTAGGGCTCGATCTGGTTGAACCCTTGCAAGATCAGCCTCGCAAACCCCAACGACCTCCCATGGTGGAAGAAAAGAAAGATGAGGTAGCAGGAGATCCTATCAAAATATTGCTCAAGGAGGCCCTCGAGAAACAAAGGAACGCGATGATGGATAACTTTGCTCAGATCCTTCTACGACTGCCCACCTATGGCGCATCTACATCCAACAGCCACTCTGGAGGTGCCACTCCCTTCAAGGTATAGGTAAACTTTGACATTCCTGTATTTGAAGGCCAAATAGATGTAGATGTCATAGATGGATGGTTGAACTTGCTGGAAGGGTATTTCTCGGTCCATGATTTCTCTGACCGAGAAAATATTACTTTTTCACTCCTCAAAGCCACCCCCCATGTCAAAGACTAGTGGGAAACCTACTGTGAGCAAGAGGATGAAGGGGAACCCTGTCTGTTCTCGGCCACACCCACTTGGAATTCATTCCAAGATGGCATCAAGGAATAATATTACCTCGTGGGGAGCTATGAGGACAAATACATCCAATGGACCATGCTGCAGCAAAAAAGGGATCAAGATGTGCACGAACTGATGAATCTGTTCCATACCCTGTGCACAAAGTTGGGTATTAAGGATTCAGAGAAAATACTGGTGCTAAATCACTGCGGATGTCTGCAAAAACACATTCAGGAGGAAATGGAGTTCCTCAACATTACATCGCTTGGCACAGCATATCGCTATGCCGCCAAGATCGAGAAAAAATTTAAGCAGAAGAAGTGAGACTTTGGATCTGCAAATCTGAAAGGTACCCCCGAACCGAATGTTAGGTCCCTATATTACTAGTATAGTCCCTTATTGTTGTTAGTGTAACCCCATTATTGTTATTATTGTACCCTTGTAACCCCCATATTGTTATTATTGTGCCTTTAAATTATTATTGTTAGGTCAGCTAGGATTACATTGTGGCCCCATGGACTCCTAATTGTTCATTCTTGTAATGTATTGGAGGTTTCCCCCTTGAAGGGTTTATTTCTAAGGCTTTAATATCTCTTTTCTTCTCTTTTTGGAGTTGGTTTCACAACATTTGGTATCAGAGCTTTGAGATTCTAGGGTTTCGCTGCTCCAAACAGGTCAACGTGGAATTTTCACTATAAAAAATTTTCTACGAAGGTTCAGAATCTCAAATTTTTAGAGTGCGAAGCCAAAATCCTGAGGAACATCATTGAAAAATTTCAGATCTTGGTTCACAATATTTTAGGAGATATGATCTGTGCAAGTTATTTCATTTTGCAGGCTCCTGAATTTAACCTAAACAGGTCATCGTGGTTTCTAAAAAGGTTTAGAAGCTGAAATTTTTATAGTGCGAAGCCGTAATCCCGAGGAACATTGTCAAGAAATTTTAAATATTGGTTCGCAATATTGTAGGAGATATGCTCTGTGGAAGTTAGGGCTTTTTGAGGCTTCTGAATTTCATCTCAAAGAGGTGATCGTGGGAAAATCTACATAGCTCTCTCTCTGAGCATCGGATTGGAATGCTATAAAAATTGGCCACAAGTACATGGAATTTGGTTTTCGGTCTATCAATTTCAGAGAGAGAGCTACTAAAGCAGTCCAAAATTGGGTCATTGTGGGAGATTGGACATAACTTTTCCTTGAAGAATCCAAATCAGATCAGACATGTGGCATTTGAAAGAAGCTTCATAGGGCTACTACAGGGCTGAATTTCAGATATTGAGGATCCGCAATGATAGAGATAATTCAATTTCAATATCAAGCCCCTCAAAATCAAGTAAAAGGTGTGTATTTGTAGAATATATATCAGTATTGGATTCTAAAATGGCCCCTAAAAAGAATTCAACTCCCATTAAGCCTTTAGAAATCTCTACTATGACTCATGAAGACGAAGAATGGCAACATGACATATCAAAATTACAAGAGCGAGTGCATCAAATTTCGCTCTCGCAAAGAGCAAAAAAAAATGACATGGAAGTTTTGAAGAAATGTGTGGAAACTAAGATGGATGGTTTGAAGAAAGGCGTGGAATCTAAGATGGATGGTTTGAAGAATGGCATGGAATCTAAGATAGATGGCATGGAAGCTGGCATGGAATCTAAGATGGATGACATGGAAGCTAAAATCGATGAGAAAATGGAAAGCATGAAGAATGATCTAAAAGCAGACATGGAAGGTTTGACAAATTTGATACAAGAAATGTTTCCTAATGGTGAAAAGATAGTAGAGGAAACTCATGATGAGAACAAAATAAATGTTAATCGTGATTTCATAAACTCCAATGTTGGCGGGAAGAACCACCATATTCCAAAAATGGATATGAGGAAGTTTGGTGGAAAGGATCCTGTAACATGGATACTACAGATGGAGCAATATTTTGATCTCCATAACGTGCAAAACACACAAAAGGTACGCATTGCAACTTTACATTTAGAACAAAATACATTTGTATGGTATCAATGGCTTTGCTCCCGTAAAAAAATTGTCACTTGGTCAATTTTTACTGAGGAAATGATAGCACATTATGAGGATACAAAGAGCAACACCTTCTTTAGCCAATTGATAAATCTCAAACAAAAGGGTTTAATGGGGGAGCACATTGAGGACTTCCAAAAATTGAATATAAGGGTAACTGATATTCCAGAGGAACATAGGATTGATATCTTCATAGGTACTTTAAAGGATAACATCCAACATGAAGTTCGCGTTTTGGAACCCGATTCATTGGAGAAGGCATTCAAGTTGGCAAGAAAAATTGAATGTAAAATTATGGCGACAAGGAAGCCTACCACTCACTTCTATAAAGAAGGAAGTGTTGCTACGCTTAGATTTCCACAACCTACAAGGTTGACACCACAACAATTGGAAGAAAAAAGAGCAAAAGGGATTTGCTACAGTTGTGATAGCAAATACACTAAAGGTCATAAGTGTGCTGAGAAGAAATTATTTTACATAGATTGTGAAGAGGAAGAAAAAAATGAACAAGAAGAGGATATACACCAGGAACCAACCCAAGAAGAGGAAGAAATGAGTCCGACCATATCGTGTAATGCATTGGCAGGAATTACCACTCCTCTAACTCTCAAGATAGAAGGGCATATCAAGAAGAAAAAGGTAATAGTGTTGATTGATTGAGGTAGTACCCATAATTTTATTCATTGTAAGGTAGCCAAGGAATTGAATTGTTTCCTATACCCAACACCAGAATGTCAAGTGATGGTTGCAAATGGAGGAACTATAAATTGCTATGGAAAATGCCATAATATCAAGCTAACCATGGGGGAATATATATTGAATATTCCAATGCTTTCCATTCCTATGGGAGGTGCTGATGTTGTACTAGGAGTACAATGGTTACAATATTTGGGGATGGTAGCTTTTAATTTTCAAGAACTTTTCTTGAAATGTTTTTCAGAAGGAAAGGAAGTCGAATTATGGGGTGTTGGGGTTCCCATGTTTTGGCCAGATTGGCAAGACCAAAATATGAGACAACATCAAACCACTTTCAGACCTCAGGATCTAGTCCTCCTATGTCCAAAGAAGGATATCTCTATATGAGAAAAGGTTTTATGTCTTTGAAGCTCAAAGTTAAGATGTTAGGCTAGTTATAGGCACGAGGTTTGTTTGTTTGATTTATGTTTGGTTGTTGGGAATCAGGAAAGAAGGGTTCAATATAAGAAAACGATGAGAAAAGAGGATTTTAGGAAAAGGAGGGATGATTTCAGAGAACATTCAAGACCATTGGGCAATGGAGTCAGAAAAGGGTTTACTTGCTATTCAATATGCAGGCTTTCAGTTGGGCTAGTCATCTAAAGCATTGGATCTAAAAGATGATATTGTGGCATGAAATGATAAGAGAGAAGGTGAAAGCAAGGAAACCTCCAAGATGACCTTTCAAGAATCAGATCCAGGGACAGGACATGCCATTGGACAACTTGTGATCTAGAACCTAAAAGGTTAACTCTTCAAACAAGGAAACACTAAAGATTTAGAACACAAAGTTGAAAACCTAAGATCAGAGAGAGACTTTGAACTCTCAATGCTTTGGCATCTAGCTTAAGGGAACTTAGGAAATTTCAATAGATTGAAAAGGATCCTAGTGAGACAGAGACAGAGTTCTAAACTCCCAGAATCCAAATTCATTCAATTAAAACCTACCAAGAACATCTAAGAACATATTCATTAATTCATACATTAGATAGCAGTATATTTGACCACTACACTGATTAAATTAGCTTGAAATCAATCCTCAAATAACACATACGGAAGAAAACATTGAAGGCAAGGAGAGCAGAAACATAGGGTACCTATCAAGGGTAAATCCTATGCCAGATTTCTGATGCAAGCCAGCAGAAATGAAATATATGAACTAAAAAGGAAAACATGGACAAAGACAGAAAAACATCACCGCTGCTTTAAATCAGGATCCAAAGAAATGTGCTTGTCATATTAAAGAGCAACACCAGTCAAGTACAACATTACCAATAGCTTGATATTCAGTCTGAAAACATCTTCTTCGGCCTATCTTACAACTTTACACAGAGAACATGTCTCAAGATAAATAGCTTGCAATTCACAGATATCTGATCAACAACCTTTACAATGAGTTCCTTCATGAATTTTATAGCTGAAAAGAGGCTGAGGAGGTAGATGGGAAACTAAATGTAGCATTAAAACTTAGAAGAGGAAGAGGGCCAAGACCCCATTCTGTTTTAAATGGCTAAGCATTGAACTTTTGTACTCTTTGGATGAAAGAGTGGTCTTCATCAGGCTGCAATTTATTTCAGGTATGTCTTTGAGGTACTTGTTGTAGCACTCTATAGAACTCTGGTGAACTAAAAAAAAACAGATCAATGACTCAGGTCTTCCATACTATGTGACAAATGCTTCTGATAGCATAGGACTGTTGTCAGGGCTGAAATTTCCCCAGGAACACGGTATAGAATGGAAATAGTATGGGCACCTCGTCCTTTCACGGGTAGGAACATTCTGTTGATGGTGAAACTGATATATATCATTTTCTACGTCCTAAGCCATTCTCTGATCTTTCACTGATACTTTGTGCCGCTCCATTAATGTCCCTTCCCAGCATTTTTTTCATAATTTCAATCCCTTAAAATGGTCTTTTCCTGCGTTCTGTGCCACTGTAATAGTGACTGTGAACCATGGAAGTCGTCCACCACTCGTACCCTGCAAAACACACAAAATCATCAAGAAATCCATGCTAGAGGGGGATGGACGCTTTGATGGCCTGCGGAATGGTGATGGAACTGTGGAGGAATGGTGAAAAATGCAGTGGAACGGTGAAAATATGAAAAATAATGCAAGAATGGTGGAGGGCTAGACAGGTGGAGGCGTAGTGGAGAAATGCATGCTGGCCGTTTGATCTTGCATGGGAGCGATGATCAATGGAGGAAAATGCACGATGGAGGGTTTTGGAAATCGGGCGAAATACAAAAGAAATGGTGGAAATGCCGCGAAGGCATGTGACATGGAGATCTGGCAGAGGGGGGGGGAGGATTTGATCCGGACCGTCCGATCTCAGGAGAATATCGACGGCTGTAAGCACATCGAGAGGAGACTGATGGTGGGCCAGGGGTCCCTTTTTCCTTGACTATCACCCGCGCATCTTTGGGGTGCGAACATCGTTGGATGCCCGGCCATAGATCTGACGATGGACAACAATATCGCGTCGGGCACGCAGTCAAATGTTAATGCGCGATGAGGGGTGGTTTTTCAATAGTGCGCAGAGCCACGCGTCATGTGGTGAATGGCATTGCTCCGAAATGAAAAATACAGCTCGCCCTCCAGAAGCGGTGCGATGGAAACCAGCGGTTTTGAACAGTGCTTTGGCGTGGGGACCACCGGGGCGGGTGAAAAATGGACCATCGATCTGTGGATCAGATCGACTGTGGATATGCGATCGGAGGGGTGAACGGGGGGGCAATTTACACTATGGAGTTTGCGAAGACCATCCGATCTGTACATATCGACAGTTGGTAGTGCTCCCGATATCCAAATGCAATAAGCACTTTCCGAGCTAGCGCTTGGTTCTAGCGTGCGGGTTACGTGAGGAAACAGTTCCTGGGGCTGAGCCGAAAGGGGCTAAACCTGAAAGGTGTAGAATGTGGGTTTTTGGCCCATTTTCAATGGAATTTAAGGCCAAAAGGGGTAATGGTAAGGGAAAAAAGGGGTATTAAACCAAACAAAGGGTATTTGAAGGTTTTAAGAGGGGAATGAAGGTGACTTAGAAGGTTTAGGAGGGGTTTGGGGGGTAAAAAGGGGGACTTTGACACTGGTGAAAAAATTTAAAATGGGACATTCTGCAGGGGTAAGAAGGGGCAAATGAAGGCCTCCTTGAGCACAATTTTCTTACAATCAGTGAGGCTTACTGACTGTTTGGTCAATTTAGTGTGTCCTAAATTGCTACATTAATTTATCAATCCGAGATTCGTAAGCTGATGAAGTGTGGCGCACTATATGTGCAAGATAACCTATCTCTTACTTTTTGGTCGTTTTTGGATTTTTTTATGAAATTCTGAAAAACAAGTATGGAGACAAATATTCAAGACAACAATGTCTTTCTAATGATTTTCCAAACTTCAAAAGAATTTTAAAAACACACAATGACAAAATTAATTCTTCAAATAAAATGAAATTGCATCACTACTCTAATCAAACAAACAATGAACTACTGATCATGAAACTCATTATTCTTGCTGTTGTTCAAACACAAAAGAAACTATACTTAAAGAAAATCAAAAGTTGCAACAAAGTAAATCTAAATCAAATTACATCAACTTATCTTCTGATCCCTCATCATTAGTCTAACTATGATTTTCGGAGGTAACCATAAAAAACTTGAGTAACTTGATATCTAACTTGCAGAAAGTAAACTAATATCAAACTACACATTCATAATTCAATCCCTCGCCATTAGTCCAGCTATGGCTTTCGGAGGTAACTAAAGATGTCATGAGCAATTTAATATTTCTAACTTACAGAAAGTAAACTAATATCAAACTACACATTCATAATTCAATCCCTCACTAGTATTGACTATGGCTTTGGGTACTTGAAGATGTGACAATTTAATATACAAATCAACTCTTTTGAAGCAAATGAGCAGAGGCGAAATAAACAAGCGTCAAAATTAAGCAGAAACTAAGAAGAAAGTAAATTATTGAGTAGAACAATATTAATTCATGTCATTAATTAAAAATTGTAAATACGGGCTACCTACTTGTAATACGAAACAGAACACTTTGATGATTAACAACAACACAAGCCATGAAGATTAATGAATGAGGGAAGTAGATCTTTAAAGCATGAAAAGGAATTATAAGCAGAGATAGAAGCATAAATATCACCAAAGATGTAATGTATAAACACATGAATGACTTATGGCACAATGAGCTTAAAGAAATAAAACAAGAACTATACAATAATGCACAAAACCTCAGCGTGTGCAGGGGCCCTCTGCACCAGCCTTGGCAACAGCCTTCAAGTACGAATTACGCTTGGAAACAGAGTCTTCTTATATATTAAAATGCAGTCATAATAGAAAGGTGATATTACGGCACAGTGGCAACGTAATTACATTACAGAACTATCTGGAGGCTAATCTAATGTGCGTATGCAAACGCGTTATTTATAACAAAGGTAACATAACTAATTCCCTAAAGTTTGTGATGATAGAGAACACGTAAACCATTACGTCCAGAGATCTAGGATAATGGCCGCGTTGAGGAGTAAATCTATGAAGAGTGGATGTTGAATTCGGCTTATGGAGCCATGTACAGGTGTTGATTTGTCTCCCGCAATTCAGAAACGGCCATATAAATCTTCACGTGATGGGAAACAGAGTCCTGTCACCGTGGGACTCTACGGTTGACTTCCACTTGGCCACCTTTGACCACAACCTCCTTAGGTGAATTTGCTCGAGCCAATAGGACACGATCCATGTCCACATCATTTCTGACTTGCCCATGTGGCTCGTTTTTCCTGAAGACACCTGTAACATAGACTTTCACAAAATGGTTGCGGAAAGTTGCAGCAGCTGCAGAAAGTGGCAAGATTCTGCAGCTAAATGAGCAAAAATCTAAATCAAACTGTAGACACAAAAATATAGTTAAAAACCATTTTAGATGCTCTTTTGCAATTAATATACAATGATATTGACAACTGGGAAGGTTCAGGTGAATGAAAAAGGTCTGGGAAGATGTATAAGAACAATGCAGATTTGAGACTCAACATACCCCCACTGTGAAGGTGTTGCATGTCCTCATGCAACCAAAATTTTGATAATCCTTCTTCAGTTCATATGCCTTGACACTTCAGCCAGTACATCCAATCCTCTCCTCTTCTTCCTTGGTGCTACTAACATCCTGGGCTTCTTCATTAAACATCTAAATTTGATATTAACCAATGCTCTGCTTAACTTCTGGCATTTCCTTTTCAATTTCTTGTTCTTCTTCTGCCATATTCCCAGATGTAGCATGGTATTATCATGAATGATTTTGTCCAATTTTCTTTGTTCCTTCAATGTCTCATTTTCATTTTTAATGTGTTTATTTAAAAGCTCTAGCTCAAATATTTCATGTTTCAGTGATTGGACTAGATCATTTTTTGATATGTGAGGCTGAATGGATGAAGTACTGGGACCTGTAGCTGCTTTTTCTAAAGATTCTATATAATCATATACTTCTTGCTTCTTGGGGTCTATATCAGGTGTCATTTTTATTGGGTTGTCCCCAAAATGCCGTGAAGGAGAGTTGTCTTCAAAATCTGGCTGAGAAGGGCTCACATCAACATCTGGCTGAGAATGGGATGGACTATGTTCAATGTCTGACTAAGAATGAAATGAACCAGGTTCACTAACTTAATGAGAGTGAGATGGACTATGGTTAGCTGGGGATTGTTCAAATGTTTCTTCTCCCAAATCGATAAAATGAGGACCCTTCATTTGCGTTTTCCTCAACTTCCCCTTAAGCCTGGAACTTCTTCTCACACGCTGTGGACCACTGTCTTTTTGCTTTTGTTTTCCTTTCTCTTTCTTCTTGGCTATAGATAATTGTTCTTGAAGATGAACCAATCTTTCAGATAACACTTGATGATCTTCTTCTTCGGAAGAAGGGGTTTGATGTATAGCCTCAATACTTTTTCTCTCTTTTGATGTTATTGGCTTTTTACCCTTGGTTTCTTTCTTCTTCCTTTTTGACAATCTCTCTTCCCTACTAGTTCTTTCAATTGTAGTAGTAGGAGTACTTTGAGTTTCATCATTTGTTCTTTTTCTCCTACTTCTTCTTGATGTGCTACCTTCAGGAATTTCTTGAGGTTCCTCAAAGAAATTTCTAATCAAAAATTGTTCCCATGTGTCCTTCTTCTCCTTTAACTCTTTTTCAATCAAAATTTTTACAAGACCATGGTGATATAGATGTGGTTCTATATCCCCTAAATGTTTCTGAACAGTCACAGACATCTTCTTCAAACTATTTAATAGAAAATATGGGAGATTGAGAGTTTGATTATCTAGAAAATTCATCAGCAATCTGGTATGGTACATATACATGGACCCAAAATGGCCTTCACAGGTAATGAATTTTTGAACAACTAGCAACAAAGTAGCCCATTCCTCTTTCAAAGCATGAACAGGAATTCCTCTTTTAAAAATAGTTATGTCCATACCTTGGTTTCGTAAGATTATTCTCCAAGCTTCATCACTAATGCTTTTGTTTTTAAACCAACATTCACCCTCTTGAGGAAGTTCCGTGGCAATTTCTATAGATGCTTCATTCACCGTGAACTTAAGGTCTCCAATCTCTACCTCCAGGCCATTGAACGACCTTGCAAATGCTTTTGTCACTTCTTTATGGTAGCCTCTGAACTTTTGGATAAACCGCAGCCACTTTGCTTTCTTCAATATATTCCTGATTTGCGGATATCCTTCCATGAATTTAGGTCCTTCTGGTTCTGCTCTTAACAATTTACCCATCCTTCTTTCTGCTATTCAAAAACTTGCCTGTGTGAGGAGGGTTCAATGGAAGTAGAACGGCTAAATGCACGGAAATGAGCACAATGATTGTAGGTAAATATCAGAGAGTGGGTATACAGACTGTAGCGTAACAGAGAATGAAATGGAGTGAAGCGGAACAGAGAAGTGTTACGTGAGCACGGCAGAGATACGGCTGTGAGATTAATATAACAATAGGAAGAGTATAACACATCCGGCAGTGTTTGAAATTTGGTGGCTGCAAAATAAATGTAAGCACGTTTAAACAACGGCTATGGATTTTATGCGATTGAAGGAAGCCGTAGTCAAATCAACTACGTCTCATTGTCACAGGTGGAGTATCGGAGTTTGAGTGAAGATCAGAGGTTTAATTATGGGACCGTTTGAAAATGAATGTGGGAGGATCATATGGAGATCGTGAAAGGGTTACGGAGTTTGTCAATATAATCATTGCACATAATGGAGCTTATGGTTCATAACTATATAAAAATGTGTTTTCAATGCTATTTGAAATAAATTTTACTCATACCTTAGAATTCTTGCCTTTTTCCTTGGTCTTCAATTAGTTTCTCCTCATTGATATCTTGAATGCCCCATGTCTTCATAATTGGTCCTCACACCTGCATTTAATTTCATGGTTATGGAAATAACATCTGGATGTACATTCTTTTGAAAACAGAGTGGTAGCTGTGGAATCTGCTTCTGGCTGCGGAAACTGGAGTCAGCTGCGGAAACAGATGTCAGCTGCGGAAACTGACACAGCTATTATTTGGGTGAATGAACATGAACGGATGACAAATGACTAGATGGAAATGGTCATGAAAAAGAATTTTATTGGTGAAAATGGAATGAAATAGATAAAATGAAGTGGAATGGAGTGAAATGAAGTGAAATGAAGTGGAATGAAGTGGAATGGGTGGTCACAAAACTTGTGAAATAAAAGAGAGATTTTTTTTGGAAAATATAGAGTGTCAGGTGTTCCTGATTTTCACCCTATATTTTCTGTATAAGACTGCCAATCAATGATTGGTTTTCAGGATTATACAAATATATATATATATATATATATATATTTAATTGAAAGAACAAAAGCTAGGCTGGTGGAGAAGAAGAATTCTTCTGTACCAGCCTGATTGCAGAATTTTCTTGAAACATTTTGACAAAATCCTCTTTTGAGAGTGGCTTATGATAAACTTTCAATCTGTGGCCATTCACAATAAGAGGAGTTTGAAACTCATCAATGGTCTTGATTCTTACCGCTCCATTGCTAAAGATCTTATCAATCTCATATGGCCCAAGCCAATGAGTCTGAAATTTTCCTTTAAAATCTTTAAACTTGGAATCAAATAGCAATGCCCAATCTCCTTCTTGAAACTTCTTCTCTTTGATGTATTTGTCATGCCATTTAGCTCTTTGATATTGAACTAGATCGGTTCTTAGAATTGCCTCTTGTCTGATCTCATCTAGCTCATTCAACTGCTCCATTCTATGCTTTTGGGCTTCTGATAGATCCATCCCCAACTGAACTGGCTATCTTGAAGGTCTTGAATTGGAACTCAATGGGGAGCAGGACTTCCTTCCCATAAACAAGTTCATAGGGAGAATGTCCTGTTGTATTTCTCCATGTAGTTCTGTAGGCCCACAAGGCTTCAGGAAGCCTTTCTGCTCAATCTCTTCTATGTAGATGAACAGTTTTGGTGATGATACTTTCAAGAACTTTATTTGTGGACTCCACTTGACCATTTGCTTGCGGATGGTAAGGAGTAGATCTTCTGTGCTTGATTTTGTATTCTTCCATCAACTTCTCCACCAAGTTGGATGTGAATTGGCTCCCCTGATTTGTCACAATTTCTCTTGGAACACCAAAGCGAGTAAAAATATCCTCATAAAGAAAATGAACAACTGAATTTTCAGTAGCAGATACTAATGCTTTGGCTTCTACCCATTTAGTAACATCATCAGTACAAACCAATATATACTTCTTTTGCTTAGATGGTGGATTAATAGGTCCAATGAAATCTAAAGCCCATTTTTCAAAGGGTTCAATGAGTACCTGTGTTTGCAATGGCATTTCATTTGAAAGGGTAGGTTTTCCCTACTCTTTGGCAGCTGTCACACCTTTTGACATATTGTTTTGCATCTTTGAAGAGGGAAGGCCAATAATATCCTAAAGAGAGGATTTTATAGGCCGTCCTTTTGTCTGCAAAGTGTCCGCCGCATGGTTCATCATGACATGCCTTAAGAATATCGGGCATTTCATCTTCCCTGACACATCTTCTGATCACAAGATCTGGCCCTGTTTTAAACAATTCGTTAGAAATCCATGAATATTTTGAACTCTCCTGAATAATTTTTCGTTTTTCACTTGGAAATAAATGTGAAGGCAGTTTCCCTATAACCAAATAGTTAGCAATATATGCATACCAAGGAGTCTTAATAGTTACTGCAAACAAGTATTCATCAGGAAACTTATCCTCTACAGGAGAATCTTCTTTAGTATTCTGAATCCTAGACAAGAAATCAGCTACTGTATTTTGTTTTCCTGGTCTATCCAACACATTAATATTGAATTCTTGCAAAATTAAGAGCCATCTTGTCACTCTGCCATTAGTAACAGGTTTGTTCATTAAATATCTAATTGCAGAATGGTCAGTATGAATAAAAGTTTCATAGCATGTTATGTAATGTCTAAACTTATTAATTGCATGAACAACAGCTAAAAACTCTTTTTCAGTCACAGTATAATTCAACTCTGTGGGAGTCAAATTTTTACTGGTATAATAAATGGCATAAGGAACTAAATCTTTTTGACCCAACACGGCTCCTAGAGCTGTATCTGAAGCATCCGTAGAAATATGGAAAGGGAGTTTCCAATTTGGTCCTCTCAAGATAGGTGCTTCAGATATTCTTGTTTTCAAAGTTTCAAAAGCTGATTGACAATCAGGATCCCATTTAAATTCACGGTCTTTTGTAAGCAATTTGAAGAGTGGAGATGCTATTTTAGTGAAGTTTTCTATAAATCTTCTATAGTAACCAGTAAATCCTAGAAAACTTCTAACATCTCTTTAACAATTTGGAATAGGTAACTTGGAGATGACTTCAACTTTTGATCTATCAACCTTAATCCCATCTCCTGAAATATGATGCCCCAAAACAATCCCTTCAGTAAACATCATAAAGCACTTTTCATGGCTTAATGAAAGGTTTGTTTCTTTACATCTTATAAGAACTTTTCCCAAATTTTCTAATGCCTCTTCAAATGAATTACCATAAACTGTAAAATCATCCATATAAACCTCTACACAATCATGGATTAGATCAGAAAAAATTCCTAGTACTGCTCTTTGGAATGTTGCAGGTGCATTACATAACCCAAAAGGAAGCACTCGATAGGAAAAATTTCCCCGTGGACAAGTAAATGTGGTCTTATCTTGATCTTCAGGTGCTACCTGAATTTGATTATAGCCACTAAAACCATCCAAAAATGAAAATTACTTTTTACCTGCTAATGTATCTAATACTTGATTGATAAAAGGCAAAGGAAAGTGATCCTTCAAATTTTCTTTGTTCAATTCCCTGTAATCAATGCATACCCTCCATTTACCATTATTTTTAGGTACTATAACCAGAGGAGAAACCCATCGGCTATCTGAAATTGGATAAATGAAGTTTACATTGAGTAGTTTTTGGAGATCTTCTTTCACTATCTCCCTAAGATTTGGATTCATCCTTCTTTGAGGTTGTCTGATTGGTCTACTGTTTTCCTCAATATAGATATGATGGATGCAAGTCTTAGGATCAATACCTTTCATGTCAGTATACTCCCATGCAAATGCAGTAGAATGTTTTTGCAAGATTTTTATTAGTTCTTTTGTTGTGACTCTTCCAAATGTTTGTTGATATTCAATGTTTTTTCTGGAAAAATCTCAATGGTAGAACTACCAAACTCTTCCATAGAGTAAAGAGACATTTGTCTTGATGATAAATATTCTATGTCAGATTCCAACTGAAATTGTGTGGGGTCATATTCTGAAGATGTCTCAAAATTTTCTAATGTGTTAAGAATTTGACTATCCTCACTGATTTCAGAAATGGTAAAGACAGGTTGTATAGTGTCCTCATCATCAACCCATTCATTGTCTCCTACTTCTGTGATTTCTTTTGCTGGAGGATACAAATTGAATTTCTTTGTTGAATTACCATTAGAAATGTACATATCCCCAGATATATAACTAATGAAAGCATCAGCTGTGGCTAGCCAAGGTCTTCCTAAGATAAGTGGGTGCCCTCCTAGATTACTCTTGGGAGTCAAAATCATAAAATATACTGGATATTCCCAAGAATCTAAGGAGACTGAAATATCTTCTAATACACCATCTGGTTTAATAATTGATCGATTTGCAAGTTGCAGTAAAGTAGGTGTAAAAAGAAGGTTAGGAAGTTTTAGCTGGTCCATAGTTTGTCTACTCATAATGTTGATAGCAGCCCCTAAGTCAATCAATGTGTTTGGAATTTCTATCCCATTTATATGTGTCTTGACAATTGGACTTCCTGGATCTACATATTTCTACATGGTAATTTTTCCCATCATAATATCTGCAATCTTTCCTACCAGGTGGATTCTTCTTGTGTCTTTTAGTTTCCTTCCTGGTCTTTTGAAACTCAACTCCTTTATTGTTTTTGCTAGAATAGGAATCTCTCGAATGGCTTGTAGCAAGAGAATCTTGATACAAACATTCTTCAATTCATCTAGAAAATCATAGTTAGGCAACAAGATTTGTTTTTCCACCCCCTTGTCAATTTGTAGTCTTTCAGGAAAAGGAGGTGTAGATGAAGATGCAGGTTGCTCAACTATAGGAGTTGTGGGTGTTAACTTTTCTTTCTCTTTTTGAATTTTTGAATTTTGAAGAGATACTTCCTCAGAACCCTTATTGGCTTTAAGAGAGTCCTCCTCAGAGGTATCCTACTCTTGGTCATCTATAGAAGGTTTTTCTAAAACTCTACCAGATCTGAGTTGTACATCACTGAGAGGAACAATCATATAGGTAGGAAATTGTTTTCCTTCTATCATGTAAGTATTCTAAGGATTTTTATTGTTAGGATTTGGAAATGGCTGAGCTGGAAGTTGATTTGTCTTTTGTTGGTATGGGAGCATAAGTTGAAGATTTGGATTTTTTTGAGAAGGTTGTTGTTGTGGAAATGTCAATGAAAGTTGTGGATTTGGGTTTGGAAGTTGTGGAGCTTGTTTATTTTGAAAAGATGGAGGATATTGATAAAATTGAGAAAATCTCCCATAAGGATTTTGCATCCCTTGTACCCATGGCTGATATGGATTTTGATGTTGGGGCCAAGATTGTTGCCAAGGATTCCAATTTGGTGGGGTTTGAAGATTCATAGGGTTGTTAAACCCTTGAGTTTGTTGTCCGTGCCAAGGTCTTCTTGCAACAAAACAGAGAGATTCTACTGAATTTGGGTCTTCTTGAAAAACATCTTTGAGTCCAGGAATTGAAGTACAATCCTTGATCTCATGATTCTCTGAGCAAATCATACATGTTTCTACAACTTTTGCATCCAAGGGACACTCCCTTAAAGCATGTTTCTTCCTACATTTCGGACAAAAGATGGCTAAAGCATCTGTTTCTGCTTTCTTCTTGTTTTGGATTTTAAGGGTGTCTAGTTGTTCACTAAGGCTCCCTAAGATATCAGTTTTGAACTCATCAAGCATATTACCAATCTCTTCCCTACTTACTGATCCAGTTGTAGATTTGTTAGCCCTAATAAGAGAAGGATCCCTAGGCCCTTTTCCTGTTTTAGATTTTCCTCTTGAGAGATGGACACATAGTTCTGTTATGTCACGAAGTGGAAGTTGAGAAATGTCTCCTTTCCCATCATGTTTAAAATATCTATCCATTCATCTCTAATGGCTTTTAATATGAGGGCTTTCAAGGTTTCATCATCTAAGTTGCTCATCTTTGCTCTTTTCAAGTTGTATTGAAATCTTTCAAGTAAATCTTCCAAATTTTCATCTTCTTTTTGCATCATTTTGAATACTTCATCCTTGTGATTGGTGGGCATACAATAGTCCAAGTATCTATCCAAAAATATTTGTTTCATATCATTCCAAGTCCTAATAGATTGAGTAGCTAATCCCATGAACCATTTCAAAGCAGCTCCCTTCAATGTTGAAGGAAACAGTTTGAGTTTTTGAGAGTCTTCCATATAGTCATAAGTTCGGCACACGACTTCAAACTCAAACAGAAATGTTTCGGGATCCTCACTTCGCAATCCATAAAAGTTAGGGAGAACAGATGGTGAGATATTTTTCATCGTTGTATGAGTTTCCTCATCAACTATAGGGAATCCAAACAAGTTGTCTCCTTCCCTATTTCTTCCATTATTTCCTTCACCATTGTTGTCTCCATTGTTTCCTCCTCCTCTACCTCTACCTCTACCTCCAAATCCATCTATTATTTACTTTGCCATGATAGTTTCTTTAGAGTCCTTAAAGTCCTCTAGTTCTTCTATCAAGGGAGGATGAGAGGGAGTCTCTTCCTTTTCTAAATGAGATTTAGTAGGTGGTATAGGAGAATCCTCTAATTCAGCTACTCCTTGAATTCCAAAAATATTAAGGCTAGGGGTAGATGGTGGTGATTCTTGTCTATGCCTTGAAGAAGATGGAGTTGTGAAAATCGAACTCTTGGCTTTAGCTATAAACCTTCCCCTAGAATCTCTTGCTCTATGCATGTCATTTTTTTATTTTTTTATTTTTTAAATAGGGATAATAATTCTCTTTCTGATCTTCCAGGTCACACTAGGTGCAAGAAGAGAGCATACTTAAGAAATTACTAAACCAATAATTCTCTTTTCTGACCCTCCAGATCACACTAGGTGCAAGAGGAGAGCATACTTCAAGAAATTATCAAGTTTTCCCTTCTTTTATTATTTTGTTTTTTTTTAAAGAAATTGGCTACCTAGTTACACTTCCCCGGCAACGGCGCCAAAATGTTTGGTCAATTTAGTGTGTCCTAAATTGCTACATTAATTTATCAATCCAGGATTCGTAAGCTGATGAAGTGTGGCGCACTATATGTGCAAGATAACCTATCTCTTACTTTTTGGTCGTTTTTGGATTTTTTTATGAAATTATGAAAAACAAGTATGGAGACAAATATTCAAGACAACAATGTCTTTCTAATGATTTTCCAAACTTCAAAAGAATTTTAAAAACACACAATGAAAAAAATAATTCTTCAAAGAAAATGAAATTGCATCACTACTCTAATCAAACAAACAATGAACTACTGATCATGAAACTCATTATTCTTGCTGCTGTTCAAACACAAAAGAAACTATGCTTAAAGAAAATCAAAAGTTACAACAAAGTAAATCTAAATCAAATTACATCAACTTATCTTCTGATCCCTCATCATTAGTCCAACTATGATTTTCGGAGGTAACCATAAACAACTTAAGTAACCTGATATCTAACTTGCAAAAAGTAAACTAATATCAAACTACACGTTCATAATTCAATCCCTCGCCATTAGTCCAGCTATGGCTTTCGGAGGTAACTAAAAATTTCATGAGCAATTTAATATTCCTAACTTGCAGAAAGTAAACTAATATCAAACTACACATTCATAATTCAATCCCTCGCCATTAGTCCAGCTATGGCTTTCGGAGGTAACTGAAGATGTCATGAGCAATTTAATATATCTAAATCTAACTACTGAAGAAAATGAGAAAGACTGAAATAAACAAAGCAGTACTGAAATTAAACAGAAATTAATAAAAGTAAATTAGCAGCAGAACAATATTAATTCCATGTCATTAGTCAAAAAGTTATGCAAATTCCCGGGCTGCCTATTTGTAATCTGAAACAGGAACACTGGTCAGTTAACAACAACATAAAACATGAAAGATTATGGACAGAAGTAAGATGTAAAGCATGAAAGATTATAAACAGAGATGAAGCATAAATACCATGAAAGATGTAATGTATAAACACATAAATGACTTATGGCACAATGAGCTTAAAGAAATAAAACAAGAACTATACAATAATGCACAAAACCTCAGCGTGTGCAGGGGCCCTCTACACCAACCTTGGCAACAGCCTTCAAGTACGAATTACGCTTGGAAACAGAGTCTTCTTATATATTAAAATGCATTCATAACATAAAGGTGATATTATGGCACAGTGGCAACGTAATTACATTACAGAACTATCTGGAGGCTAATCTAATGTGCGTATGAAAACACGTTATTTATAACAAAGGTAACATAACTAATTCCCTAAAGTTTGTGCTGATGGAGACACGTAAATCATCACGTCCAGGGATCCAACATAATGGCCGCAGTGAGGAGTAAATCTATGAGGAGTGGATGTTGGATTCGTCTTATGGAGCCGTGTACAGGTGTTTATGTGTCTCCCGCAATTTAGAAACGGCCATATAAATCTTCACGTGATGAGAAACAGAGTCCTGTCGCCGTGGGACTCTACGGTTGACTTCCACTTGGCCACCTTTGACCGCAGCCTCCTTAGGTGAATTTGCTCGAGCCAATAGGACACGATCCATGTCCACATCATTTCTGACTTGCCCATGTGGCTCATTTTTCCTGAAGACACCTGTAACATAGACTTTCACAAAATGGTTGTGGAAAGTTGCAGCAGCTGCAGAAAGTGGCAAGATTCCGCAACTAAATGAGAAAAAATCTAAATCAAACAACAGACACAAAAATATAGTTAAAAACCATTTTAGATGCTCTTTTGCAATTAATATACAATGATATTGACAACTGGGAAGGTTCAGGTGAATGAAAAAGGTCTGGGAAGATGTATAAGAACAATGCAGATTTGAGACTCAACACTGACTTAGAAACAGCAGTGGAAATTATTCAAAGGGCAGAGGACATGAAGAGGCTTTCAAGGATGATGTGTTTTCAAGAGAAATGAATTCCTTGAAGGCTCAACAAAAAATTTAGCCCCCTGTTTGCTTGTCAAAAATTCATAGGGGCCTAACATGGGGTATTGCAGGGAAGCTGGGAAAGATAATAAGCTATAATGTCATGAAAAATCTTCTAAATAAAGAACAATGAGGCATAATTGTACAATTATGCTCACTAGAAGTTCCAACATCAAAATCATCTATTTCCGCAGATCTCCAAAAAGTCTTGGACAATCATTCCAAGGTTTTTGAAACTCCAAAAGGACTCCCACCTATTCGTGATCATCATCATGCTATTCATTTGATTCCAGGAAGTGTTCCTCCAAACATCAAGCCTTATAGATATCTTTATGTCCAAAAGAGCGAAATTGAACGTATGATTGCAGAAATGTTAGAGGCAGGTATAATTCAACCTAGTCAAAGTTCTTTCTCTGCTCCTGTAGTATGGGTACACAAGAAGGATGGATCATGGCGCATGTGTCCGGATTATAGGGAGCTCAATAAGCTCACCATTAAAGATAAATTTCCCATTCCTGTGATTGATGAATTATTGGATGAATTACATGGAGCAATTTATTTTACCAAATTGGATCTTCGTTCAGGTTATCATCAAATTAGAATGAAGACTGAAGATATTCTAAAAACATCATTTCGAACTCATGAGGGTCATTATGATTTTTTGGTCATGCCTTTTGGCCTTACCAATGCACCTTATACATTTCAAGGGTTAATGAATTCCATTTTCAAACCCTTCCTTAGAAAATTTTTGCTAGTATTTTTTGATGATATATTAATCTACAGCAGGTCTTGGAAGGATCATGTTCAACATGTTGACAGGGTGCTCAAACTATTGCAAGAGAAACAATTATATGCAAAAACATCCAAATGTTTCTTTGGAGTACAAGAGGTGGAATATCTGGGTCATATTGTATCTCACGATGGTGTTAAGGTAGACCCTCACAAAATTAAAGCCATTAAGGAATGGAAAGTCCCCACAACCATAAAGAAGTTGCGAGGATTTCTAAAGTTAACAGGGTAATATCAAAAGTTTGTTAAGAATTATGGGAGAATAGCAGCACCTCTAACAACATTATTGAAGAAATATGCATTTTCATGGACTCTTGAAGCAACTAAGGCCTTTAAACATCTTAAAGAGGAAATGTGCCTGGCACCAGTCTTAGCTACGCCAAACTTCACAAAAAACTTTATTGTGGAATGTGATGCCTTAGGAAATGGAATTGGTGTTGTTTTAATGCAAGAAGGAAGACCCATTGCTTTTGAAAGTCATCCAATAAAAGGAAAGTATTTACAGAAACCTATTTATGAGAAGGAAATGTTAGCAATACTGCATGCACTAAAGAAATGGAGAACTTACCTAATGGGAAGACACTTCAAGGTAAAAACTGATAATGATAGTCTTAAACACTTTTTGGAACAAAGACTATCTTCAGAAGAGCAGCAAAAATGGGTCACAAAGATGTTGGGTTATGACTTTGAAATAATCTACAAAAAAGGAAAGCTTAATGTTGTTGCAGATGCACTCTCAAGAAAGAATGAAGTGGTGGAAGCATTGCTTTGTGCCATTTCTATTATCCAACCAGATTGGATAACTGAAGCAAGAGATGAATGGAAGAAGGACAAAGATGTATGGATACTCATTCAAAAGTTGCAGCAAGATCCTAGTACATCTGATACATTTAGTTGGAAAAATGATTCCTTATGGTACAAAGATTGCTTATATCTTTGTAAGAATTCCAAACTAAAACAAAAGATTCTTTTGGAATTTCACACTTCTCCTTTAGGAGGACACTCGGGATTTTTAAAAACTTACCATAGGGTGAAGAAATAATTTAATTGGGATGGCCTTAAATCTGATATTCAAAATTTTGTGGCGGAATGTTTGGTTTTCCAGCAGAATAAAGTTGAGACAATTAAGACCTCGGGTCTTCTACAACCATTATCCATTCCAAGTCAATGTTGGGAGGAGATTTCAATGGATTTTATCACAGGTTTACCTAAGTCCAAAGGAAAGAGTGTCATCATGGTGGTAGTTGGTAGACTTACCAAGTATGCACACTTTTGTGCATTATCTCATCCATTTAAAGAAAGCACAGTTGCTACTACATTTATGGACACAATTCAAAAGCTACATGGAATCCCAAGGGTTATTGTGAGCGAAAGAGATCCCATTTTTTACTGGAAATTTTTGGGCAGAGTTATTTTCTTGTTTGGGTACTCAATTATGTCATAGCTCATCTTATCATCCTCAATCCGATGGTCAAACTGAGATAGTAAATAAATTTTTAGAAGGATACCTTCGTTGTTTTTTATCTGATAAACAAACACAACGGGTCAAGTGGTTACCTCTATTTGAATGGTGGTATAACACTTCCTTCCATACTATAGAAAAAATGACCCCATTTATGGCACTTTATGGATATCATCCACCATCCATCAAATCATCTTTAATAGAAAATTTGAAGGTTCAAATAGTGGAAGATCACATCGAGCATCAACAAGAAGTTCTCCAACTCTTAAAGGACAGCCTGAATTTGGCACAAAATCGAATGAAATAACATGTAGATCAGCATCGCAGCGAGAGAATTTTTGATGTGGGAGACTGGGTATTTTTACGGCTACAACCATACAAACAAATGTCCCTCAAGCAAGCTAAGAAGGATAATAAATTATCACCAAAGTACTATGGTCCTTACAAGGTGTTGCAAAAGATTGGTACTATGGCATACAAATTGAAGCTTCCTACTTCTTCACGAGTGCATCCAATTTTCCATGTTTCATGCTTAAATAAGGTTATAGGTGAAAATCTTCCAGTTCAAACAATATTGCTAGAACTTGATGAGGAAGTAAAAATCATATTGGAACTTGAAGCGGTCACAGAAACAATAACTCGACAGCTACGGAATCAATCAATTTCAAAGTATCTCATCAAGTGGAAGAACTTACCCACTGAAGATTTTACATGGGAGGATGAGAATTTTATACAGAAGCACCCAAAGCTACTCAAGCATTGATGAAAACGCTTTTTTGAAGGAGAGGGGCATGTTAGGTCCCTATATTACTAGTATATTCCCTTATTGTTGTTAGTGTAACCCCATTATTGTTATTATTGTACCCTTGTAACCCCCATATTCTTATTACTATGCCCTTAAATTATTATTGTTAGGTCGTCTAGGATTACATTGTGGCCCCATGGACTCCTATATATAGAAAGGAGGTTTTGTAATTTGAATCATCCAAGAATTGTTCATTCATGTAATTTTTTGTAGGTTTCCCCCTCGAAGGGCTTATTTCTAAGGCGTTGATATCTCTTTTCTTCTCTTTTTGGAGCTGGTTCCACAACACCGAAGAACAAGGGGCAAGGCCAAAGAAGTGTGACTCGGCACATCAGCACAAATCCAAAGAAGGACATAAGGAAGTGGTGTAAATTTAATAACAGCCCCACTCACAACAAAAATGAGTGTCGGGCCAAATAGTCATTGGTGGTCGAACTAAAGACACTCGAATCAGATGCATTTTTTGATCCTGAGTCAAAACCAAACAAAGGCAATGAAACATGGAAGTAGATCATTGATGCGGATCCCAGTGCCATTGTTACCACCACCAAGATCCAAAGGGAGGATCCAGAGGAGGGGGAGCGCCTCTTCCATTCGCAGATGTGAGTGAAGGGTTCTCCATTGCAATTTCTTGTCGATAGCAGAAGCCAAAAGAACCTCATTTCAGCAGAGGTCATGAAGTGGCTCGGCCTACTGACCATAGCACACCCACAGCCATATACCATCGGGTGGCTCCACCCAGAGAGAGATCTCTGGATATTCTAGCAGTGCCACCTTCCTTACAATATCAAGCCATTCACGAATGAGGTATTGTGTGATGTTGCTCCTCTTGATGTAGCCGATGTATTATTGGGCCAACCATACATGTGGAGGTGACATGTTGTGTATGATTCTAGGCCTCGTAATTTATTACTTTGGGAAATAACTTGTATAGGATACCGGAGGTAGTACCGCCTCCTGCCATATCTTTGATTGCTACAAAACAACGTAGTAAGGTTGTTTGCCAAACGAGGAAATTTATTTTCCTTACAAATCGCTCATGGGGAAAGAATAATATTGTGGCCACAACCTCGAAACAACATTCCCCTACACAGCTGCAGCAGATGGAAAAATTCATGGCGGAATATGAGCAAATTTTCTCCTCACTCACAAAGTTTCCTCTACACTGTCAGGACAAGCACTCCATTGATTTGACCCCCGATGCACCACTGCTGTAATATTCCAAAATTTGCATGCAACAAATTGGAATAATAAAATTTTGCTAATGTCACTTAGGAGATGAATAAATGGGTAAGGAGTCCCATACATTTCATAAATAAGGATAAAATCCCTCATAGTGTGAAAGGGGATCATAATGCCAACTGGATTCTACACTCTCATGTGTGAACAGGGATATTTTGCATGTGGACAAAGTCAAGTTTGACCAAGTCAACAACATAAATGTAGGAGGAGTAGAACAGCAAATAAAATAGCTCAATGTGAATGAGGTTCAGCCTAGATAGCTATATGTGAGCTGGATTGAAGACCCTTAGGTGTGAAAAGGGTTGAAGCAGGTTGAAGAGGTCAACCTTGACCAAATCAAACAGTGCAGTTTAGAGGAGTGGCTCTAATGAAGGCACAATGCAGTTTTGGAAGGAGATTGTTTGTGTGACGGTGGAAACCCTATTGAGTGGGACCCAAGGTGAGAAGGCTCACTTAGTTTACAAGGAAGAGTATGGCAGCCATTTGGGTTTAGCTTATGAATTATATGTTAGAAAATTATATATTATGGAGCAATGAAACACATAAAATATGTGAAAAATACAAGCACACAAAACACATAAAACCAGAGAGACACAGATATACGTGGTTCACCCAGTTTGGGCTATGTCCACCCCGAACAGCCAATCCTTCCTTTCTATTATCTAGAAAAAATTGAAGAGACAAAACCTACAGCAGATCCGTTGTAATATCCTCTGTTCTCTCTCACAGTCTCCCTATCTATTTCTTGCTCTAAGAATACACACATAATACACAGCCACAATACAATACCCTCATATATACAAGGGGGTTGCCTTATAGATTAAAAAAACCTAAACTAAACATAACTTCTACCGTCAGATCATCTGCCTATGAACGGCCCAGATTGACAGAAATTACTATAATTTTACATCTGTTTTTAGCTTCGGGGGCGCTGCCCCCGAAACCCCCCACTAGGGGGGCTCCGAAAAGCGTTGTCGCCCCCCCTGGACCCCCCATGGTAGTGATTAATTACGGGAAGCATTGTCGCCTATTTTAAGGTACAAGGGTCCAATGCTGTGATACAAAGTAAACAAGATAATCAGGCTCCACCCCCAACAATCTCCCACTTGGAGACTAATTGTAGCAACTCCACCGCTGCTTCATTTGCTGGACAATGACTCCTCTTTGGACCTGGCTGTTCCTCATCTTCATCGTCATCCTTGAAGACCAATTGAAACTGAGCACATTCTTAGTTTCTCCCTGGTTATAAATTTTTTGAGCATATCTACAGGATTTTGGCTAGTGTGTATCTTTTCCAGCTTCAACTCTCCATCTTCCAATACTGATTGTATGAAATGGTACTTGATATGTATGTGTTTAGTCCTGCAATGAAATGTTGAGTTCTTTGCAAGATGAATGGCACTTTGGCTATCACTGTATAATGTGCCCATATCATGCTTCTTACCCAATTCATCCATAAACCTTTGTAACCAAATTATTTCTTTACTAGCCTCTGTAGCAGCAACATACTCTGCTTCTGTTGTTGAAATTGCAACAACACTTTGGATTTTTGAAACCCAACTGACAGCTGTTCCACCTATAGTAAATACATATCCTATAGTACTCCTCCTGTTATCTCTGTCACCTGCCATATCTGCATCAACATATCCCTGTAGAGCAATGTTTGAACCACCAAAGCATAATTCTTGATTTGTGGAACCTCTCAAATATCTGAGAATCCATTTTACTACCATCCAATGTTCTTTTCCTGGATTATTCATGTACCTGCTTACAACTCCCATTGCATGTGCAATATTAGGCCTTGTGCAGACAATTGCATAAATTAAGCTTCCAACTACTGATGCATATGGAACTTTAGACATATAATCGATGTCTTCTTGGGTCTTGGGGCACATCTCCTTACTAAGTTTGAAATGACTTGCAAAAGGTGTACTAACTGGTTTTTCATTCTGCATATTAAATATTTTCAACACCTTTTCTATGTACTCATTCTAAGACAGTGCTAATTTGCGATTTTTCCTGTCTCTAGCTATCCTCATACCAAGGATTTGTTTGGCAGCTCCCAAATCCTTAATTGCAAATGAATTTGCCAATTTTCTTTAGAGCACATTTATTTCCCGCATGTTAGACCCTGCAACAAGCATGTCATCTACATACAATAACAATATAATATAGCTACCATCATTTTGCCTTTTCAGATAAACACAATAATCAGAGTGACATCTAGTATAACCTTGCTTAGACATAAACTTGTCAAATTTTAGATACCACTGCCTTGGAGCCTGTTTTAAGCCATACAAGCTCTTCTTTAGCCTACACACTAATTTTTCTTTCCCTTTGACCTCATATCCTTCTGGTTGCTCCATATAGATCTCTTCCTCTAGATCTCCATGGAGAAATGATGTCTTTACATCTAACTATTCAAGATGTAAATCATCTGCTGCTACAAGACTTAAAATAGTTCTGATTGAAGTCATTTTAACAACAGGAGAAAATATTTCATCAAAATCAATACCTTTATTCTGTGCAAACCCCTTCACCACAAGTCTAGCTTTGTGCCTTTGTTTTCCTCCATCTTCTTCCTTCAGCCTGTGAGCCCATTTATTCTGCAATGAAGTTTTACCTGCAGGCAACCTGATTAAGTCCCAAGTCTGGTTATGCATTAAGGAGGCCACCTCTTCTTCCATGGTTAGCTCCCACTTCTTCCTGCTTTCAACCTCCATTGCTTCTTCATAACATTCGGGTTCACCAGAATCAGTCAACAATAAATAATATAATGAAGGAGAGTATCGTTCAGGGGGTCTACTTATCCTGGTAAATATTCTAACACCACTTTTAGGTGTTTGAGGTGCCTGTTGCTGCTGTGGTGGTTTTTGCTGCTGTGGTTGTTGATTATTATTATTTTCAGGCACCTTTACTTTTTCAGTTATCTCATCAAGAACCGTGTATTCCTTTCTTTCTTTTTCTTGTTTCTTTTCCTGCAACTGATTCGTATACAAGACCTTTTCATTGAATATTACATCTCTGCTCCTAATGATTTTGTGATTTTCATAATCATATAAGCGATATCCAAAATCATTAACACCATATCCAATAAAGGTACATTTCTTTGATTTTTCCTTAAGCTTTGTTCTGTTTTCTTTATTAATATGGACAAAGGCCTCACAACCAAAAGGCTTTAAAAAAGAGTAGTTTACCTTTTTACCTGTCCATGCTTCCTCTCGAATACCACCATCCAAGGAACTTGAAGGCCCTCTGTTTATTAGATAAACAGCAGTATCTACAGCATCTGCCCAAAATTGTAAAGGCAATCCCGCATGCAATCTCATGCACCTTGCACGCTCCATGATTGCTCTGTTCATCCTTTCTGACACACCATTTTCTTGTGGTGTTCTTGGAACTGTCTTCTCTATAAGAATTCCATGCTCTGAACAGTACCTATCAAACTCTTTGCTGCAATATTCACCTCCATTGTCTGATCTGAGACACTTCAACTTCTTTCCTGTCTCAATCTCAACCAAAGATTTCCATTTCTTGAAAGTATCAAATACATCAGATTTATTCCGAATACAATAAATCCATGTTTTTCTAGTTGCATCATCAATAAAAGTAACATAATAACGAGAGCCACCGAGAGATGATACCTGAGCAGGTCCCCATACATCTGTATGCACAAGATCCAATTTTTCGCTCTTCTTTTCTTTCCCAACTCTGAGAAATCTGACTCTCTTTTGTTTTCCATAAATGCAATTTTCATAGAAATCCAAATCAACATTCTTCAAACCTGGCAACAAATTTCTTGAGTGAAGAATCTTCATTCCCTTCTCACTCATGTGTCCGAGCCTATGATGCCATAATGCTGCATCTGCTCCTTTGGAAGTTAAAGCATTAACATAGTTAGAAATACCATTGCATAAATACAATGTACCAACCTTTTCGCCTTTTGCTATTACCAGGGCTCCTTTGGTGACCTTCCAAGTTTTATCCGTGAAATTTGTCACACAACCTTCACCGCCTAACTGCCCTGTTGAAATCAGATTTTTCTTCAGATCTGGAACATGCCTTACCTCCTTTAGTAGCCATTAGTTTCCATTCTGTTGTTTTACAAGAACTTTACCCATTCCAACAATTTTACAGGGTTTATCATCACCCAAACGAACTTGTCCAAAATCTCCTTGAACATAGTCATGAAAATATTTCTTATCAGGTGTGGCATGGAATGAAGCCCCTGAATCTACAACCCAAGAAACAGTAACATTTTCGAAAGAAAGAATCAAAGCATCTTGTAACACATCACCTGTCACATTTGCTCCATGATTATTTTCTTGCTGTGCATCTCCTTCTTTTCCCTTCCAAGATCTACAATCTTTCTTTAGGTGTCCTCTCTTTCTGCATTTCCAGCACACTATCCCCGATCTGGACTTGGATCTGCCTTTCCTTTATTTACTGTGATAAATCGAGCTCTTTCCTCCTTCCATTCTTCTTCCCCTAGACTCTGCACTCAAAGCATTACCCGATGTCTCACCAGAGCTTTTCTGTCGCATTTCCTTGCTAAGGATAGCACCGATAACATCATCAAAATTTAAAGTACTAGATCCAGAGACAAAGTTACTAATCGCCATAACTAAACCATTCTAGCTTTCTGGCAATGAGCACAGAAATAAAAGAGTCCTAACATCATCATCAAATTTTACCCCTACAGAACTAAACTGACTGGTAACTTTATTAAAATCATTTAAATGGTCTGCAATAGATCCACCTTCCAACATCTTCATATTAAATAATTGTTTCATAAGAAATACCTTGTTTGAGGCTGAGGGTTTTTCATATAGTTTCGCCAACGTCTGCATCAAACCCTCTGTTGTTGTTTCCTTCAAAATATTGAAGGCGACTGACGCCGCAAGGCACAACCGTATTGTTCCGAGTGCCTTTCTATCAAGAATATTCCATTCCGCGTCTGTCATGGCCGTCGGCTTCTTTGTTTTTCCGCTCAATGGTAGGTACAGATCTTTCTGATACAGATAATCTTCCATCTGCATCTTCCACAGCGGGAAGTTTTGGCTGTTAAATTTCTCTACCCTAAACTTACCATCTTCTGCCATTTCTCCCACTCGAACCAGGAAACCCTTCATTCCTGCGAGTTTATTAGCCAAATATACCTTCGGCTCCGATACTAGTTGTTAGAAAATTATATATTATGGAGCAATGCAACACATAAAATATGTGAAAAATATAAGCACACAAAACACATAAAACCAGAGAGACACAGATATACGTGGTTCACCCAGTTTGGGCTACGTCCACCCCGAACAACCTGTCCTTCCTTTCTATTATCCAGCAAAAATTGAAGAGACAAAACCTACAGCAGATCCGCTGTAATATCCTTTGTTCTCTCTCACAGTCTCCCTATCTGTTTCTCGCTTTGAGAATACACACATAATACAAAGCCACAATAGAATACCCTCATTTATACAAGGGGGTTGCCTTCTAGGGAAAAAAACCATAAACTAAACATAACTTCTACCGTCAGGTCATCCACCTATGAATGGCCTAGATTGACTAGAAATTACTATACTTTTACAAGGCAATTTTACATTTGTTTTTAGCTTTGGGGGCGCTGCCCCTGAAACCCCCCGCCGGGGGGCCAGCGTTTCCGCCCTCCCCCCCCCTGTACCTATTGTTAGAAAATTATATATTATGGAGCAATGCAACACATAAAATATGCGAAAAATACTAGCACACAAAACACATAAAACCAGAGAGACACATATATATGTGGTTCACCCAGTTTGGGCTACGTCCACCTCGAAAAACCAGTCCTTCCTTTCGATTATCCAGAAAAAATTGAAGAGACAAAACCTACAGCAGATCCACTGTAATATCCTCTGTTCTCTCTCACAGTCTCCCTATCTGTTTCTCACTCTGAGAATACACACATAATACACAGCTGTAATACAATACCCTCATATATACAAGGGGGTTGCCTTCTAGGGCAAAAAACCCTAAACTAAACATAACTTCTACCATCAGATCATCTGCCTATGAATGGCCCAGATTGAATAGAAATTAATATACTTTTACAAGGCAATTTTACATATGTTTTTAGCTTCGGGGGCGCTGCCCCCGAAACCCCCCGCTAGGGGGGGGCTCCGAAAAGCGTTGCTGCCCCCCCTGGACCCCCCACAGCAGCGATTAATTACGGGCAGTGTTGCTACCCCTTTTAAGGTACAGGGTTCAAATGTTGTGATGCAAAGTAAACAAGATAATTAGGCTCCACACCCAACATTATATTTTTATGTTTGCTTAGACTTTTGCTCTCTTTAGCTGTTTAGCTAATATTTTCGGTGTTGTCTAGCACTAAGGTATTCATGTTCAGGAATTCCTTCTTTTCCCTTTGAGTAGCTCTTGGGAGAGACCTGATATATCATTCATCACACCTGGCATTGGTGTCAAGCTTCAGTATTTAGTTTCAGCGCAGTTTCTACAGGAGGTTGTGCTGAGTTGCAGGGTGTTGCAAGGGAGGGTTGAGAAAGCCACTTTCTGAATTAGTTTTGCATAGGAGGGAGGTTTCCTTTTATTGGAGGATCAGTTTGGAGGGTTATTGGGCTGATATCATATCTTTGGTAGTAGGCCAAGAAATTTCCATCACTTACAACGTTATTCCATTCTGGGATTGCATTATTTCTGGAGGGCAGTTTCTGTAATGGTTTCAGTGGTTCTTTTTAGGAATTTTCCTGTGTTTGAGGGGTTCATCCTTTCATGGGGGAAGATATTTGATCATATTTGCATCAGATTTACATTCTTTCAGCCTTCTATACTCATGTGCTTCATTTTTCAGTGATTATTTAGTCTTATTGCAGAAGATCACCATTTGTATTTGAGTGCTTTCCTAGAAACCCTTCTAGGGCTCTCTAGATTTTGTAATGAGGAGATTAGATCTCTTTTTTTTAGCCATATTATTTAATATAATCTCAGATATATTTTCCTTTGCTATTTATGTGTACAAACCCTCATTAGACCACGCAGTCTCTTTTATGCATAAATTCATGTGTTGTAGTGCTTGGGGTTCTAGCCTTTTTTAGCAATCCTAGGTGTGGGAGGTATGTTTAACCCACCTAGTTTGCTTTGTTTCAGCTCTATTTTTGGATTTAGGTTTTATATTGTTATTTATAGCATCCATTTCTGAAAATGCGTTTTTTATGTATGCATGGTTGAGAAATCCCTATTTTGGGATATTACAACTTCTTGATGTTGCCATACCTCATGCGACTACACAGAAAGAATCCACACATGTACTGTTTGAAGTTGATAAAGAAACCAAATTTACTAATTCCATCCAGCATGTCCACCCACAGGTCCATGACATCTTTAACAACAGAACGTGCCTCATCTAATGGAGGATCTCAACGCAATGGGGACCATTGATTCTTAAGGAGGGAGGAATGATCCAGGTGGATATCGGTGGCCACCCACCTATTCCATTTGGACCCGCACCATCAATTCTTTCAACTTTTCACTTTCAGCACAACTTACTATTTTTAGCAGGTTTTCGAATCCTGCACTCCCAGAGCCGTTTTGGGGCCTTAATGATCCAGGTGGAAATTGGTGGACACCCACATATTCCATTTGAACCCCCACCATCCGTTCTTTTAGTTGTTAAGTCGCAGCACAAATTACTATTTTTAGTAGTTTTTCGGGTCCTGAACTTCCGGAGCCGTTTTGAGGCCCTAAACGACGTTTTTTGGGCATCGTTTTTCTGGAAAATAAGATTACAATCTAGAATAAATATTCACATCAATAGTTGTAGTCATCGGATAATAGGATAGATATTTCTAACGATGTATCATACGCGTCAAACGGATATCGTATGCCGAATTTACGTCCTCGGGAAGTTGAAACACCAATTTACCCAAACGGGGCCCATAGTTTTGGTGCTTCATCTCCTAGGGTTAGGTTTTTGGACGTTTTAAGTTCTCCATTGTTTCTCAATAATAAATAGGCCCTTGAGCCTCATTGTAACACAGTTTAGAGGTTTGTAGCCACCACATCTCTTCTCATAGATTCACTACCAGCACCCTAGCTATTTTATTTCCATTATGTCTGTAAGCATATTCTGTTATTTGATATCAATGAAATGAAGTGTTATTTCCGTTGCATCTCTATGTTTATGGTTATTTCTGTATTCTGTTGCGTTCCTACATAAATTTGGATCAACAAGGCACAGTCTAGAGCATTCAAAGAGATTCTAACTCTCCAATAATTCTTTGAACTCAAAGAAGAAAGAAGATCCTATAGCAACAATAGAAGAAAGAGGCATAATAGATTCTATTTTCCTACATTTGATGGATCTTCCTCAAGCACTGTTAAGGCTTGGAGGAAATAGTTAGATTCATTTTTCATGCTACATCCTGTGGCTAAAAAAGAGGTTGTCTAATTGCAGCACTTCATCTGCTAGGTGAAGCCAAGGATTGGTGGTTTAGTCACATGGAGCATGCAAAAGTGACTAAATATTCAGATTTCTTTCACAAGTTGAGGAAGAATTTGATGTGAAGAAGATAGAGATGGGCCACAAAGAGAAATTTCCTAAGAAAACAAAGCAGGATGTCATTCTTGTCACTCTGAACAAAAATTCACTACATTCACCACCAGCTGCAGAAGTACTTGCATCTAGAGAAGAGGCACTTGCAACCTTGAAAGATATTCTTGAGCTCTTGACACATAGAGTCCCATGCATGATTAAGGAGATGCATAAGGAAGAGGAGGAAGATTCCAACAATGGTACATTGGTAGAAGAGCAACCATCTCTCTTACCAGTAGTTGGAGACACCATTTTCCCGGTTGGAGGAACTCTTGTGTTCTGTTAAGAGGTTCCCACACATCAATTTATCCAAGGTATGCATACACATTCATCACCTATTGTTTCAGTAGATCTTATTGAAACTTTTGGGGACTTTCCATCAAGGCCAATGCATAACCAAGGGTTAGAACAAAATTTTGATTTGAAGCAACAAAATATCACAGCACAGAGGACCCTTGATCTAATCAAGGAGGAAATGAAAAGTTATCCCAGTTTTTCATGGATGGACTACATTCAACCCTTTGAGTTGAAGGGTGGATTTTCAGAAAATGGGATGAGCGTAATCCTACGTACAATGGCTGGTTATGAGAACGGTCTTGTACCTTTCTTTGAGATAGCATATGTTTTACCTTGCATATCTACAACGTTTTCACTTAGTAGCAGTGATAATAAAGAGGCCCCATTATTCTTGAAGCATTCTGAAGGTAGCTTCACTTATGAAGCAATGGAGGATAAGATGATGAAGGGTAGACATCTTGAGATGAGAAATCTTTTCTCCTTTCTTGATGACACTTTCTCAATGAGCATCTCACAGCTAAAAGAGAGACTTCTACATGCAGAATATCCAGAACCTCATTGGTTTTGGAAGGCCATGGATGAGAAGAACGTCTCATTAAGAGATCTCATTAGAGGTACACTTCAACACTTCTTATAGTGCAAGGTTCTTCAACAGTTTGAGGAATTTGGTGTCCTGTAATGGGAGGATACCAAGTATTTGCAGAATGAGATCCATCATCCACATTGGGATGAATGGTTGATAGTATGGATCAAGGGGTTACCAAACCACTTGCAGATCTACGATACAGGCCAGCAAGAAGCATGGTTGCACTGGTTTCTCTTGGGTGAGTATGGCTACCACTCAAGAAGTCATATTTTGCTGATTCATGCCTTACACATCACTAGAAGAATGCATAAGAAAAAGGTGTGGTTACTTTGGTTATTGATGAGAGAGTTTGGGCATCACATGTTATATTTATGTCCTTATATTTACTCTTGTTTGGGATATGTCTCATGTATTTACATGTATTTCTATTTGGGATGTATCTCATGTTCATGTATGTACTTTGGTTTGGGAGAAAGCATAACTCTCACATGATGTGGCATAAGGGAGCTTGTTTGTATTATGTTGATGGGACATCTCACATGTCTATTACATTATTGTTGCTCCATGACTTTCATCATGACAATGCCAGAAGGTAGCAAGAATCCTTGTTGCTATGGTTACTATTGGGAGAGTATGGGCTGAATTCTTCCCATACATTGCATGATACCATTGGAGGATGGAAACAGGAGGCCTTACAACGTTGGCTTCTGTTGGGTGATGTTGGTCATTGTACCTGGTATAATGATGATGTGATGGGGCAGCAAGATGCCTTATTAAGGTGGCTTATCTTGAGAGAATATGGCCACTACATTTGGTACAATGATGATGTGGTATGGCAGCAAGAGGAATTGTTGAGATGGCTACTTTTGAGAGAATATGGCTCTCATATTCTCATTGATGATTTGGCATGTCATTGTTGAGGTGTCTTCTTTTGAGAGAGTATGGCTCTCTTACTTGTTTTCATGATGATCTAGCATGGCAATAGGAGGCTTTGTTGCGTTGGTTGCTATTAGGAGAATATGGTTTGACATTTTTCATGTTTTCCCATATGTCTCTACTTATTTTTTCTCACTATGATGATGTGATGTTTGATTCCTACATGGCCAACATGGCTAATGATGAGGGCATTGATATGTGTAATCTACTCTATGTATCATGGGTTGGAGAGATAGTTCATGAATTGGGACTTTCCACTTTGGGAATGAACCATTTTATCTTATGTATCTCATGTATAGAGGAGAACTTTGGTTATCATATGGTTGCCACTTGGAGATTCATTGATGAAAATGGGTATCTAACTTTTCAGTTGGAAGCCATTCTAGGCATTATAGAGAGGAAACTTTGTAGTTGGACATGCATGACACATTGTGACAGATGGGGAGGCCTTCCACATGAGGATGCCATTTGGAGGAAGGATGTTTGTTGTAGCATCCACTTTTGTAGTTGCTTGAGGACAAGAAACAATTTTCCAGGGAGGACTGTAATATTCCCAAATTTTAACCTGATATTTGGAATATTAGAGTTCTTAATTTTCTTAATGAATTAAGTAAATAAAAGGGTGGAGGGACCCATAATCCTCAATATGAATAAATATCCAATTTTTGTGTGTGAATGTGGATTAATTAAGCCTAGATATACATAATGAGGTAGTTGAGAAACTACTCATGTGAATGGAAGAAGAGATCATGTCTCATTGATGAGATAGATCATGGAGGTTGACACAGTCAACTAAGATCTTGGAAGAGATCAAACAGAAGATCATGGAGCATTCATGATGAGATGATGGAGGAAGTGTGCAATTAATGCACACATGATGGAGGGTGTACATTGCACTTAGACATGATGGATGACTTGGCTAGACATCACAGTCAAACATGGAGGATCTTGTCCACATGCACAGTGTAGTTTAGATGAGGGCCAAGGCATGGGAAGGCTAAAACACTATATAAAGAAGATGAATAAAAGAATGAAGACATTCTTGAGATTATTTATGTTGAGGATCTGTTTAGATCTGGAATTGTCATGTGACATTCCATTGCTTTCTTGGGTTGTTTAGCAAAGATTACAAGTGTTTTTTAGCAAAGGGTGTTCCTGGTCGAGAACCCCACCTCTTTCTTTGAGTGATCTCTAAGAAAGATTATTGTACTTCATTCTACATCATGCATTGCTACCACATATCTTTTCCTACTTTCTGCAGAACATGCATATTCAGAAATTGCATATTTCTGAAGATCAGTTTGAAAGGTAGAGGTTGTCTTCAGTATTTCAGCTGGAGAACTGGTGAAGGTTTATTCCTATCACCTTGGGCTTAAATATCAGCATTCGTAGAGCTCCATATCATATCTGGCATCAAGCAAAAATTTATTGACCTCATAGAAGTAGTAATCCCTTCAATAATTACGCTGTCCATTTTGCATATCTAAAAGGAGGAAGGAAGTTGCTAGCATTTCAGCTAGTAATACTATGAGGGATCATCCCCTCACCTTGCCATCAGTATTTCGATTAGCCTAGAGTTTATTGTAGCATATTTCAATAGGCATAGAGCCTCTCTTTCCCTTACAGCGCAATTTTTATGAGCAGTTGTTTTGCAGCAGCTATAATCATAATTGGAGGATTGAGAAGCTAGATCTAGAGCTTCTAGCTTGTAGATATGAAGGAGGGATCAACCCTTCAAGATTAGATCTGATTGTGTGACATATTTCAGCCATCTATTTGTCAGATCTAGCTTCAGATATATAATCCCAGCTAATTAAGGATCAAACCCTAGGAGGATGATTTTCCAAAGTTGTAGATCTTGAAAATCCTTTCTGGGTTATCTTGTTAATCCATCATATTAGCCAAATATTTAATATTGGCATCATCAGAGCTCCATATTTCTATGGATCTGAATTTTCCTTTTCAGCCTGCAGTCATATATTCATATTTTGTTGAAGGGACAATGCAGTATTTTCTTCCAGCAGCTCTCCAGTTACACAGTTCCTATCGTGGCATGATTTCACGGTGATTCTAGGGCACCTCTTTGGCTAGATATACTCATATTTTATACATTTTGTAATTGAATCTTCTCCTATATAATAAAATGGCTCAGCTTCCCTATAAATTATTATGTTGTCTTGAGATCTATTGTTTACTTATTTTCAGTTCTTATTTTGTGTTTAAGTATTACTGCATTCTCCCTTTTGGGATATTACAACAAGGGTTGCGTAGGGTCTATCACAAGTGGACGCACACGAACCTAGTATAACTCTATCGTTAGACACCAATTTGACTCGAGCTGTAGATTTCTGGGTACAATCTACCTTGGAAGGATAAATTGTGGAATTTTCAGCCGAGTGTTATCAATCATTTTCAAAAGCAAAAGACGTATTCAGATCCAGATTGTGGGGAGAATTGTTGAAGGAAATCCCATTGTGGATCAAAGCCTTAATGGTGGATGAGGGTTTGATAGAATTTAAAAAGTCTGAGATGGAGACTTAAACCTCCAGTATTGGGGGAAGGAGCTGAGGGAGAGATGCTACAAGTTAGAAGGGGGAATAGGGATATGGATGTCGAAACCTCTAGTATATTGAGAGAGCGATGAGCACATCGAAGGGTGAAGATTGGTGAGAAGTGGCGGGAAAGGGTGATGAAGGAGTTTGAAAAGAAAGAAAGTAGTCGACATGACAAGGAGAAGGTGTCGCAGATGACAAATGAAATGGAAGGTCAGACGGGATCCCAAGGAATAGGAGGGACCATCAAAGAAGTTAGGAAAGTGTATAGGAGCCCAGCCCAAAGAGAAAAGGGAGAAAATTCCAATGTGGAGGACAAGCACCCTAAGGAGATATCCAATGTGGAGTTGCATGTTGCGATGGAGAAACTATTTCAAGAGAGTTCAGCACCCATAATTCAAGGTAACTCTATTCCCCAAAATTCAAGTAGCTCTAGTCCCAGCCTTCCCCTGGTACTTTATCAGCCACCAGGTAAAATTTTTGTTAAGTTACGGGAGTTTAGCAAGTCAAATAGTGTTAAGTCTACAATACAGATATATACTAGCTATAGTGCTAGTAATACAATCTCACAATCAGGAAGTAGAGGTTTTATTTTAGTACCACCCATACAAAGAAATATGGTGAGATCATTTACCCGATACCCAGAATTCTCTGGGAGGGGCAACGACGATGTGGACCAACACTGGTATCTCTGTGAAGCAATATGGAGGGCTTGACAGACGCCAGAGGCGGTTAAGTTGATCAAGTTCCAGACTACTCTAAGAGAGAGAGCTCTTCACTGGTTCATTAAATGGTTCAAATCTCATCCAAACCTAGCAATATATGATGTAAAGAAATAATTTTTCAAAGAATTTAAGTTACCTCAGGTAGATCAACAAGGGTTATCTGAGATGTGGGAGATTAAACAATGAGAAGGCAAAACAACATGGGACCTGATGAGGAGGTTCAAGGATGCGATTGGGAAACTGGGTTACTCAATTGATCCGAACATCAACGAGATTGGTTTATCAAAGCACTTATTCCGTTAACGAAAACTCCACTAACACAACGAAATATTGATACCTTACAATATGCCCTGGAGCAAGCTATGAAGATAGAGACTATGGTGGGATATCCGCAAGAGTTCAGAGGAGGAGTAGCAATTCAATACCCTTCGATATTGGGGCTACAACATCAGATAGAAATTTTAATGGAGAAGTTGAGGGACATTCAGCTGATACGAACTGCAAGGCCCAATGTGTGGTGCACCCATTGTCTAATGCAGGGACACATGGCCATAGAATGCCCAAAGTTAGGGGGGAAGAATGCGGGAGCTTCAACAGTAGGGACACAAGGGACTCCACTAGTTGGGGGAGTTGCGAAAATAAACATTCAGGGATTATACCAGCTACAACCCCACTTTCTAGGGTTCCCCGCTCAACAAAATCAGACTACAACCGAATATTGTGAAATATGCAAAGGCATTGGTCATCCTCGATGACTATGCCCAATTTTGTAGAATTACTCCAGCGTTCCAAACAATGCATATTGTGAGTTTTTCGCTTCCACAACGCATAATATAGAGTAGTGTAGAGCCCTTGATGCACTAACAGAATGATTGGACAGACCATCTTATAGAGTGAATGAGGCTCCAAGGGGATGAGGAAGAGGCATGAGAGGAGGTAGAACTGGAGGAAGAGGACCAGTAAAGTGCTACAACTGTGATCAAGAAGGACACGTATCAAGAGAATGTCCGCTTCCAAGAAGACCATGGTGCTCTTAGTGCAGAGTCAATACACATGCAGCTAAATACTCTCCAGAATTAATTAAGAGGCAGGAGGAAAGTGCCAAATAGAGAGGAGTGAATCTGGTGAATGCAGAACCAAGAATAGTAGAGTCTCAGGCTATGCAAAATGTAGCCATAGTAACTCGGGGAGGAAAGAGAACATGGCAGGATGCACATAATATGGACCCGATAAATTTGATCAAGCCAACATCTCCAAAACCCATTTTCAGACCAGATAGACAGAAGCAATATTTTAAGAACCAGTGGAAACATTTTCCCAAATCGGGGGGAGAAAAGGCATTGAGCTTCCACATCGAACTGTAGAAAAAGAGAAGCAGACCCATACAAGTACAATGATTAAGGAATGATTCCGACTATTTTTTGAAAATTTTAACCAATGCACCAATGTTGGAACAACTAAAGCAAAATCTAGAGATGGTGGTGCAGGAAAATGCAGAACCGGAAGATTCAAGAGATTGAACATAGAAATACATAAGGAGGATAAAAAGAAATAAGAGAAGAATAGGAAAGGAATTCCATGTGAATACTCAAGTCGTGGGATTTTAAATCAAAGACACCATGCTCGACCTAGGATTAGATGTCAACATTCTACCAAGAAAGATGTGGGAAGCACTGGAGAGGCCAAAGTTGACATACTCACCAATACATCTCCATATGGAAAATCAGTACTGCATTGTGTCCATAGGAAGGCTAGAAGAGGTCGAGGTTGACATTGTGGGAGTGAAAACATACACATATTTTGAAGTGATAGATATCATGGGGGATAAGGATCCCTATCCTACATTGTTGGGGATAGATTGGGCTTTTGAGAACTATGCATTGATCAATTTAAAAAATTAACTGATGATATTTGAATACGGGGAAGTCAGTGTCACTCAGCCACTTGACCCATATCAGGGACCCCGATATATAGAAATTTTTGATAACAGAGAGGAAGTTAAACTTCTCAATCATCTCTACCAGATGATAGCAGGGAAGAGAGAAGACTATATTAATCAACTAGCAGAATGGACCGTAAGCTGGAGAAGCGTTCAGAGTTCGGACTTGGGCTCAGAAATAGCTTGGGATGATTGGCAGTAGGGAGGATATGAGACTAATACAAGAAGATGTGCTAACATCCGAGGATTCAGATGGATTGGAGCTGAGGTAAGAGGATATATGACTTTATCAGATATGAATGTCGTAAATACATTTATTGCAAAAGTAGAAGAAAAAGTACCAATAGAACATAGAGTCCCTCTTATGGATGTAGCCCCACAGTCCACATCAGCGAGATGGTGGAGAAACCATTGTAACTCACTTCCAAGATGGGAAGATGTTGCAACAGCACTAAGAGCCAGATTCAAAGAAGATGCAGGACCACAATTCATTGAGAAGTACCAAGGGGATTTTGACCCTAGGAAGCATTTAGAAAATTGTGAGTACAACTGGAAGAAAGCAGGGTATCCAGAATATATGTGGATGCACCATTTTATATAGTCACTAGATACAATTCCACAGGTCTGGTACTTAACCAGAGAAAAGAAGAGAGGAACTGGCACCTGGCAGGTAGTTGCGGAAAAGTTTACGCAATGTTTTTATTTTGAAGGAGAAACAAAACCAGTCACAGGGGCTCTACAATCCATCAAAAGAGTACTATGTTTTCTCGAACTTCAAGAAGACAAAGAGAAACTTCTCTCAGAGCATATTATCAAACAATCAGTAGCATGCAAACAAATAGACAGTGAAATGGATGACAATGATCTAGAGAATCTTCGACACTTATAATTTGAAGAGAAAGAAGGGGAACGGGATATACAAGAAGAACCTACAAGAGAGGGACTACATCGGCTACCCTTGAGGACCAAGAAGTTGAACATTGGAACCCCGGAGAAACCCAAAATGGCGTCCATTGGTGACTACTGGGATACAGAAACAACCAAGGAGATATTTGACCTTTTATAGGAATATGAAGACTTATTATCATCCTCAGTAGCGGTGTTGGAATAGGGTCTCCTACGAAGCTGCGAATCTGGTCCATTTTTTATATTTTTTATTATATTTGGTCTACGCAGGGGTTGTGGGGTGGGTCAAAGCCCCTAATGCATTATAAGCGAGTCGAGGGTAGACCAAGAGTTCGCAAACCATGGTTTTTTGACCATTGGATGCGTAGGCTAAAATAGTATAAGTAGTAGAACCTTTTTGAGTCGATGGGGAGGAATGAATAGAGATTGATGCTAAGTGAAAAATATTAGATCTGGGATTGGGTTATCCAGTTAGGACTCCTGCTGGTTGTGTGCGCAAAGATCCTCTATCCGGCTGTGCACGGACCCTGCTGGCTATGTGCGCAGGTGGGTTTTTGGATATGTAAGAGAATTTTTGATAATTAATATATGCGAAGTATTATGGATAGTTGATGTTGTTTGATCTATCTGTTTATGGTTATTTTGGACTTGAATTATATGTGATTTTGTTACGAGCTGTGAATGATATGTGTTTATGAGCTACGAATTATCTGTGTTATGATAACTATATCTGCAATTTGATTAAGTCTGTTGTGAATATATTTTTGTATGCTTATACTTGGTTATTTGCACAGGGCTACGAGCTTGTTATTTAACTTTGGTAAACTGTACTCTAGTTAATCATTGAAAGTCCTGCGAATGACCTCTGACTGCGTAGATTTGATAGTTTCTGAATGGTTTGACTTACCTGCTCTCTCTCTCAGGGTGCGGAACTGGTTCCAGCACACACCCATACTACTTCGGGTGAGACTTTGGCCTGCTCAAGCAGGTCACTGCCGAAAGGGCTAGTAGTATAGGGGTTTTTTGGAAAACCTTAATCTCTGAACCTAGGTAAGGACCCCTTGAGCCAACAAATGGATCTGATGCCGGGACCGGGAGAATTTTGAGAGAGGGATCAAGTAATGCCAAGGTTGTATTGGATATCTGAGAGAAAATAAAGTGACGAAAGGATTCAGGAATTCACAATCACTGAATTTGCGATCGGTCAAAAGCAGAGCAAAGGTACTACAAGGGCTTTCGGGGTAAGTTTCTAAGCAATTTTCAGTTACTGATTAAGACCTTATTGAGCGGAAAAAGTGTTCTGGTAGACATACCGAGTGAATGAGTTTCGATCAAAGTGAGGGCACAACACACAGTGGCAAGTATTACAGAACTAATCAAGAGGGAGATCGATCTATCTATAGTCTAGTAACTAATTTTGTTGCGCATAACCCTTTGTCAACTACTTCTTCGAGTCCGCACAGGGGCAAGAACTCACCACCGGAAGATGATATGACTTCACAGATGAAGTTACCCTCCTTCAAGGGTGTGGGGGACGAAGACATGGATCAGTTCTGGTTTGTCGCAAGGTTTGTATGGACTGCACATAATGTAGTAACCGACGTGGTGAAAAGAGCGCAGCTATCTCTTGCTTTTGAAGGAAGGGCCCTGGACTGGTACATGGGGTACCTAGACGAGAATGCAAACACAAGCACTTAAGACATTAAGGATGACTTGAAGTAGCAGTTCAAAAAGGCTAAGGCCTACTCCCAGATCGTAAACGACCTGGAAGATTTCAAGCAAGGTCCATCTGAGTCGGTGTGGGAAGCCGATCAACGATTAAAAAAGTAATCAGAGAAGGAGTATTCCGGTATGATGATAGGAAACATGCGTAATGGTTCATTGCTATGTTGCTACCTCACCTACACATACAAATGGGCCACCAAGACATCGAGTCGTAGGAGAAGGCCCTGGAAATAGAAATGAAGCTGGAGGCTGCACCACGAGATGAAACCAAGTTGGGTATCCAACAAATACAAGGCCAGCTAAAAGCAATGCATATGGAGATCCAGAACCTGTGAAAGGAACAAGGAGTGGAGGCTAACCCTAGCAGGTGGTGCATACAATGTAGAGTGAATAGCCACACAAAGGACAACTGCCCGCTATTAGCAGACTACGCATAGGTGGGAGGACCGAGCCTGCTGCGACCTAGAGAAGCTGTGGGACCAAGTAGGCCGACGAAATGGTGTGATGACTACCGCTTTGTAGGGTTACATAACACCAACTGTTGCCCGCGCCTTAATACTCCTATCATAGAAATTAAGCAGCAATGGTGTAGGTTCTACAGGTTGGTAGGGCATGATGAGCAGAAATGTAGAACTTATGATATTATAATAGATCAAGGAATCCTCTATAGAATACAAACAGATCCATCGTCACCAAGGACTCCTTCCCGTATCGAGGGATCCCTCGTTAGGGGTAGAGGTGGAGGCTGAGGCAAAAGCGCAGGTAGGGGAAGAGGCCAACTGATCTGTTATAACTGCAGAGAGATAGGTCACTTTGCAAGGGACTGCCTAAACCCTACAAGGAAATCCTACCGATACTGTAGGCAGTTGGACCACATGATCGAGGACTACCCAATTTTGATAGCTAAGGTGCAGGAGAAACAACAGAAACCTATGCAAAACATGCAAAGTGTTGCACCATTTTTTGGTCATCCAACCTATTATTATTGGATGAACCCAAGTACACCATGTAAGACCAAATTTACCCTAAGTAAAATTGCTTTCACTATGTGAAATAACTTAGTAAAACACCTTTATTAAGTTGTTTATGGTCTAAACAGGAAACCCCAAAAGGAAATAGTAAACAAATTTATATTTGTTTATATTTCCTGGTCATATTTAACCCAAAACAAGGAAATCAATTAAATAAATCCTTATTTATTTGATTATTTCCTATGAATAAGTTATTTAAATCCTTATTTAAATAATATTCCTAGTTAAATTTGACTAAATCATTTATAAATAATTAAATAAATAATTATTTATTTAATTATATTTCCACCATTTCCTTAAAATAATAAATAAATCATTTATTTATTTATTATTTATAAATAAAGGATTTGACCCAAGTCAAAATCCTTTTCCCTCAAACAAATATAATAAAATATTCCTAAAAGGTGGTTCTAGAATTTGGTTAATAATATTTTATTCATGCACCAAGTTCTAGACTACCCTAATATTTTGTTATAAATAGAAGGGTTTTCCCATTCATTTGTCACCTTTTGTTGCTCATTAGATCACTCTGGATCTATGCTCTTGGTCTGACTTTGAGCCATTATCATTTTCACATTCTCTACTTTTTACTTTGTGAGCTCCCTTTGAGTTCTATGTTTGTCTGGGTTTTCTACACCAACAAGAGAGAGAAATGCTAGATCTGAAGCACTGAGGAATTTCAAGAACCCATCCCATTGAGGAGAATTGGAAACACCTTTCTTGTTTTCCTCTCAGGTGCCCTTAATATAAAAATTTCTTTCAAAATATTGTTCTTGTCTTATCTATTGGATGCATGGAGAGAAAAACCTTATTTCCACTTTGCTTAATGTCTTTTTATGCATAGATCCGTTGTCATGACTTTGTCTTGGAAGTCAAGCTACTTTGCATATTTGAAGATATTTTGCAGCCATAATCGATGTTAGGGATATTTTTTATGCGTAGCTAAAGCGATATTTTACGACGAAAGATTCATACTAACAATTGGCGACTCCACATGGGTTTTCTTTTGTGACCGCTGTCGTTTTATATATTCTTTCATATCCAGCTATTTCAGACCCTAGGGTTTCTCTTCAATTTTTTGTTTTTCCTATTTTTATGGTGTTTTTCACCTCTAAAACCCTCAAACATTAAAATTTTTAACTTCTGTGTGTTTCTGGCCCTATTTCGCAAGTGACAGACATCAACCGCAACTGAGACGACAAATTTTTCTGAAATCTGCCGCCGAGAGACCCGGATCTGCAAGTCGCACTTATCGGCCCAAAACATGTGACCTGGACTGGAGGACGCACTTTTCTACCTAAAAACTGCGACCTAGATTGAAAACAAAATCGAACTACTGACACACTTTTGCAGGTACAGCCTTTTTGGAGTTTGTTTTATTTCTTGGGGTTTTTGGGGTTTTTCTAACCTCAAGATCTGCTTGGATTTAGACCTATTGCACAGTTTGTTTTACTCAACTAAGTGGGAATCTCGCCCCTTAGGGCTTTAGTATGCTCCACTTTTTGTGGAAGAGTTTTAGCTATTTCAGACGTCTGAATTTTTAGAGTTTCAGCCTTGTTCTTTTCAGATCTGATACCTCATTTTCAGATCCCTTTTATATCAGCTCTTCTTCCTTTCAAATCACCTCATATATTTTTGTTTGGGTTTGCCTCTAGGGTCACCTCCTTGTCCCTTCCACCTTCAGCTGATTTCCTCCTTTGTTGTAGCAACCTTGCCTCTGCCTCTTTGCTTTTTTCTGCACCTCTTTTCAGCAAATTTCTCCTTTAGATCCCTGTCCCTCCCGACCTTAGATCTATTGGCCCCTTTTTAGTGTGTTTTGACTATATTTTTTCCCCTCTTTTAGACTAGTTTTGAGAGACTCGCCTTCTTGGGTTAGATCGATGCATTGTTAGCTGTTAATTTTATGTTATTTCAGCCTTATTTACTGTTCTCTGCAGATTTATTTTCAGTTACGTAGCACACTTTTTCTTTTACTCTCAAAACGTCTGGGTTTAAAAATTAAAATTAACACACGCCACACGCTAACCCTAAGTGAAGAAGAGCCTGGTTAACACCACGAGGAAAAGACTTTAAAATAAATTGAAACTGCACCTCTCTGCCCTTGTTTTGACATTGACATCACTTGATTCTACACCTCCCTGCCTTTGTCGGTTATTCTTCTTCCCTTTGTGCCGTCATCATTGCACCCCCAAGGCATATATCCCAAAGAATTCTTGGCCTTCACCCTCAGTTTCCGGTTGGTCGACTTACTCCTTCCCGCCGTCGTCGAGTTAGTATGCCCTCAGGAATCACACTCCATACTCCAACTCCTCCACGATTCTTTGGGTTCTCCACTACTTGGTTCTCCCTCATTGCACCTTCACCATGTTTGGTCCAGGGCCTAACGCTAGTGGCATCCCCGGCCGTAATGTTGGGAATGTTACTAGCGGAACTGCCACGGGAACTACCTCAACTGCACCCTTGCTCCCCTTCATGGCAGGCCTCAATCTCCCCAATTTCAATCAGTTGATCAATGATCCTATCTGCCATGATGTTGGTTGGCCTGCTATGCCAACCAAGCTCCCCTCCGACATTCCCAAGTTTGAAGGCCTTGCTAGAGAGGATCCCTCCAACCATATCCAATCTTTCCACATGTGGTGTTCATCCCATTCCATTACTGATGATTCCATCCGTCTTAGATTGTTCCAACGCACGCTTATAGGCGAAGCTTCTAAGTGGTATGTTGATCAACCCACTTCCTCTCATACGACCTTTGTGACTCTTGCCCGGGCTTTTTTATCTTACTTCCAGCTTCCCCTTCATTATGACACTGGTATCAAACTTTTGACTTCTTTCAATCAATCATCTGCGACCCGCCTATCCGATCATGTCCAGCAATGGCAGAGAAGAAAGAGCCTATTTCAATCTCCTACCTTCAAAGACCGTGTCTACATGGACTGGTTCCTTAGATCTCTCTTGCCCCCTATCGGGAAATATGTCGCATCGCATTTTCCTCAAACCGAAGAAGCTTCCCTCCAAATGGTGTTAAAATATGACCTGATCTACGCTCAGATGGGTTATGTTTATAGTGTTACCTGATCTCCCCAGATCCGGTGATGCCAATGCACCGGGGGCACCTCATGCCGTCGACGGTATCGTTGGAGCTATCTCTCATACATACGCCCAACCTCCCATGGGTTATGGTTTTCCTGGGGGGGGAGGCAGCACCTCCCACACTTTTTCCCCTCCCAGTAGCACGTCTCTAGGATACGGCATGCCCCCTCTTTTGGCCCAACCTCCTACTTACCACACTGTTTCCCAACCCCTTTATTATCCATATCCACAGCTTGGTGCTCCAGCTCCTCCAACATCAGCACCTCCACCTCCCTTGCCTTCTCAACCCCTGCAACAGCAGTCACCACCCCCTCAAGAGCAGGGGGATGCACAGCAGGGATTTGTGGCTACCCAACCACCTAACAGACAGGCAGCCACTCAACATTCCCCTTATGGTTCCTTCGATTACCAGATTCTCATGATGAACTCTGATCCACCTTTACCTGTCGACCTTAACCTTCAAACTCGGTCTCGTCAGTACCCCAAGCCTCCTGCTCCGTCTATCCCTGCGTCACCTTCTTCAGGTTCTATATAGCCTCTTTCGACATCTAATGGTCCCTTGAATATCCCTCAACCCAAAGGTGAGGTTCATACCAAGATTCCTGCAGGCCCATTACGCCGAAATGATGCTTCTAGTCAAGTCGCTCATTCGTACAACATAGTAGATGATTTGGCGCAGTCTCCTGCTGCCATTTCAACACTAGAACTCCTCTAGTCACGTCCTTCTCAAAAGAAGGCTCTACTATCCGCCATGGGCGCTGTAGATCCTGTTGCTGACCAATTGATTGTTTTCGATGACCATCAATTAGAACATCCTCCCCTTCTTGCTTCTATAGCTTTCCAAATCCCAGTCAAAATCCGGAACGCTCACGTTTCTTAGTGTTATTGATGAGGGGGCATCCACCTATGTAATGTCTACTTCGGTTTGGAAACAAATCGGATCTCCTGAGTTGGCCCCTTCCACAATCACCCTTCTTGCATGGGACGGCCATGCCTCCCAACCCATTGGCCTATTTCGTAATTGTCCTATCACTCTTGCGAGCAAGACTGTTTGCGTTGACGTTGAAGTCATCGACACCCCTCTTGATTATAACCTTGTTTTTGGACGTAGCTAAACCTATTCCATGTCTGTTGTCCCATCTGCGGTCCACCGCAAGATGTTTTTCCCTCATAATGGAAAGATAGTCACCATTGACCAGTTGACATATCATGAGCCAAAATCTCAGACCTCCCCTGACTCAACCATCTCTTCTATAGCTAGTAAGAAAACTGTCGATTCTTTGACCAATGTCTCCCTCGGCGTCTACAAAGATTCCTCCTTGCTTGGAACTTTCCCTGGGATTCCTCCTCCTCCTGTCTCTAATCCCAGCTTAGTGAATGTTTGCATGATGCAATTGTCTCGGGTTGACCTTAAACAGCCCGCTTCAGCTAGTCTGCAACCTCAGCCTCAACCTCGCCCACTGCAACCTGCTCCTAGCCCTTTGCCTTAGCCAGTCGGACCTCTTCCTTCTGGCCCTTCTCCTATAGCTGGTATTCATGAGCCTCTTTATCCTCCTGGAACAGTTCCTCCAAGCCTTAGCCATTTAGGAACCGTCACACCTGCCCATTACCCCTCTGGTCAAATACCATTCCTACCTCCCCCACCAGGAGTGTACACGGCACCTATCATGGCCACCCTCTCTCTTCCTAACCTGACCCTTGGGATTCCTGTTTGGTACCTTTATCCTCCAGCCACAACCTTACCTAGTCAACCCAAACCTTATCTTGCTTTAACCCCGGTTCAACCGGTCCCCATGAATTCTCCCACTGCAACAGTGCCTCAGTCACCTCAATAGGAACCACCTCCTATTGCAACCGCTTCGGGTAAGAAGGGCAAAGCTTGCAAAGGGGCATCAAAGGACAAGGCTACCCTGATAAACCCTGACCCTCCTCAGCCTCCAAAGCATACCATCCACTATGCCTTGTGTGATTTTGTCAGTCATGCCACCCATACCTGTCTTGAATTCCCTCATCTCAAGCCCATGGTTAATATCACATTTCCTGAGTCCACAATCCCGGAAGCCTTTGTTCCTTCTGCGACTGCAGCCAGGAACCCCAATACTATTCACACCAACCACCCATGTGCTTTGTGTGATCTCCATGGCCATCACACCCACCTTTGTCCCTGCCTCAAGGACTTTCGCACCTCTCTAGCCGCGGTCCGCCAATTCGAGGCCAAGCGCAACGAGTCCACCTCTTCCATATTTGCGCATTTTTATTTGGCAGAACTACTAGACACGACTTCTCCCATTGACATTCCCCCTCTTGATGTCGAGATGACAGAACCTTCATCCACCATTTTCTACCTATCATCATCCATGAGACCTTCGAGGAACATTCCCTCTAAATCCTCCCCTGTTGTTTCGCTTGACTTTCCTTCGGCGATCACCCTGGGCTCAACATCGGTAGATCCTTTATCTGCTTACTCTTATGTCACCCCTTCTGACGATGCGCATGTGAACCTCTCTTCTCATGATGATGAGTCAGGTAGCCTCACCATGTCAGGTGGTCTTTCTTCAACCATTCACCCCATCTTCTATCACGATGATGACATTATAGAAGAAATCCCCACCTCTGACTTTATCTCTTTCCCTTACATTGAACCCATGCGTTTGAACCACATCCACCTTATGGCCATTACATTGAAACCCAATGTTTGGATAAGGGGGCACCCATATTTGAGAGACCAGGCGAAGCAATTCTCCACAACTCTCCTAGTGTATCTGGTCATGTTGACTTTAGTACCATTATTCTTCCACATTTAAACAAACCTCTAGAGTCCCATATCACTTCAGATCATACCCCTTATCGTTCCTTCATCTTACATCAACAACCCAATATCTTAGACATTGTTGTTGACCAACCTATGGGTTTTCTAGGAGAGCATGAGTTCATTATCTCCAAATCCTCTCTTTGGGATAGTGACACCAGGTATGCCAACCCGGAAACTTAAATTCCATTTGATTCATATATGCAGTACTAAAAGAGATTGGTAATCCTCCATTTCCTTTCTCATTCTGCATAACCATAACGAAAACAAATGGTGCACCACATCATCAACATGTGTTTAGATTCCCCTTTATACATTTTGGCATGACCACCACATGCTTGGGGGCACCTATGCCCCTCAACCATAATTCTCCTCCAAATCAAATTTCCTCACTTACAACACTTGTACTTGGGGCACCACTTTTCCTCCTTACTTGTCCTTGTTCGTTTTAATTTTCGTCATGAGATACCCTATTGTACTCATGTTTTTATGGTTCCCCATTGGACCTTTACTATGTGGCAACACCATCGATTCGCCCTTTTTTAGAGCATCTAAGTTGAGTCATCATCGCAGTCATGGAGTCTATCTCTAGTCCCTTTGTATCCCGCTATAGTCCTCCATCCTTCATTGCTTGGTCCCTCTCTCGTGTTGCACATTATGGCCTTCAGTACCATTATCTCCTATCCCTCATGATATTGTGTCAGTTGCTGCCAATACATTCATGCCCTTTATGCTCTAACAAGGGAAGTCATCCATCCGCTACTTAGTATCACCCATTTCATCATCATCATTAGCGTCTGTCTATTAGTCGCTCTACTATTTTCTCTCATGCCTTAGTTGGGGATCCCTTATTGCTTCACCTATGGCGGACCTCCTTATGTTGACATCAACTCATTTAATCTAGAATCCCAATCTATAGGGCGGTGTACCTTGGTTCGAGCTCCTTTCAGCATGATCGTGATCTATATACTTGATGGTCCAATGATGCAGCAGCAGCTATTGGTGATTCCTGGGTGTGTGTGAGATGTCTCAACCCTCATGAGGGGGTGGCCCTGCAAGTAGCCCCCCACATGCTTGGATGACTTCTTCATTTCAGCCTTTGATGCAGCTCCTTACATTTGATGATGTCGGCCTCAGCCACTTGCAGCGCCTTTTCAATTTGCATGTATCAGTCAGATTTTGCGAGCCCTTCCCCGTGTATAGGGGGCATTTGGGTTGTATTTTTATCTCATGTAATAAAATATTATTGTATAAGTCCTGGATATTATTCCAAGCACAACATGTATGTGGGATTCATCATTCTATTTTCTGGCTCGTATTTATGCCAACATGTACTTTATAGTCCGGTTCCTTGTTTACTGGACATACTATTCTTTTGTACTTTGTCTCGGCGGGCATAGGTATGCCTCCCCCGCCGCCTTTAGCACAGGTACCACCTCATAAACTAGAGACTTGTTGCACCTGTAAGTCTCGTCTCCTTAGGGTCAAGTCCTTTAGCACATTAGACTACCTTACATTTCTCTCTCTGACTTCCCTCTTGATGTCTAGTGACTGAGTTATTACAACGTACTTCGGTCATACGATTTTCTCCTAACACTCGTACGCTGAGGGGAAATTTGTTACACCATTTTTTGGTCATCTAACCTATTATTATTATATGAACTCAAGTACACCATGTAAGACCAATTTTACCCTAAGTAAAATTTCTCTCACTATGTGAAATAACTTAGTAAAACACCTTTATTAAGTTGTTTATGGTCTAAACAGGAAACCCCAAAAGGAAATAATAAACAAATCTATGTTGTTTATATTTCACAGTCATATTAACCTAAAAGAAATTAATTAGATAAACCTGTATTTATCTGATTATTTTCTAGGAATAAGTTATTTAAATCCTTATTTAAATAATATTCCTAGTGGGTGGCCCGAATCATTTATAAATAATTAAATAAACCATTATTTATTTAATTATATTCCCATCATTTCCCTAAAATGATAAATAAATCATTTATTTATTTATTATTTGTAAATAAATAAATTGACCCAAGTCAAAAATCCTTTTCCCTCCAACAAATATAATAAAATATTCCTAAAGGGTGATTCTAGAATTTGATTAATAATATTTTATTCATGCACCAGGTTCTAGACCGCCCTAATGTTTTGTTATAAATAGAAGGGTTTTCCCATTCATTAGTCACCTTTTGTTTCTCATTAGATCACTCTGGATCTATGCTCTTGGTCTGACTTTGAGCCATTATCATTTTCACATTCTCTACTTTTTACTTTGTGAGCTCCCTTTGAGTTCTATGTTTGTCTGGGTTTTCTACACCAACAAGAGAGAGAAATGCTAGATCTGAAGCACTAAGGACTTTCAAGAACCCATCCCATTGAGAAGAATTGGAAAAACCTTTCTTGTTTTCCTCTCAGGTGCCCTTAATATAAAAAATTCTTTCAAAAATATTGTTCTTGTCTTATCTATTGGATGCATGGAGCAAAACCTTATTTTCACTTCTTAATGTCTTTTTATGCATAGATCTAGATTTGTGCAGCTTTGTCTTGATCAACTAACTACAGATTTGAAGATATTGGTAGCGATAATTGATGTTAGGGATATTTTTTATGCATAGCTAAAGTGGTATTTTTCCGACAAAAGATTCATACTAAGACAAAAGGTTACAGCGGAGCCTCGGAATGAGGAACCAGGTATTAACATCCTAACCCGTAGTGGCCCAACCACCGGGGGGACGAAAGAAAAAACTGCAACTGAGCCTCTCATCAAGAAAGCGGTCAGTAAATCAGAATGACTGTACCTACAAAAGGAAAGGGAAACCTTTATCGCAGCTCGGCAGGATTTCGCAGAGGCAGCTACTTCACAGGTTCCAGTGGCCACCAAAGAAGGAGAAGGGATCCAACCATTTTTACAAGCATGCATAAAACTGTTGCGCAATTAGTAGGGACCTCCACGCACTCTTAAATAGCTGCGCAGATAAAACTAACCCACCCCTGGAAGTGAAGGATGTAAACACACTGTACAACCACAAGAGACACACTGGTAGGGAAATGCGACTCACAGCACAAATAGGGGATTACGAAATGGAGGAAGTTATTCTAGATCTAGGATCAAATGCAAATTTACTTCCCAAGAAAACATGGAAGCACATGGGAGAACCCAAGTTGGAATGGTCCACGATCTAGCTGCGCATGGCCAATCAATAGAAAATCATACCGTTAGGAAGGCTATCACAGATTATAATAAATATTGCTGGAGTCAAGGTACGGGGCATCTTTGAATTCATTCAGATTGTGGCAGATACGTACCCCTACCTTGTGCTCCTAGGGTTAGATTGGGCCATCGACATGGGTGGTATTATCAATTTAAAGAAGAGGAACATGGTATTTGAGAATGAAGGGGTACAAGTGATAGTCCCCTTAGACCCTGCAAAAGGAGAAAGGTATACGGAGACGGTGTGAATCAATGAGGAAGTAGATCACATCTACAAGCTAACCACATAGAATGAAGATTGGATCAACCCTACAGCTGATAGTATGCTCTGCTGGGAAATGGATAGCGAATGTTTGTCTGACTCAGAAAAAGAAGTGGAACAATGGCAAAACCGGTTGCATAAGGTGTCCACGCTGTGATGTCTCAATATCACAAGGGCTTTCCGATGTATCTCCTCAGAAGTACATGATCTACCCTACTTCAATGGCTCGAGTAGCATTACAGAATTTTTGCAAGCATTTGAAGCCGAAATTCCAAAGGAATGAAGGATATGGGCCCTCAGTCTCGCCCTACACACAACACCTCGGAAGTGGTGGGATGAGCGTAAGACAACGTTCCAGGAGTGGGGGGCATGTCGAGATATGTTACTCCTCCACTTTGACCCTCTGATATGCTTACGAAGAAAGCAACCTGGATTGATAATCCAAAGTTGTGCAGACTTACACACGATAACTACTGATGATGGGAAGGGGTGCGAGAATGATAGGTGCGTCCCCTGCAGAAATTATTTCAAGATGATGGATACTATGAGCATTGTGGGTCATGTCACACCTACAGCTATAGAACAACTACACCCGTTCTTCCGCTTCGCAGATTATTATAGAAAAACCAAGCAGGAGTATGCATGGATCATAGCACCGATGAACAAATTGTTTCACAGACTCGTGTCAGTTTGCAAGGACGCCAGATGTTAAACAAACTCTGAAGTAGTAATGAAAATGAGTGGCCCACTCAGAGCACAGTTGAAACATCAGAGGGACCAACAGGCAAGCCAAGAGCACATATGTGCGTTAAGTGCACCAGAACTGGGAAAACTAGTCGTTGGGACAGTAAAATCAAGTAAATTACAAACTATACCGCTGAAGGGAGCGGGAAGTGGGAATTTAATGAGGCGATTACGGGAGATTTTTTACTGTTTACATGATGGTAAGTTCCAAGCACTGCTTGCCCAACCGTCAATTGCTCTTACTTTCTATAAAAAGGGTTTATCTGACCAGAAAAGGGTTCCGTATCAATTGTATTAATTGTACTTGGCCTACCTTGCCGTATTGATTTGGTGCTGCCAAACGCTCTGTGTGTTTAGTGTCTCCTTCATGTTCGAACAACCTACCCCCTCGGACAGTAGCAACCCAGAATTTTTTTTTCACGTGAGAATGACAGCTACGAACCCTGCTGATCCTACTGAGCCAGTAATCTCGATGGAACAAGGGATTGAGGAAATAGTGGAAACTGAGTCTAAGGTTGAAGATATTCTCTCTACACCGAGCCCATCCACGATAAAAGGGAAAGAAAAGGCCCAGAGTTCCGAAAAGCCCCTAAAAACCGTGAAATGGGCTACAAGAAAGCTGTAAACCTCCCTACAAATCGGCAAATCCCCGAAGGTATCTCGGGAGGAAGCACAGACAATCGAGCCAATTCACTGGTTACCTCCATTTGTTCGGTCATGGAGGCTATCCACACGCACACCAAAGAATCTTGATGGCTTGGTCACATACCTACAGATGTCGCCGACCCCAGGCGAGGTTCCCATCATTGGTGAACCTGTTGGTAAGCTTCAGGAGGTCAAGTTTGATGATCAAAACCTAGCCGACATTGAAGTGTTCCCTGAGCTAGCACCTGCACTATACCTCGACACATTTCATGATGACAATGGAGTTATGGTCATCCCCCAACGCTGGGTATGGGTTTTGGCCAGGTCCAGACTCCTGAACCTGCTAAGGATGCCACATTTTGGTCACTACAATGTTATAGATCACTTGGTAAACCAACTAATCGCCTTGGTCCATGACAGTAGCCTGTGGCTCTGGGACTGCATCCCTATTGATGCTGCCCTGATACACTGAATTACTAGCCTCCCCCTAGAAGGACCTGACCCCATGCTGTGGGTGGGAAGAAGTATGAGCAGAAGATCACTGATGTCATACGTGAGACTTACTATGTGCAACGAAATACGCTGGGGTTCATGATCAGTACCATCATCAACCCGGGAACGCAGATGGGTACTTTTTTAATAGCATGCAAACTAATGCACAAGTGTCAGGCCACTACTGTCCCTATGTACGTCATTCAGTTGGCAGGATAGTGCGAAAAAGGAGTTCACTCCAATTGTGCCCAACACCTATGTAACAAGTTTTTGGCCAGTGTCCGAAAAGCCCATGAGTAGGGGGGCCCATTCTATTACTCGTGGTTGATGCTACTCATTTTTTTGGTCGCATGGGAAGCACCAGAATAATTAGTCTTCCCCGAGCTCACGCCTAACATGTGCAAAGGAGCATGTTATTCCAACTTGTGGGATTCCAAGGACGCACAACGTATTGAGGATAATCAATTCTTCTGGGTCCTTTTTCAGAGCAGTGTGGCCGCAGCCATAAATTCTCGACCCTGGTTGTCCCCAACAGCATATGAGAGATACAAGGGAATTGCGACATTCCAAGTTACCATGCATCACATCCAGATCAGGGCCTGCAAGGATAAATCATGGACTTCACTTCCTTATATGGTATCGGACGAAGATATTGGCAGTATAATTGCACTCTAGCCTCCGCAGTGGAAGATTGGCTTCAAGTCCAAAGCATAGGGCCCAAAAGATGCCAGAACCATGCAAGTACTCTCCCCTATGGCTAGTAAGGATATTGGTGGATCTAGCCAAAGTGCAGGAAAGGACATAGAGCCGACTGTGAAGAAATATATGTAGTAGAGGTAGACTAATGAGAAAGATGTCGAAGGAGCATCATAGAGAGATTCAAAGCCCGACTTAGGAATAGAAGGAGGGGATGTCAGCGGAGCTACATCCCCTCGCGGGACGAAGCACACAGGTGAACTTTCCAAAGGACCCTAGAAGAAGCATCATGCTCAGCGAATAGAACATAATGATACTATCACTGTAACCGACAGTGACCTCGAACATATTGCTGATGCAGTCTCTCTCACCATACAGGATTGATGGGAGGCCATCGAAGAACATTAGAAGGCTGCACTCGTCACACTACAGGCTGATCTCCGCAAACTACAACTAAAGATGGACACACTGCACACCAGTATGACTTTGATACAGACGCTGCAACCCACCAGTAGTGTTGCACTCCCTCCGACAGAAAGCTGCCTCTGCCCTTTGCCTAGCGCTTCCCTCATGATCAGTTTGCCCAACCTCAGCACACAAGTCCATAATTTTCTGGAGATACAACTAGACTTAGCTAGACTACCCCCAAATGTTCTGCAAGGGCTCCATACCGGTATATTTCAGGAGATTCAACACCGGGACCTGCAGATTCACCAACAGCTAGGCGTGGCTGAGCAAACAATCATCGAAAGCAACGCCACCATTGCCCTGGCCACCATGCAGTAGAAAGAGCTTGAAAGCTTCATTCACCAGATCTATGCATAAATTTTAGCTACTACTATGCCCCAGGAAAAGGTTGAGGGGTTGGTCGCCGCATTGAAGGCAACACGAACAAAATTTGTGGAGGTTAAGTCACGAATGGAGCAGCAGATTGCCAATCTGTAGGAGAAATTGTAGCCTAAAACACCTCCATAGGTTCGGGCCCAACGATCTACGTTGGTCACCACTGCTACAAATGTTATCACAAGTCAGATCGTGCAGGGTGCTCAACTATTGGATACGGCCATGTAGCTATGGACCAAAGTCCAATGCGTTCTACTTCTGTGTGAAATAACCCAGACACTCTGACAGACAGAGGAAGCGTTTGCAACACTGGAAGCCACCCTGCCCACGTTGGTTCTTGCTCAGTGCCTATCACGATTGTGGACCAGCTAAGACCTCCAAGCTGAAATAGAAATACTCCAACAGAAGAAGAAGGCCCTCACCGACTGTCTAAAGCCTTAGACTACTGACACCCTTAGACTATCACACGATGCTGATGTAGCCATAAAGCAACTCAACCAAACTCTGGAAAGTGTCACTACTGTGACATAGGGCCGATCTCACAGAAATTGGTCGAAATTGCCCAGAATGTTTCTGCCCAAAGCGAAGTTGTACTGACCCATTAGTTGAAGCAATCAAGCTATTACAGGCACAGGTGGAGACCCCACCACCTCAGTGACTCGAGATGATTCACAAGATTGTGTTGGGGAACTTTTGGAACAGGGTCTCCTATGAAGCTGCAAATCTGTTCCATTTTGTATATTTTTTATTATATTGGTCTACGTAGGGGTTTTGGGGTGGATCGAAGCCCATAATGCATTGTAAGCGGTTCAAGGGTAGACCAAGAGTCTACAAGCCACGGTTTGTGGACCATTGGATGCGTAGGCTAAAATAGTATAAGTAGTAGAACCTTTTTGAGTCGATGGGGAGGAATGAATAGATATTGATGCTAAGTGCGAACTGTTAGATCTGGGATTGGTTTATTGGGTTAGGACTCCTACTAGCTATGTGCGGACCCTGTTGGCTATGTGCGCAGGTGGGTTTTGGGGTATGTAAGATAATTTTTGATAAGTATTATATGTGAATTATTGTGGATATTTGATGTTGTTCGATCTATCTTGTTATGGTTATTGTGGACTCCTATTATATGTGATTCTGTTAAGAGCTACGAATGATATGTGTTTATGAGCTGCGAATTATCTGTGTTATGATAACTATATCTGCAATCTGATTAAATCTGCTACGAATATGTTGTTTTATGCTTATACTTGGTTGTCCACACGTGGATGCGAGCCTGTTATTTAAATCTGGTAAACTATACTCTGGTTAATCATTGAAAGTCCTACGAATGACCTCTGACTGCGTATATTTGATAGTTGTCGAACGGTTCGACTTACCTACTCCCTCTCTCTTAGGGTGTAGAAACCTAGTTCTAGCACCCACCCATACTGCTTCGGGTGAGACTGTGGCCTGCGCAAGTAGGTCACTGCTGAAAGGGCCAGTAGTATAGGGGTTTGTTGGCAAACCTTAACCTCTGAACCTGGGTCAGGACCCCTCGAGCCAACAAGCGGAGCTAAAGGGGATAAAAGGGGACATGGGGGAAATGCGCATAATATTGAAGCCCAACACAAGACCAGTGAAGCATAGACCATACCATATAAATCCAAGGGTAAAGGAGATGTTATGGTCAAGTGATTTGGCTGATTAGCAAGCCAAGTGGCAGGGTATAATCAAACCAACCTTGGAGCCCAAGGACCTAGCATTCCTGGACTCAAATAGGGCTCTCTCTATTTAGTGTAAGGGATATCTATGTGTTTTGCTTCTTCTGTTTCTGATTTTAGGCTAGTTATGAAGTAGGTTTTTGGTTTTGTTTTTAAGTTTTTGAGGGAGGAACTGATCAAAGACTAAATAGATAAAAATATTGTTAGATCAACTGGGCTATGGGGTCGAAAAGGTAGAGAAAGCCTCAGATGGTGATACAAGGTATGTTGAAGGGCCGATTTGATCAAGGTAAAATGGATCTTAAGGTAAAATGAAGTGGGATAGACACTAAGTTTGTGAAGGACAAAGGCTTTCAAACATAAATAATTCAATAGCAGACATTTATATGGTAGGGCTAACCATTAATCATGATAAATGTAACTTCAAACTAATAAATGCATAGAAAGAAACATTCAAGCAATACATAGAGATATATGACTCTCTAACTTTAGGAAATTGCTATCAGACTTTGGGGAAAAATAATTAAGACAAAAAAATAACTCAAGCTACTAAGAGGGAACTCCTAGACATAGCATTTTGGGTTATCGGGCACTTTGAACTAAGATTGCAGAGTTTTAGGCAAAGGGCAAGATCGATACAAGATCTCCTTGGTTCAACTAGGACAATCAAACATTAAAAGAAAGGTTTTAGAGGTGGAGCTATGACTATCCATGAGTAAGCAGGGCGTACTGTGAATCATACTTAGCATGCATAAAACCATAAATTAAACAAGCAAACAATTTCTTCAATGATCAAAGAGCAATTAAGAATTCTTTGATATGAATAAGAAGGAAGAAAACATAGAAGTTGTAATGAAACAGGGAATCTGAGGTGCCTCCATGGGCATGTCTCAAATCTATTCTCTATTGTCTTACAGCAAGAAAGAACATGAAATATGTATGAAAACTAAGAAACATAATAGAGAGGGACACTATACCATTTTACCAAGTCAAGGAATCCAACAGCAGTCCTCTTTCATCATCCAAAACATTCAAGAAACTATCCAATGCATGAGACAAGTATTTCTTCCAAGCTTGTATAACCATATATTGCTCTATATCATCAAGTTTAGCCTTTTTTACAATGAAGTCTCTTGGAATATATAGGCCAAGATGAAGGAGAACCTCCTAGTGCAACTAGCAAGCTCATTGGCCCATCAAAAATATATGATTTTGTCCTTGAGGCTTTGCAAAGCCCAAGGCACAAAATATCTACAAAAATATCCTAAAAATGCTAAAAAAGGAAATTAAATTGACTTTTCCCAACTGATAATGGCCAAAAAAGGCTAAACGCACATTTGGAAAAGCCACTTCAGAAAACTACATTTTTACAAAAATACTTCAGAAATATAGCAACAGAAAATTCCCTGTTTTGCGGGCAACCTTTGGAGGACTTCTCGATACCAAAATGAGGCCCGTGATGGCTCGTTGGAAACCCCTAGATGTCTAGTTTCTAAAAATTCTTTTTTTCCCCAAACTGATAAATAGAAACCTATGAAAATCTGACCTGTGTGGAAAAACCCAGAAATTAGCCTTTGCTAATATGCAGGGCAGAGTGTTGAAAAAGTGACTGTTTTTCGCCACTTTGGGGACCAAACATCTTCAATTGATCTTAAATTTGTTGAGTAGATGCCCCTGAAATTATGGCATCCAATGATACCATTTTCATCCTTTGAGGATGCTTCAAACAAAAATGGCGATGCCAATGATTTTTTGCAAAAAGCCTAAAAATGTCAAAAAACAAAAACTTGTCGAATTATGCCCAATTTTGGTGAGCATGACCCTCATGGGTTTTCAGAAGCATGCTTAAAAGTGGAGGCCAAAATTTTCAGCCTTGAGATTCCTTTCTTTACTTTTTTTGTCAAGCGCCTCTTTCGGGCCTCCTTGAGCTTTTCTTGTGTAGCCTTCAATTTCCTTCGGGCGAATTGATTAAGCTTCTTAGAGTGCCTGGTCATTTTTCTCTAAAGGTTTAAGTCTCCATTGGCCTTTTCCAACTTATTCTCCAAGTGTTCATTCACCCTTTCAATACATGCTTCTCTATTGTTTTCTATCTCTTGGATGAATAAAGTAGTAAGAGGAAAAGATTGGAAAAGGGCAGCCTCTTCCTCTTTTTGCTTCTCTAAAGCTCTTTTGAGTCCCATAGTCCTTGGCCTCTTCCTCCTTGGCTGATATTCTTCTTCACTATCATTGAATTCACCCATGAGTTCTTCCAACTTAATTTGTGTTTTGGAGGCTTCTTTTTTATACTTGATAGCCCATGTCTCATAAACTGCCATGTGGACACTCATTTGCTTGTTTTGTGTTTGCAGAAAATGAATGAGGTTTTTAGACCTCTCTAGATCCGCTCTTATATCATGAATTTTTTCTTCTCTATTTAGCAAGAGAGACTCTAGAATTCTGGCCTCATTGTCACTGTCATCATTGTTTATCTGAATTATGTCAAAATCCCTCTCTTTCTCATGGCTACTTTCCTCCTCTTTTCCCTTGCTTGGGGTGGCCTTCTTGGTCCTCCTCTTTGGTAATTCAACAATGGATTTCTTGGGCAACTTCTCTTTGCTTCGGAGTGCTCTAGTAACATTTTGAGTTACAATTCGAGCCACTTTCTTTCTCGATGTTTGGGGCTTTGTTACCTTTGGAGAAGAAAGCATGGCCCCTTGCCTAGGAGAGGCAGCTAGCATAAGATCTATTTGGTCTTTTCCTTTGCTACTCCCATCATCATCTTTGTTGGCCGGTGGGATTTCCTTTCTTTCATCAAAGGTGTTCTTTTGAGGACTTTTTTGAGCCTCCTCGTGAATGCTTTGACTGTCACCTTGCATGTCTCCTTGAGGGCTGCCTTGTTCACTTTTGTCGATGCTTTCTTCAGGACTTTTAGGCTCTGTATCCTCAATGTTTTGTGCTTCATCCTCATCATGCTTGATACTGTGTGGGCTACCAATATTTTCCTCTTTGTGACTGTTGTGTTCCTCATCAACTTGTTCCATTTCTTCATCATTTCCCTCTTCACTGTTTTTCTCTTCTTCATGGTGCTCTTCTTCATCACTGTGCTGCTTTTCATCACTTTTTTCCTCTTCACTATTTTTCTCTTTATCACTATGCTCTTCTCCATCACTGTGCTGCTCTTTCTCACTATGCTCTTCTTCATCATTGTGCTGCTCTTTCTCACTGTGCTCTTCTTTCTCACTGTTTTTATCTCTCTCACTTTGCTCCTTTTTACTTTCAATTATAGGAGATTTTTGCTTCTTAGGAGTGGGTTTGCTAGAAGAAAGAGAAACCTGATCATTGGATGGTGAGGGAGGCGCATGGGATGAAGAAGCAGTGGTGAAATCGGGATGTGAAATGAAAGAGTCCCAAGAAACTCCCTTTTTCTCAAGTTGATGGAGAATGATAATCTTGAAAAGGGAATGATCGAAAAGACAACCTTGCTGCTGAGAGGAAGGCTTCTTTTGAACAGTAGAAGCCATATTTTCAATACTTCTATACAGGAAAAAGGGTAGGTTTAGCAATTTGGTTCTTGTGAAGTGCATGAGTAGCCTGATATGGTAAGCATAAACTCGGGAAAACCTCCCTTCGCACGTGAAATATTTCATGATTATCTTCATGAGAGGAGCATAGTTTTTCAAAAAATATGAAAAATGAAAAATAGATGGGCATGCATCTTGATGCTCTGGTTTCAAGAAGGGTTTGTATTGATTTGAATCTAGGTAGCTGTGCTTAAACCATTTTTCTCCGACATATGGAATTTTGGTAGCTCTGGAAATAGATCTAGGAGAGAGCTTGAATTCTAAGCCTGCTAGATGAACATGTTTCCCTTGCAGCCTTAAAGCAAATAGATGTGTCAAGGGAAGATAAATTTTTACCTCTTAAACCTTTTGACAAAACTCCAAACATCCTACTTCATGAAAGTTAAAAAGAACTGAAGGATAGGCATTTACTTCCTCAGTTGAAAAAGGTTCATACCTTTTGTGAGGACCACTTCTGCTATCTTGCTTGGGAGGCATTTTTCTTCTGAGATCTTTGGCTGATTCTCCAAGGAAAATTGTCTCAAATGTTCACTGTGATCAATCCTCAAACAATGCACCCTTTACTCTTTGAGAAAAAGCAAGTCTGTCTTAGTTAGCCCACAAGTTTAGGACACAATCAGCTCTCTTTTGTTTTGACTGTATGAACTCCTTCTCCTCATATCACTATTTAATATCATTGTTTTAAGAAATAAAGATGTCCCTTTGAAAAACACTATCTCTTTAGGTATAGCTGATTCAAGGCACTGACTTAAAAAACAGACTGTACCATTTAGCAAACAATGTGTTTTGTTTTGAAAACAAAACTTCCCTCCTGTGATGAATGATGTCTCTCCATAGCAAAAGATAGCCCTTTGTCACTGAATAACAAGCCTCCTAACAAAATCTTTCCCCTTAGATGATCACAGTTTTCTGTAGTTTATCAACTAGGTATGAGTTTAATGAAAACCATCTCATCCTTTCAGCATTTGTTTTCAGGAATGAGCGTTTTTATAAGGACTGTTTGTGGATTTTGAAGACAATTGTCCTTTGATTTGACACACAGCTCATTCACTTGAAAACTCTATTTTTAATCCTTTGTAACATGCAGCAAGGAAAACCCCTTTGAAGAAGATAAAGACCTTATCCTCTAATCACTGTTTTATCTTTATGATTTAGAAAACAATGTATTTCTTTGGAACCACTGATCTTCTAGGCAGATTGGGAACAAAATGTGTTTATGAAAAACAATGTTAAAAACACTCCTTCAAGCTGATTATTAGACCTTCTACCAACTCTGTTTGTGTTTATGGAGATTTCGCATATTCTTTGCTATGTTAAAGCACAAACAGATCCTTTAAACTGGCATATCTAACTCCCTTCTCTTTAACCATTTTTCATCTATGAAACCTCAGCAGGAAAAACCCTTCTCTATACTAACATAACACCCTCACTTATTTCACAACCCAAAAAAAACCTCCTTTGAAATACAACTTTCTTAAGAAGGCGAGAAATACCTTGAAGAATGAATGTTTGAGTTCCTTTGATCGTTGGTGCAGTGGGAAAAATGTTTGGAGTGAGTTTTGAAGTGGGCGGGAATTTAGCTCCAAACATGCCGCGTAGAAAGGCCTGTCGGGTCGACCTCGGCACCTGACACAAGTGTGCCACACAGAGTTACAGGCGCACCACGTAGCTTCATAAATTGCATTGTGCCCTTGCTACAGGCACGTCGCGCGCATATACAGGCGCGCCACGCTGATATTTAAGCGTGAAAACTTCAAATTTGCCCAAAAAACACTTCTTTATTCTGTGGGGGAGCTAAAGAAGGTTTGTTCCAAGTTTTGAGATTTGATAATGAGGGCATTTCTAATGGCCTTATCCTCTTTTTAAACTTCGAAAAATCCCCCCTTTGTCTTTTGCAAACTGTGTTTTTTCTATAATGTTTTTTTGTGGTGGGTCCCTTTCTTCACTTGTTTTCCATTGTAGGTTTTCTTTGACATTTTGATGAGGCTATCCTTAGCCCAATTTTCAACTTTATCACAGTTTGGAGGAGGTCTCTATAAACAAAGGAAAAGAGACTTTTAACATCAAAATGCCATCCTTTTGCTTGATGTAAAATAGGATTTTCAACCTATGAACCCTTATGGTTTTATCATTGTTTGTCAACCTGTCCTTCAAAAGGAAATTCCTCAAAAACCATATGAAAAACATGTTGATGCCTCTTTTTCCCATCTCTTGGAAGGAGGTGACTCACAACTCCTGAAAACACTTTGACACCTTAACCCTCTACTTTTTGAATGAAGGAGGTTACACTTGTGCCTTTTAACCATCTACTTTTCAATGAAGGAGGTCTTATTATGTTCCCAACCATCTACTCTTTTTGGAGGAGGTTCTTACTGCGCTCTTAATCATCTGCTTTAATGAAAGAGGTTAGCACTGTAGATAAGATATTTCATCTATTTCCAAAATGTGATACCTTTCTGTAAATCACATGTCTCTGTTTAGTATCATATCAAATGGGACAGAAGGTGAAAATTGACAATTTGCTTTGTGATACATGATCTGAGATACATATCTTTTGTAAAACATCCCTGTGAACCCTTAGACTAGAAACCATGTGATTTGAATATGTAGAGTACTTGCTTACTAGACACCTTTGACTAATCTCCTTTGACTCTATTTGCAGAGGCTTGTTGGATCTGCTTTTTGGAGGAGATGTTAAAAACTGCTGAGCAGCATAACATTAGCCTTTTTCCTTTCTATGATTTGGAGGCTGCTCTCTGCTTTTTTTAGATAACTCTGGATTTTAGACTACTTTGTTCTTTTGCTCTTTACACATTGATCATTGATGTAATCACACCCCTACAAAGATGTAACAAACCAATGAATTTGAACTCTGAAGAGCTTCCTTGGGGTCTGATGGAGATTTTTCTTGACCTTAACCATGTTATTTTAGATAGTGAACATACTTATCTTTTTCTGTTTTTGATCTTTGTAGAATTCTTCTGGACTGAGACAAAAAGACATCTTAGTGGCACGACCTATGGATGTATCAGGATTTGTTTTTGAAAATTAAGCACTAATTCAGGGCTGGCTGGTACTGAACAAAGGCTTTTGGCTCGGGATGTTTTTTCCAAGGAAGGGATTCCCCAAAGCGCCACTACCTAACTTAGGGGCAATCTTGACAGATTTTGAGTGTTTTATTTGGGTAGGATTAGATCTCTAAATGACATATGACTAGAATTTTTATCAACAGTTGGCTAATGAATGATTTGGGAATGAGGGTAAATGACAGCAGATAACCTTTAGCTATGACAGCTCATGGACAGGATTATATGGCTGAAACTAGATAGGACTTGGAAAATAGGTTTTTTCTCATCATAGGCTGACCGGAATGGGTAGGAGGACAAAAATTGTTTAGGGGTGTTTTCTAGATGACAGATTTGACAGTTTGGAGATTAGCTTCTAGAAAACTTGGCTTAAGAAACTAGGCATCATCAACAGGTGCTAATGACTAACAGTGGCTCCATTTGGGGAGGGCAGCTCCTTTTCAATAGGTGTCCAGAATTTCAAATCTCTGGCCTTTAAAGACCAGTGCCTTTATCCATTGGTGCAAATTTCTTTCTTCCTTGATGCTACTTCTGAAAATTGACAGCATGATTAGCATTAAAGTCATCTTCTACCTACCCAGCTATATTTCCTAACATTTTTTCTTCTTTTGGATGCATTTGGACGGGAAACCCTTTGGCATAATATTTTTGAAAAATGACACTATCTAATTCTACACTTATATCCGCAGGGAGTTCAGATTAAACTAATCAACTCCTTTGTTTCTCTACCTATGCTATATCAATTGTCAAGATTAAGCTGTTTGACAGGATTTCATTCTCTAAACTAAAACATGAAATTGAAAAATGACCAAATCAGGATTAGATAGTCTGATGTGTCATGTACTTTTGGCATGAAAGATAGGCTACACACAAATATTATTTTTCATGAAAATGAAATTTAGAAAAATCAGAGCTAGGATACACAGTTTGTTTTTCATCCATGTTTTACTCTTTGGTTCTGTTTTGAGCATGTGGAACCAGTATCTTTTAGAAATCTATTTTCTTTGACAATTCAAGCTTACACAATTTGACTATCTCTTCTCTCACTAAATTATCAGCAAATAAATTTATAACATGTTTAGTTATGATTAGGCTAGATAACTGAACAAGGCATTTTGAGCACTAGTAGTGGCATTTATACTTGCGCGCTTTCAGAATGACTATTTTTTGAACATGGGGCTTTCTTTTTGTTTTCCAAACTTCCCTTTTTTCTAATTTTCTATTGTTTTTTAATTTTCTATTTTTTGATTTATTCCTTCAAACAATGATATATAAAATGATTGAAAAATCTAAAACTAGAAATCCTGAAAATGGTGAAAATTGAGCATCTTATCTTCATAAGGATCTCCTAACGCTCTTGGCCCACTCAGCTCTTGAAAATAAAAGTTTGGAAATTTTTCTCTTTCAAGCATAACATAAGGATTCATGCATGAATCTCTAAACAACCTCGTGTCTTCCCGCTATACTTCTTTATACCTTTGATCTCCACTTCTCCTTTTGTTGTACATCTTTTTCAAATAATGCAGATATTCTTTGTCATTTTTGAGGTATATGATGACATCATCAAGGTACATCAGAATGCAGAAATTTAGAACTGGAAACATGGCTTTCAGGAGGATTTCTTTGGTGTCTGGTGGTTTTGCAATTTTGGGTTTGAAGATGGAACTACTTCTAGCATACTTGAAAAATTCTTTGAGCTATTCGCTTTGAAAAGGGATTATTTGGTGATACCCTGAAACATCATTTTGTAAAGACACATGATTAGAAACACCTATCATTTGTATAGAATGGTCTTGGGAAGGAAGGATATAATTTTTGTCCCAAGGGTGTGTATTTGTGTTTCTAAAATCAACACAGATCCTATGTCCAGCTGTCTTGTCTTTCATTATTAATGTTTGATTAGGATTTTTTCATTTTCTTTTGTCGAAGTTGTTTCTTGGAGTTATGGCAGTGTCATAGTGCTTCTCACTATTTTCCCTACATGTAGTAGTATCTTGAACAATCTTGAAAATTCTAGCAGTTCTAAGTCTTTGGTGGAGTGGTAAAATGTTAGCTAGTTCAAACAACTTAGGTATATTTGGACTATAGTCATCATATCCTTTCATATTAATTTTATTAGGAATTTTTCCTGGATCTTTAGCTATTGTGGCTATATTCAAGGTTTCATTTGAGGAGGTAGAGTTATGAGATGATAAATCATTTAGGTATGGTAAGAACATTAAGATCCCCTACCCCTGATTTCCAAAGAGATTTGTAATATGCAAGTCTTCTACTGCCTTTGTTCTGAAAAAGTCTCATGATATTACTGCTGATGTTTGTCTATGGTTTGAGCAATTTTCTTGATGGTATATAATGTTTTGTGCTTCCTGCTCTATTTTTGTTTCAAGAGAATCAAATTCTCTTTCCTCAAGACATAACTGCTCAGGGTCATGATAATTTTGAGTGTCCAGCTCATCATAGAGAACCTGGGGTGGCTGATGTGGTGTGCCTAATTTTGTTTCAAATTCTCATAACTGTTCCTCAATGTCTTCATCAGTGTGTAAAATGAAGGAATTCGGATCAGAATGCAAGGAGTACATCGAGATGTTATCTGGCCTTTCTTGGCTACTGACCATATATTTCATGTGTGATTCCCAATAGAGTATTCTAGTTTGGTTAAACACAGGAATAGTGGCGTAGGACATATCAAGTTGAATATTTCCTTGAAGCTTGGCTCCCCAAGTTCTGGATAAAATCATTCCATACTTGGAAGGGATGTCTGCTACCACTATGTCCATGATCAGGTGTCTTGCAGGTATTTGGGCCAAACTGAAACAAAGATATTTGTTCAGGCCTAGACACTTGACTCTACTTGAAACAAATGAATATAAGTCTTTATAAGGTTTTGTTATTTCTAGGCCTAATATTTCCATCACAACCTTTGGCATGAGATTATGCGAGGCCCCAGAATCTAGCGTGGCATTGTGTAGGATTTGGTCATGTATATTCATACTGATGTAAAAGGGAAGAGTGGTTCCTTCTTGAAATTTCCCTTCTATTTTTGGACCAAACAACACTTCAGGGGTATCATCAGCTAGATGTAAGGTGTCTGCATCATTTCCTATGTTCAGGACCTTTAGCAATTGGGATTTGTAAGAGCTTTGGGTGAGAAGTTCAGTGACAGGCATGGTGATCTTTATTTTGGCGATTTCCCCTTCAAAACTGAAGGGTGCTTGTAGTTTAGATATATTTGCTTCAGTTTTTTTAGCCATGACTTTCTCTATGTTCTTAATGTGTTGACTTTGGTTCAGGATTTTTTTCAACACAGCCATCTCGAGAATCTTAGTAGAGGTACTAGGACAATCTGGGCCAAGGCTTGTCTGAATATCTTTATCTTTGTTTTGGTCAGTTTTCTTGACCACAATTTTGTTGCTATCTTTCTTGGATTTGTCTTGGTTTGTCCTACTCCTAAGATCATACTGCCTATGAGCTTCTATTATGGCGTTCTGAAATCCTACAGCAAGATCTTTGGGGTCCTCATAGTTGGTTTCATTTTGATTCGGGGAGAAGAAAACTTGTTCTTCTTCTGTGAGGAAAACCTCACCCTCGTTATCAGAACCTATTAGGTTTAGATTATTTTCATCAATTGGTTATGTATCTCTCTCTTCCTCATCAACATAGTTTTCATTGAAGGGTGGCCTAATTTGTTGGTCATTTTCCCTTGGTTTATTTTGAGGCTGGTCTCTCCTAAATTTTTGGTTCTGGTTCCTATTTTGAGGGTTTGGCTGGTTGCCCCTAAGAGGTGCCTTTTCACTTATCTTATCCTATATTTTCACCATGGATCTAACCAGGTCATATATTCTAGGATCTGAGGAAGAGACTAAAGGGGCGACCTCATCACGGTATGTGACTTTCTTCTCTGATCTGGTCCTAGCTCTCTTTTTAGCTAAGTTGGCTTCTACACTCATAGCCACTTTTTGCATTTCCTCTAACGTTGTGGGGTCTTTGTCTCTTAGTTGATAAGTCATGTCTGGGTCAAAGCCTTTGAGAAACTTTGCTAAGGCTGAGCCAAGTGGAGGTTTGAAGTGAGGCGGGAGGGCATTATAAACACTGTTGAACCTAGTGCAGTAGTCCCAGACACTTTCCCCATTATCCCTTTTTAGATTGTTATACTCAGAAAGGATTTGAATGGGGTTTTTTCTGATTTCCCACCTATTTATGAAAGTTTGGTAGAGTGTTGGGAGATTGTGTATACTGTTAGGAGTTAAGCTCTTAAACCATTTCTTGGGTTCTCCGCCCAGGCTTTAGGCAAACATCCTCATTCTTATGGTCTCGTCTTCTATTTCCATGTATTCAAAGACATCACTAATTCTATCTACATGTTGTTGGGCGGTAGTAGCCTCAACTCCGATGAAGTGTGGGATTTTGGATTGGTAGTCATGTTGTAAAGGTGCCAAAGGTTGTGGTAATACCAAAGGTGCATACCAAGCTGCCATGGTGGGAGCTAATGGTTGATTTACAGTATGAGGGTTTGTGGGATGAGATGAGGGGATTTGAACAGTGGTGGTCTAAATGGGTGTGGCAGAGGTACTCGGACTAGTGAACTGGTTTTGAGTAGATCTGGGGTGGTAAGATCCAAAGTGGTGGAGAAGCTGAAATTCAGGAGGTGTAGTAGTTGAGGCTTCTCTACTAGGACTTTGTTGCAAATCTAAGGGCTAAAGATCATCAAAGTTGATTTTGCTTTGTGACTTGCTTCTAAAAAGGGTTTTTGTTGATTTTAAGTCAAATTGGGAATCCTGCAAGGATGTGAGATGTTTAGGTACAGAGCTTGCTTTACGGATGGACCTATCAGAAGCTAAGTTGCCATTTTCAGAAGTTTTCCACAAAATCTTCTCTGGATTATCAACTATGATAGGGGGGATTTGGGTCTAGATGAGATCTGGTATTGATTCTTCGTGAAGCCAAATTTCAAAATCAAAGTTTAGAGAGGATGATAGTTGCGATTGTTTTGGATGGATGATCTCTCTAGGGGTTTCGCTTATGTGAAGAATGGTAAAAACAAAAATGAAGGCTAGTGGAGTCACTAGGTGGATTTCTTTGAGATCTATGGTCCACCACCAATACTGTCAAAGATGCTTTCGGGAAAAAAATTTCTAGCAAACTTTGAGGTGGAGACTTGCAAGAAAGACTTAACACTTAGTTTCAACAGTTTGCTAGATTGTTAGGAAAGCTATGGTTCTATTTGCAAGTTTATTCTGTTGATTTCCTATGTTTAGGTGAAGCTTTCTGAATTGCTAAGTTATACTTAGTTTGTCACTCATTACAGAGGTTGCACCATGAATTTTGAGTTTTGGGTGTTAGCCCCCTATAAATTTTTGACAAGCAAACGGGGGGCTAAATGTTTCTGAGCCTTCAAGGAATGCATATCCTCCGAAGACACATCATCCTTGAAGCCTCCGTGTGCCTTTTGTCCATTGATAAAATCCCCTCTGCTGATTCCCATTTTAAAGCCTGTCTGTTTGTGAAGAATTCCCAAAGGCCTCCTTTTCCCTCCTTTTTCATCTCCATTAAGCCTCTATTTACTCCTATTTTATTCCCACTAAACCCCACTTTCCACCCTCTTTTTTCCCCTTTTAAATTTCCCTCATCAACCCTCTAATTCCTCCCAAAACCTTGTTTAAGCCTTATGATATCCCTTTGTCTAGCCAAATAGCCCTTTTTCCCTCCTATCGTTCCCCTTTTTGGCTTTGAAGCGCATTAAAACTAAGCCAAATTACCCCTTATCCCATATATGTGGGTTTAGCACCTTTTGGTCCTAGCCTCACAAACCATTTCCCCACATAACCCCGCACCAAGACCAGGTGTCAAGGCATAAAGCGCTTATCGCGATTGGATATCGGGAGCGCTATCCACCGTCGATTTCCCATAATCCAACAGTCATCGAAAGCCCCAGCTCTCTCGCATTCCCCCGTTCATTCCCCGATCACTTCACAACCGTCGATCTGATCCACAGATCGATGGCCCGCATTTCATCTGCCCCAGTGGTCCCCGCAATCGAGCACTGTGAAAAAACCGGCAGTTTCTATCGCACCGCCTTTGAGAGGAGGGTGGTATTTTTTTTTTGGAAACGATGCCATTCACTATCCGACACATGGCTCCGAGCACTATTGGGAAACCACTCTCATCGCACATTAACGTTCAGTTGTGGACCCAGTGCGATATGTGTGTACACCGTCTGATCTGAAGCTGTCCATCCAACAGTGATCATGCCACAAAGATGCTCAGGAGTTAATCCAAGGCAAATAGGACCCCTGGCCCACCATCTGTCACCCTCCGATGCGTTCTCAACCGTCAATCTCCTCCTGAGATCGGACGGTCCAGATTAAATGCATGCCCCTCCATTGACCGGGTCCCACCACGTCACCCATTCCACGAGTTTTTGTTGCATTTTCGAACGTTCCATTCATACTTCATTCCAAGGTTGAATTTTAATGTTTTGCATTAAAATTTCTATCTCGACGATCCTCCACAGTATCCTCTGAATTCATCGTCCTCATCCATGCCACGTTGCCATTTTAGCAGTCATCCACAGCATCCGACCCCATGCACAATTTCTTAACGCATTTTTGTGTTTTGCAGGGTTACAGGCGGTGGAAACCACCATGTTTCATAGCCACAGTTATCATGGCACAAAACACAGGGAAGAAAGGCCGAGAGGGCCACTGTTAGAACCCGATATAGCAGGAAAATGTTCAAGGGGGTCTCTGTAGGAAATATTTTCATCAAAGTACAAGGTTCAACCCTGTAAAACCTCTCCTACATCATTTAAAGTTCCAAGTTCACCGACAGAGACAATCACGAGGCAGCAAAGAGCATCAGTCCAAAGTTAAGGAGTTTTGATGCGCATTTTTGAAGATTTTTGAGCCTTAATCCAATAATTTAAAGGCAAAGTACCAGATCGAAAACCTCATGAATCAAACGGGAGGTCCAATATGTAGAAAATGATATCATCAAGGTTTCCCATCAGCAGAATGTTCTTTCCATAAAAGGACAAAGTGCCCATACCGTCTGCATGCTATTTCGTGTCCGTGAGGAAATTTCCACCCTAACAACAGTCATATGCTGCCAGTGCATTAGTTATGCAGTATGGTAGGCCTCACATTCTTTTATCCACCTCGGTTTATTCACCAGAGTATTGCAGAGGTGCTATTGCAAGTACATCAAAGACATACCTGGAGTAAATTGCAGCCTGACGAAGACCACTCTTTCATCCAAAGAGTACCAAAGATAAATGCCCAGAATTTAAAACAAAATGGGGCCTCGACCCTCTTCCTCTTCTGAGTTTTAATGCTACATTTGGTTTTCATATACCCCCTCTCTCTCTCATTGTAAAGGTTGTTGATCGAATATCTCTGAACTGCAAGTTGTTTCTCTTGAGACATGTTCTCTGTGTAAAGTTGTAAGATAGGCCAAGGAAGATGTTTTCAGACTAAATATCAAGCTATTGGTAATGTTGTACTTGACTGGTGTTGCTCTTTAATATGACAAGCACTTTTCTTTGGACCCTGATTTAAAGCAGCGGTGATGCTTTTCTGTCTTTGTCTATGTTTTCTTTTTTAGTTCATTACATTTCATTTCTTCTGGCACGCATCAAAAATCTGGCATAGGATTTACCCTTGTTAGGTACCCTATGTTTCTGCTATCCCTGCTTTCAATGTTTTCTGCTATATGTGTTATCTGAGGATTGATTTCAAGCTAATTTAACCAGTGTAGTGGTCAAATATACTGCTAGCTAATGTATGAATTAATGAATCTGTTATTATATGTTCTTAGTAGGTGAATGAATCCGGATACTGGGAGTTTAGAACTCTGTCTCTATCTCACTAGGATCCTTTTCAATTAATTGAACCTTCCTAAGTTACCTTAAGCTGGATGACAAAGCATTGAGAGTTCAAAGTCTCTCTTTGATCTCAAGTTTTCACCTTTGTGTTTAAATCTTTAATGTTTCCTTGTCTGAAATGTTAACCTTTTAGGTCTTGGATCACAGGTTGTCCAATGGCATGTCCTGTCCCTGGATCTAATTCCTGAAAGGCCACCTTGGAGGTTTCCTTGCTTTCACCTTCTCTTTTACCATTTCATGCCACACTATCATCTTTAAGATCCAATGCTTTAGATGACTAGCCCAACTGAAAGCCTGCATATTGAATAGCAAGTAAAACCTTTCCTAACTCCATTTCCCAATGGTATTGAATGTTCTCTGAATATTTCTCTCCTTTGCCTAAAATCCTCTTTGCTCATCCTTGTCTTATATTTAACCCTTCTTTCCTGATTCCCAACAACCAAACAAAAATAAAATAAAAAAACCCCGTGCCTATAAATAGCCTAATATCTTAACTTTGAGCTTCAAAGACATAAAACCTTTGCTTATATAGAGAGATCCCTCTTTGGACCCAGGAGGGATAGATCCTGAGGTCTGAAAGTGGTGTTATGTTGTCTCATCTTTTGGTCTTGCCAATCTGGCCAAAACATGTGAACCCCAACATAATGGCGACTCCGCTGGGGACAAATCTGAGAGTCTATAACTGATAACATTTGTGTGTCTCCCATTGTCGTCACCAACATAACGGCGACTCCACTGGGGACAAATCTGAGATTCTATAACTGATAACATTTGTCTATCTCCCATTATTGTCCCCAACATAATGGTGACTCCACTGGGGAAAAATCTGAGAGTCTATAACTGATAACATTTTTCTGTCTCCCATTTTCGTCACCAACATAATGGCGACTCCGCTGGGGAAAAATATGAGAGTCTATAACTGATAACATTTGTCTGTCTCCCATTTTCGTCACCAACATAATGGTGACTCCGCTGGGGGACGTTCTGAGTATTTTCCATCTTACTACATCCCAAGAGCCTCAGAAACCTACAATCTCTGGTTAGGTTGGCAGTTAAACACTCCTATTCACAAATCAACTTCTATACTGCTTGTTGTGTTTTCTCCCACACTCTTAGACAGAGTCTGGAAAGGGCCAGATAGCCTCCGGATCTCATCCTCTTTCAGAGGTGAAATATCTGGTAAATTCCCTCCCAGTCCATCTCTGGTTAGATTTTTCTGTGTTTTAAGGATTTCCCTAAAAAGGACATTACATAAGCATTGTGGTGGACAATGTACCTCTTAGAAACATCCTAAACCTTCCGCCTGGTGACTCCATAGTTCCTAAACGATTAAAAGACTCCACTAGGAGACCATAGCCCATTACAACATCAGCCATAATAAAAGTAACAAGTAGGGTTAAGCTACTTTGTTGGAAAACAGCATTCTGGCTTCAAGAACCATTCACACATGAGCTTATCCTAACCCAAACCCACCTGAAATAGTTGAAAACCCTGAGAGAATCCTCCAGAGATCTCCTACACCTAAAATACCAACTATTTCTAGCCACATCCATAGATCTAACTCTGCACCCGAAGACTTTATAGCTCTATCAGACCCACTTTTTGACCTAGACTCTCAAAACTACCTAGAACTAGGTCATTCAATGTCCTATACCAGCCCAACCTTGAGCTACCTGGTTCACCACCCCAAAGTGGTAAACACATTAGGGACAGGGAGACCCCTTCATCTACAGCTCCTGATATTCACTTCATTCAAAACTTGGGGCTCTGTCACCCCAAATCTGTTCAACAGACTTCAGCTGGTCCTAGTATCCTTGTCATCCACTTACCAGCTGCTCAAGACAACCCTTTACCTGATCAAAATACCATCATGGCACCCTGGTATGCACCTCTGGTTTTACCTCAGCCTCTAGTACCCTTACCCAACGACTACCAATCAAAAATCCCACACTTCATTGCAAAAGAGTCTACCACAGCTCAGCACCATGTGGACAGGATGGAAGATTCTTTTGATTAAATGGAGATAGATGATGATACAGTCAAAATGAGAATCTTTGCCCAGAGCTTAGGAGGTGATGTGAAGAAATGGTTTAAAGGCCTACCTCCTAATAGTATCCAAGACCTTCCTGCTTTATATCAGATTTTCATAAACAAATGGGAAGTTAAGGCCAACCCTCTCCAAATCTTAGCAGAATACAAGAACCTGAAAATAAACATAGGAGAAAGTGTCCATGACTACTCTACAAGGTTTAACAGTGTTTATAACACTCTTCCTCCACATATGAAACCTCCCCAAGGTGTGGCTTTAGTAAAATATCCGGAAGGCTTTGATGCTGATATGGCCTACCATCTTAGGGAGAGGGGGTACAACACATTAGAAGATATGAAAAAAGGAGCAGTGAGTGTAGAGGCTAACCTGATTGAGAAGAAAGAAAGATTGAGAGTTGAGAAAAGGGTAACATATAGAGATGACACTGTAGCTTCCACATCTGATCCCAATTATGACCGTCTATCTAAAAACATGGAAAAGCCACAGAAAATGATGGAAAAAATGGTTGTCACAGTTAGTAACCAAAACAGAAATCAAAATCATAACCAAAACCAGAACTTTAGAAGGAATAATACCACTCCCAATAGACAAAGAGAATCAGATCAACAAATTATTCCCCCATTTCAATAGAAATTTATTGATGAAGACGAGGGAATCATAGAAGAGTCTTAGGGAAACACAATAAACATGTTTGAAATAGAAAACTCAATCCACAACTATTCCACAGAGGAATATCAGCCCTCACCCTCTTATTGGGATGAGGAAAGATTAGAATCTGAGGATTACAGGTTAGGATTTGAAAATGCCATCATGCAGGTCAGCGACCAATATGAACTTAGAAGCAAAAAGAGCCTAGACACTTCCAAACCAAAGGCTTCTGAGATTTCTATCAAGAAAATGCCTGAGAAAACTTCTAAAGTAACTGCTGAAAGTAACAAATCAGCAGCTGAGAGTTATGGAAATAACAAAGAAAAGGACAACCAAAACAATGATAAACAAAGTCAACCAACTAGCAGCACTAGCACTGCAGTTAGTGCTCCTGATAAAACAGTCCCTAAACCTGTACATAGTGAGAATCAACACACTAATTCTACCACCAGGGTAGTGAATAAAAAAACAGAGTTGAACATTCCAAAGATTCAATCCACTTTAAATTTGGAGAGTGAGATTGCAAAAATTAAAATCTCCATCCCACTCTCTGAGCTGGCCACTCAGGATGTATAGAAAGGCCAAATTTTGAAAGCATTAAATCTAGGGGAAAACAGTGACACTGTCAATTTGAGTGATGATCAACCAGCCCTTCTGTTTGGTCCAGAGATAGAAGGAAAGTTTCAGGAAGGGGTAGTGCCACCTTTTTATATCAGTCTCAATATCCATGACAAGATCCTTCACAATGCAATGCATGACTATGGGGCATCACACAACCTAATGCCTAAGGTAGTTATGGAAAAGTTAGGCCTAGAGATAAATTTCCCTTATAAAGATTTATATTCATTTTACTCTAGCAGAGTAAAATGCCTGGGCCTAATCAAGGACCTGTGTGTAAGCTTGACCCAGATCCCTACAAAGTGTATGGTCGTGGATGTCGTAGTGGAAGATGTGCCACCTAAGTATGGCATGTACTATCAAGGTCATGGGGAGCCAAGCTGCAAGGTACAATGCAGATGGATGGGGCATATGCCACAATCCCTGTCTTTAGCTAACTTAGAACACTGTATAGAGAGGCACAAATGAAATTCCTGGTCAGCAGCCCCGAAAATTCTCCTTTGTACTCTGTGCACACAGATCTAGACTCCTTTATACTTTTCAATGATGAATCCTTAGGAGAGCCAGAATCAGAAAACAAAGATACAAACAAAAGAATTGAGACCATAGATTTTAGCATAATGGCCACTCTGGACTTAGAGGAAAACGAAGAAGAAAACTTTGGACAGTACACTGAAACAGAAATTCAGAGCAAAAAATAAATAGAATGCAACCAGCTGACTAGTCACCTCTCTAAATACCATACACATCAGGAAGAGAAAAACCATCAACAGACCAGTGAAACCCACATTAGGGAAGAAAAGGATGATAAAAATGAACACGACCCCTTGTGGGAAATGAATTTTGATGGATCCTATACTAGGAAGACTACAGGAGCATGAGTGTGGATACATAACACAGAAAGTGACTATGCAGAGAGCCATGCCTTTAATTTGAACTTCAAATGCACAAATAATATCGCAGAGTATGAGGCTCTTATCCTAGGCTTGAATCTGTTGAAAAAATTAGGAGCTCGTAGGATAACTGTACATGGAGACTCTGAGTTGGTCATAAAACAAGTGAACGGTGAGTATACAGCTAAACACCCTAGGTTGAGGGTGTATAGGAATGATGCCATGGATTTATTGAAGACCTTTGTGGAATATGAACTAGTGTTTATCCCTAGGAGTCGGAACGTAATTGCAAATGGATTAGCTTGTATAGCTAGTTCATATCACAAGCCTCCTAGTGATCAACAAATCATCATTCAGAGAAAGTTCAGGCCTGCAGTACTTGATAATGAAAAATATTGGTAGGTTTTTGAGGGGGATAAGAAGATTGAAGATTTCCTGATGGGCAGGAACGAGTTTGAGTGCTCAGACTCAGATTCGAAATCTGAAGATATCTGCCTAATTTAAGAACCCTCAGACGAGGAAGAAACACCCTGTAACATAGAAATAAAAAATTTAACTGAACAACTTGGAAATCCGACCAAAGAATATGAGAGTGCAGATAAAGAGGAAGTAGAGGTGCTGCAGACCAAAGATAAGAACATACCCCGAGGTCTGACACCTTTAGAAGATCTTTTCGACTTCGATGATATAGCGAAAAATCCCACCATAGAACACTCGGACTCTGATGTTGAGGAATGCAACATAGGCACAGAAGATAAGCCCAAGATGATTAAATTGGCTAAATCCCTGCCTGTGAACATGAAAAAGAAATATATTGACTTGTTCAAATAATTCATTTATGTGTTTGCCTGGGGCTATGAAGACTTAAAGGCCTATGACACAAAAATCATACAGCACAAAATACCTTTGAAAGAGAATCAGAAACCTTTCAGACAGAAACTTCGCAGAATAAACCCAAAATAATTGCTTGCAGTGGAAAAGGAAATAAGGAAGATGTATGAGGTAGGCATAATATTTTTCGTGAGGTTTTATGATTAGGTCTCAAACCTTGTAGCTGTGAGAAAGAAAACAGGTGAGATCAGATTGTGCATAGATTTCAGGAACCTTAACAGAGCCTCACTCAAAGACAATTACCCTTTGCCAAAAATGGAACACATTCTTCAGAGGGTAGTATAAATTAAAAGGATCTCCCTATTAGATGGTTTTTCAGGTTACAACCAAGTTTTAGTACTCCCAGAAGACCAACTCAAGACAGCTTTTACCACTCCATGGGGCACTTTTATGTATGTAAAAATTCCCTTTGGACTGATGAATGCTGGTGCCACCTTCCAACGAGCAATGGACATAGCCTTTTCAGATGAAATAGGGCACTTCATTGTCATCTATCTGGATGACATAACATTCTATTCCAAGACTGATGAAGAGCATCTAAAACATCTGAGGAGAGTGTTTGAAAAATGTAGAAGATTTGGTATGTCATTGAATCCTAAAAAGATTTTATTTGGGCTACAAGAGGGTAAGCTTCTCGGCCACATTATATCTGAGAAGGGAATTAAGATAGAACCACAAAGAGTTGAGGGAATACTAAAAATCACACACCCGAGAAACATCAAAGAGTTACAGTCCTTTATTGGGAAAATCAACTTCCTAAGGAGGTTCATTCCCAACTTAGCTAAACACCTCAGGAATATGACTAACATGCTGAGGAAAGGTGTAGGGGTTAAGGGGACTGTTGAGGCTAAAAAAAATTTTGAATCTGTTAAACTTGCACTCACCTAGGCTCCTTTCCTAATCAGCCCAGATTTCTTAAAGGATTTCCTGATATGTTCATTTGCCTCCGAGCATATGGTGGCTGCAGTTTTACTACAGAAAAATCCAGAGGGAGTGGAACAACCCATTGCCTTCTTCAACAAAGCTCTGAGAGATGCACCCTTGAAATATAACATAATGGAAAAACAGGCCTATGCCTTGGTGAAGGCCTTGAAATACTTCAGGGTGTACATCCTGCATTCCCACACCATAGCCTATGTGCCAAACATAGTGGTTAAAGACATTTTGTCCCAAGACCTGGATGGGAAGAGGGGAAAATGGATTGCTGTAATATTAGAATATGAATTTGAGATAAAACCCACAAAACTGGTCAAAGGTCAGGGCCTAGCTCAACTAATGGTTGAATCTGTAGAAATTTGAATAGCTGATATGTTATCCACCAAGATTCTCCTGATCACACACTATTTTAGCTTCATTCATAATACATAATCTCTTCTACCATTGATCATCACATGCGGAAATAAAATCAATTGCATGCACACATTAAAACCATAAAAATTCACACATATGAACACAGTATGTAATGGGAAAGCTTAAAGCTGAAAACCCCCAAATATTTGTATATTATATATGTCATAGAGATCATGTAACAATCATCATACAAAGCTCCTCACAAGCTCTCAGTATAATCTCCACTTGCTACACACTAATCAGGCCCGATCTTGCAAATCCCATGCACCGATCTTTGCCAGCCTTTAGCCTGCCTCTACTGCGCAATCCCTGCTGAAGAATGCCTCTTGATGAGAATGAATTACCCCACCCTTGCTCACGCAGTATTTATAGGCATCTCTACTAAGTGTTGGATGCAAACCATGCATCACTTATAGTCACCACTGATAGTCACACTTTCCCTTTCACCTATCTTTGCACTGGTCTCCACTGAAACTGTCCATGCACTGAAGTTAATTGATGTATTCTTTAGTTGATTAATGAGTTTATAATTAGTGAATTAATTAATAATTAATTCACACCACTCTCACTAGTGTATCAATCATTTAGACTAGATACAACTAGCTCAACTATGTTTAGATTAGTTAAACTGAACACAACTCCATTAACTTCCTCAATCAACTCCACCAAACTCTCTCACATGAGTTCTAACTGAAGTATCCATGCAATAGCTCCACTTAACCCTCGGGAATAGCGTAATTCCTTCTGTCAGCTCCTGTGCCACATCTGTGCACTTAACTGAAGTGCTCCAAGAGAATAAGATAATGTTTAGAGTCCAAATATTATTAAGAGCTAATAATATTCGACATATCTATTTTTAGACTGGCAATCTAAAAATAGATTCTGCCCAATATGTCTAAAAATAAAATTCCATCTATTTTTCCAACTTGACCAACCATCCACAAATATCATCCCGCAACTCATAAAATATGATCCATATGTCTAAAAATAGACATATTCTAAAAATAGACTTTGTGACAAAAATCACCTGTGTGGCCCCCACCTAGTTTAGGTGATCACTTTCCAACTAGGATCAGGAATGATTTTTTAGGATGCCTCCTTCATTGTTTCTTGTTGAAATCTTCAACAGAATCAAATTTACAAGCCCTTGACATAAACATGGTGGATGCCTTGGATGAGCAGGAAGGATTTCCTGATCCCACCGTTGAGGAGAAGTTTTATAACTCTCCATGGTATTCTGACATTTTGTATGTGCTCACACACCTCAATGCCCCTCCTGAACTGTCAAAGACCAAGGCCAGATTCCTAAAACTAAAAGCCAGAAGCTATTGCATACTGAATAACTTCTTATACTAGAAAAATACAAATGGCCTATTGCTTAAATGTTTGCCTAAAACTGAAGCAAAGAGGATTAAATAGGAATTCCATGCAGGAGAGTGTGGAGGCCACCTGAATTGGAAAGCCACTGCTAACAAAATACTCAGAGATAGCTATTATTGGCCTACACTCTTCAATGAAATCCATGAGATGATAATTGCCTGCCACAAATGCCAGATTTTCGAAGGCAAAAGAAAGATCCACCCCCTACCTTTACAACCCATTGTTGTCGAGGGTCCCTTTATGAAATGGGGCCTATATTTCATAGGAGAAATACACCCTGCTTCTTCTGCACAACACAATTGGATCTTAACAGCCACAAACTACTTCACTAAGTGGATAGAGGCCATACCTTCTAGGACTGCCACAGATTCTGTCATCATTAGGTTCCTAGAAGACCACATCCTCTCTCGGTTTGGTTGTCCAAGGAAAATAATCACTGATAATGCTGTTGCTTTTGGATCCAAGAAAATGGTTGATTCTTGTCACATGTATCATATAGCACTCGGTCATTCAACTACTTATTACCCACAAGGTAATGGGTTAGCTGAATCATCAAACAAGAGCCTGGTGACCATCATAAAAAAGCTGCTGGAAGAAAACAAGAAGTCCTGGCACAAAAATTCGGTGCATGCTTTGTGGGCTGACAGGCTTATCATGAATAAATACATTGGCATGTCACCATATCAGCTTGTCTATGGAACAGAGGCAGTGTTTCCTACCAGCCTCGGGGTACCAGTGATTAAACTTGTCCAAGAAATTCAGACAGAAGAGGACAGCATGGTAAGGAGGATAAACCAAAAAATTCATCTCCAGCAAACAAGGGAAGAGGTCTATAACAGAGCCATGAAAGTTCAGGAAAATATAAAGAAGTTGTTCGACAAGAGAACCAAAGCTTCTGACTTCAAAATTGGAGATAAAGTTCTGAAATGGGACTCAAGGAGAGAATACAAAGGAAAGCATGACAAGTTTGACAGTTTGTGGCAGGGTCCATACACCATCCTGGCCACTGTGGGTCCAAATGCCTTTTTTCTACAAGAACTAGATGGTATAGAGTTGTTTGGGGGTCCTGTCAATGGAAGGATGCTCAAACACTACTTCTGCTGATTTCCAATTTCCAGTTTCCATTTCCATTGTAAATACCATTGTTGTGTTTGTTTTCAAGAAAAAAAGAGAAAATGTTCCAAAAAACAGAGAGAAAAGAGAGGTTCATACATGCTCAAAACATGAACCTCTGAGGTGCAAAAGATTGGCTCTAACATGACCAAATCCTGAGCCAGCAAAGAAGAAAAGGATCAGCTCTAACATGCCCAAAACCAGAGCTGAAATGAAGAAGAGAAAGTGACTCTAACAAGCTCAAAACTTGAGTCACAAAGAAAAGAAGGATGCTTCAAAACTTTCGATTTCAAGCTTTCAAGATTTTGTTTTCAGTTTTCTGCAAGTTTCTGTCCATCTGCAACTGTCTTTATGCCTTGGATCCATAGCAAACTAGACTGTTTAATCCTAGTTTGACTGTTTTTAAATTTATGTTGTAGAATGTAGAGAAGAAATCTGCTGGACAGTCTAATCCCAGCAGATATTAGATTAGGTAGAGAAACATATGAGACCAACAATTTAATCTGGTCTCATGGAGCAATAAGGGTAGAAATAGAATAGGTTTATTTTCTTGTTTGTAAAAAATAAATGATGTAAAGGGTCTGATAGTCCAAATGCACCATGGAAGAGAAAATGATAGGACTATAGTCTGGGTAGGTATATTGTTTGGGAATGTTTCTGCTGATCTATCATGTTTGTGGCAGTTGAAAATCAAATAAGGAAGATGGCTCAAAGATCAGGCATTTGGCCTACCTAAAAGATCATTTCTGAATTCTTGAATCCTTCAAGAAGAAGCCATCCCCATGTGGAGCCACTGTTAGCCCCCTATAAATTTTTGACAAGCAAACGGGGGGCTAAATGTTTCTGAGCCTTCAAGGAATGCATCTCCTCTGAAGACACATCATCCTTGAAGCCTCCTTGTGCCTTTTTTCTATTGATAAAATCCCCTCTGCTGATTCCCATTTTGAAGCCTCTCTGTTTGTGAATAATTCCCAAAGGCCTCCTTTTCCCTCCTTTTTCATCTCCATTAAGCCTCCGTTTACTCCTATTTTATTCCCACTAAACCCAAACTTCCACCCTCTTTTTTCCCCTTTTAAATTTCCCTCATTAACCCTCTAAATCCTCCCAAAACCCTGTTTAAGCCTTATGATATCCCTTCGTTTAGCCAAATAGCCCTTTTTCCCTCCTATCATTCCCATTTTTGGCTTTGAAGCGCATTAAAACTAAGCCAAATTACCCCTTATCCCATATGTGTGGGTTTAGAACCTTTCGGCCCTAGCCCCGCAAACCATTCCCCACGTAACCCAGCGCCAAGACCAGGTGCCAAGGCATAAAGCACTTATCGCGATTGGATATCGAGAGTCCTATCCACCATCGATTTCCCATAATCCAACGGTCGTCGCAAGCCCCAGCGCTCTCGCGTTCCCCCGTTCATTCCCCGATCACTTCACAACCGTCGATCTGATCCACAGATCAATGGCCCGCATTTCATCCGCCCTGGTGGTCCCCGCAATCGAGCACTGTGTAGAAACCAGCGGTTTCTATCGCACCGCCTTTGACAGGAGGGCGGTATTTTTCGTTTGGCAGTGATGCCATTCACCGTCTGACATGTGGCTCCTAGCACTATTGGGAAACCGCTCTCATCATGCGTTAACATTTGGCTGTGGACCCGGCGTGATATGCACATACACCGTCCGATCTAAAGCTGTCCATCCAACGGTATTGCGCCACGAAGATGCTCGGGAGTTAATCCAAGGCAAATAGGACCCCTGGCCCACCATCTGTCGCCCTCCGATGCGTTCTCAACCGTCGATCTCCTCCTGAGATTGGACGGTCTAGATTAAATGCATGCCCTGCCATTGACCAGGTCTCGCCACGTCTCCCATTCCACGTATTTTTGTCGCATTTTCGACCATTCCATTCATACTTCATTCCAAGGTCGAATTTTAATGTTTTGCATTAAAATTTCTATCTCAATGTTCCTCCACAGTATCCTCTGCATTCGTCGTCCTCATCCATGTCACGTTGTCATTTTCGTAGTCATCCATAGCATCCGACCCCATGCACGATTTATTAACGAATTTTTGTGTTTTGCAAGGTTACAGGCGGTGGAAACCACCATGGTTCATAGCCACAGTTATCATGGCATAGAACACAGGGAAGAAAGGCCGAGAGGGCCACTGTTAGAACCCGATATAGTAGGAAAATGTTTGAGGGGGTCTCTACAGGAAATATTTTCATCAAAGTACAAGGTTTGACCCTTTAAAACCTCTCCTACATCATTTAAAGTTCCAAGTTCACCGACATAGACAATCACGAGGCAGAAAAGAGCGTTAGTTCAGAGTTAAGGAGTTCTGATGCGCATTTTTGAATATTTTTAAGCCTTAATCCAATAATTTAAAGGCATAGTACCAGATCGAAGACCTCATGAATCACACGGGAGTTCCAATACGCATAAAATGATATCATCAAGGTTTCCCATCAGCAAAATGTTCTTTCCATAAAAGGACAAAGTGCTCATACCGTCTGCATGCTATTTCGTGTCCCTGAGGAGATTTCCGCCCTGACAACAGTCCTATGCTGCCAGTGCATTAGTTATGCGGTATGGTAGGCCTCACAGTATTTTATCCACCTCGTTTTATTCACCATATTATTGCAGAGGTGCTACAGCAAGTACATCAAAGACATACCTAGAGTAAATTGCAGCCTAACGAAGACCACTCTTTCATCCAAAGAGTACCAGAGATAAATGCTCGGAATTTAAAATAGAATGGGGCCTCGGCCCTCTTCCTCTTATGAGTTTTAATGCTACATTTAGTTTTCATCTACCCCCTCTGTCTCTCATTCAACTATAAAATTCATGAAGGAACTCATTGTAAAGGTTGTTGATCGGATATCTATGAATTGCAAGTTGTTTCTCTTGAGACATGTTCTCTGTGTAAAGTTGTAAGATAGGCCAAGGAAGATGTTTTCACACTGAATATCAAGCTATTGGTAATGTTGTACTTGACTGGTGTTTCTCTTTAATATGACAAGCACATTTCTTTGGATCCTGATTTAAAGCAGCAGTGATGTTTTTCTGTCTTTGTCTATGTTTTCCTTTTTAGTTCATTACATTTCATTTCTTCTGGCACGCATCAGAAATCTAGTAGAGGATTTACCCTTGTTAGGTACCCTATGTTTCTGCTCTCCCTGCTTTCAATTTTTTCTGTTGTATGTGTTATCTGAGGATTGATTACCAATGTAGTGGTCAAATATACTTCTAGCTGATGTATGAAATAATGAATATGTTCTTAGATGTTCTTAGTAGGTTTTAATTGAATGAATCGGGATACTAGGAGTTTAAAAATTTGTCTCTGTCTCACTAGGATCCTTTTCAATTAATTGAACCTTCCTAAGTTCCCTTAAGCTGGATGCCAAAGCATTGAGAGTTCAAAGTCTCTCTCTGATCTCAGGTTTTCACCTTTGTGTTTAAATCTTTAATGTTTCCTTGTCTAAAGAGTTAAACTTTTAGGTCTTGGATCACAGGTTGTCCAACGGCATGTCCTGTCCCTGGATCTGATTCCTGAAAGACCACCTTGGAGGTTTCCTTGCTTTCACCTTCTCTTTTACCATTTCATGCCACACTATCATCTTTAAGATCCAATGTTTTAGATGACTATCCCGACTGAAAGCTTGCATATTGAATAGCAAGTAAAACCTTTCCTTACTCCATTGCCCAATGGTATTGAATGTTCTCTGAATATTTCTCTCCTTTGCCTAAAATCCTCTTTGCTCATCCTTGTCTTATATTGAACCCTTCTTTCCTGATTCCCAATAACCAAAAAAAAATCAAACAAACAAACCCCGTGCCTATAACTAGCCTAATATCTTAACTTTGAGCTTCAAAGACATAAAAACTTTGCTTATATAGAGAGATCCCTCTTTGGACCCAGGAGTGCTAGATCCTGAGGTCTGAAAGTGGTTTGATGTTGTCTCATCTTTTGGTCTTGCCAATCTGGCCAAAACATGGGAACCCCAACATTGGGAAATATGAGTCAACAGAATAATATGGTTTATGAAATTTTTTGTTTTTATGGACTTTTAGGCCTACTGGAGGCTAGTGGAGTCGCCAGGTGGATTTTTGGTTGTTTTTATAGAGATGTACTTATGTTCCACCACTAATAACTAGGAAATCCAATCTGGGGATGCTTTTTTGGGTTTTCTGAGTCTTTATGTGCAGCCTATGGTTTGTTAGAGTGTTCTAAACTTGATTCATCACTTTGCCAGGGCGGTGAAGCAACAAGATTTTACTCTAAATTATTCTATGGGCTGCTTGCCTATTTTAAATTTTTAAAGACTAATGAATCAACAAGATTTTTCTAAACTGTTATGTACTCAGTTAGTCCCACCGTGATCGCCATTATGTTAGGGAGCGGTGGGATAAGTCCACAAGATAGTATTCTCAAACGTCTTTGAAGGTTTAGTGAATCTAAGTTTGTTTATCACTCAGGGTCCCACCGTGATCGCCATTATGTTAGGGTCTCGTGATTTGGCTGACTGGCAAGCCAAGTGACAGGGTAACATCAAACCAACTTTGGAGCCCAAGGACCTAGCCTTCGTGGACTCAAAGAGGGCTCTCTCTATTTTGTGTAAGGGATATCTATGTGTTTTGCTTCTCATGTTTCTGATTTTAAGCTAGTTATGAAGTAGGTTTTTGGTTTTGTTTTTAAGTTTTTGATGGAGGAACTGATCAAAAACTAAATAGAAAAAAATATTATTAGATCAACTGGGCTATGGGGTCGAAAAGGTCGAGAAAGCCTCAAATGGTGATACAAGGTATGTTGAAGGGGCGATTTGATCAAGGTAAAATGGATCTTAAGGTAAAATGAAGTGGGATGGACACTAAGTTTGTGAAGGAAAAAGGCTTTAAGACATAAATATTTCAATAGCAGACATTTATATGGTAGGGCTAACCATTAATCATGATAAATGTAACTTCAAACTGATAAATGCATAGAAAGAAACATTCAAGCAATACATAGAGATATATGACTCTCTAAATTTAGGAAATTTCTATCAGAATTTGGGGAAAAAAAATTAAGACAAACAAATAACTCAAGCTACTAAGAGGGAACTCCTAGACATATCATTTTGGGTTATCGGGCACTTTGAACTAAGATTGCAAAGTTTTAGGCAAAGGGAAAGATTGATACAAGACCTCCTTGGTTCAACTAGGACAATCAAACATTAAAAGAAAGGTTTCAGAGGTGGAGATATGACTAGCCATGAGTAAGCAGGGCGTACCGTGAATCATACTTAGCATGCATAAAACCATAAATGAAACAAGAAAACAATTTCTTCAGTGATCAAAGAGCAATTAAGAATTCTTTGATATGAATAAGAAGGAAGAAAAAATAGAAGTTGTAATGAAACAGGAAATCTGAGGTGCCTCCATGGGCATGTCTCAAATCTATTCTCTACTGTCTTACAATAAGCAAGAACATGAAATATGTATGAAAACTAAGAAACATAACAGAGAGGGACACTATACCATTTTACCAAGTCAAGGAACCAAACAGCAGTCCTCTTTCATCATCCAAAACATTCAAGAAACTATCCAATGCATGATAAAATTATTTCTTCCAAGCTTGTATAACCATATATTGCTCTATATCATGAAGTTCATCCTTGTTTACAATGAAGTCTCTTGGAATATATAGGCCAAGACGAAGGAGAACCTCCTAGTGCAACTAGCAAGCTCATTGGCCCATCAAAAATATCTGATTTTGTCCTTGAGGCTTTGCAAATCCCAAGGCACAAAATATCTACAAAAATATCCTAAAAATGCTAAAAAAGGAAATTAAATTGACTTTTCCCAACTGACAATGGCCAAAAAATGCCAAACACACATTTGGAAAAGCCACTTTAGAAAACTGCATTTTTACAAAAATACTTCAGAAATATAGTAGCAGAAAATGTCCTGTTTTGCGGGCAACCTTTGGAGGACTTCCTGATGTCGAAACAAGGCCTGTGATGGCTCGTTGGAAAGCCCTAGATGTCTCGTTTCTGAAAATGCTTTTTTTTCCCCAAAATAATCACTAGAACCCTTTGAAAATCTGACCTGTGTGGAAAAAACCATAAATTAGCCTTTGCTGATATGTGGGGAAGAGTGTTGAATAAGTGACTGTTTTTCGCCACTTTGGGGGACCAAAATATCTTCAATTGATCTTAAATTTTCTGAGTAGATGCCCCTAAAATTATTGCATCCAATGATACCATTTTCATCCTTTGAGGATGCTTCAAACAAAAATGGCGATGCCCATGATGTTTTGCAAAAACCCCAAAAATGTCAAAAAACAAAAACTGGTCGAATTATGCCCAATTTTGGTGAGCATGACCCTCATGGGTTTTCAGAAGCATGCTTAGAAGTGGAGGCCAAAATTTTCAGCCTTGAGATTCCTTTCCTCACTTTTTTTTCCGAGCACCTCTTTCGGGCCTCCTTGAGCTTTTCTTTTGTAGCCTTCAATTTCCTTCGGGCGAATTGATTAAGCTTCTTAGAGTGCCCGGTCATTTTTATTTAAAGGTTTAAGTCTCCATTGGCCTTTTCCAAATTATTCTCCAAGTTTTCATTCACCCTTTCAAGACATGCTTCTCTATTGTTTTCTATCTCTTGGGTGAATAAAGTAGTAAGAGGAAAAGATTTGAAAAGGCAGCCTCTTCCTCTTTTTGCTTCTCTAAAGCTCTTTTGAGTCCCATATTCCTTGGCCTCTTCCTCCTTGGCTGATCTTCTTCTTCACTATCATTGAATTTTCCCATGAGTTCTTCCAACTTAATTTTCTCTTTGGAGGATTCTTTTTGATACTTGATAGCCCATCTCTCATAAACTGCCATGTGGACACTCATTTTCTTGTTTTGTGTTTGCAGAAAATGAATGAGGTTTTTAGACCTCTCTAGATCCGCTCTTAGATCATGATTTTTTTCTTCTCTATTTAGCAAGAGAGACTCTAGGATTCTGGCCTCATTGTCATTGTCATCACTTTTTATTTGAATTATGTCAAAATCCCTCTCTTTCTCATGGCTACTTTCCTCCTTCTCTTTTCCCTTGCTTGGGGTGGCCTTCTTGGTCCTCCTCCTTTTTGGCAATTCAACAATCGATTGCTTGGGAAACTTCTCTTTACTTCAGAGTGCTTTACTAACATTTGGAGTTACAATTTGAGCCACTTTCTTTCTCGATGTTCAGGGCTTTGTTACCTTTGGAGAAGAAAGCATGGCCCCTTGCCTAGGAGAGGCAGCTAGCACATGCTCTATTTGGTATTTGCCTTTGCTAATCCCATCATCATCATTGATGACTGGTGGGCTTTCCTTTCTTTCATCAAAGGTGTCCTTTTCAGGATTGTTTTGACCCTCCTCATGAATGCTTTGACTGTCACCTTGCATGTCTCCTTGAGGGCTGCCTTGTTCACTTTTTTCCCTGCTTTCTTTAGGACTTTTAGGCTCTGTATCCTCAATGTTTTGTGCTTCATCCTCATCATGCTTGCTTCTTTGTGGGCTACCAATATTTTCCTCTTTGTGACTTTTGTGTTCCTCATCAACCTGTTCCATTTCATCATCATTTCCCTCCTCACTTTTTTGCTCTTCTTCATGGTGCTCTTCTTCATCATTGTGTTGCTTTTCTTCACTTTTCTCCTCTTCACTTTGATCCTCTTCACTATTTTTCACTTTATCACTATGCTCTTCTTCATCACTGTGCTACTCTTTCTCTCTATGCTCTTCTTTATCACTGTGCTGCTCTTTCTCACTATGCTCTTCTTTCTCACTATTTTTCTCTCTCTCACTTTGCTCCTTTTTACTTTCAATTATAGGATATTTTTGCTTCTTAGGAGTGAGTTTGCTAGAATAAGGAGAAACCTGATGAGTGGATGGTGAGGGAGGCTCATGGGATGAAGAAGAAGTGGCGAAATCGGGATGTGAAATGAAAGAGTCCCAAGAAACTCCCTTTTTCTCAAGTTGATGGAGAATGACAATCTTGATAAGGGAATGATGGAAAAGACAAGCTTACTGCTAAGAGGAAGACTTCTTTTGAACAATAGAAGCCATATTTTCAACACTTCTATAAAAGAAAATGGGTAGGTTTAGCAATTGTGTTCTTGTGAAGTGCATGAGTAGCCTAATATGGTAAGCATAAACTCGGGAAAACCTCCCTTCACACGTGACATATTTCATGATTATATTCATGAGAGGAGCATGGTTTTTCAACAAATATGAAAAGGGAAAAATAGATGGGCATGCATCTTGATGCTTTGGTTTCAAGAAGGGTTTGTATTGATCTGAATCTAGGTAGCTCTTCTTAAACCATTTTTTTCCGTCATATGGAATTTTGGTAGCTCTGGAAATAGATCTAGGAGAGAGCTTGAATTCTAAGCCTACTAGATGAAAATGTTTCCCTTGCAGCCTTAAAGCAAATAGATGTGTCAAGGGAAGATAAATTTTTACCTCCTGAACCTTTTGACAAAACTCCAAACATCCTACTTCATGAAAGTTAAAAAGCACTGAAGGACAGGCATTTAATTCCTCAGTTGAAAAAGGTTCATACCTTTTGTGAGGACCACTTCTGCTATCTTGCCTAGGAGGAATTTTTCTTCTAAGATATTTGGTTGATTCTCTAAGGAAAAATGTCTCAAATGTTCACTGTGATCAATCTTCAAAGAATGCACCCTTTACTCTTTGAGAAAAAATCAAGTCTCTCTTAGCCCACAAGTTTTTTAGGACACAATCAGCTCTCCTTTGTTTTGGCTGTATGAACTCCTTCTCCTCAGATCATTGTTTACTATTGTTGTTTGAAGAAATAAAGATTTCCCTTTGAAAAACATTGTCTCTTTAGGTATAGCTGATTCAAGGCACTGACTTAAAACATAGACTGTACCCTTTGGAAAACAATGTGTTCTATTTTGAAAACAAAACTGCCCTCCTGTGATGAATGATGTCTCTCCATAGCAAAATAAATCCCTTTGTCACTGACTAACAAGCTTCCTAACAAACTCTTTCCCCTTAGATGATCACAGTTTTCTGTATTTTATCAACTAGGTATGAGTTTAATGAAAACCATTTCATCCTTTCAGCATTTGGTTTTGAGGAATGAGGGTTTTTATAAGGACTGTTTGTGGATTTTGAAGACAACTATCCTTTGATTTGACACACATCTCATTCACTTGAAAACTCTATTTTTATTCCTTTGTAACATGCAGCAAGGAAAACTCCTTTGAAGAAGATAAAGACCTTACCTCTAATCATTGTTTTATCTTTTTTATTTAGAAAACAATGTGTTTCTTTCAAACCACTGATCTTCAGGGCAGATTGGGAACAAAATTTTTTTATGAGAAACACTGTTAAAAACACTCCTTCAAGATGATTATTAGACCTTCTACCAACTATGTTTGTGTTTGTGGATATTTCGCATATACTTTGCTATGTTAAAGCACAAATAGATCCTTTAAACTGGCATATCTAACTCCCTTCTCTTTAACAATTTTTCATCTATGAAACCTCAGGAGGAAAAACCCTTCTCTATACTAACATAACACCCTCACTTATTTCACAACCCAAAAAAACCCTCCTTTGAAATCCAACTTGCTTAAGAAGGCGAGAAATACCTTGAAGAATGAATGCTTGAGTTCCTTTGATCGTTGGTGCAGTCGGCAAAACGTTTGGAGTGAGTTTTTAAGTGGGCGGGCGTTTAGCTCCAAACGCGCCATGCAGAAAGGTGTGTCGAGTCGGCCTAGGTGCCCGAAACAGGCGCGCCACACAGAGTTACAGGTGCGCCGCGCAGCTTCAGAAATTGCACTACGCCCTTGCTATAGGCACGTCGCGCGCGTATACAGGCGCGCCGCACTAGGATTCAAGCGTGAAAACTTCAAATTTGCTCAAAAAACACTTCTTTATTTTGTGGGGGAGCTAAAGAAGGTTTGTTCTAAGTTTTTAGATTTTATAATGAGGGCCTTTCTAATGGCCTTCTCCTCTTTTTAAACTTCGAAAAATTCCCCCTTTGTCTTTTGCAAACTGTGTTTTTTCTATAATGTTTTTTTGTGGAGGGTCCCTTTCTTCACTTGTTTTCCATTGTAGGTTTTCTTTGACATTTTTATGAGGCTATCCTTAGCCCAATTTTAAAATTTATCACAGTTTGGAGGAGGTCTCTATAAATAGAGGAAAAGAGACTTTTAACATCAAAATGCCATCCTTTTGCTTGATGTAAAATAGGTTTTTCAACCTATGAACCCTTATGGTTTTATCACTATTTGTCAACCTGTCCTTCAAAAGGAAATTCCTCAAAAACCATATGAAAAACATGTTGATGCCTCTTTTTCCCTTCTCTTGCAAGGAGGCGACTCACAACTCCTGAAAACACTTTGACACCTTAACCCTCTTCTTTTTTAATTAAGGAGGTTACACTTGTGCCTTTTAACCATCTACTTTTCAATGAAGGAGGTCTTATTATGTTCCCTACCATCTGCTCTTTTTGGAGGAGGTTCTTACTATGCTCTTAACCATCTACTTTAATGAAGGAGGTTAGGACTGTAGATAATATATTTCATCTATTTCCAAAATGTGTTACCTTTCTGTAAATTGCATGTCTATGTTTAGTATCATAACAAATGGGCTAGAAGGTGAAAATTGACAATTTTCTTTGTGAGACATGATCTGAGATACATATCTTTTGTAAAACATCCCTGTGAACCCTTAGACTAGAAACCATGTGATTTGAATATGTAGAGTACTTGCTTACTAGACACCTTTGACTAATCTCCTTTGACTCTATTTGCAGAGGCTTGTTGGATCTGCTTTTTGGAGGAGATGTTAAAAACTGCTGAGCAGCATAACATCAGCCTTTTTCCTTTATATGATTTGGAGGCTGCTCTCTGCTTTTTTTAGATAACTCTGGGTTTTAGACTACTTTGTTCTTTTTCTCTTTACACATTGATCATTGATGCAATCACACCCTTGCAGAGATGTAACAAACCAATGACTTTGAACTCTGAAGAGCTTCCTTGGGGTTTGATGGAGATTCCGCTTGACCTTAAGCATGTTCTTTTAGATAGATAACATACTTATCTTTCTTTGTTTTGGATCTTTGTAGAATTTCTTCTGGACTGAGACAAAAACACATCTTAGTGGCGTGACCTATGGATGTATCAGGATTTGTTTTTGCAGATTAAGCACTAATTCAGGATTGGTTGGTACTGAACAAAGGCTTTTGGCTCGCGATGTTTTTTCCAAGGAAGGGATTACCTAAAGCACCACTACCTAAATTAGGGGCGATCTTGACATATTTTGAGTATTTTCTTTGGGTAGGATTAGATCTCTAAATGACATATGACTAGATATAGGGTTGCAGACTTTTTATCAACAGTTGGCTAATGAATGATTTGGGAATGAGGGTAAATGACAGCAGATAAACTTTAGCTATGACAGCTCATGGACATGATTATATGGCTGAAACTAGATAGGACTTGACAAATAGGTTTTTTCTCATCATAGGCTGACCAGAATGGGTAGGAGGAAAAAAAGTGTTTAGTGGTGTTTTCGAGATGACAGATTTGACAGTTTGGAGATTAGCTTCTATAAAATTTGGCTTAAGAAACTGGTCATCATCAACAAGTGAAAATTACTGATGACTAACAGGATAAATTCAAGGTAGAAATAGATAAAATGCTGAAAGGAGGACTGATTTTTCCAGTAGAAGAAGCAGAGTGGGTCGGTCCTGTTAGCCCCCCTATGAAATTCTTGACAAGCAAGCTGGGGGCTGTAGTGTTTTGGAGCCTTCAAGGGATGCCTTTCCCCTGAAAATCCATCACCCTTGAAGTCTCTAGGTGCTATGCCTAAAACAGTTTCCCCCTACTGATCCATTTCTCAAAGGGCCTAATTTCCCCCTTGTATCCCTGCAAATGCCAACGTTTTAATCCCATGCCACCTTTGTCAAAATCCTCTTTTTCCTCTATTTCTCTTGTCAATCCTCTAAAATCCCCTTCAAATTCTACCCATGTCCCTAGTTTAGCCTGATTCACTATTTATCTTCCTATCGTTACCCTTATAAGGCTTCAAAATGCGTTAAAATGGCTTTAAAACCCACTCTGAACCTTATATTAGGCCTAGCCCCTCTTCTGATAGCCCCACGCTCCTTTACCTTCCACAAAACCCGGCGCTGTGACCGAGCCCCAACACTGAAAGGCGCTCATCGTATTTGTTCATCGGGCACATCCTCGACCATCGATCTTGACAGATCGGATGGCCATCATTTAATCTGCAGCTCTCCGTGCTTCCCCATTCATTTCCTACACCGTGCCATCTTCGTCCATTTCACGTTGATCTAACGGTTCGGAGCCTACCCGCCCAGTGGACCCCGCCGCGCACTTTGCCCAAACCATCGGTTTCCATCGCACCGCCTTCGCACGGTAGGCGGTTTTTCCTGAGAGCCCAGCGATTCCACTCAGCGCCCACCACCTGTCTCCTATATGACAGAAAAACCACCCTCCATCGCGCATTAACATTCGGTACAGGTCGCACGGCGATATTCGCGTCAGCCGTCGGATCTGCCCTGGATCATCCAACGGTCATCGATCAATGAAGCTGCACAGAGTTTAACTCATGACCTCCGTACCTCCGACCCACTGTCCGTTTCCCTTCGCCATCGATCTTCACCATGATCGATGGTCCAGATCTGTTTCCCCTCTGTTGACTTGGTCACCATTCCCCAGTCCTCCCCACGTCATCTCCACGTGCACCCTCCGTACAGTCTCCCATTCCATTGCATATATTGGTTCTTTTCGCATTTTTTAACGTTTTCCACGTATATTTTCTCTGCAGACTCCCACCATCCACCAGAGCACTTTTCTCCATTATTTCTGCAATTTTCTCCTCCACATCATCATCCAGACGACTTTCCTCCACCTCCACATCACCCGCCACCCCATTCATGTTTTCCTTAACTTGTTTGTGTGTTTTGCAGGGTTTCAAAGAGGCAGAAAACCACCATGGTGCATACATACCTCTTCAATGGCGTGCTGCGGAGACAAAGAGCCTATATGGGAGCTAGTACTCCAGCGAAATGTCAAAAAAGGTGGCGGAGATATAAATTTCATCAAAGGACAGGTTTTTGAAAATCCGCAACCCCATCTGGTGCCATTAAAGACCAGATCTTGCAGAATAAAAACATTTATGGAAGTAGCAGAAAGGCCAGCTTATGATTATAGTCTTCAGTACTCAGGATTGAAGATTTGGATCCATAATGCAGCAGTTTGAGAAGCAAAGCACCAGATTCAAAACCCCGAAAGTCAACCAGAAGTGTAATACACGAGAAAACGTACCACCAGGGTTTTCTACAGCAGCAGTATGTTCTTTCTTCAATCAGAGGACAAAGTGCCCATACAGTCTTCATTATACATCATGTTCGAGAGAATTTTCCGCCCAGACAGCAGTCTTACATGGTCAGAAGCATTGGTGACTCAAGTAGGGCAGACCTCACTATTTCTTATTGTTTCTTTGTTATTCTACCAATAGTACCACACAGTACTGCAGTCAGAACACCTAAGCCATACCAGAGTTAAATCCAGAGATTTAAAATAGGATGGGTTTCGGCCCTCCATTCATTTTTGCGTTTATGTTACATTTAGTGTTCACCTACCTCCTTAGTCGATCTTCTGTTCATCCTCTGCTATAAAACATAGAAGGAAATTATTGTAAGGGTTGTTGATGAGATATCAGATAAATGCAAGCATTTTCCTCTTGAGACAAGTTCTCTGTGTAATATTGTAAGATAGGCTGAGATTTGATGTATTCAGACTGAATGTTCAAGCTGTGGGCAATGTTGTACCTGATTGGTATTGTTTTTAATGTGACAAGCACATTTCTTTGGATCCTGATCTAAAGTAGCTGGTGATGTTTTCCTATCTCTGTGTTTTATTTCATTTCATTCCATTTCTTCAGGCTCACATCAGAATTTTGGCATAAGATTTACCCTTGTTAGGTACCTTATGTTGCTTCTCTCCCAGCCTTTTATGTTTTTTGCTTATATGTGTATCTGAATATTGATTTCAATTGATTTAACCAGTGTAGTGGATGTTATTTCTTGCTCTCTAATGTATGGATTAATGGAATCTATGTTTAGATGTTCTTGTTAAGATTTTTTTGAATGAGTTGAGAACACTGGGAGGTCTAGAACCTTGTCTCTGCCTCACTAGGATCTTTCCATCTCAATTAAGCCTTTCCAAGATCCCTTGTATTGCCTCTGATTTGGTCCAAGCAGGTCTGGAGTTAAATGACTTCTGACCTGATCTATAGACGAATTGGATGGTCCTCCTCCTTTAATTTTCAGTCCTTAATGTTCCATTTCGCCCATCATCTTTCAAGATCCAAATGCTCTAGATGACTAGCCCAACTAAAAGCTTGCACATTGAACACAAGTAAATCCTTTCTTGACTCCATTGCCCAATGGCCTTGATGTTCTCTGAGTTATCTGTCTTAGCCTATTTTCCCTCTATGCTCACCCTTGTCTTATATTGGACCTTCCTTTCCTGATTCCCAGCAACCAAACATCAAATGATCAAACAAACAAACCTTGTGCTTATAACTAGCCTAAAATCTTAACCTTTGAGCCTTAAAGACATATACTTTGGCTATTATAGAGAGATCCCTCTCTAGACCTAGGAGGGCTAGATCCTAAGGTCTGAAAGTGGTTCTGATGTTGTCTCATCTTTTGGTCTTGCCAATCTGGCCAAAACACGGGAACCCCAACATAATGGCGACTCCGCTAGGGAAAAATTGAGTGCATTATACTTTGAATATTCCTAGGCATTCAAAACCCACCATCTCTGGTTAGGTTGGCTGATTAGTCACACCTCTTCTTGGACAGCCTCAGTATCATTTGTTGTGTTCTCTTGTACTCCTAGATAGAGCCTGGACAGGGCCAGGTAGCCTCTGGATCTCATCCTCCTTTGGAGGTGACATATCTGGTAAATGCCCTCCCAGTCGATCTCTGGTTAGAGCTTGTTGTGTTCTGAGGTTATCCTTGAAAGGTGATAGTGACTGAGCACTGTGGTGGACAGTGTGACCCCTTAGACATATCCTAAGACTTCCACCTGGCGACTCCAATAGTTCCTAAAAGATCAAATACTCCATTGGTGATCACTAGGCCTGCTGGTTATCTTGGTTTCACATAAGACTCCACTGGGAGACCTGCCTTCATAACAACATCAACCACAACAGAAGTAACAAGTAGGGTTAAGCTGCTTGGTTAGAGATATAACATCCTGGCTTTTAGGACCATTCACACAAGAGCTTTCCCTAATCCTAATCCACCTGAAATAGTTGATAACCCTAAGAGAATTCTCAAAGGATCTCCTACACCTAAAGGATCAACTATTTCCAGCCACTTCTATAGAGCTAAATCTGCTCCAGAAGACCTTACAGCTATATCACGCCTTCATCTTGACCTAGACCTACCAAACAGTTTACCTATAACTAGGTCATTCAATCATTTAGACCAGCCAGACCCTGCGCTTCACAGTTCACCATCCAATAGTGGTCAACACACTAGGGACAGAAGGACCCTTCCATCTACACCACCTGATATACACTTTGTTCAAAACTTGGGGCTCTCCCACCCTAGATCTACCCAGCAAACTTCTGCGGGTCATAATACCCCTGTCATCCATATACCAGCAACTCAAGTTAACCCTTTACCTCATCAAAATATCATCATGGCAACCTGGTATGCACCCCTGGTTTTTCCCCAGCCCTTGTTACCCTTACCCAATGACTATCAATCAAAGATCCCTCACTTCACTACAAAGGAAGCCACAACTGCTCAACAACATGTAGATAAGATGGAGGATTCCTTTGACTACATGGAAATAGATGATGATACAATCAAAATGAGAATCTTTGCCCAAAGCCTAGGAGGTGATGTGAAGAAATGGTTCAAAATCCTACCTCCAGGCAGTATCCAAGACCTTCTTGCTCTATATCAGACTTTCATCAACAAATGGGAAGTCAGGGCTAACCCTCGCCAACTCCTAACAGAGTACATGAACCTTAAAAAGAATGTATGGGAGAGTGTCCATGATTACTCCACAATATTTAACAGCATTTACAACGCCCTCCCCCCTCATATGAAACCTCCACAAGGTATGGCCGTAGCAAAATATCCTGAAGGCTTTGACGCTAATATGGCCTATGAGCTGAGGGATAAAGAGTACACCACATTAGAAGACATGCAGAAAGGAGCCATAACTATAGAAGCAAACCTGATTAAGAAGAGGGCGAAACTAAGAGCTGAGAAGAGGGTAACATATAGAGATTACAATGTAGCCTCCACTTCTGACCCAAACTATGAGAGACTATCCAAAAATGTGGATAGGTTACAGAAACTAATGCAAAAAATGGCTGTCACTGTCAGTAATCAAAATCAAATCCAAAAATAGAACCAAAACTTTAGAAGAAACAACAACACTCCCAACAGACAAAAATAATCAGATCAACAAGTTATTCCCCCTTTCCAAAACTTTCTAGATGAAGATGAGGGAATCATAGAAGAGTCTGAAGGGAATGTAATAAACATGTTTGAAGAAGACAATTCAATCCATAACTTTCACTCAGAGGAAGATCAGCCCTCACCCTCTTATGAGGAGGAGTGGTTGAGGTCCGAAGATTACAGAATTGGATTTGAAAATGCTATCATGCAGGTCAGAGAACAATACAAACTTAGGAGCAAAAAGAACCTAGACACTCCCAAACCAAAGGCTCCTGAGGTTACCATCAAGAAAAGACCTGAGAAAATTTCTAAAGAAACTGCTGAGAATAATAAAACAGCAGCTGAAAGTTCTGGGAAAAACAAAGAAAAGGACAACCAAGACACCAAAGAACAAAGTCAGCCGACTAGTAGCACTAGCACTGCAGTTAGTGCTCTTGATAAAACTGTCCCTAACCCTGTACATAGTGAGAAATCACAAGCTGATTTTGCTGCCAAGGCAATAGCAAGAAAAACAGAATTGAGCGTTCCAAAGAGTCAGTCCGCTTTCAATTTGGAGAGTGAGATTGCAAAAATCAAAATCTCTGTACCATTATCTGAGTTGGCCACTCAGGATGTATATAAAGGCCAAATTTTGAAAGCATTAAATCTAGGGGAAAACAACGATACTGTAAATCTGAATGATGATCAACCTGCCCTCCTGTTTGGTCCAAAGATTGAGGGAAATTTTCAGGAAGGGGTAGTCCCCCCTTTTTATATCAGTCTCAACATTCATGACAAGATACTTCACAATGCCATGCATGATTCTGGGGCATCACACAATCTAATGCCTAAGGTAGTCATGGAAAGGCTAGGCCTAGAGATAACACGTTTATACAAAGATCTATACTCATTTGACTCTAGCAGAGTAAAATGCCTCGGCCTAATTAAAGACCTGTGTGTGAGCTTAACCCATATTCCTGCTAAATGTATGGTCATGGATGTAGTGGTGGCAGATGTGCCTCCCAAGTATGGCATGTTACTATCTAGATCATGGGGAGCCAAGCTGCAAGGCACAATGCTGATGGATGGCTCATATGCCACTATCCCATATTTGGCCAACTTGGAAGACTGTATAGAGAGGCCCAAATGAAATTCCTAGTCAGTAGCCCCGAGAAACCTGAAAACTCACCTTTGTACTCTGTACACACAGACCTGGATTCTTTCATCCTTTACAATGAACAATCTGCAGGAGAACCAGTATCAGAAAACAGAGACACAGACGATGTCACAGAGCCCATGGACTTTAACATAATGGCTACTCTGGAAGAATACGATGAGGAAAACCATGGGCAGAACTCTAAAAATGAAACTCTGAGTGGACCAGAAACAGAGACAGAACACGAACAACAAGACAATCAACTCTCTGAACCCCACGCATGTCATGAGGAAAAAAACAACCCACAATCTAGTACAGGCCCTGTAATGCAACATAATGATGATCCCCTGTGGGAAATGAATTTCAATGGGTTTTGTACTAGGAAAGACGCTGGGGCAGGGGTGTGGATACGTAACACAGAGAGTGACCACGGTGAGAGCCATGATGTAAATCTGCATTTCAAATGTACAAATAATATTGCAGAATACGAAGCTATTATCCTTGGCTTAAAACTGTTGAAAAAATTAGGAGCCCACAAGATAGTTGTACGAGGAGACTCAGAATTGGTCATAAAACAAGTAAACGGTGAGTATTCAGCAAAACACCCCAGGCTTAGGGCATACAGGAATGATGCCATGGATATACTGAAAAAGTTTATGGAATATAAGTTGGTGTTTGTCCCTAGGGGTCAAAATGTCATTGCAAATGGATTTTCTTGCCTGGCTAGTTCATATCCTAAGACTCCAGCTGGCCAACAAATCATCATTCAGACCAAATTCAGACCTGTTGTGCCAGACAATGAAAAATATTGGCAGGTCTTTGAAGGAGATAAACAAATCAAGGATTTCCTGATAGGAAGAAATGAGTTTGAATTTTCTGATTCAGACTCTAAATCTGAGGACAGCTGCCTGAGTGAAGAATCCTATGATGAAGAAACCCCACCTTGTAACATAGAAATAAACACCTTTTCCCTAGAAACTGGAAGTGCAACCACGGAACGTGAAAACGCAGATAGTGAGGAAATGGAGGTGTTGCAGGTCAGAGATAAGAATATACCCAAAGTTCTAGCACCCTTGGAGGACCTTTTTGACTTTGATGATGTAGCAAAAAATCCCACTTTAGAACACACAGATTCAAACGTAGAAGATTGCAACATAGGCACCAAAGATAAACCCAAAATGATTAAACTCGCTAAGTCTGTGCCTACAGACATGAAGAAGAGATACATTGAACTTTTCAAGGAATTCATTGACGTGTTTGCATGGAGTTACGAAGACTTAAAGGCCTATGACACCAACATCATACAACACAAGATACCCCTAAAAGAAAATCAGAAGCCTTTCAGAAAAAAACTTCGAAGAATAATTCCAAAAAAATTGCCTGCTATTGAAAAGGAGATTAAAAAGATGTATGATGTAGGTATAATAGTTCCTGTGAGGTTCTCTGATTGGGTATCAAACCTAGTGGCTATGAGAAAGAAGACAGGGGATATCAGACTATGCATAGACTTTAGAAATCTCAACAGAGCCTCGCTCAAAGACAACTATCCTTTGCCAAGAATGGAACACAGCCTTCAAAAGGTAGTAGGCTCTAAAATAATCTCCCTACTAGATAGTTTTTCAAGGTACAATCAGGTCCTAGTACTCCCAGAAGATGAACTCAAAACAACTTTTACCACCCCATGGGGCACCTTCATGTATGTGAAAATGCCCTTTGGACTGACGAACGCTGGGGCCACCTTCCAGAGAGCGATGGATATAGCTTTCTTAGATGAGATAGGATGCTTCATAGTCATCTACTTGGATGACTTGACTGTCTTTTCCAAAACTAAAGAAGAACACCTGAAATATCTGAGGAAAGTTTTTGAAAAATGTAGAAGGTATGGTCTGTCACTGAATCCTAAGAAAACTGTATTCGGGCTGAAAGAAGGTAAACTTCTTGGCCACATTATATCTAAGAAAGTAATCAAGATAGATCCACAGAGAGTTGAGGGAATACTACAAATCACACACCCAAGAAACATCAAGGAGTTACAGTCCTTCATTGGGAAAATCAACTTCCTTAGAAGATTTATTCCCAACCTAGAAGAACACCTTAGAAATATGACTAACATGCTGAAGAAGGGTGTGGGAGTTAAATGGACTGTCGGAGCAAAACAATCTTTCAAATCTGTCAAACTTGCACTCACCCAAGCTCCTATTCTGATTAGCCCTGATTTCTCAAAAGATTTCCTGATCTTTTCGTTCGCCTCTGAGCATATAGTGGTTGCAGTTTTGCTGCAGAAAAATTCTGAAGGTAATGAACAGCCTATTTCCTTTTTCAGCAAAGCCTTAAGAGATGCACCCTTGAAATTCAACATTATGGAAAAACAGGCCTACGCTCTGGTTAAGGCCTTGAAAGACTTTAGGGTGTACATTCTGCATTCTCACACCATTTCTTATGTGCCAAATATAGTGGTCAAGGATATCTTGTCCCAAGACCCTGATGGGAAAAGGGGCAAATGGATTGCTACAATCTTATAATATGACCTCGAGATAAAACCCACCAAGCTGATCAAGGGGCAGGGCTTAGCCAAACTAATGGCTGAATCAAATCTGCAGGCCCTGGATATTAACATGGTGAATGCCTTGGATGAGCAGGAAAGCCTACCTGGTACCACTATAGAAGAGAAATTCCAAAACTCTCCATGGTATTCTGATATCCTTTTTGTCCTCACCAATCTCAATGCCCCTCCGGAACTGTCAAAAACTAAGGCCAGATTCACAAAACTCAAAGCCAAAAATTACTGCATCCTGAATGAAAACTTATACTGGAAAAATCCAAATGGTCTATTGCTGAAATGTTTGTCTGAAACTGAAGCTGAAAATGTTAAACAAGAATTTCATGCTAGAGAATGTGGAGGCCACCTGAGTTGGAAAGCCACGGTAAATAAGATACTCAGGGCTGGTTATTATTGGCCTACATTGTTTAATGATGTCCATAAAATGATAACTTCTTGCCACAAATGCCAGATCTTTGAAGGAAAAAGAAAACTTCTTCCCCTCCCTTTACAACCCATTACAGTTGAGGGTCCTTTCATGCAATGGGGTCTAGATTTTATAGGGGAAATTCATCCGGCCTCTTCAAGACAACACAAATGGATCTTGACAGCCACTGATTATTTCACTAAGTGGATAGAAGCCATCCCCACTAGGAGCGCCACAGACTCTGTCATTATTAGGTTCCTAGAAGGTCATATCCTCTCTCAGTTCGGTTGTCCAAGGAAAATAATCACCGACAATGCCGCTGCTTTTGGATCCAAGAAAATGGTTAATTTTTGTCACAGGTACCATGTCACGCTTGGTCATTCAACTTCCTATTACCCTCAGGGTAATGGTCTGGCTGAATCATCAAATAAGAGCCTAGTGGCAATCATAAAAAATCTATTAGAGGAAAACAAAAAATCTTGGCACAACAAGCTGGTACATGCCTTGTGGGCTGACAGGCTTACTACGAAGAAATCCATTGGAATGTCACCATTCCATCTAGTCTATGGGACAAAAGCAGTATTTCCTACCAGCCTTGGAGTTCCAGTAATCAAACTTGTCCAGGAGATCCAATCAGAGGAAGACAGCAGGATAAGAAGGATAAATCAGACAATCCATCTTCAGCAAACAAGGGAGGAGGTATATAACAGAGCTGTCAGAGTTCAGGAAAACATTAAAAAGCTATTTGACAAAAGAACCAAAGCTGTTGATTTCAATATTGGTGACAAGGTTCTAAAGTGGGACTCAAGAAGAGAGGACAAAGGTAAACATGGCAAGTTTGACAGCTTATGGTAGGGTCCATACATTATCCAAGCTACTGTGGGCCTAAATGCATTTTTTCTACAAGAACTTGATGGTATAGAGTTGTTTGGGGGCCCTGTCAATAGCAGGATGCTCAAACACTACTTCTGCTAAATTTCAGTTTCCAGTTTCATTTTTCATTGTATAAACCTCTGCAGTTTCTTTAAAAAAAAAAAAAAAAAAAAAGACAGATGGTCCTAACATGCTCAAACTCTGGACCAGCAAAGAAAAGAAAAAGTCAGCTCTAATGTGCCCAAAACCAGAGCTAAAATCAAAGAAAAAGAGGTGACTCAAATACGCTCAAAACCTGAGTCACAAAGAAAGAAGGATAATTCAAATTGCAGATTTCATGCCTCCACAGTTTTTGTTTTCAGTCTTCTACAAGTCTTCACTCCAGCAAGTCAGATACTTTTATCCTGGCTTGGTTGTTTTTCAATTTCCTGTCTTAGAATGTAGGAGAAGAAATCTGTTGGATAGTTTAATCCCAGCAGATGTTAGATTAGGTAGAGAATCTTATGAGGCCAACTGTATAATCTGGTCTCATGGAGCAATAAGGGTAGAATTAGAATAGTTTTGTTCTTTGTTTTGAAAATAAAATGTAAAGGGTCGGCTAGTTCAAATGCACCCAAAGGGAAAATAGCTAGAACTGTAGTTTGGGTAGGTAGTTTGATTGAGAAAAATGTTTCTGTTGATGTAACATATTCATATTGTGGCAGCTGATCAAAGAGAGGGATGTGCCAAACAGCAGGCAGCTGACCTACTCCAAAGATCATTTTTGGTTTCTTGCCTCCTTCAAGAAGAAGTCATCCCCATGTGGAGCCACTGTTAGCCCCCCTATGAAATTCTTGACAAGCAAGCTGGGGGTTGTAGTGTTTTGGAGCCTTCAAGGGATGCCTTTCCCCTAAAAATCCATCACCCTTGAAGTCTCTAGGTGTTATGCCTAAAACAGTTTCCCCCTACTGATCCATTTCTCAAAGGGCCTAATTTCCCCCTTATATCCCTGCAAATGCCAACATTTTAATCTCATGCCCCCTTTGTCAAAATCCCCTTTTTCCTCTATTTCTCCTGTCAATCCTCTAAAATCCCCTTCAAATTCTACCCATGTCCCTGGTTTAGCCTGATTCGCTATTTATCTTCCTATCGTTACCCTTATAAGGCTTCAAAATGTGTTAAAATGGCTTTAAAACCCACTCTGAACCTTATATCAGGCCTAGCCCCTCTTCTGATAGCCCCACGCTCCTTTACCTTCCACAAAACCCGGCGCTGTGACCAAGCCCCAACACTAAAAGGCAGTCATCGTATTTGTTCATCGGGCACATCCTCGACCGTCGATCTTGACAGATCAAATGGCCATCATTTAATCTGCAGCTCTCCGTGCTCCCCCGTTCATTTCCTACGCCGTGCCATCACCGTCCATTTCACATTGATCTAACGGTTCGGAGCCTACCCGCCCAGTGGACTCCGCCGCGCACTGTGCCCAAACCACCAGTTTCCATCGCACCGCCTTTGCGCGGTAGGCGGTTTTTCCCAAGAGCCCAGCGATTCCACTCAGCACTCGACACCTGTCTCATGTATGACGGCAAAACCGCCCTCCCATCGCGCGTTAACGTTCGGTACAGGTCGTGTGACGATATTCATGTCAGCCGTCGGATCTGCCCTGGATCATCCAACGATCATCGATCGATGAAGCTGCACAGAGTTTAACTCATGACCTCTGTACCTCCGGCCCACTGTCTGTTTCCCTCCGCCGTCGATCTTCACCATGATCGATGCTCCAAATCTGTTTCCCCTCTGTTGACTTGGTCACCATTCCCCAGTCCTCCCCACGTCATCTCCACGTGCACCCTCCGTACAGTCTCCCATTCCATTGCATATATTGGTTATTTTCGCGTTTTTTAACGTTTTCCACGTATATTTGCTCTGCAGACCGCCACCATCCACCAGAGCACGTTTCTCCATTCTTTCTGCAATTTTCTCCTCCGCATCGTCATCCACACGACTTTCCTCTGCCTCCACATCACCCGCCACCCCATTCATGTTTTCCTTAACTTGTTTGTGTGTTTTTCAGGGTTTCAAAGAGGTAGGAAACCGCCATGGTGCATACGTACCTCTTCAATGGCGTGTTGCGCAGACAAAGAGCCAAGATGGGAGCTGGTACTCCAGTGAAATGTCAAAAAGGGTGGCAGAGATATAAATTTCATCAAAGGACAGGTTTTTGAAAATCTGCAACCCCATCCAGCACCATTAAAGACCAGATCTTGCAGAATCGAAACATTTATGGAAGCAGCAGAAAGGCCAGCTTATGATTATAGTCTTCAGTACTCAAGACTGAAGATATGGATCCATAATGTAGCAGTTTGAGAAGCAAAGCACCAGATTCAAAACCCCGAAAGTCAACCAGAAGTGTAATACACGAGAAAACGTACCACCAGGGTTTTCTACAACATCAGTATGTTCTTTCTTCAATCAGAGGACAAAGTGCCCATACAGTCTTCATTATACATCATGTCCGAGAGAATTTTCTGCCCAGACAGCAGTCTTACATGGTCAGAAGCATTGGTGACTCAAGTAGGGTAGACCTCACTATTTCTTATTGTATTTTTGTTATTCTACCAATAGTATCACACAGTACTGCAGTTAGAACACCTAAGCCTTACCAGAGATAAATGCAGAGATTTAAAATAGGATGGGTTTCGGCCCTCCATTCATTTCTTCGTTTAATGTTACATTTAGTGTTCACCTACCTCCTCAGACGATCTTCTGTTCATCCTCTGCTATAAAACATAGAAGGAAATTATTGTAAGGGTTGTTGATGGGATATCAGAGAAATGCAAGCATTTTCCTCTTGAGACAAGTTCTCTGTGTAATATTGTAAGATAGGCTGAGATTTGATGTATTCAGACTGAATGTTCAAGATGTGGGCAATGTTGTACCTGATTGGTATTGTTTTTAATATGACAAGCACATTTCTTTGGATCCTGATCTAAAGTAGCTGGTGATGTTTTCCTATCTCTGTGTTTTATTTCATTTCATTCCATTTCTTCAGGCTCGCATCAGAAGTTTGGCATAAGATTTACCCTTGTTAGGTACCTTATGTTGCTGCTCTCCCAGCCTTTTATGTTTTCTGCTTATATGTGAATCTGAATATTGATTTCAATTGATTTAACCAGTGTAGTGGATGTTATTGCCTGCTCTTTTATGTATGGATTAATGGAATCTATGTTTATATGTTCTTGTTAAGATTTGGTTGAATGAGTTGAGAACACTGGGAGGTCTAGAACCTTGTCTTTGCCTCACTAGGATCTTTCCATCTCAATTAAGCCTTTCCAAGATCCCTTGTATTGCCTCTGATTTGGTCCAAGCAGGTCTGGAGTTAAATTACCTCTGACCTGATCTATAGATGAATTGGATGGTCCTCCTCCTTTCATTTTCAGTCCTTAATGTTCCATTTCGCCCATCATCTTTCAAGATCCAAATGCTCTAGATGACTAGCCCAACTGAAAGCTTGCACATTGAACACAAGTAAATCCTTTCTTGACTCCATTTCCCAATGGCCTTGATGTTATCTGAGTTATCTGTCTTAGCCTATTTTCCCTCTATGCTCACCCTTGTCTTATATTGGACCTTCCTTTCCTGATTCCCGGCAACCAAAAATCAAATGATCAAACAAACAAACCTTGTGCTTATAACTAGCCTAAAATCTTAACCTTTGAGCCTTAAAGACATATACTTTGGCTATTATAGAGAGATCCCTCTCTGGACCTAGGAGGGCTAGATCCTAAGGTTTGAAAGTGGTTCTGATGTTGTCTCATCTTTTGGTCTTGCCAATCTGGCCAAAACACGGGAACCCCAACAAGTCCCATTGTTATACAAAGAAAAAAGTAGAAATCTGAGATTATAGTATGTGTTGATTACAGAAGCCTCAACAATGCATGAATACATGATCCATTTCCCACTCCATTTAGTGATGAGATGCTCAACAATGTGGTAGGTAATGAAGTCTATTCATTGACAGATGGTTTCTCAGGATATCATCAAGTGATAATAGCCGAAGAAGACAAGAAGAACACCACTTTTACAACTGAATGGGGATTATTCACATACCATGTCATGCCCTTTGGACTAAAGAATGCACCAGTGATGTTTTCACGAATATTGATAGCGGCATTTCGAGAATATATCCACAAGTTCCTTGAGGTTTACATGGATGATTGGACAGTTTACAGCTTACTGAAAAATCATGCAAACTTGCTAAGGATAATGTTTGACATATGCAAACAACTCCAGATTTCCCTCAATCTACAAAAATGCATCTTTTCTTTACCTTTTGGGACGTTGCTAGGACATGTTGTTTGTAAACAGGGTGTATGTGTGGATCCAACAAAAGTAGTAGTCATTATTAACATAGAAGCGCAAAAAACTATGAAACAGTTAAGATCACTACTCGGGCATACCGGGTACTACAAAATATTCATCTGTAACTACACAAAGATAACAACACCATTGGAAAAGTTGTTGCGGAAGTTAGATCAATTTAGTTGGACTGACGAATGCACTAGTGCCCTCAATACATTGAAAGAAAATCTAGCAAGTGCACCCATATTGGTTCATCCTAACTGTGAAAAACAGTTCTACATTCATATTGACGCTTCCATCATTGTGTTAGGAGCAGTGTTAGCTCAGCCAAGATAAACTTATGTTGATCATCCAGTCTATTTTTCAAGTAGGAAGTTGTTGATAGCTAAAAGGAACTACACAACAACAGAGAAAGAAGCTCTTGTGATGGTGTATTCCCTTCAGGATATTTTCCATTACCTACTGGGAGGTAAGTTCAAATTCTTCACGGACCACTCAGCATTGAAGTACCTATTTAACAAGACTGTTCTTGAAGGAAGGATCTATAGATGGCTCCTACCATTCCAGGAGTTCACCTTCGAAGTTATAGTGAAACCAGGAAGGTTAAACGTGGGTCCTGACCATTTATTAAGGCTAAAAAATGGAGAGAATGGGGGATCCCTGGATGATCTGCTACTGGATGCTAATCTCTTCAGAGTAGAAGCCATCCCAGACTATTTGGAACAGATAGCAATTTATCTACCAGCACGACAGTGCTCGACTGAATACACAGCGACTCAAAGAAGACATTTGGTAGTGAAATCAGCTGAGTATCAATTGATAACAGGACAACTGTATAATATGGGGTTGGACCAAGTCTTGCGAAGATGTATCATGGACCATGAAAGAGAGGATATATTGTGGGAGTGTCATTGTGGAGTTGTGGGGGGCCTCGTTGGCACAAAACCCACAACAATAAATATATTATAAGCAGGGTTATGGTGGCCCATAGTATATAAGGATAGTAAATCATTTTTAAAGAAATGTGATTTCTGCCAAAGAATGGGATGTCCATCAAATTGAGATGAGTTACCACTTCAACCTGTAAGAGCACTACAGCCATTTGAAAAATGGTTTGTTGATTTCATAGGGCCAATTGCACCCATGGCAAGATAGTCACAGGCAAGGTACGTAATTACCACAACAGATTATCTTACCAGATGGGCAGAGGCAACACAGTGAAAGATTTCACAGTATACATAGTAGTCAAGTTCGTTTTTGAAAATATCATTAGCAGATTTGGCTGCCCCAGAAGCCTAACCAGTGATCAAGGTACACACTTCATCAATACAACAATCAAGTCTCTGTTAGATAATTTTATGGTGCAACGTCATAAGAGCATTCCATACCATCCTCAGGAAAATGGAACTGTTGAATCATTTAATAAGATCTTAGAAAAAGGATTGACCAAGATATGCAATGCCAATTGGGATGACTGGGATGAGTGCATACCAGCAAAATTATGGGCATACAGGACCACTGTAAAAAGATTTCACAATCAGAATCCTTTCCCGCTAATGTAAGGGAGAGAAGTAGTGGTACCTACTGAATTTATCATACTGAGTCTATTAATCTCTTCAACAGTAATTCTAATAGAGGAAGACTCAATCAAGGAATGCCTCCATGAGCTACAAGAGCTTGAAGAAGAAATATTTCTAGCAGAATTCCATCAGACCGTCTAAAAAGAAATACAAAAGGCTTGGCATGACCGTCATATCAAACATAAAATGTTCACATTCGTAGGGAAAGTTTTTTTGTACAACAGTAAATTTCAAAAGTTCCCAGGAAAACTCAGAATGCACTAGATGGGACCATACCATGTCATTGAAATTCAAGATTCAGGAGCAGTTCGATTGGCATAGCTAGACGGCCAAGTATTACAAGGACGAGTGAATGGCGCATGCCTGAAGCCTTATCACGATTAAGTTTCATCATTTTTTTTTCAAATAACTCTCGCAACAGAGAGGAGTAGGTAGGGTATAACAGAAATAGATTGATTCAATAACTATCTCGCACCTAAGAAGAGAATAGAATAGGAATCCCAATAAAGAAAATAATTACAGTAACACAAATAGTAAATCCACATGTTGTGATGCGGAGACCACATCGCAACTGATTGTGGTCAAGGGGGGGGGGGGGGTAGTTTCTAACGCATCATCTGTGTCAAAAATCCAAGTGTGTCAAACATCATTCCGTCATAATAACCCATCATACCGATGTCAGTCTGTAGGATCACCCAGATTTGAGAATTAATTTCCATAATTAGCAACAACCATACTGTAATAAATTTTTCCATATTAATCCATAATCATTACCCATCACGTCTACCCAAATCTCGAAGACACAGTCAGCAATGTCAGAATGCACCTCACCGTGATAACTAATCGCACGATTATAGTTGTGGGAGAGACAAAAAAATTAGTTATTTATGGGGTCTTATCAACCTCATTCATTTCGATTACATTAATTAACCCGCATGAAAGAAGAAAGCACAAGAATGCTAGAAAATTCTGAGCTAGAACAAGAAACAGCTGCAGAAACAAGAGAAATTTCATCAAAGAAAGTTCAAAGAGATAGTCTAGTAGCAGGAATTCACAGAAAGATATCAGGGACAATAATCCAAGTATACAAAATAAGGATGAATATGACAAAGGTAGAAACAGCATTCGTCGAGCCTGAGCTCGATGAGAGAATTCAGAGGATGGAATCATTAGTGGGTAAGTATGACAATGCGTCATTGATCGATAGAAATTTCATGGATTCATACAAATTTCTGGCCATGAAGAGACAGGTATACATAGAGAATTATGCTACAAAAGGAGGAGGTGAAGCAATGAGAATGAATCCAGAGTTCAAAGGTATCCAGAAATCAAAAATATTGAACCTCGGGAACCTCCCAGTGTTTGGAACAATGGGAGCAGCAATGTAGTGTATGAAATTCCTACTGAGCAGACTCCAGAATGGATCGTTGTGGCTAGGGCGATAAATACTAATACATGTAGAGGATATCAATAGGCTCACGGGATTATCAGTAGAAGGGAGGGATGTCTCAACAGCATTCCAAAGTGTGTCAAAGAGAGCCAAGAAGGCGGGAGACTGTGATTACTATAAGAAATATGAGACCAGAAGAGGAGGGAAGGGGGTGAAAATAGACCTCATAAACTGTCCAGCAGTAAAATTTGTCTGCTACCTAATAGAAGGTAAGATGATGAGGCACTACACCAAGGGAAAATGCACCCTTGACACTATTTCAGTTGCGGAACACTAACTCCAAGGAAACCAGCTGAATTGGTGTACCTTCTTACTAAACGAGTTGTTTGAGGCCTAAGAATATAACCACAGAAGGGCCACAAGGCACATTTAAAGCTACCTCATAATGGCATTTGTGATGTGGAAGTCGACTCATATGGGAGTAAGACAGCTTGCGGAAACCACACACGACCAACCAATCATGATGAAGTTTATGCCCTGGAGAATCTCGGGAGATCCCAGCACAAAAGAGGTAAATGAAGAAGCTTTCTCATTCTAGTACAGGAATATGTTAGATGTGGTGTCGAGATAGCAAATGGTTCCGAGAAACCTGTTGGACATATATTCCTCACAGATATGGTTTGGGGTCACCCACAAGCAGACATACATTAGACCCATTTGCGTGGAGGAAACCATGTTCAAAATGAAACTGTTGAAATTTCAGGTTTATGAAAAGGCGTTCCACATTGAATTCTATTCATGGCTAGGAGTTGTAATGGAGATCAAAAGTTGAATACATCACTATTCGTTCGAGGGAATTTTGTCTAAAGAACTACCGGGGAGACACCAGAGGAAATAGCGAGTACGGTTTCTCAACTGCATCTAACATCTTTACTGGAATAGCTAGACATGAGGGTAAAGGACTTTAATCAGGTAATACAAACTCTCACGAGTGCTTCTCCTATGTTTCCTTATTTTATATATTTTCAATCTTCAAATTCTGCCTCACCATCCATGATTACACCTCTCGTCACTGCCCTACCTTCTACCATGTTAAATTCACCGCTAGCAACCACAGTAATTTCAATCCATAAGAGTAAGGCACCTAAACCACCAGTAGCTACCCCTAAGGCCAAGAAAGCAAGAATTATGGTGCCTAGGAAAATAGTTGACCTCACCAAAGAAGATCAGACCCAACCCATGGATACGGGAGTACCAATTAGAGAAGAGCTAGAGGTTGCCACCCAGGTCACCTCTGTGTTACCTACGTTTGATACGTTCTCGGTTTAGAATATTCAAACATCATCTCCACCCCATAATTGCACCTCTTCACCTTGCACTCACCATTCATCACCCCATATTTCATTTAATTCCAAAGACCAATCCACCTACAATCCATCCACCTCAGCAACCATCTCAGACCTAGTAAAGTTAAGAAACAAGAAAAATGGGGACATCGAGGCAGAGGTTAACTCGAGTATGGCTATGGTAATCGAGGTTAACCAACCTCTGGTGGGGCAGGGCACTTTTATGGAACTATTAGTTTAGGGAGGATCTTTTACTACAGACACAATGCCCTCCCCAAAATATCTGAGCACATTACAGCAAGTCAACTTGATACTACATCAGATTCAACTGACCAGGAGTATGAATAACCCAGAAAGTCAGCTACCGCAACAGAGCCAACTCGCATCACCGCATGACCACTAAGCAAGATCAATATCCAGTGGGAAACCCTTCAAAGAAATACTGCCAGCCCACGACATGTCAAGCACTAAGAGTATGCAGACCTGGGAAACTTAACAACTATACAACTTCATTCGGTGAGCAGCACAGCAGGCAGAAGGGCTACATAACTACCTCCAGCAAAGGTTCGAGCAGGAACAATGGCAGATAATTTTTCTTACTGAAGAGTGCAATCAACTGAAATGGGAGAAGGAAATTCTACAGGAATAATTGGACAAGGTAATAGATATCTTCAAGGACTTCTGGCCATCAGTGATTAAGCAATATGACAAGACATCGACATGTCAACCTACTCCACAGTCGAAAGGTTTATCCGAGTGAAATTGACATGTACAAGTCTCATAAAAGAAAACCAAGAGCTCAAACAAGCGCTAGTCACAAGACCAGCATTACCATATCCTGTCGTGATATATGTTGAGAAGGTTATCAAGAAGCAGAAGCACATAACCAGAATGAAGGAAACCCTAAGGATGAGAGTCAGAGAATCTTACAACCTACTGAAGCATTTACATGAATTCTCTAATTTTTTAACCATGAAAGCCCAACCTATCTTAGCACAACTTCAGCAAATTTCATAAGAGATCAAAGAGCCCATGGATCCCATCGGCATAATCCAGCTCTCCAACCAAGCGGAGGTACTGGAAACCAGAATACAGAAAATAGATGAGCATTCTGCTTCCACAAAGAAGTTCCTCGGAGAGCTAAGGAAACCATTCAAGCAGACAAAAAAGGCAATACAGTAGATGGCAGTCGAAGCCGGGATAAAAATCCAAGAAGTATTAACAAACTTCCACTAGTAGCGGGCAAAACCGAGGCTGAAAGAGTTGCCGCCAAAACTAACCAGCTGATTAAGGAATGGAAATAGGTAATTAACGAGTTCGCAGAACTCAATTCTTCAGCATTTAGCAAGGTTCCCAAGTCGGGGCCTTTGTTTGGACAAAGCAAAGAAATGGAGAAGACAGATCCAGCCTCAGAATCAGACAAACCAATGGAAACTGCTGGAGCAGGAAAATATTGACTCGGGACGAGTCAATAGCATGTGTTCAGGGCCTGTTGGGGGCTTTTTTTTTAAAAGGAAAAATTTTGAGTTGTGGAGAACAGGTGGTGGAGCGCAATCGCGGTAGACAGGGAGTTGTCACGGTTGCGGATAGCCAGAAGATAGGTGGCGTGGAATTTGCAGAGAACAGCACAGATGGCAGGTATGGGAGACAAAGACAATCAGTGGAACTCCCAGTAATCAAGAAGAAGTGGCAAACAATGAAAAAGGAAAAGAGGAAAGACTGACAGTCAGTTTGGTGGAAGAAAAAATAAGTAATCAACTAGCGTAGACGAGAGAGTTAGTTCAGCAGAGGGCCGAGTGAGAGAGCCATAGGAGAGCTCTGTGAGATCTTTGTTGTACTGAATTAACTTGTAATAGACTCTGCAAAGTGATGTATGCCATTTGATAATGATAATGAAATATGGTTCTTATTGTGGTTGATGTTATGAGTTGAGTGTTAATCAGTTGCTTATTGTGAATGTATGCCTCGTTTTAAATTTTAATTCAACATCCGGAACATGCTTGATGAGTAATAGCTTATACATAGTAGTGAGATCTGTTTGTTTTTCCAAGTTCCTTTAGTTATTCTTCATGGTTGTAACTGTTTGGTACTTTATCTGTCTCCTAACCTTACTAAGGTCACGACATGCCTCGGGTGAGATGCTCTGCTCCTTGGAGTAGGGTGAAAATGTCAGCTTTGTGCTAGACTACTATGGACACCTTGTTGGCCTCTATCCTGAACCTGGGTCTTGCTCAGAGACCTCCTTTTTCACCAACATATACCTTGCAAAGGACATTCCCTGAGTGGATTTTTTTGTCTAATATTTCATCTTGCTCTTCTTTCTTTTTCTTAGCTTTCAAAACATCTACTTGTGTTCCCAAAGTGCTTAAGAGATCTGTTTTGAAATTTTCTAACAGGATTCCTATCTCTGCTGTTGTTACTGCACTTGCTATAGATTTGGAATCTTTTGATGAAATATCTCTCTTCCCACTCTTTGCTCTTCCCTTAGAGTAGTTTTGACATAATTCAACAATTTCTTCAAATGGTAAATTGGAAATATCTCCTTTTCCCATTACATTAAGAATGTCTAAATACTCATCTCTAATACCCTTAAGAAAAATAGTGTGGATGGTACCAGGACTAAGAGAATGATGTTTGGATTTCTATAAATTGTAAAGGAATCTTTCCAAATATTCTTCCAAACTTTCATCTTCTTCTTGTTGTATCATTCAGAAAATGTCTTCTTTAGAGTCTCTAGCCCTGCAGTAAGCTTGATACTTTTTAAGAATTTTTTTCTTCATATATTCCCAAGAAGCAATTGTATGTTCTCCTAATCCCATGAACCATTTCAAGGCTACTGCTTTTAGATTAGCAGGAAAAAGTCAAAGCTTGTGTGTGTCATCAGTATATCCATAGGTTCTACACAAGATATCAAATTCGAACATGAATGCATCAGGATCTTCTGTTGACATTCCATATAAATTAGGCAATACAGAAGGTGGAATATTTCTTATTTTTATTTCTTCTCCTAGTATTGCTCTTGCATCTAAAATAGGAAAGCCAAAAGTAGTTTCCTGATCATTGTTAACTTCTTGCTCATTTTCTTATGTTCTTCTATTTTTATTTTCTCTTCTTGCTTCTTCCTCTATTCTTCTAAGTGCTTGTGCTCTTCTGCTTTCTTCTGCCTTTGTTTCCACCTCAATTCTTCTTTCTTCTTCTCATTTTCTTCGCCATTCCCTTTGTTGTCTTTCATATTCTAAGCTTTGGTCAGGATTCATGTTTAGTCTAGTTGATCCTTCTCCTTCTTCAACCATTTCTTGTTCAGAGATCTGTAGTGTTTCGATAGGAGGTTGATTTTCTATTTCTTCAACTACTTTGATTTCTTCAAGGACAAGTTGCTCTAGTTGTTCAACAAATTATTTTCTTGTATCTTTATGTTAACATATAGAAGGAGGTTCTTTAGGTGATTGCTTTTTCTTTACCTCTAAGGCTAACAAGATTTGTCTCTCAACTAAATTTAGTCTTTGTCCTGATCTCTGTTTTTCCTCTGACTCTTCTATAGTAGGATTTCCAACAACCGGTGTTGTTAGTCCTGTGGATGAATGAGCTATTGGGGGGTTTTGTTTCACAAATATACCCTTCTGATCTCTATTTCTAGGCATAAGAAAACATTTATTGAAAGAAAAAACAATGTTTTTGTTGTTTTTGGTGATTTTATATATCTTTTATCTTTTTGTCTACCTACTTGAGCGTTTTGAATATGCTTCCCTGGTAACGGCGCCAAAATGTTTGTTCAATTTACTTGTAATATTCCAAAAATTTAGCCTTCAAGATAAATGGAATATTATAGTTGTTTTATCACTAGGTAGGTGAATAAGTGGATGGGAAGGCCCATAAGTCTCCTTAGTAGCAATAAAAACACTTCAAGTGTGAAATGAGACCCTTTTAGCAGCTAAATAAAGCACCTCCAAGTATGAACATGGGTTGAGTCATGTTGATTCAGTCAACTTTGACCAATTCAACAACGTTGTTATGGAGGAGTGGAGATTACTTGAGGAATAACGCAGTTTTGGAGGGAGATGGATCTCATGAAAGAAATGACCTAATTGAGTGGGGCCAAGGGCAAGCAAGCTCATATTCTATTTAAGGAAGAGGATGGAAGCCATATGAGTTGATGTTTTAGATTATTATTTTGATATTGATCTTCTTAGACTTTTGCTTCCTTTTGTAGTTTAGTAGGGTTGCAGTGTTGTTTAGCACCGGGTGTTCCCAAGCGGGAATCCCACCTCTTTCCTTGAGGGGTCCCTTGGAAGAATATTGTATTCATTTCCACATTCAGGTTTTCAAGCCAAGCTACATCTTTCTTCATCAGCGTAGTTTCTACAGGTTATTGTGTTGTGTTGCAGGGTGCAGCAGTGGAGGGGTTAGAATCCCACTTTCTGAGCTATTTTCTCATAGGAGGAAGGTTTCCTTCTCTTGGGAGATTTTTTTGGAGATCCCTTGAGCATATTTCATATCTTTGGCACCAGGCCATATATTTCCCATCATTTATAGCAATGTTCTAGCTAGAAATTTCGTTATTTTGGAGGGCAGCTTCAATAGCAGATCTTGTGGGTTCTTTGCAGTGTTTCCTTGTGATTGAGGGGCTCATCATTTCATGGGAGGAAATATTTGAGGGGATCTACATCACATCTGATTTATTTCAGCCTTATACACTCTTGATCTTCAGTTTGTAATGATTATTCAGTTTATTTCTGAAGATCACCATTGTATTTGGAGTGTATTTCAAGAAACCCTTTCCAGGTTATCTTGTATTTGTAATAAGGAGACTAGATCTCTTTTTTTAAGAATTATTGATTAATATATCAACAGATCTATTTTTCTTGATAATTTATGAGTTGAAACCCTCATAAGACTGCACAATCTCTTTGATGTAATAATCCTGTGTTGCAGTATTTTGGGGATTTAGTGTTTTTCAACCATACTAAGTGTGGGAGGTCTGTTTGCCTCACATAGTTTGATTTGTTCCTACTCTCCTCTTGGATTTAGATGCTATATTGTCAAATCTAATAGATCCAAGTGTTGATTCAGATTTTTATGGCATACATTTATGAAAATGCATTTTTAAGTGCATGCTTTGCTGAGTTCCCTAATTTGGGATATTACAGTGGTATCAGAGCATAATCTTGGCTTAGCCTATGGATCTCAGCCATTATGCTATCAGGAGAAGGAGAGATGTATAGAAAATACAAATAGAAGACTCCATTATGTGGAGGAAGGAAGGAGGAGAGGCTCTCAAAGCTTCTTCCAAAATCTATATAGAGAATTCAAGGAGATCTCAAGAAAATGAGAAGGGAGATGGAATCTCCAAAGGAGTTTGGATCTAAAGAAAAATCTAGATTTGCACATGCTGAGTGTGAGCATGTAGCTACACACCATGGTTCATAGCGTAGTCCTATGCCCAGATTTTCCATGAGGGAGATAGAAGAGGAGGAAATGACTAAGAGGGAAACCCTTAGTGACTTTTTGCAAGAATATGAATCTCAAACCAAGAATTTTAGAGATCATATCACTTTCCAGGAGTTTTTCAAGATCAATGTGGAGAGGAGCAAGCAGCATGACATGGGTAGATTTTATTTATCTACTTTTGATGGATCACCAACATGTTCAGCCAGAGCTTGGGTGGAGGAAATACACACCTATTTGCAGCAGCACCAAGTTTCTGAAGATGAAGCCATCAAAGTTGCAGCGTTGCATTTTGAAGGTAAGGCCTATGCTTGGTGGATGTTTGAGTCTTTTTCATTAAAAAATTTAAATACTTCTTCTTATGCAAAGTTCACTAAGAGATTAGTTGAGATGTTTTATGGAAAACATTCTGAAACACTCTTGGTAGAGCCCAACAAACCAAAACAAACAAAAATTGTGAATGATTTGGAAGAACCTATAAACTCAAATCCACTTTTGAAAACTGTTGGAGAAGCTCACATCTTGCATAACATTTTTCTAGAGGCAAGATCTTTGTTTCATGTCTTTGGACAAGAGGACATGAAGGTTCCTTTTTCAAAAGGGGATCCTCTTATTGATCAGGTGATTACCATTCATATTGAAGAAGAAGAGAAGGATGGGGGAAATAGCATTGTCACATCTAGAGCATATCCGGTACCTCATGCAAAGGAAGGAGGAGCACATGCTCCAACAGGAGGAATTCTTGTATCATTGCAAGAAATTCCCCGGGATCTCACATATGGAGGTCAAGGCACAATCAATGAACAGCATGATTGTGAGACATTGCAGATGGAAGGAGAAGGTAGGGAGTAAGGTCAGTATCACTTGATGAGGAGCACACATCCCTATCTATTTAAGAGAGCTAATGCAAGGGAGAGGCAAACTGATTTTCACTATGAGGGCAAGGAAAAATTTGTCCGTCCATATGTACAGTCTATTAGAATCCTATACCAATAGGTGTCATATATCATGATTGACTTGATGCAAGAAGCAAATTTTCACCTATATGAGGCACGGAAAATTGTATCGATCCATATGTACGATCTATTAGACTCCTATACCAATAGGTGTTATATATCATGATTGACTTGATGAACTATGTAATATGCTCATACCTTTTCTTTTTGCAAAGGTTTCTCATATTTTCAAAAAATCAAAAAATTTAAAAAATGTAAAGAGGGTATACCCTAAAAGAAAAATCGAAGGGTGAAAAGAATAAAATGGCCAAAAAAGTAAAAGAAAATGAACCCCACCAAAATAAAGGCCAAGGAAGGTGTGCAAGTCTAAATGCCACTACTTTTTGCTCTTATGTAATAAACAAAATTGTGTGCAACTTTTATCTTATGCCACAATTGATGAATAGTCAAATAGTTTAAGCTTGGCTAGTTCATCTTTCAATTTTATGTTTTAGAGATAGAGAATAAAATCTGACCAAAATGTTTAATCTTGGCAGATAAGTAGATAGGTAGAGTAAATAAAAGGAGCTCAAGAGTTTAATCTGAGCCCTTGGATGTAATAAGGATAGATTTAGATAGATTTCCACATGTAAAAGAAAAAGTGTTATAAGGGTTTGCCAGTCTAAGTGCACCCTAATAAAGAAGAAAAATGGTAGGGTAAAGTAGGTAGGGTAGGTAGATGATGTTTCATAAATACATGTTATGGATAATGACTCTAGATGTGTTAAATCTTTACTTTTATCACAAATGCAAAGGCAGACACTACACTGGAAGAATTTCAAGCAAAGCAAAGTCAAATTATTAACTTCCCTTCTCATTTTCCCTAAAAATTTCACTAATTTTTTCTAAGTACTAAGGCATTTGAAAATTAGAGGGGCTCAAGGCATTTCCTTGACTTTTGGAGGGACCGGACCCTCGGCCCAATAATTGGAAAAACCTAAGTACTTAAAATCATTCATCATGACATTCACTCACTTCTAAAAAATCTTTTCCTAAGTAAAAACCTACTTTACTTAGGAAAATCATGCAATATTTCATAAAAACCCTATTCATAAAAGCATAAGTTAAAGACATTAACCTAATGTTTTACACTTAGCACTTCATTCATTTCCATATTAAGTTTTAACTTATTATTTAAATTCCTATGAAAATCTCTCCTTTTCTCGTATTGCCAATATGGATGAATGGATGGAAGGGACATTGATAGAACAAGATATTGAACAGATCAGTGTTGACAATGTTATGAAAGACCTTGAAAAAATGCTTGACCTAGACTCTTTTGGATAGGTGCAAAGACCATTGATTGGTCCTTCTTCTACTGGAACTTCCCAGCAAAATTTACAGGAAATCAGTGCATTAGCATCTAAAGGAAAAGAGAAAGAAGCTGATATACCAGTTACAGAGAAATTTACAATGACAGAACAACCTGAAAATTCTAAAGAACAGGGTCAAGTACAAATTTCTCTTACTCAGACCAATGTAGCAGAAATGTCAATTTTACAAACTCCTCTCAATATAGAAAAGAGTAAAAAGAGAGATGCTGAAGCAGCTACCCCTATCATTGGGTCTTCAGAACAACCTGATATTAAAAGACAAAAAATGAATCCTCTTCCAGAAGTGGAATTTGTTCACGAAATCTCTGATAGTCAGAGGAGAGAAGAATTGAATAGTTAGCAAACATGTACAGTCAGTGGAACATCCACTAATTCTCAGAGAAAAGGGCTACAAAGACAACAGAATGTAGAAGTATCTTCTTTCAAACCACCAGTGAAAGATACCTGGGACATCAAAAGGACATTCATAAATATAAATGCCAGAAATGATCCACTAAGACTTCAAGTTTACAATCAATATTTGAAGATGGCTCCTAAGAATCAACAAAGATTGATGTCAGCCTATGAAATCCAACAGGGTAAGATGGTAATGAGTCACTTCAAACCCAAAGTGCAGTAGCCTCAAACAGCTGCAGATTATTTCAGAACTAATTTTGAAGTCATAGCAAAGGATATTCATCCTTTGGATCAAATTGAATCACACAAACAAACATGTGAAATGATTTATTCTACTCTGACTGATAAATCAATGATGACTCATAAATTGCAGGATTCTTTGGAGAATACTAATGCACAATTGTAGCTCGAAAAAGCCTCCTCTCAGGCTAAGGATAACAGAATAAATAATTTGAGGAAATAATCATTATATTGGGTCATAATCCCAAAGATGTCAAGGGTATAGAAGCCTTGATCAAGAAAAATATGATGACATTGCAGCCTTGAGAAAACAACTGAAATTACCAGCCTTAAGACATCCACAGACTGCAGAAATCATGAAGCAAAATTCTGAAGAAGAATTGATGGAGTTGCTCCTGAAACTAAATGAGAAACTTAATGAAATTGAAAAAGAGCTTGAAAATGCATTGAAAGATAAGCATCCAAATATTCCATCATCTACAACAGAAGTAATTACAGGTACAACCGCAACAGGTCAGCCAACAGAATTATCACAGGGCAAGAATTCTAATTTAAGTACCGAAGAATTAATAAAGTCAATGGAGGAATTGAAACTCCAAGTGACAGAGCTCCAAAGAACAAAGGTGCAATTCATCACTTTAGAACAGAAATATGATCTCTCAAAGATAAGCGTTGCAGAGAAAACAAGAGAGGTCAACAGGTTAGAAAAATTGGTTAAAGCATTGGAAAAGGATCTCACATTGGAGAGGCCTTTAAAGGAAATAAAAGAAATTCTTTGGGACAACATCATTCAGTCAATAGAATATGTTTGACCATCAATTCAAATAATGTATGAACAAAATGATTTAGTTAAATTGGCTGTGGAAGAAATTTTAAAGGCAAGAGAAGAATTAGGAAACATGCTTGAAGAAGCCAACGAACTTATACACTTTTTGAACACTAAGAACAGATATCAACTTGAAGAACTCGGCATTTAAGACAGGACAGGAACAATTTTGGAAATAAAAAGAGTTTTTACTAAAAGAAATCTCATGCAGAATCTAGAATGAAGATGCTCTGATATGCAAGAAGAAATCAATGCCTTCATAAAAATATTTGATATTCTGTTGAATAAAGGATTGCCCAGTCCTTTAGTTTCAGAGGATAAACTAATGGACCTTGAAAGTTATGTTGAGAAATTGAACAAGCATGCTGACAATCAGGCCAGTGCCTCAACTAGTTCATCAGCATAAGCATTGCCTATAGGAAAAAATATTCATGACAGATTGGAAAATTTGTTTTATCTCGAGCATGAGGTAAAGCATTTATTCCCAATCCAGCCTACTTTCTTTAGATATATAGAGACAGATGAAACTCTGAGGAAGCTGCAAAGGACCAGAATACCGGAAGATAAATGGTGGGAAGAAATGTTAGAACTTTTGTAAAAATTATCCTTACTTGAATTTTTGATTATTTACTATAGTAAGTCATCATAAGAAGGATAAAAGGATAAACAGAGGTTAAAGTGTATCAGTGCAGATAAAGAGTATCAGTGAAACAGAGCAGCTAGCACATAATTACTAAAGAGGACAGCAACGAGCCAAATCATAGGTCCTGCCTCCAGCACATTCTCAAAAGAAGGAAACAACACAACATCAGTTATCATTTCTCTTATCTACGAGACCATCTGTTTCTAGTTTGTTGTAAAATACTTATGAGTCATCCTAGATTATATCTCAATTTGTTATGAGATATTTTTTATATTTTTTTGTATAAATAATCCCTCAATTGGAGTATTGAGTGGTGGATTCTTAGACTTTGCTGTAACATCGACTATTTTGGAATAAAGTGCTGTTGGAGAAATTTTGTGTGGCCAGCTGGACAAAGAATTGATGCAAAAGACTTTTTACAGGATTCTTGCGTCAGACTACGGATCAATAAGTCATCTATATCTTATGTTTTGAAGTGTTATACTTGTTTATTATATCATTTGTGTCTCATACCTGAATAATTAACGAAAAGGAATAAATCAGAAAGTGCTGAAGTGCAATCTGTTTTTAATCTTTATTATTCTAAATGTTTTCGTCTGAACTAGTTTAAACAATAAATTCTTAATTGCTCATGTTTTTCTAGTTTATGCATTTTGATTATTTGATAAAGAATTCTTAATTTCTCTTTGTTAGTAATCATTCAAATTCCCCCTTTTTGAATATGTTGAAGGATTCTTAATTTCCCTTCACCTATTTCAATTTCATTACATTCACTTTAGATCTATAATTGTTCCCTACTTAATTACCTTGCCCTGTGAAACCATCTTTTGTTAAGAAACTTAATCCAGTTAAGCCATCTTCTTTGACTCCATTAGCCCAATGGCCTGAAATACTTAGTCTTACCATATGCTATATAATTTCATCACCCAATTTCAATCAAAATCTCTGAACTTTCATAACTAGCCTAATATCCTTCAAAACAAAGCTGAATTTTATAGAGAGAGCCCTCTCTGGGTACAGATTGGCTAGATTCTGTACCTAAAATTTGGTTTGTGGTTACCTCAGACCTTTTCTCTTCCCAACAACTTCAAGGAAAATCGAGTGATAACCTGAGTCTATAACGACGTTGATGTGTCTCACTACATGGGGGCATTCCACCTGGGAGGCCACCAGATCTAGAGTTGGTAAGAGACATATTTCCATGTGGTTCACCACTCTTAGATTTCGGAGGGGTGAAGACCTTGGAGGATTCTAGTACAACGCGAAGAGTTTGGGATAGACTCAAGGAGGAGGGAGACATTCTCCCATTTCTAGCATTACCCAATCTCACTACATATTCTACGCTGACAGAAGTGGCTGCAGTGATGGATGAGGGCACCACCAAGGTGCAAGGGTACCACTCCATGGATTTGGAGAAACAAAGGGTACTTCCTTTGAGGAAGGAATCCTCCATACATTGGATTAGATGGAGGCCACTCATGCTTACATTGGCCAAGATCAGAAGGTTCTTTTTGGATCGTAGCTTCTCATTGGAGGCCAACTTCCAAAGGTCACCACTTCTATTTGAGCATGAGCAACTACATAATGGGCATGGTAGCACTTTGGAGGATGACTTTGGCATGGGGGATGTCAAAGGAGAAGACAACAGCATGTGGGGAGCTTCACATTTCATATCTTCAACGTTGTCTCTTAGGAGGATTTTAGGAGCTTAAAAAATATTAATTATGACTTTTCAATGACCCATGCCCCAACCCCATCGGGTTTTAGCCCACTAATTGGGGTACAAGCTTCAAACATGAATATCTCTCAAACCGTGAAGAATTACATGGCGTGCCATATATCAACGGAAACATCTCGACAAGTAGAAACCATCAAAAACATTATTGACCCAGAATATATTAATTTGGTAGGTCAAACTTCCCATTTAATTTTGGGTTAGCCCCTGGTGCTTCTTGGGTTGACATCAATGACAGCCGCTGATCAACAATCTCCCCCTTTGGCATTGATGGCAACATAAGTACTCCCCCTGCGATAATGACACCTCTTCCTACAACATTCTCTCCCCCTTTGACATCAATGGCAAAGGGTAACTCCCCCTGAAACACAACCATCCTGCGGACCTGTACACACTTCCACTCACGCTGACACACAACCGTCCTGCAAACCTGTACACACTTCCACTCCCCCTTTATATTCTGAAAAAGGAAAATTTAATGAGAACTTGGGAGAATCCCAAGCTTTTGGCAAAGATATTCCAATGGTGGCGAATATTTAATATGTGATTCTTTTGGTGCTTCTTGGAATCTTTCTATTTGTCCAACTACTTTCATAACATTTGGTCGAGAGGCTGTTACATATAGAGGAATACTAATCATAGATCTGTACAACCTTTGATTCACATCCTTAGATGAGTCGTCAATGCTCAATTTGCAACCAAGTAAAGACATCTCTAAATCACTTTGCACCTTTGTAGCAAAATTCTTACTTAGTCAATCATCATTGCTACCAATTATTGTACCATCCTCTTTAGCTATTAGACATGCTTTAGTTGCTTCATCCAGAACATATATGTCGTTTGGAGCTCGACTTGCTATAGCCACAATTTCACCATACACGCCTTTCCTGATTTCATTTAGAGCAGGTTGAATAGTATTGTGTGTCCTTGATCACACATTTGTCCAACAAACTTCTTGTGATTCATGTTTTCAACCAATAGAACATTCTTGGCTAGAAAAAAATTTGCTTCGAGTGACAGTAGCTGATCCTATAACATTTGAAGATCCATCATTTCCAAAGGACACGGTTCCATCCTTCTTCTCTTTCAGAGATACAAATTTATTTCTATCTCCAGTCATATGCATTGAGCAACTGCTATCAACATACCACACATCTTTGTTCTTTTGAGCCTTGAGAGCGAGAGAACAATTATCATTCTTCTTCTTCTTCCATGTTTGTTCATTCTATGGCTTCGAAGATTCTTAGGAAGTTTTCAAGTCTGCAGTCTTTGTCTATGTGTCCAAAGTTTCGACATTTGTAACATTCAATATTATTTCTTAAATGTTCAAATCTATTGATATTTCGCTGAGCCCTGGGAGGTTCATATTTGACAGATCTCCTGGAATTTTATTAGTTCCTAGGGTACGTGCGACAATCTACAGCTTTATGACCAAATTTTCCACATGAATAATAGTAGCCATAAAAAATATGTTGGTACCTCAATGGAAATTTTCGTCGAGGAATTGTCTTCCAAGGTTGTTCTTGCGAATCTTGTCCAATGAAGTCTACATGCATGTCAGATCTCATAGGTTCATTGTATTTTGTTGTAGAAGGTCCTGCTTCTTCTTATTTGTAACCGATGCCAGTTTTGTAGTTGTAAGATCGTTGATTGTTGATGAGTTCTTCCAATGCCCTTGAGATGTTGGCATAGTTTTGGATAGTTTTTCCTTTCTTCACTTCCTCATGCAGCGAGACTACTTCGGCTTCTAATTCTTCCCTTTCTTGGTTGCTTTCTTCCAATTTCTTTTGAAGTGACTCTTCAATGCATTTGTGTTCTTCAACTTCAATTTTGAGACCTTGAACTTGTTCTTCAAGAGTTTTGGAACGGATCTTCTTCGCCTTGAGATCTTTTATAAGCTTGATTGTTTCCTCATAAAATTCGTCTATGGTCCATCCTTCTTATTCGTTGTTTGATACCTCTTTCTTATTGTGCTTGGCCATAAACAATACTCTCTCATTGGCTTCTTCTTCACTATCATTGTCTTCATCAAATGATGAGCTATCTTCTTTAGAGAGAAAGTTCCATTTGGATCCTTTCTTGTTGAATTTCTTAAAGCCTTTATTTCTTTTTGAGTTTCCATTACTTTTGTTTGTACATTTTGCTGCAAAATTCCCAACCTCATTACAGCTGAAACATATCAATGGAAGTTTACCTTTTAATTTTCCCTTACCAATTTGTAGTTTTCTTGTGAAGTAAGCATATTCTTTATCTGAAAGACCTTCTTCATCATCTCCCTTTTCTTCACACTTGCAGGTGGATGTCTTTTCAATTGAAGGTTGTTTATCCTTATTGGTTTTCTTAGATGCAACGAACGCAGTTTCTAGATGCGAAGTACCCTCTTTCTCATCAAGTCTCATTTCATATGCTATGAGAACTCCATGTAATTCCTCTTTGTTGAGTTTGTCCAGATTTGCACTATATTCTAAGACTGATACCTTTGGGTTGAATCTCCCTGGTAACGTTCTAAGAATATTTCGTATAATTGTCTTCTCTCCCAATCCTTCCAGAGTATTAGTTATTTCATCAACATATTGGAAGTATGCAACAAAGTTGCAATATTCTTTCATTCTAAGTTGCTCAAATTTTGCTCCTATATAGATTTGAAGCTTTGCTTCTTTGACATTTGAGTCACACCTTGTATATATTCTCAAGCTTGTCCCATACATTTTTGGTGGTTTTATTATCATATGATAATGATTAAATAAGTCACTTGATAATAATATTCTTTTCTTTTGCATCATTTACCAAATTCTTCTTACCTTGTTCATACGCGGTTGATGTAAATCCATTTTGAACGGTGTCCATACTTCGTAACCTTGCGCCAAGAGATAGACCTCCATTCCTCCTTTCCAAAGTGCATAATTATTTTCATTGAATAGAGGTACACCATTCTTGGTATACTCCATGACCTCCTTCTAGTTGTTAAACTGCTATTGAAGGAACCAAGCTCTGATACCAATTGTTAGAAATACTGAGAGGGGGGGTGAATCAATATTTCTTTCAATTAGAGCATTAGCTAATATTCAATTATTATCGGTGTTTGTACAATGATAGTAGCAAACAAGAGGAACACAAATGCATACAGTTTTTAAGGTGGAAACCCACTCTGGGACAAAAACCACCTAATGCTTTTCTAATAATTCTTTTCAACTCCAATTGAAAATAAATCTCCAACTTCCTAGAATCTAGAAAAGCATTCTTCTCCAGCTCCCACTAGATGGATGCTCCAATGCCCGAGATTCTTCGTTAGTCAATGAACGGATGCCCCAACACCCATTGAGCTAAAACTCACTAGCACCACCCTACCAACCTATAGAAGAATAAAGAAGAATGGACTCCCGTACCGGGGAAAATGGTTCACTTTACAATGATATAGAGTGATGCAGAAGAAGAAGATATACTAGACCATAACTGCAACTTTGACACAACCACCTAATGATGATCCTAGACCTCCCAACACTGCCTCTTCAACCCTTGGTAGATAGACACTAGTACAATTTGTACAATAATGTATTTACAATGACTAAGTACAATGATACCTTTACAATGATTGTATACAGTGCTGCCCACTTGAAGACTTCATATGATGAATTTCTTAATGCTGTTATGCACCTTGGTTGCTGCTTTTTTCATGCTACCCTTTGCTGCACCTTGTTTTTCTTTTATTGCGTAGAAAGTTTGGTCCTTTGCAATCCTTGACAACACATGATCTAGCTTTTTCTTGCCTTCTAGGAGCTCGATATTGAATCTAGTGTATCTCTACTATTTCAGATCCTCAATATCTTATTTTCAGTCTTGTCGTAGTCCTCTGAGTCTTCCTTCCAATGCCATAGGTCTGACCCAATTTGGATTCTTCAAGAGAGAGTTATACCCAATTTCTCACACTGCCCTAATTATCGACTGTTTCAGCAGAGCGCACTTGTATGGTGTGCCACATGTCACTGTTTCTTCATTTGCCTCTGAAATTGATAGAGAGAAAACTACAGACTATGCACTATCTGCCACTATTTACAAAATTCCAATCTGATACTCAGAGAGAGAGTTATGACAATTTTACCAAGGTCACTTCTTTGAGATGAATTTCAGGAGCCTGCAAAAACCCTTACTTCCACAGATCCTATCTCCCAAAATATTACGCAACTTGATCTGAAATTTTTACTGCAGATTCCTTAGGATTTCAGCTTTGTCTCAAAGAAATTTAAGCATTTTCGCCTTCGTAGAAACAAATTTAGAGTGAATATTCTACGATGACCTGTTTCAGATGGCCAAATCCTATGCATGAGGAAATGAAGATCACAATTTATATGAATGCTTAAGTTGAGAGGGGCTTCAACAAGTGAACGTGGGAGGGATCTTAGGAGCTTAAAAAATATTAATTATGACTTTTCAATGACGCATGCCCCAACCCCATGGGGTTTTAGCCCACTAACTGGGGGTACAAACTTCAAACATGAATATCTCTCAAACCGTGAAGAATTACATGGCATGCCATATATCAACGGAAACATCTTAACAAGTAGAAACCATAAAAAGAATTATTGACCCAGAATATATTAATTTGGTAGGTCAAAATTCCCATGCAATATTGGGTTAGCCCCTGGTGCTGCTTGGGTTGACATCAATGACAATCGCTGATCAATAATCTCCCCCTTTGGCATTGATGGCAACATAAGTACTCCCCCTGTGATCATGACACCTCTTCCTACAACATTCTCTCCCCCTTTGATATCAATGGAAAAGGGTAACTCCCCCTGAAACAAAACCATCTTGCGGGCCTATACACACTTCCACTCACGCTGACACACAACTGTCCTGCAAACCTGTACACACTTCCACTCCCCCTTTATATTATGAAAAAGGAAAATCTAATGAGAACTTGGAATAATCCCAAGCTTTTGGCAAAGATATTCCAATGCTGGAGAATATTTAATATGTGATTCTTTAGGTGCTGCTTGGAATCTTGCTACTTGTCCAACTACTTTCATAACATCTGGTAGGGAGGTTGTTACATATAGAAGACTAATAATCATATATCTGTACAACCTTTGATCCACATCCTTAGATGAGTCGTCAATGCTCAATTTGCAACCAAGTAAAGACATCTCTAAATCACTTTGCACCTTTGTAGAAAAATTCTTACTTAGTTGATCATCATTGCTACCAATTATTGTATCATCCTCTTTAGCTATTAGACATGCTTTAGTTACTTCATCCATAACATATATTTCATTTGGAGCTCGACTTGCTGTAGCCACAATTTCACCATACACGCCTTTCCTGATTTCACATTTCGTGGAGTTGAATAGTATTGTGTGTCCTTGATCACACATTTGTCCAACACTGAGCAGATTTTGATTCATGTTTTCAACCAATAGAACATTCTTGGCTAGAACATCTTTGCTTCCGAGAGTGAAAGTACATGATCCTATAACATTTGAAGATCCATCATTTCCAAAGGACACAGTTCCATCCTTCTTCTCTTTCAGAGATACAAATTTATTTCTCTCTCCAGTCATATGCGTTGAGCAACCACTATCAACATACCACACATCTTGGTTCTTTTGAGCCTTGAGAGCAAGAGCACAATTATCATTCTTCTTCTTCATCCATGTTCGTTCATTCTATGGCTTCAAATATTCTTCTGGAGGATTTTCAAGTCTGCAGTCTTTGGCTATGTGTCCAGAGTTTCGACATTTGTAACATTCAATATTATTTCTTAAATGTTCAAATCTATTGATATTTCGTTGAGCCCTGGGAGGTTCATATTTGACAGATCTCCTGGAATTGTATTCGTTCCTAGGCTACATGCGACATTCTACAGCTTTATGACCAAATTTTCCACATGAATAACAATAGCCATAAAAAATATGTTGGTACCTGGATGGAAATTTTCGTCAAGGAATTGTCTTCCAAGGTTGTTCTTGCGAATCTTGTCCAATGAAGTCTACATGCATGTCAGATCTCTTAGGTTCATTGTATTTTGTTGTAGAAGGTCCTGCTTCTTCTTCTTTGTAACCGATCCCAGTTTTTTCGTTGTAAGATCGTTGATTATTGATGAGTTATTCCAATGCCCTTGAGTTGTTGGCATAGTTTTGGATAGTTTTTCCGTTATTCACTTCCTCATGCAGCGAGACTACTTCGGCTTCTAATTCTTCCCTTTCTTGGTTGCTTTCTTCCAACTTCTTTTGAAGTGACTCTTCAATGCATTTTTGTTCTTCAAATTCAATTTTGAGACCTTGAACTTGTTCTTCAAGAGTTTTGGAACGGCTCTTCTCTGCCTTGAGATCTTTTATAAGCTTGATTTCTTCCTCATAAAATTCGTCTATGGTCCATACTTCTTCTTCGTTGTTTGATACCTCTTGCTTGTTGTGCTTGGGTTTATTGTGCTTGGCCATAAAAAATACTCTGTCATTGGCTTCTTCTTCACAATCATTGTCTTCATCGGATGATGAGCTATCTTCTTTAGAGAGAAAGTTCCTTTTGGATCCTTGCTTGTTGAATTTCTTAAAGCCTTTCTTTCTTTTTGAGTTGCCATTACTTTTGTTTGGACATTTTTCTGCAAAATGCCCAACCTCATTACATCTGAAACATATCAATGGAAGTTTACCTTTGAATTGTCCCTTACCAATTTGTAGTTTTCTCGTGAAGCAAGCATATTCTTCATCTGAAAGACCTTCTTCATCATCTCATTTTTCTTCAAACTTGCAGGTGCATGTCTTTTCAATTGAAGGTTGTTTATCCTTATTGGTTTTCTTAGACGCAATGAACACAATTTCTAGATGCGAAGTACCCTCTTCTTCATCAAGTCTCATTTCATATGCTATGAGAACTCAATGTAATTCCTCTTTGTTGAGTTTGTCCAGATTTTCACTGTATTCTAAGACCGATACCTTTGGGTTGAATCTCCCTAGTAACGTTCTAAGAATCTTCCGTATAATAGTCTTCTCGTCAACTAGATCTCCCCATCCTTCCAGAGTATTGGTTGTTTCATCAACGTATTGAAATTATGTAGCAATGTTGCAATCTTCTTTCATCCTGAGTTGCTCAAATTTTGTTCTATAGATTTGAAGCTTTTCTTCTTTAACATTTGAGTCACCTGCATATATATTCTCAAGCTTGTCCCATACATTTTTTGTAGTTTTACAACCCAACACCTTATGATAAGCAGATTCAATAATTCCACTGATAATAATATTCTTTGCTTTTGCATCATTTACCAAATTCCTCTTACCTTTTTCATCCGCAGTTGATGTAAATTTATTTTGAACAATGTCCCATACTTCGTAACCTTGCGCCAAGAGATAGACCTCCATTATTCCTTTCCAAAGTGCTTAATTATTTTAATTGAATAGAGGTACACCATTCTTGGTATACTCCATGACCTCCTTCCAGCTGTTAAACTTCTATTGAAGGAACCAAGCTCCGAAACCAATTGTTGGAAATACTGAGAGCGAGGGTGAATAAATATTTCTTTCAATTAGAGCATTAGTTAATCTTCAATTATTATCATTTTTTGTACAATGATAGCAGCAAACAAGAGGAACACAAATGCACACATTTTTTAAGGTGGAAACCCACTCCGGGACAAAAACTACCTAATGCTTTTCTAATAATTCTTTTCAACTCCAATTGAAAATAAAGCTCCAACTTCTTAGAATATAGAAAGTATTCTTCTCCAGCTCCCACTGGATGGACACTCCAACACCCGATATTCTTCATTATTCAACTGAACGAATGCCCCAACACCCAATGAGCTACAACTCACCCTAGCACCACCCTACCACCTTATAGAAGAATAAAAGAAGAATGGACTCTCGTACCAGGGAAAATGGTCCACTTTACAATGATATAGAATGATGCAGAAGAAGAAGATAAACTAGACGATAACCCCAACTTTGACAAAACCACCTAATGATGATCCTAGACCTCCCAACACTGCCTCTTCAACCCTTGGCAGATAGACACTAGTACAATTTGTAAAATAATGTATTTACAATGACTATGTACAATGATACCTTTACAATGATTATATGCAGTGCTACCCACTTGAAGACTTCATATGATTAACTTCTTGCTACTGTTATGCACCTTGGTTGCTGCTTTTGTCATGCTACCCTCTGCTGCACCTTGTTTTTCTTTTCTACCGTAGAAATTCTGGTCCTTTGCAATCCTTGACAACACATGATCTAGCTTTTTCTTGCCTTCTAGGAGCTCGATATTGAATCTGGTGTATCTCTATTATTTCAGATCCTCAATATCTGATTTTTGGTCCTGTAGTATTCCTCTTATTATTCTTTCCAATGCCACATGTCTGACCCAATTTGGATTCTTCAAGAGAGAGTTATACCCAATTTCTCACACTACCCTAATTATGGACTATTTCAGTAGAGCGCAATTTTACAGCGTTCCATGTGTCATTGTTTCTTCATTTGCCTCTGAAATTGATAGAGAGAAAACTAAATACTATGCACTATCTTCCACTTTTTACAGAATTCCAATCTGATGCTCAGAGAGAGAGTTATGACGATTTTACCAAGGTCACTTCTTTGAGCTGAATTTCAGGAGCTTGCAAAAACTCTTAATTCCACAGGTCATATCTCCCAAAATATTGTGAAAATTGATCTGAAATGTTTACTGCAGCTTCCTCATGATTTTTTCTTTGCCTCATAAAAATTTAAGCTTTTGCGCCTTTGTAGAAAAAAAGTTAGAGTGAAAATTCCACGATGACTTGTTTCAGATGGCCAAATCCCATGCATAAGGAGGAAATGAAGATCACAATTTATATGAATGCTTAAGTTGAGAGGGGCTTCAACAAGTGAACGTGGGAGGGATGTTAGGAGCTTAAAAAATATTAATTATGACTTTTCAATGACCCATGCCCCAACCTCATGGGGTTTTAGCCCACTAACTGGGGGTACAAACTCCAAACATGAATATCTCTCAAACAATTAAGAATTACATGGCATGCCATATATCAATGGAAACATATTGACAAGTAGAAACCATCAAAACAATTATTGACCCAGAATATATTAATTTTGAAGGTCAAAATTCCCATGCACTATTGGGTTAGTCCCTGGTGCTGCTTGGGTTGATATCGATGACAACCGTTGATAAACAAGTATATTGGTTCAATAACTAAAATAAGGTTGCATTAAATACCATATACGAATAAATCTATCATTCATGAAAGAACTCTCTTATGAAAGGCAACAATATTTATGCAGAACAATTGAAAACTGCACACTTTTAGCAATTGATTGGCATTGTTTACTGGTGAAGGGTATTGTAGATCTGCTTCTCGCACCAAAGAAGTAGGTGGAACGACAACTTTCCCTGCCAATAGAGATTCCAATGAATCACTACTTTTTACTGCCTGCATTTTCAATGCCCCATCAATATTAACATCTAAGCGTTGACCAATTGGATTATGTGCAATGCAAGTTTTTCCAGTTGTTCCTTGTAATTCCATGTTAGTTCTAAAAATAGAATTTCCATTGGCATCCAAAATATCTTTTGACCCGTGGTCAAAAGTATCACTTTTCTTCTTTCCTTTAGATGGCTGACAACATTCTACCATTATATCTAAAAGTAGATCAACAATAGCCTGTTGCAATACCTTCACACCCATTAACAAGTTCATAAGACTAGGAGATGATTTTTCTCCTTTGCTGCCACTTTTACTCCCACCAGAAGCAGATGAAACCTTTTTTTGAAGCAAAATCTGCTTCACTTTAGCTGGATCATCTAAATAAACCCGAAGACTAGTCAAAAAGGCTGCAATTGCACCAGCATCCATCAACAAATTTTCTCTTAATGTAACTTGCAGCTGCGATCGGTCCAATAAAATAGTTGGATTATCACCATATGTAAGATGAAAACCTGCCCTGGAAAGAAGGCTTCTGAAAATATCTTCTTCATCCCCACTGATTCCTTCACTATCATCAGAATCAATAAGCTCATCTGGATCTGTTGACAATGCATCTTGCTCATCATTTGAAACCATTACCTACAGAAAGATTTACCCAACCTATTAGGGTGCACAATAGTAAATACTAACGCACAGCTGTAAAATTCCCTAAAATACAAACTACAATAGAATGAAACAGTAGATGAGCAATGAAAATGTCAGAATTTCAAGTAAAATTTGCCTGCAAACATTAGCAAATGAACTCCAGAGAAACGTCATTCCATAACTTAATAGTATATGAAATATAGCGACAGAATAACAACCTATCTATTGCAGTCTCAAATATTTTATCACATCAAGATAATAAATCAGAAAAGTAACTTTCTGTCAGGATCACATTCTTTCTACATGACATATATAGGGATAGATATGAGCATAAAAGTCTGGAAGAAAATCAACTCTTTCAAAATATTCCATGTGTGAGATGATTATCACTCTCAAGCTGCCATCTATGCATGATACATCCTTTCTATATGACTTCAAATAAATGTCTTGAGCTGCCTGTAATATACCTACAAGCAAATAATTCCCACCAAGATGCATTCCCCTGCCTCACTATTTCCATCCACAGATTTATCACTACAACAATATATGCTTTCAATGAATGAAAATATTTCATCACGGGAAAATGTTGTGCAAAAAAACTCAAATGATGACACATTCTGAGTCTCAACAATAGTTCTACTACAATCCATCTGACTTTTCCACCCCATACCCAAGCACAAGAAACCCAACAACCCATTTACCTAATTGTGGGATACGAGCCCACAGCATAACGATAGAGAATATGTTCTTCAAAACTGTGGTTGTTTTCATATTTTCCTATGAGTACTTTACTTATATTTAAATTTGTAACAAAATTATAACCAACGAATAAAAACTACATTGCTGGAAACATTACCCTAAAGATACACCTCCGAATAAAGCTCACTCTAGAATCCTTAAATAGACTTAGCTTCCTAATATAAAATTCCTTATTTAAAAAAAATGGTACTCATTAATAACAGAATTATTGACAATAAGTAATGGCATAATTGATTAAACCCTAAGAATCTCTCATGGCCAATAGATTTTTCCCTTAATCACTTGAGTTAATCTACATGCGTACTTGCAAGAACATCATCCACTAAAATTTCCTCTACAATGATGAGGCCTTGTTTCTTCTTTTAGAGAAAATAGTCTAGCCTCTATATAGAATCACACATCAAGATGTATCAGAGAAACAAGGACTTACCTAATGTCACCCCTGCCAATCATAAAACATTATTTACAAGATATTTCCTTGAATAAAATGTTTCATCTAACTTGAAATATTTTGTGTCCTGAGATTAATAATGTGAGGCTTTCTATTATTTATATATTATCCTCTTAAAATTGGGTGTGCATGATTGCTTCAAAAATATAGGGAATTTTCTCTTCTGCCATCCTCTATGAACTTCAATTGAGGGATGTGTACTTAAATCTTGAATATTTTATATCTGAAGAGGGTTGTAGATACAACCTTGCAATTCATAGGCAAACCAGTTTTACCTTCATACATGTCTTCTCCTGCCACTCACAAATCATATTGTAGAAGAACGATGTCTTTATTGCCTTAACATAATAAAATTGTGAAGAGAGGAGTACTAGCTTCAAGAAAATCAATCTATTGTTTGTACAAGATAGTACTCCCTTAAAAAAATTTAATTTTAGAAGTAGGAAGGTGACCAGAAGCATGATTGTGATCAATAACTCTGAGAATCTGTTGCCACTTTATTCCAGCTAGTGCAACTGCCTGTTCAGATGGTCAAATATATCTTGTATTTCAAATCCTCACGGTTTCTTCTTAAGTAGCATCTAGAGTTTACAATGTACATCTATAATGTTGGTAGTACATTAGAAAAGATAGAAAAACTAAGAAAATTCCAATGCTACAGTTCAGCCTTTTCAGGCCCATGGCTTGGGAGCTTGGGCTGCATTATTGATCATGCAGATTATTTAATTTACTCGGAAATTTCATGTGCATGTTCAGCTCTAAGGCCAGCAGATTGTCTTCTAATTTCCAAGGCTTGTGGTTAGCTCAAAAAACCATATGGTTTAGTAAAAGATAAGGTAATTTTATTAATAAAAACTGCAAAAGAATAGGTCAAAGGGATTAGAAAAGTTCAGTGTATTACATACAAAGGTGGGAGTGCCAAAGCTATTACTGAAAATTATGAGATAAATAATAGATACAAGTGAAAATATCCCAGAGGGTGAAACCTCGAAAAGAGAGATACGCCATTTAGCATTAGGTATAGATATAGAATACAAGGGAACATAAACATCTGCATCTGCATCATCACTGTGAAGTTACCAACGCAATGCCTAATAATGTCATATGGGGACTATCCAGAGTTGAGATAGCCAAGCTAGGGGATCCTAGGAAGGATTTAGAGGCAGTCCGTTCAAGATATCATAACATTTGAAGCCCGAGAGAAAAATTTATTTATATGCATCTGGCTCTCCGACCTGAGCTGGATAGTAGAAAAACACTAAGAGAAGGCACAACTGTGCCCTTCTGAAACTGATTTGTCTGGCCACAGAATGGGAGGATGTATGTCATTTCATGAATTTGGTATCTACTATCATCTATGTCCAAGGCTGTAAATTCCGCACAAAACTTAGCAGCTCCAGTCACTGAGATAGACTGGAAAAATCAGGTGATCGACCTAGTGGATCCAGGTCACAATAAATCTTGTATGGTATACCAAGTATGAGTAGTTACACTGTGCATGTAGAAATCCAGGTACATTTTGATCATATTAAAAGACGATATTTGTATCTTTTGCTGAGTCTATGCTTCTGTTCTTTCAATTGTTCTAGTGTCTCTGCTACGGACACTGATTTTCCATGGAGTCAATCCTCTAAAGCACTATAATTTTCTCTGTTGCTTTATAGTGCAAGGCTTCATTATGGTGCATGATCAGTTCCAAATCCAACAAGAAAACCTCTGTTATGATATTTCTCTTTCTAGAGCTACCTTGGCCTAGCTTTATATGTTTCATTGTAGGCAAAATTCAATGCTTATCTCAAACCAACACCATTGCTCCTTAAGTAATAAGGAGTGGGTATTTGATGGTTGCCTGCAATTTATTGCCTCTAAAGGTGTGATCAGGTTTCTCAAAATGTTGCTCTAGAAAATTCCTCATGTGTATTCTATTCAGAAACAAAGAATTATAAGCATGAATGTGAGGACATAAGGTATACCTGCTCATAAATATACCTTCATACATAATAGATCTCAGACAAAAAGTACTTCGATCCCACATGATTCTTTAATTTCAGAGATTGGGCTTCCATGTTTTCTGGATGTTGAAATTCATAATGATGTTAAGAAAGGTCAAGAAGTTCCTAAAACTGCTTCGGAAGGTGTTAATCATGCAGATCAAACAAAATCAGTCTATGATGACAATGTAGCAGAGTTTTTGGAGCAACCATTGAATGAATCTGTATCAAAGAAAATTATAAATATTTGATCAAGTTTTTATATGAGGTATTTGTTTCCCCTGTCCATAAATATACCTTCATACATAATAGATCTGAAGACAAAGGTATTATCTGTCAAAACTAGACATATCAGCAAAATTGGCAGGTCCATATATATACAGTCAATATATCAACAAACTTGGCACAAGACATACTATGAACCCTAATGAGGCCAATTTCACTATAGATAAGGCTTATGAAGACCACCAATTAGATGTGGATATAGATACTGAGGTTCTCCTTTCAAGTCTCGATTTGCGATAAGAATTTTTCCCATGTTTATATCAAAGAATCATATGCAGCGAGCAATGGAAATTTACAAACACGACAAGGAGAATCAAATGAATATGGTTATGGGACAAAATTCATTAATATTCATCCTCAAATTCTTCAACAAGTACAAGAAAATAAGATTAGGCTGCACCCAAACTCGGTTTTATTTGTTGTTCAAGAATCTGGTTCTAAAATGATTAGAAGGCTCATACATACTGCCTAGAAAAACCTTCATCTCCTGTGGCTTTCTTTCATAAGTATCTGGACTCCCATGACAGAATAGAAAACCCAAAAAAAATATTCCTAACTACCTCGGCCTCTTGCTAGAAGAAAATAGCCCATTAGGGATGACTTCAAGCCTCTCCCTTCGCTGAGGATCTTACTTTGGCCTTTTTTCAGAGAGAAAAATCATAAGATAGTTCTCTCTCTCCCCGCCCTGGTAATTTGATGGTGCATTGAAAAGAAAATTAAAAAATCAGAAAATTATGTGACCCAGAGCTTCTCTCTCTCCCTGCCCTGGTAATTTGATGGTGCAGAGGCCATAAGCTCTGACTCTCAAGACTCGATTTTCCCTCATGCAACCATATGGAGAAATCAGAGGACAAGGGCATATCATTTTCCTATAGGGTTGAGATATGCATAGTACTGCACCATATCATGATCGAAAGGCATGCCTTGGTTATGTTCACACCTAAGATATAAAATACACTATCTAGGAAACTAGATCGAGATCGCAGTTGGGTATTTTTTCCTTGGAGAGGCAGATCCAAGGAAAATACACCTGGATCAGGCTTATAAACTCCCACAGAGGCCACTATGCATTTGTTTCATCAAATCGGCTTGGTAAAGGGTTGCAATCCCAATAGAACAAATTACAAGCAGACCCATGAGACAAGATCCTGAAAAAGAAGCTACAACGCCAACCAAAATTCTTGTTGTATTGAAGAATAAGAGTACATGTTTTTGGAGTTGTGGAGTTGAGAGAAATGCATAGATCCTCACATTTTCCATGGTGCCAAGCTCCAGATCCATGAGCACGGCTCGGAGCACAAATCTCCCGCATCCTTCCACCAAACCTGCAATAGTATGGCTGCATCGTTCCTCAAAACTGGCGACAGTATGGCCGCATCCTCCCTCCTTCCCTAGACAAACCATGCAACCGCAGGGAAATGAACAAGGGAAATGAAAACTTTTGATATTTGAAAAATTTTGACATTTTGAAATGAAACACGTGTTTTTTTTTAAGGCCACTCAAATTAATTTAAAAATATATATTTTTTAATAATTATAATAATTTTTAAATAATTAAAATAATTTCTAAATAATTAAATGTTTATTTTTTTTATTGTTTAAAAATATTTACAATAAAAAAAAATAAAACATATCTTTTTGAGAAGCAATTAAAATTATATGAGTAAATAATGGACTTATTTTTGCATATAGTAATCCTTCTACCCTACTAAATCATCATGCTTTATTAAAAGGAGTTTTAAACTTTACACTATTAAATTATGTTGTATTTTAAATATTTTGAGTTTTAATCCCTTTTTTAAATTGTGGATCTAAAAAAGAACTCTAGAGAAGATACCTCTATTTAAATAACTTACAAACCATATTGCAGAAAACAATTACTTCTTCAAATCTAATTCGTTGAATTTGGATGGCTTAGGGGATTGGGGGTTAGGGGTTAGGGGATTTAGGTGCATTTAGGGGTTAGGGGTCGAATAATGAGTTAGTAGTTAAGGGATTATGGATTGGGGGCTTAGGGGGGCAGACCCGAACGCGTTTGGGCGGGTGCACTCAAACGAAACGACCCGACCCGAATGGGTTTGGGCGGGCGCCCTCAAATGAAACGACACAGCCCACCCGACCGAACGAAGGCACAAGGAAGAAAGTGACAAACGGGGTGCACGAACATGCACAAGGAACCCGGATGGTTACAACTTAGCAAAACTGATACGGGTGCCCTCAAACAAAACGACCCGACCTGAACGCGCCTGGTCGGGCGACCTCACATGGGCTAAGTGGTTCTGCCTTAGATCTTTACTTATAATTGAATACAGATAGTAATTCAAATTTGGTAGCTTCCATTGTAATTATGAATACTATTTTAATTTTTTATCATGCTTCAAGACTCCAGATTAGGTTAGGAAATTGCGATGACAGATAGGGATCACTTAATAGGGCCATTATATGGATTCTACGCACAGTCCTTAGTAATGCCAATTCCTTTTATTTTGTTCTATGAGGAGCCTAGTTACGCTCCTTAAAATTAAAGGACAAAATTCAAATTGATTCTGCTCCATACACTCCAAAAGAGGGGCATCCCTATTGGTAACAGAGCTACAAGCCTGTTTGGTAGTTACACTAAAATTCTTGGGATTTAAAGACTGATATGATTCCAAAATTGGCTTGTTTTACAGTTCACGGAATGGAAATTATGGCAGCTTGTATGTCACAGGCTATGTACCCCATGAAAAATGGCATTAACCCTTGCTACAGTTCAGGCTTATGGAATCTAGATATCAAAATGTGGTTTAAAATTTAAATTATCCTCCTATAGGTGACTAACCAAACTACATGTCTAATCGGGAAGCTTTTGTAATCATTCAATATTTAAAAGACTTGGCATGAGTCAATTTGGGGAATTGAAGCTATTATGAAACCCCCTCTTCTCAAACCGGAGAAAAAATCATGGAGGTCAAGGGCGATGGTAAGAAGAGAAAGCTGGACGAGGAAGCCAATGGCGCCGCTCTGCAACTCTCGAAGGACGATCTTCACTCGTTGTTGGAGCCACTGAGAAAAGAGTAATTGATCTCTTTGATGGTCAATGCAGGTTCTTCATACCCTGCAATTGCAGAAGAAATTAAGATGTTGCAAGAAAGGACCCTGCTCATCAGAAGTTGTTTATGCATGGATTTGCTTGGGAGACTTCTTCACAGACCCTATGTGATGCATTTCAATAGTATGGGGAGATTGAAGAAGCAGTTGTTATTATGGATAAGACATCAGGAAAGTCACGAGGATTTTTCTTTGTCACATTTAAGCATATGGATTCTGCTCAAAGGGCATTGAAAGAGCCTAGCAAGACTATTGATGGGAGGATTACTGTAAGCAATCTAGCAGTGGCAAGCACGGGTCCTGGTCAAAGTATAGATCAGGCTCAAAGGAAACTTTGCATTGCTGGTATTTCATATGACACGGCCAATGATAAGCTTTTAGAAGTTTTTCTAAATATGGAGAGATAGAAGAAGGTTCGGTTACATATGATAAGAATACCAACAAATCCAGCGGATTTGCATTTGTGACTTTCAAGACTGTGAAGGCTACAAAGCGGGCTCTTAAAGAGGTTATGGGTTTAGAGATTTATGGTTTAGGGGGTTAAATGGGTTAGGGGTTGGGAATTAGGGTTTAATGGGTTAGGGGTTAAGGGGTTATAGGTTTAGGGTTTATGGGGTTAAATGGGTTAGGGGTTAAGGGTTTAGGGGTTAGGGGTTAAAGGTTTAGAGGTTTATGGTTTAGGGGTTAAATGGGTTAGGGGTTTAGAGGTTTAGGGGTTTAAATCTTTAGGAAACCCTTGAAGCAACAAATACTCATATAGATAATAAGCTTCAAGATAAAAATCCCATAAACATGAAGGGTGTCATACGCCTTGTTCAAAAATTAGTAAATGAAATTGTGGATCTAAAACAGAACTATAGAGAAGATACCTCTATTTAAATAACTTACAAACCATATTGCAGAAAAAAATTACTTCTTCAAAGCTAATTCATCGAATTTGGAGGGCTTAGAGGATTGCGAGTTAGGGGTTAGGGGATTTAGGTGCATTTAGGGGTTAGGGGTCGAATAATGAATTAGTAGTTAAGGGATTAGGGATTGGGGGCTTAGGGGGCCCGACCCGAACGCGTTTGGGCGGGTGCACTCAACCGAAACGACACGACCCGAACGGGTTTGGGCAGGCACCCTCAAATGAAATGACACGGCGCGCCTGACCGAATGAAGGCACAAGGGAGAAAATGACAAACAGGTCACACAGATGTGCACAAGGCACCCGTGTGGTCACAACTTAGCAAATTTGATACGACTTCCCTCAAATCAAACAACCCAACCCGAACGCGTTCGAGCGGGCACCCTCACACGACGCGACATGGTTAAGGGCTTAAGGGTTAGTGGTTAAGGGTTTAGAGGTTTAGGTTTTAGGGGTTTAGAGGTTGCGAATTAAGGTTTAATGGGTTAGGGGTTGGGAATTAGGGTTTAATGGGTTAGGGGTTTAGGGGTTATAGGTTTAGGGTTTAGGAGGTTAAATGGGTTAGGGGTTTAGGGGGTTAGGGGATATAGCAGTTAATGATTTTAGGGGTTAGAATTTAGGGGCTAATGGGGTTAGGTTTTAGGGGGTTATATGGGTTAGGGGTCGGGAATTAGGGCTTACGGGGTTAGGGTTAAGGGTTTAATGGTTTAGGGTTTAAGGGGTTAGGGGTTAAGGGTTTATAGGTTTAGGGTTTAGAGGGTTAAATGGGTTAGAGGTTGGGAATTAGTGTTTAACGGGTTAGGGGTTAAGATGATAGTTTCATTGGTCTCTGTTTGCGCACATTAGTTTCTTATTCTTTGCGTCTCAATGTAACAATTTTGTAAGTATTGTTGCTTGTTGCCATGTCTTCTTTATTTATTAATTTATAGTATTTGTTAGCCATTGATTTACATTTATTGATGAAATTTCTATTGAAATCAAACCAAATGTATGTTCAACCTCCAGTTTCAAACTCAGCCACAATTTTATCACATAATTTAAGTCCGGAGAATGGCCATCTGATGAATTCTTAATAACCAGACTGCACCTCATGACTACTCCATAAAATCTTAAGTTCGAGTATCCCACAATCATGAGAAATGAGAAGAGGCCAAGTGAAGAGGAAGGGGGGTAGAAAGAAGGATAGATGGAGGGATATAGTGAGACGATTGGAGGGTAGAGAGAGAGAGAGAGAGAGAGAGAGAGAGAGAGAGAGGGAGATTGGGGAAGAGAGAGGGAGGTATAAGGAGAGAAAGAGAGAGAGAAGAAGGACAAGAGATAGGACCTAAGAGAGAGGAACCCATGTAGTATCATAGAAGAAAGAATATGTGACCAAATTACTCTATATGGAGATGGGAGATAGGGGCACCCTACCTACCTACTAAGTGTCTAAACCAAATGTGGTGTAAACATCTGTAATGGTGGTCGATTATACAAGGAGAGGATTTATGAGGAGGCACTGGATTTTAAGGCGGTCACAATTTAGCATTTTTGATACGATCACCACCCTCACACAACCCAAACCAACCCGACCCAACCCACCTGAACGTGTTTCCTTGGGTGGCCTGATGACACGATGAGACCTGACCAGACTAGACTCAACCCGACCCGCCCGAACGTGTTTCCTTGGGTGCCCTCACAATATGGCACGACCCAACCTGACCCGACCCAAACACATCTCCCTAGGCAGCATCACACGACTCGACCTGACCCACTTGAACACGTAATTTCCCTTGGCGCCCTCATGACACAGCCCGACACGACCTAACCCGATCGGACATGACGTTCCTTGGGTGCCCTCACACGACCCAACCCGACCGGACCCGCCTGAACATCGAAGGCACGAGGGAGAAAACGACAAATGGGTCACATGAACGTGCATAGGGTACATGGGCGGTCACAAATTAGCATTTTTTATACGACCTCCCTCACACAATTTGACCTAAACGAGTTTCCTGTGATGTGCCCCTCACACGACACAACCCGACCCGCCCGAACAAAGGGTGCATGAGGGAGGAAACGGAAAAGGGATCGCAAAAACATGCAGAAGAAACATGGGTGGTCACAAAAGGAAAATGGGCTGCCCAAACATGCACAAGGCACCTGGGCGGTCACAACTTAGCAAAACTGATACGGGCGCCCTCGAACGAAACGGCCCAACCCGAACGTGGCCAGTTGAGCGACCTCACATGGCGCGCCAGACCGAATGATGCCATAAGGGAGAAAATGGCAAACGGGCCGCCCGAATGTGCACAAGGCACCCGGTCAGTGAGAACTTAGCGAAACTGATACGGGCACCCTTGAACGAAATGGCCCAACCTAAACACACCCAGTCGGGCGACCTCACACGTTGCACCCAACCGAACGATGCCACAAGGGAGCAAACGGAAAACTGGCCGCCCGAATGTGCACAAGGAACCTGAGTGGTCACAACCTAGCAAAACTGATACGAGTGCCCTCGAACGAAACGGCCCAACCTGAACGCGCTTGGTCGAGCGCCCTCACATGGTGTGCCTAACTGAACCATGCCACAAGGGAGAAAATGACAAACAGGCCACCCGAATGTGCACAAGACACCCGGGCAGTCACAACTTAGTAAAATTGATACGGGTGCCCTCAAATGAAACGACCTGACCCGAATGCACTTGGTCGGGCACCCTCACACGGCGCAACACGGCGCACCCGACCGAATGATGTCAGAAGGGAGAGAATGGAAAATGGGCATCCCGAACATGCACAAGGCACCCGGGTGGTCACAACTTATCAAAACCGATACAGGAGCCCTCTAACGAAATGGCCCGACCCGAACGCGCTCGGTTGGGTGACCTCACACAGCACGCCAAACTAAACGATGCCATAAGGGATAAAATGGTAAACGGGTTGCCAGAATGTGCACAAGGCACCCGGGCAATCACAACTTAGCAAAACTGATACGGGCGCCCTCGAATGAAATGGCCCGACCCGAACGCACCTAGTCGGGCGACCTCACAAGACGCGCCCGACCAAACGATGCCACAAGGAAGCAAATGGAAAACAGGCCGCCCGAACGTGCATAAGGCACCCGGGCGGTCACAACTTAGCAAAATTGATATGAGCACCCTCAAATGAAACGACCCGACCTGAACGTGCCCGGTCGGGCGATCTCACACGGTGCAACACAGCGCGCCCGACCGAATGATGCCACAAGGGAACAAATGGAAAACAGGACGCCCAAACGTGCACAAGGCACCCGGGCAGTCACAACTTGGCAAAACTGATACGGGAGCCCTCTAACGAAATGCCCTAACACGAACCCGCTCAGTCGAGTGACCTCACATGGCGTGCCAGACCGAACGATGCCACAAGGGATAAAATGGCAAATGGGCCGCCCGAACGTGCACAAGGCACCCAGGCGATCATAACTTAGCAAAACTGATATGGGCGCCCTCGAAAGAAATGGCCCGACCCAAATGCCCCCGGTCGGGCGACCTCACACAGCGCACCCGACCGAATGATGCCATAAGGGAGCAAACGAAAAACGGGCCACTCGAACGTGCATAAGGCACTCGGGCGGTCACAACTTAGCAAAACTGATACGGGTGCCCTCAAACGAAACAGCCCAACCCGAACACGCTTGGTCGGGTACCCTCACACGGCGTGACATGGCGCACCCAACCGAACGATGCCACAAGGGAGAAAATGACAAACAGGCCACCCGAATGTGCACAAGGCACCCGAGCAGTCACAACTTAGCAAAACTGATACGGGCACCCTCGAACGAAACAGCCGGACCCGAACGTGCTTGGTCGGGTGCCCTCACATAGCATGCCTGACCGAACGATGCCACAAGGGAAAAAATGGCAAACGGGCTACCAAAACATGCACAAGGCACCTGGGTGGTCACAACTTAGCAAAAATGATACGGGAGCCCTCTAACGAAACGGCCTGACTCGAACGCACTCGGTCAGGTGACCTCACATGGCTTGCCAGACCAAACGATGCCACAAGGGAGCGAACGGAAAATGGGCCGCCTAAACATGCACAAGGCACTCGGGCGGTCACAAATTAGAAAAATTGATATGGGCACCCTCAAATGAAATGGCCATACTTGAATGCGCCCGGTCGGGCGACCTCACACAGCGCGCCTGACTGAACGATGGCACAAGGGAACAAACGACAAACGGGTCGCTTGAACATGCACAAGGCACCCGGGTAGTCACAACTAGAAAAACTGATACGGGTGCCCTCGAACGAAACGACCTGACCCGAACACGCCCGGTCGAGCGACCTCACATGGTGCGACATGGCACGCTTGACTGAACGATGCCACAAGGGAGAAAATGGCAAACGGGCCACTCAAACGTGCACAAGGCACCCGGGAAATCACAACTTAGCAAAACTAATACGAGCGCCCTCGAATGAAATGGCTCGACCTGAACGTGCTAGGTTGGGCAACCTCACACGGCACAACACGGCGCGCCCGAACAAATGATGCCACAAGGGAGAAAACAGAAAATGGGCCGCTCAAATGTGCACAAGGCACTCGGGCGGTTACAACTTAACAAAATTGATACGGGCGCCCTCGAATGAAATGGCCCAACCCAAACGTGCCTGGTCGAGCGACCTCACACGGTGCGACATGGCGCATCTGACCAAACGATGCCATAAGGGAGAAAACGGCAAACGGGCTGCCTGAATGTGCACAAGGCACCCAGGCGGTCAAAATTTAGCAAAACTGATACGGGCGCCCTCGAACAAAATGGCCCGACCCGAATGTGCTCGGTTGGGCGACCTCACACAGCGCGACATGGTGCGCCCAACTGAACGATGCCACAAGGGAGCAAACGGAAAACGGGCCGCTCGAACGTGCACAAGGCACTCGAGTGGTCACAACTTAGCAAAACTAATACGGGCACCCTCGAACGAAACAGCCTGACCCGAACGCACCTGGTCGGGTGACCTCACACAGTGCGACACGGCGCGCCCGACTGAACGATGCCACAAGGGAGAAAATGGCAAACGGGTTGCCCAAACGTGCATAAGGCACCCGCGCGATCACAACTTAGAAAAACTAATATGGGCACCCTCGAACGAAACGACCCGACCCAAACGCACCCGGTCGGGTGACCTCACAAGGCGTGACATGGCACACCTGACCAAATGATGCCACAAGGGAGAAAACAGTAAATGGGCCGCCTGAAAGTGCAAAAGGCACTCGGGCAGTCACAACTTGGCAAAACTGATACGGGCGCCCTCGAACAAAACAGCCTGACCCAAACGTGCCTGGTCGGGCGACCTCACACGACGCAACATGGCACGCCCGAACGAACGATGCCACAAGGGATCAAACAGACAACAGGCCACCTGAATGTGCACAAGGCACCCGAGCAATCGCAACTTAGCAAAACTGATACGGCTGCCCTCGAATGAAACAGTCCGACCCGAACGCGCTTAGTCAGGCACACTCACACGGCGCGACACAACACGCCCAACTGAATGATGCCACAAGGGAACAAATGGCAAACATGCCGCCCGAACATGCACAAGGCACCTGGGTGGTCACAACTTAGCAAAACTGATATGGGCTCCCTCGAACGAAACGGCCCAACCCGAATGCGCCCGGTCGGGCGACCTCACACGGCGCAACACGGCGCGCCTGAAAGAACGATGCCACAAGGGAGAAAATGGAAAATGGGCCACCCGAACGTGCACAAGGCTCCCGGGTGGTCACAACTTAGCAAAACTGATACGGGCACCCTCTAACGAAACTGCCCAACCCGAATGCGCCCGGTCGGGTGACCTCAACAAATGGGTTGCACGAACCCGAACAAACGGGTTGCATGAACTTGCACAAGGCACGCAAGCAGTGAAAACTTAGCATTTTTTATACAACCTACCTTAGATGATCCAACTCGAACACGTTTCCTGTGGCGCCCTCACACGGCATGACTCAACCGGCCCGAACGAAGGGCACACGAGGGAGAAAAACGAAAAATGGATCTCACAAAGGTGCACAAGAAACATTAGTGGTCACAACTTAGAATTTTTGATACGACCACCTTCACATGACCCAACCCAACCCGACCCGACCCGACCCGCCTGAATGTGTTTCCTTGGGCACCCTCACAATATGGCATGACCCAACCTGGCCTAACCCAAACGTGTTTCCTTGGGCGGCATCACACGACTTGACCCGACCCACCCAAACGAGTATCCCTGGGCTCCCTCATGACACGACCTGACACAATCTGACCCGGTCGGACATGTTCCTTGGGCACCCTCACATGACCTGACCTAACCCAACCCTCTCAAACATGTTTCCTTGGGCGCCCTCATGGTACAACATGACCCAACCAGACCCGACTCGAATGCATTTCCTTAGGCGACATCACACAACCCAACCCGACCTGACCCGCCTGAACGTCAAAGGCACGAGGGAGAAAATGAAAAATAGGTCGCATGAACGTGCACAAGGTACACGGGTGGTCACAACTTAGCATTTTTTATATGGATCGACCTCCCTCACACAATTTGACCCGAATGAGTTTCCTGTGGTGCAATACCGACACTTATCTCCAAACGTTGCAATATTGACACTCAAGCCTCATCATATCATGTATGACACCCTATAAGGAGCGGTATTGAAAATATGAATAATATGACATAGGGGATAACTATCTAGAATATGACTCTACCACTAGGATAATTAGTCAAGGTAAATTTGACTAGTTATACTAAAGGATTGTTGCAGTATAAAATTGTCATGGGTACCACATATTTTCGAGTTAGCTAGGAATCTAATATTTATAAGTCAAATGGGTGATGCAATCATGCATATCATATTTAAGAAGGATTCATGTAAGATGAGTCATGGTGTGATGGTGTTAATAAGAGGTGTTCAGATTGGCATATTATACAAGTTGTAAGGGCATATTGACCAAAGTGGTTGCAATAGTGAAAATGTTCATAAAACTTATGGGTCAACCATCTTTTTTAGTCAACAAGACCAGGTTTTAGCATTAAAATATGTGACACAATGGAGAGAAAATAATTTAAGTTATGCAAAGCAAAGGTATGATTAAAGTTTTGTATAGTAACTCTCTAAAAGTTGCTTTATGTGAATATTGTATTTATGGGAAACAAAATCGTGTTAAATTCCCATTTGGTACTACAAGGGCAAAGAGAATTATGGAGTTAATTAATAGTAATGTATTTGGGATAGTACCAATGCAATGACTAGGTCTATCCATATATTATGTTTTCTTCATTGATAATTTCTCCAAGATGACATGGATATATTTCCTAAGGAAGAGGTCTAAGGTTTTCAATAAATTTCAAGAGTTAAAATCTCTTATGGAGAACCAAATAGATAGAAAGGTAAAGGTTATGATAATCGATAACAAAAGTGAATTATATGTTAAATAATTTAAGACACTTTTTATTTCGGTATTGCGACGCTTTTGAAAACACATTGGAAAAGCGACGTTTTTCAAATAAATGTCGGTCTTGCGACGTTGGGCTTCAAAACGTCGTAAGACCGACATTTATTTGAGAAATGTCACTTTTCCGACATTTTCTCCAAAGCGTCGTAATACCGATGAATGTGTAATAAACATCGCAATTCTGACATTTCGTCCCATACACGTCGTAAGACCGACGAAAAGTTTATAACATCACATTTCCAATGACAAACATAAACGTTGCAAAAGTGATGATGTCCCTAAACGTTAGTATAGTGACGGTTTGTGGCGGGATTTGAAAAATTGATAGAAATTGCGGAAATTTCCGACAATACGACAAAAGTGTCATAACTAAAGTGTCAGAATTTTTGCCAAATGTACTAGTGCAAGGATCTTGGTGCTTGCATGATTCTTGATGACCCAGATGGAGATGATAGATATATGGTGGATGATGTAGTCATCTATTCTTATGGCAGAGTCTTCTTGACTAGAGCTTCTAAGCTCAAGGAGAAGCTACTACATGCAGTACATGTGGACTTTATTTCCATGCACTTTGATGCATTTCATTCTCTGATGGAGGAGTTAACTTGGGAGGGCATTCAACAAGATGTATATCAGCATGAGGAGAGATGCATAGCCTGAATGGTGATGGAGAGGATGTCACTTCCACTCCCCTACTCATTGGGGGTGAGGGAGAATTTCCAGTTAAGCCATTTCAACTCAAGAACCAAAGTACATAGTGGAGAAGGTACAATTTTTCATTATTATTTGTACTTCTTTACTTTATATGAGCAACATGTTCCTTCTTACATGTTATTTTATGATGTACTTGAGGCCAATTGCATCATTGAGGTTAGCTATTCTATTGGTGGTTTGTGGGGGAAGCCACATGATTCTTGGTGTGCACCATTGACACCACATTGTACCTTCATGATTTCATCTTATGGGATGATTGTGGCAGTAAAAAAGTGGCTGGGAGAGCACTTGTTGTATTTTTATTTGAGGCAGGAAAGGGATGCACTGCGTTGGTTCCATGTGTGGAACTATGATCCACTTTCCGGTTGTCATATGGAAACTTGTTTTCATTGGTTTTTGCTTCCATATATTGTTGATATTCTTATGTTCATGGGAAGATTTATTTGGAGAGTGGAAAGAGAGTTGTAGGTGCTCATTGGAGGCATGATTCTCCCTACTTTATATGTTTCATTTTTTAGGAGAGACAATGGTCAAGCCATGATTTCTATGCTACATCTATTTTCTTCACATGGGAGGGGCCATTTAGAGAACTCGAGTTCTTGGAGCAAGCACTTCATGGCTGAATTTTTTTTTGGGGTAACTTGGGCCATTCTTGGAGGCCATGACATTTCAGCCCAATATTAGCAATAGCCCCATACTTACCATAAATGGAGAGAGAAGAAACTTGGATGGGAAAATCTAATCTCTCCATGCAGCCCCAATACATATAATAAACCGGGGTTGAGGATTCTTTTGATGAGCTACCTAGAATGGCTCCTTTCATTTGGATGATAGCATGGGTTTGGGAGTCTCTCATTGGGCATGATATCCCTTATGCTTGTCATAACTCCTACCTTGAGGATGCCATTGGGTAGTAAGAAGGTTTCCACTTACACCTTCCACCTTTTCATGATGTGAGCCATTTGGTTTTGCATACTTGGGAGGAAACAATGGAGGGCATATTTATTACAGATTGTTTTGAGTAGTGGTGGGGACTACTGATGTGAAGGCCACAAGAGGAGGAGGGGAGGAATTTTTCTCTCCTTATACAATTGCTTTAGGACAAGCAACATTTTGGAGGGGAGGACTGTAATATTCCAAAAATTTAGCCTTCAAGCTAAATGGAATATTATAGTTGTTTTATCACTAGGTAGGTGAATAAGTGGGTGGGAAGGCCCATAAGTCTCCTTAGCAGAAATAAAAACACTTCAAGTGTGAAAGGAGACCTTTTTAGCAACTAAATAAATCACCTCCAAGTATGAACATGGGTTGGGTCATGTTGATTCAGTCAACTTTGACCAAATCAACGACGCTGTTATGGAGGAGTGGAGATTAATTGAGGAATAACGCAGATTTGGAGGGAGATGGATCTCATGAAGGAAATGACCTAATTGAGTGGGGCCAAGGGCAAGCAAGCTCATATTATATTTAAGGAAGAGGATGGAAGCCATATGAGCTGATGTTTTAGATTATTATTTTGACATTGGTCTACTTAGACTTTTTCTTCCTTTTGTTGTTTAGCAGGGTTGCAGTGACTTTTAGCACTGGGTGTTCCCAAGTGGGAATCCCACATCTTTGCTTGAGGGGTCCCTTGGAAGAATATTGTATTCATTTCCACATTCAGGTTTTTAGGCCAAGCTATATCTTTCTTCATGAGCGCAGTTTCTACAGGTTATTGTGCTGTGTTGCAGGGTGCAGCAGTGGAGGGGTTAGAATCCCACTTTCTGAGCTAGTTTCTCATAAGAGGAAGATTTCCTTCTCTTGGGAGATCTTTTTAGAGAGATCTTGAGAATATTTCATATCTTTGGCACTAGGCCATATATTTCCCATTATTTCCAGTGTTGTTCTAGCTGGAAATTGCGTTATTTTGGACGGCAGCTTCAATATCAGATCTTGTGGGTTCTTTGCAGTATTTCCTTATGATTGAGGGGTTCATCATTTCATGGGAGGAGACCTTTGAGGGGATCTACATCAGATCTGATTTATTTTAGCCTTATACATTCTTTTTCTTCAGTCTGCAGTGATTATTCAGTTTATTTTTGAAGATCACCATTGTATTTGGAGTGTATTGCAAGAAACCCTTTCCATGTTCTCTTTTATTTGTAATAAGGAGACTAGATCTCAATTTTTAAGGATAATTGATTAATATATGAACAGATCTATTTGTATCTATAATTTCTGATTTGAAACCCTCATAATACTGTGCAGTCTCTTTCATGTAATAATCCTGTTTTGCAAAGTTTTTGGGATTTAGTGTTTTTTAGCCATACTAGGTGTGGGAGGTCTGTTTACCTCACCTAGTTTGATTTGTTCCTACTCTCCTCTTGGATTTAGATGCTATATTGTCAGATCTAATAGATCCAAGTGTTGATTTATATTTTTATGGCATACATTTTTGAAAAATTTCTTTTAAGTACATGATTTGTTGAGTTCTCCAATTTGGGATATTACATTACTGTTGTAAACTAACGCAAGTATTTATTATCAATCTGTGTTAGTGAAACTTAGAAGCATCCCCAAAGTATATGGGTTTCAGCTGTGGTCAATTAAGAAGATGGTTTATTAATGATTAGGGAAATGCATATTACAAATATAAATCAAACTTAAACAAATTCTAAATTCAGATGTGTAATTAGAAGCAGAAGAATCTCCTAACTTAAGAGATTTTTTTGTCCTTCTCTAACAAGATTTCCATGTGAATTAGAATTCAAAAACTACTTAACTAAAGAATAGATTAAGATACATGAAGCAATAATTCAAGAGGCTCTTCACTGAAGAGGTCCAAATTGTCCTTCATCATATATTCATTCATAAGTAATGCTATTGTTAAAAACAAGAATTCAGAAAAATCAGGAAAGATGAACTCTAGTTTCTAGTTTCTTGATCAGATAGAATAAGTATTTAACTTAAATACTGGGTTGACTCTTCATATGCAAAATAGAAACAAGATTAAGATCCATAAGTAACCATGTAAAAGCATGTAAAGATGAATTCTAACTGAAGATCTTGATTAGATAGAAAGAATGTTGAACTTAAACATTTATTTTTCCTTTCATATGAAAGTTAAGAATGATCATTAGATTCATCAATAATCAGAAATAATCAGCATAAACGAATTAAACATAAGCAAGCTAATTCATAAATTGTAGCTAACAAAATAAACTAAGAAGTGCACTTAGCTCGGTGCGGGGGGCCTCCACCCTTGCCTCACACACTGAAGGTGAATTCAGCTACTTAAGACTTCAATCAATCAACTAGCATATAACATCATCAAATATGATAGAATGGATCTTCAATTATGTCTCCAAGTCTCAGAAATAATAATGTTATGTCATAGAAGTTCTACATATCAATGCCTTCAAAGTTTGAGGCTTAAATAGATAAAGTATCTAAAAAACTCATCTAAAATAGCTCAAATAGTCATAACTATCCTTATATTATCAAATCAAGTCGAATTCATCCATCAGATCCATCAAAATCTAGAAAATCCCACAAAATAAGAGTTTTGACCTAGTTTCTAGGGATCCTCCATAAAGACAGGTCTTGTTTGACTACCTTTGACCGGGCCTATTAAAACTCAATTTGACTGTATCAATAGGTGTACACTTATTCTTAATTCCCAAGCTTTCTAGAAATATATCTAGCTCAAGCCCAAGTGTCCTGCACATATGCAAACCATAATGCCATTACAGGAATTTCTGATGTTGTCCAAAAATTCACTTAAATTTTAATTTTTACAGAAACATCTAATAATTGAAAAACATAATTTAAATAACATTTATATGCATCTTTTGGTCAATATAAGGTGGATATTATGGTGAATAGATGGATAATATGGCAAAATAAGGTGTATTTCATAAACAAAAAGAGATCAAAAATGAGGGCTAACAATATACTTGCACAATAATCAATAATAAATACATATAATGCAATATTAATAGAACATAAGTAGTAAAAAAACTCAGATGCATAACACAGTAAACTTGCCAAAAATTTTCCTTTATATTAGCTTCAGATATGTCAATCAATACATCAACTTTCCCTTACAAAACCCTTTCACGCATACAGCCAACGGAGTCCGCACACAGCCAAGACTAGGTCTCCACACACACAGCCAGAAGGAGCCTCTTAACCAAACCCAAACAAACTTTACAGATTCATTAACTTATCTAAACATAAATATCATGAACTTAGACTAACTAACTAGCTTAGACGTTATCTATCTATTTATATTCTCCTAGTGCACAGATACTATGGTCTCAAACCATGGTTTGAGGCCCATAATTTACCCTTAAGCACATTTACATCAAAATTGGGGACTTTGACCCACCCCAAAGCCCCTTGAGTCCCTTTGCACAGTGCTTACATACAAAATGATACAAAATGACTTCAAAAATTGTGCCTCAGGGGACCCCGCTCCAACACTTCACTACAATCTCTACGGCCTCGGCTTGCATGGCAATCTTCAGCTGACTTAAGGTCTAGCACAGATGAGATAGAAACATGGAAATAAACCTCTCTTTGTGTTGGGTGTCATCAATAGTAAATCCTCCATCTCTGATAGTGCACTTCAACCGTTGATCCGCGTCCCATATAGATTGATTAATTATTGGCGAATCTCCTTCTACTTAGTTACACATTGTGCAAATGATTCCGGCCTCTTAAATTTTTCTTTTAATGCGCCCTTCATAATATCAATAGTTCCATTACGGTTCATCTCTACATACTGTATGTACCAATCCAACACGTGATCTTGAAAATCAATGTCCAACTGCGCTTTCTTAACATCGTCATTATTAACCTGTTGTGTTGTCCACACAGCATTAGTGACAAACCAAAATTGGTTTGTATCTATGTTCCCAATACGACGGAAAGTAGGTAACTTCATGGAGGCATCCATCTCAGCATCTGGTGGTGGAGGTGGAGTGGATGACTCATTAGAGTGAGATGAGTCTGAAAGTTGGGTGGATGGGATCTAAACTATAGTTAACGATCCAAGATTATTCTAATCTTGCAATACTTCTTCTCCAGAGTGCGTAGATTCACCAGAGCTACTAGTTTTTGATTCTTTGTCACTATCAGATTTACCTTTGACAGGACTGTAAATAAAACCTTCTTCTAGATCTACTTTGTAAGTTCTTCCACTACACATATTTGGGCCACTATGGGACATTCACTCAATATGACCACACAGAGTACCCTGTTCACACAATATAATTTTAATCCACAGCTTCAGAGAGCGCAGGAACTTACCTCTAGGACCCTTGAAAAACCTTTTTCAACTTTAGAATAAGGTACAAATTGATCAATAGAAAATTCAGTCACAAACCCTCCCAGAACATGATCGATCCAATGATCTACTGCGTGAGTGATCTTTTTGCTAGTGTTCTATAATTTTTGTACCAAATCTAGGGTCCGCTTAGTGATCGTGTCATCCTTTGTGCGGGTATGGAACTCAGTAAGTCGAGACAACCACTCATGCAACTTGGTCACAAAGGAAGAAAAGAAAATTTGTGGACCTCTATATAGATATAATTTTGTGCCCAATCTTCAGCAAACAATTTTGAGCTTCTGTTTTCTTGGATTGCAAATTCAAGTATCTTCTTATCGATCCAACCTTGTCGTTCGTTCTTTGTCGGATGCAAATACATCAAATATTCCTCAAAATGATCTCGGTCCTAGAAACGGGACAATTTTTTGGCTTGAGGGGTCCTGACCCAGATTCAGAGTTATCGCGTAACCAAAAAAACCCTCCAACTACTGGCCCTTTTAGCAGTGACCCGCTTGCGCAAATCAAAGTCTCACCCGAAGCAATACGGGGGGGTGCTGGAACCAGGTTTCTACACCGTGAGGAAGCTTTTCATGTAGTGATACTAATTAGACTTTGTGCATGTAATATAACAAATGTGCACATGCACAGTGAACATATATAACCCTTCTGCATTTATCATAGAATACTTCAAATATTGTGCGCACATTATACTTCATTCAAATCTACTCATTTAAAACCAACTAATTCGTGCATATATGTAATTAACCATTAACAGAAGTATACGCAATAGCAGAGAAAATAACAAATAATAAAATCACATAAGAATCCAGGTCCGCCAAATATATTCTTTATTAAGAGATATGAAACTCAGTACATTTAATCCTTCTGCGCACATAGCCAATAGAGTTTGCACAAAACCAAGACTTAGGTCTCTGCACACATAGCCAGCAGGACCCTTTCTACCCAGAAAAACCCATACCCAGAGTTTAACGTTTAGTGCATGGAATTTTCACCAGGGTTGTTACAGAACCCTCCCCTTTGGGGGACACCGTCCGTGGTGTTAAATCACACATATACCTCAACAACACTGCTGACAAGCAAACACACTGCCCATGGAGCTTTATAACATAGCTCGTTGCAATATTTACAATGATCACCCTGTTGAAAAGAAAACCAACATGACATCACAACAATAGGAAAACTATAATTACATGACACCATACCACTTATTGGAGTTGTATAACATAGCTAATGGAGTTATTTACATCCATATACATATGTATATACATCCAACCATCACATCAAACATGTACCAAAACATCGCCAAAACATATGCTAAACAAAAACCAACATCACACCAAAACTTTTTTGCCTCAACCGGAAAAAAAGGAAGGATAAATAGCCCACCTCTGATCCGCCATCTCATATGTAGCTTCATCGGGCCCAAAGTGATTCCATTGAAATTTAACTTGCTTTATTGCTCAATTCTAGAACATGAGCGTCTTTTTCTGCAAAATAAATTGTGGTACTAGTTGGAACTCTCGTTTTTCTTCCACCTGTAATATAGACCAGTCAATAACATGACCAACATATTTAACATATTTCTTAAGAAACGATATATGAAAAACATCATTGAATTTCATTGTGGAAGGCAATGCAAGTCGATAGGTCATTGGTTCAATCCTATCAATGATTTTGAAGGGTCCATAAAACCTTGGTGCCGTCTTGGCACACGATCCAATCCACAAGGAGCTTTTCTTGGGCTTGATATGCAAGTACACCTGATTCCCAACCTAAAACTTCCTGAACAACCTTTTCCTATCTGCATAACTCTTCTGCCTATCTTGCATTACTTTCAAGTTCTGCTTGATCACCTGCATTTCATGTTCCATTTTTGCCAAAATTTCTAGTCCAATCATTATCTTATTAATAGGATCACCCAAACTGATAGGAGTGTTGCAACTTCGTCTGTACAATGCCTTGAATGGAATCATCCTCAACGACTCCTGATACCCGTTATTGTAGGCAAACTCTACTAGTGGAAGATACTCCTCCCACTTCCATTATTGATGCATCACATACATCCTCAACATATCCTCTAATATTATGTTGACCCTCTCAGTCTACCCATATATATGTGGATGATATGTCGTGATAAAGGCCAACTCAGTGCCCAAACCTAGAAATAACTCCTTCCAAAGCTTCGAAGTGAACTTTGCATCCTTTTCGGACACAATATTCTTCAAAAGACCATGTAATTTGACTATGTCTCTAATGCACACTTGTGCTACATCACTTGTTGAGTATGTAGTATTCACCAGTATGAATTGTGCAACCTTTTTTAACCTTTTGACAACCACCATAATATAATCATGTTGTCTATTTTTCCTATGCAAACCTGTGATGAAATCCATGGAAATAACCTCCCATTTCCACTTTTTAATTCCAATCAGCTATAGCAATCCACCTAGATGCTTGCACTATGCCTTAACCATTTGACAATCCAAACGTCTAGCTACAAACTCTACCACATCCCTCTTTAGATTCAACCAATAGTAGAATCTATTCACTGCAATCAAAGTCTTATGGTAGCCTGGGTGACTTGAATATGGTTCTGCGTAAAACTCCCTCAAGTTCACCTTCTTGATCTCACTATTATCTAGTACATATATCCTATCTCGAAATCTGACCAATCCATCTATCGTGAGACAGTAGTCCAAATCCTGTACACATGTAACTATACATGTAACACCCATACATGTACCTATACTTGTACCTGTTCCAACACCTGTACCTGTAACAACACATGTACATGTACTTCTACCAACACCTATACCTGTAACAACACCTATACATGTACCTGTACCTGTACATGTACCTATACCAACAGCTGTATTTGTACTCTGCTACAACTTGTGCACAATCTCCATGTACCTGTGATCCACCTAACCTACCTGCAAGATCCTATCCTGTAATTTTTTCCCATAGGAACTCATCGCAGCTAAGTGATTTATCTGTACCTTCCTGCTAAGGTAATCTACAACCCTATTCTCCTTTCCCTTGATATACCTGATCTCAAAGTCAAACTCACTATTCATTTCCAACCATCTAGCTTGTCTAGCATTCAGATTCGGCTAGTTAAATAAGTACCTCAACCCAATGTGATCACTCATAAGTAAAAACCGCCTGAAGATAGTGCCTTTGCATATTTAGTGCATGAATTATCGTTGCTAGCTCAAGATCTTGTGTCAAGTAGTTATACTCGTGCTCTTTTAGTTTACGTAACTCATAGCATACCACCTGGCCATCCTTCAAAAGGAATCTAACAAGCACCCATTTTCAATAATTTGTGCATACTACAAACTCCTTGTCAGGATCTATTATTTTTAACACTAGAGCATGTGTCAGCAACTTCCTGAGCTACTCAAAACTACCCTCACACTCCTCTGTCCAATAAAATTTATTACCTTTCCTCTGTAGTCATGTAATAGGGTAAGAAATGTTTTAGAGGTTTCAAATGAACCTCCTATAGTAACCTGCCAATCTCATGAATGATCTCACCTCATCTACATTCCTAGGATCTACCCACTCCATGATGGCCCTTATCTTTTACGAATCTACTGCAATGACCACCTTGGAGACAACATGTCCCAAGTAGTGTACCTCAGTGAGGAAGAAGTTGCATTTGTTGAGCTTAGCATACGACTGATGCTCTCTCAACAACCTCAACACTACTACCAAATTCTCAACATGCTCTTTCTCATTTTTAGAATACACCAATATATCATCAATGAAAACAATCACAAACTTATCCAAGTAAGGACACAAAACAATGTTCATTAAACACATAAATGTAGCTAGGGAATTAGTCAAACTGAATGGAACTACAAAAAGCTCATAATACCTATACCTGGTTCTGAATGTGGTCTTTTAGATATCTTTCTTCTTTATGCATACCTGATGATATCCTGATCTCAAGTTGATCTTAGAGAACATTGTTGCTCCCTTCAGCTAATCAAACAAATCATCAATCCTCGGTAGTGGGTACCTTTTCTTTATGGTTACTTTTTTCAGCTACCTGTAGTCAATGCGTAGTCTAAGAGTGTCATATTTCTTCTTTACAAAAAACACGGGTGCACCCCATTGCGATACACTTGGCCTAATGTACCCTTTGTCCAACATTTCCTTAAACTGAAATTTTAACTCTACCAACTCTAGTGTACTCATCCTGTAAGGTGCTTTTGATGTTGGAGCTGCCCCAGACACCAACTCAATAGAAAATTTTACTTCCTTGTGCGATGGAAAATCTAAAATCTCTCATGGAAACACATCCTGAAAATGTTGCAACACTGGATACTTTTCCATCACATCTGCATCCTCAACTTATTTACCTTTGTCACTAGAGATGTGAACTACGAATAGCACACATCCTTTCCTATGATTGTAGTTGGCCTGCATGGATGTCACCATGCTAACTGATGTGGCTTTCTTATTTCCCTACAATACTCTTCACTACCCATTATCATCCAAACATTCAATAACTTTTTCATAGAAATATACCTTGGTCCTGTGAAGATATAACCAATCCATACCCAATAGCATATTGTAGGAACCCAATTGAAATATTTTCAAGTGCATTGTTGTAGGAATACCGTTTAACTCAAATGCACAAGATCTTGTCCAATGGTGAACTCTTCTCTTCGTACATCTGGCCAACTACATTAATGAAGGTTCTACATGCATTTCCTTACTCAAACCACACTTATCCACCTAGTCGGGATTAATATAACTATATTTAGATCCAGGGTCAATCAAAATAGAAACAACTTAATCACAAATATTACCATCCATCTAAATGATAGAAGCCTGATGATTTTCCTACATGTTGTCCACAACTACATAAATCTAAGGAATGTTATTCCCAACATCTACCACTATTTTTGCCTCCTGTGCACTGTAGATCTGTGGCCTACCACCCTGATATTGTGTAAAATCCCTCCTACAATGGTCTCCTCCACAAGTCCAACACCTCACTAGCTCCCTATTCTCATTCTTATTATGCTCCTCTGATCGAAATCCATGTCCTCTACTAGATGTATTGAACTTTTTCGGCAGTGCAACACTAATTTTGTTATTTTTATCTTGAGGCCTTACTTGCTTTTTGTCCCATTTACCTTTTTTCTTGTCATTACCTTTCCAATTTGACTTTTCCTCCGATCTGCGCTTTGATTTCTCATAGCAATGCTTGAGTTTCTGGATAGCCTCCTCCAATTATCTAGGCTCATCAAACTCAAACATATCTCTAAATTCAATCGGAATCCTACTAATAAATATTTGAATCTTGGCCTTCTCCTCCTTGAGGTAAGGCACATATCTCAGTAACTCCAATAACCTGCTAGTAAACTCTTCACCTGTCATGGAACCCATCTTTATCTTAGAAAACTCCTTTTCCCTATCATCGTAGTATCTTTCTAATAGATAATTCTTTCAAAATAGCCTTTCGAACTCACTCTAATTCAAATCCTCCTCAGAAATGTCTTTGAAATTCTTCACATATTCCCACCAAATGTCTATTTTACTTCTGAGGTTGAATGTGGTTATCCTGGCTTTCATATTTTTCAATTAATCATGAAATATGGAAAACTTCTTCATGCCAAGAAACCATGCCTCAGCAACCTATGGTTTCTTCATCTCACCATCAAATGTTGGTGGTTTTTCCTTTTTAAACCCTTCCATAAAATTTCCCCTATCACTCCTTGTAATATTCCAAAAATTTAGCCTTAAGCTAAATGGAATATTATAGTTTGTTTTATCACTAGGTAGGTGAATAAATGGGTGGGAAGGCCCATAAGTCTCCTAACCATCAATAAAAACACTTCAAGTGTGAAAGGAGACGTTTTAAGTAGCTAAATAAATCACCTCCAAGTGTGAACAGGGGTTGTATCATGTTGATTCAATCAACTTTGACCAAGTCAACAGCGTTGTCATGGAGGAGTGGAGATTAAATGAAGAATAATGCAGTTTTGGAGGGAGATGGATCTCATGAAGGAAATGACCTAATTGAGTGGGGCCAAGGGAAAGTAAGCTCATAATCTATTTAAGGAAGATGATGGCAGCCATATGAGCTCATGTTTTAGATTAATATTTTGTGTATGGTCTGTTTAGACTTGCATTCCTTTGTTGTTTATCAGGGTTGTTGTGATGTTTAGCACCGGGTGTTCCCGAGCAGAAATCCCACCTCTTTCTTTGAGAGGCCTCTTAGAAGAGTATTGTATTCATTTCCACATTCAGGTTTTTAGGCCAAGCTACAAATTTCTTCATCAGCATAGTTTCTGCAGGTTATTGTGCTATGTTGCAGGGTGTTGCATTGGAGGGGTTTAGAAACCCACTTTCTGATCTAGTTTCTCATTGGAGGGAGGATTCCTTCACTTGGGAGGTCATTTTGGAGAATATTTGGACTTATTTCATACCTTTGGCATCAAGCCAACTATTTCCCATCATTTACATTTTTTTTCCAGCTTGGGTTTGCATTATTTTGGAGGGCAGCTTCAGTGAGGGATCTTGTGGCTCCTTTGGAGTGTTTTCTTGTGATTGAAGGGTTCATCCTTTCATGGGAGGAGACCTTTGAGATGATATACATCATATTTTTTATATTTCAGCCTTCTACACTCATGTTCTTCAGTTTGCAGTGAATCTTCAGCCATTGGGCTTTATATCCCATCTTGTATAGAGTGTATTTCTGAAAACCCTTTCCGGGTTCTTTGTAGGAGCTTGTAATAAGGCTAGATATTTATTGGGCATATCTTTTGAGGCATATAAAAACTCTACATATTTTGTACATTATTTTGTTGTAGCAGTGTGTTTTTAACTGCGTTGTAGCAGTCTTTCGGCATTTATGTATTGTGACAGTAGCTCATTTGTGGAGTGATTGTTTAGGGGAGGCTTGTTCCTTCATTGTACATGGTTTATGCCTCACTATTTATGATTATTTGCTGATCTAATACATGATGTTTTGTCTCCATATTGGTCTCCAATATTCATAAGTTTATTTACACTGCTATTTCGAGTTTTGTGTTCATATATTGTTGTATTCCCCATTTGGGAATATTACAGTGGTATCAGATCATAATCTTGGCTCATCCTCTGCATTCAGCCAATATGTCACCATGAGGAGAAGCTCTTCACCAGAAGAGATGTATAGAAAAAACAAAAATAAGACTCCATTATTTGGAGGAAGAGAGGAGGAGGAGCTCTCAAAGCTTCTCTCTCAAACTATGCAGAATATCAAGGGAGATCTCAAGAAGATGAGAAGAGAGAGAGAATCTCCAAAGGAGTTTGGATCTAAAGCCAACTCTAGATTTTCACATGATGTGTGTGAGCATGCAGCTACACACTATGATTCACAACGCGATCATATTCACAGATCTTCTATGAGGGAGATGGAAGAAGAAGAAATGCCTAGGAGGGAAGCTCTTAGTGATTATCTACAAGAATATGAATCTCAAAATAAGAATTTTAGAGATCATATCACTTTCCAAGAGTTTTACAAGATCAAGGTGGAGAGTAGCAAGCAGCATGACATGGGTAGATTTTTCCTATCTACTTTTGATGGCTCACCAACATGTTCAGCTAGAGCTTGGTTGGAGGAGTTACACACCTATTTGCAGCAGCACCAAGTTTCTGAAGATGAAGCCATCAAAGTTGAAACGCTGCATTTTGAAGGTAAAGCATATGCTTGGTGGATATTTGAGTCTTTTTCATTAAGAAATGCAAATACTTCTTCTTATGCAAAGTTCACTAAGAGATTAGTGGAAAATTTTGATGGAAAACATTCTGAAACATCATTGGTGGAACTAAACAAACCAAAACAAACAAAACCTTTGCATATGTTGGAGGAATCTATACACCCAACTCCACTTCAAAAAACTATTGAAGAGGCTAATATCTTGCATACTACTTGCTTGAGGGAAGACCTCTATCTCATATTCTTGAACAAGAGGGCATGGAGATCTTATTTTCAAAAGAGGATCCAGCTATTGGGGGCAACAGCACTGTCACATCTAGAGTATATCTAGTACCTCATGTAGAGGAAGGAGGAGCACAAGCTCCAACAAGAGGAATTCTTGTATCATTGCAAGGAATTCCCCAGGATCTCATATATGGAGGTAAAGGCACAATCAATGAACAGCATGATTGTGAAACATGGCATATGGAAGGAGAAGGTAGAGAGGAAGGTTAGCATCACCTGATGAGGAGCACACACCCCTATCTATTTCAGAAGGGTGATGCACAGAAGAGGCAGATTGATTTCCGCAGTAAGGGCAGGAACAAAGTTGTCCATCCATATGTACAGTCTACTCTTGACATTGATGTCTCACTACATTGAGGCATTCCACCAGGGAGACTATTATAGCATCATTTTTCACCCTCATGTGAATAATATTTGTCTCTTTGGCCCTACGCACCCTTTCCTTCCAGACTTGAAAAAATTCATAAAAACAGTGTTAAAATCCCCATACACGATTATGCCTAGACTTTTCCGCGTATATACGCAATACCGTTCGTTCTTTTCCGTGTATGCCATTTAAATCATTAAAAAAATATATAAATTCCTTATTTTCGTGGCAGGGTGATGGTTATTCCCGTAATTCAACCACCCCAGCCCATGGCCCAACTATTTCCAATTGCTGAAACTACTTTAAGGGAGTATAAAAGCCCCTCATGTGTATGGCCTAAGGGAGAGAGAAAATTTATAGATATTATACTCTGTTGGATCCCTACTTCAAGTTTGATGTTCCCATGCCTCCTGCACTTCCCAGGTATATTCAGGAAACCCTTGTTTCTTTGAAGATGATCATCGTCCTATATGACATCTAGTGTGCACACATCTTGGAAGAAACCTAGCGAGGTAAGGGCTGGATGGATCTAGAGGACGATCTACTCGAAGTCCGTGGAAGGATTCAGGTGATCTCTCCACTTACTATTCTTGTACATGCCATTTATAATAAAGAAGAACCATCTTGTTCCCGAATATTCACATGTCTATATATGTGTGAAGATTGTTAGTTAAACATTCAGTATTGCTTATATGATATTATACATGAATTATACTGACATCTAGGAACAATATATGTTGTACAACTAGTGTTTTGTGTTCGTTCTTTCTTGATTTCTGGGTTACGAAGCACGAGGAGTTGCTGGGGGTTTGAACCCTGCAGGATCTACATCAAACGTAGGACTTTTAGGTAAGTTTCGCAATTGATTAAATCTAGTTTTTAGCATAAAAGATAGGTTAAGTGAGTCCTTCTTGAATGGTATTCCCATGATCTGTGAAGGTTGCCGACCTAAAAACCTTTAGGGAGTTATTTCCCGAAACAGAGACCACCAGATCTGGAGATTATGAGAGATGCTTCAAATGGGGTTGCGCCACTCTTAGATCCCAGAGGGGTGGATACTTTAGAGGGGTCTATTACAGTGTAGATATTTTGGGATAGACACAAGGAGGAGGGAGACATTCTCCCATTTTCAGTATTACCCACTCTCACTACACATATTGCGCTGACAGAAGTTGCTGCAGTGATGGAGGATGGCACCTTCATGGTGTAAGGGAGCTGCTCCATGGATTTGGAGAAATAGAGGGTACTTCCTTTGAGGAAGGATAAATCCATACATTGGAGTAGATGGAGGCCACTCATTCTTACATTGGCCAGTATCAGGAGGTTCTTTTTGGATAGTGTCTTCTCATGGGAGGATAACTTCCAAAAGACACCACTTCTATTTGGGCATGAGCAATTGCATGATCGGAATGGAAGAATTTTGGAGGATGAATTTGGCATGAGGGATGTCAAAGGAGAAGATATCAGCATGGGGAGCTTCACATTTCAGACCTTCAACGTTGTCTCTTAGGAGGATTGATCCATATTGGAGATCTCAACTCTTGGTAGAGTACTCCAAGAATATTGGTGCTTGCATGATTCTTGATGACCCGGAGGGAGATGATATATATATGGTGGATGATGTGTTCATCTATTATTATGGCATAGACTTCTTGAATAAAGCTTCTAAACTCAAGGAGAAGCTACTACATGCAGCACATGAGGACTTCCTTTCTATGCACTTTGATGCATATCATTCTTTGGAGGAGGAGTTCACTTGGGAGGGCATCCAGCATGATATATTTTACATATGGAGAGATGCATAGCTCAGATGCTGATAGAGAGGTTGGCACAGCCACTCCCCTACTCATTGACAGTGAGGGAGAACTTCCAGATGAATCATTTCAGCTCAATAACCAAAGTACATAGTAGAGAAGGTACATTTTTTCATTATGATTTACACTTCTTTACTTCATATGAGTAGCATGTTGTATTAAGCAGGGTCATTTGTTCTGATAAATTATATTATGATGTACTTGAGGCCAAATGTAGCATTGATATTGGCTATCCTATTGGTGGTTTGTGGGGGAAGCCACATGATTCTTGGTGTGTACCATTAGAACCACATTTTACTTTCATGATCTTATCTTGTGGGATGATTGTGGCAAAAAACAAGTGGCTGGAAAGACACTTGTTATTCTTTGTTTTGAGGCAGGCAATGGATGCACTACACTGGTTCTATGTGTGGAACTATGATCACTTTCTGGTTGTCATATGGCAACTTGTTTTCATTGGTTTTTGCTTCCATATGTTGGAGATGTTTATATTTATGGGAAGCTTTGTTTGGAGAGTGGGACAATATTTGGAGGTGCTCATTTGGGGTATGATTCTCCATACTTTACATGTTACATGTTTCAGAAGAAACAATGGGCAAACCATGATTTCTATACTACATCTCTTTTCTTCATGTGGGAGGAGCCATTTGGAGAACTTGAGTTCTTGGAGGAGGCACTTCATGGCTGATTTGTTTGGAGGGGTAGCTTGGGCCATTCTTGGAGGCCATAAAATTTCAGTCCAATATTAGCAGCAGCCCTATACATACCATAAATGGATGGAGAAACAACTTGGGTGGAAGAATTTAATCTCTCCATGCAGCCCCAATACATTGCATGAACCAGGGGTTGAGGATCCTTTTGATGAGCTACCTAGAATGGCTCATTTCATTTGGATGATAGCATGGGTTTGGGAGTCTCTCATTGGGAATGAGGTTCCCCATTTTTTTCATCACTCCTACCTTGAGGATGCCATTGGACAACAAGAAGGTTTCCACTTACACCTTCCACCTTTCCGTGATGAGAGCTATTTGGTTTTGCATACTTGCGAGGAAACATTGGAGGGCAGATTTACTGCAGATTATTTTGAGTAATCATGGGGACTATTGATGAGGAGGCCACAAGAGGAGGAGGGGAGGAATTTTACTCTCCTTATACGGTTGCTTGAGGACAAGAAAAATTTTGGAGGGGAGGATTGTAATATTACAAAAATTTAGCCTTAAGCTAAATGGAATATTATAGTTTGTTTTATCACTAGGTAGGTTAATAAATGGGTGGGAAGGCCCATCAGTATCCTAAGAAGTAATTAAAACACTTCAAGTGTGAAATGAGACCTTTTCAGCAGCTAAATAAAGCACCTCCAACTATTAACAGGGGTTGTATCATGTTGATTCAGTCAACTTCGATCAATTCAACAGCGCTGTCATGGAGGAGTGGAGATTAAATGAAGAATAACAAAGATTTGGAGGGAGATGGATCTCATGAAGGAAATGACCTAATTTAGTGGGGCCAAGGGCAAGTAAGCTCATACTCTATTTAAGGAATATTATGGCAGCCATATGATCTCATTTTTTAGATTAATATTTTGTGTATGGTATGTTTAGACTTGCACTCCTGTTGTTTAGCAGGGTTGTTGTGTTGTTTAGCACCAGGTGTTCCCGAGAAGGAATCCACCTCTTTCCTTGAGAGGCCTCTTGGAAGAGTATTGTATTCATTTACACATTCAAATTTTCAAGCCAAGCTACATATTTCTTCATCAGTGTAGTTTCTTCAAGTTATTGTGTTGTGTTGCAGCGTGTTGCATTGGAGGGGTTTAGAAACCCACTTTCTGATCTAGTTTCTCATTGGAGGGAGGATTCCTTCACTTGGGAGATCAGTTTGGAGAGTATTTGGACTTATTTCAGATCTTTGGCATCAGGCCAACTATTTCCCATCATTTACAACATTTTTCTAGCTTGGGATTGAATTATTTTGGAGGGAAGCTTCAGTTAGGGATCGTGTGGCTCCTTTGGAGTGTTTTCTTGTGATTGAAGGGTTCATCCTTTCATGGGAGGAGACTTTTGAGGAGATCTATATCAGATCTGTTATATTTCAGCCTTCTACACTCATGTTCTTTAGTTTACAATGAATCTTCAACCATTGGGCTTTAGATCCCATCTTGTATAGAGTGTATTTCTGAAAACCCTTTCCGGGTTCTTTGTAGGAGCTTGTACTAAGCCTAGATTTGTATTGGGCATATCTTTTGAAGCATATAACATCCCTACATATTTTGTACATTATTTTTCTGTAGCAGTGTGTTTTAACTATGCTGTAGCAGTCTTCTAGCATTTATGTATTGTGACAACAGCTCATTTGTGGAGTGATTGTTTAGGGGAGGCTTGTTCCTTCATTGTACATGGTTTATGCCTCACTATTTATGATGATTTTTTGATCTAATACATGATGTTTTGTCTCCATATTGGTCTCCAATATTCATAAGTTGATTTACAATGCTACTTCAATTTTTGTGTTCATATATTGTTGTATTCCCCATTTGGGAATATTACACTCCTCCTATAAGGATGATACCGATGGCGATCATGATGCCTATCCAAACAAGAACTATAATGAAACATGTGCTCATCACTCTTCCTATATGTAGTGTCTGAAAACCTGCCATATTTCATTGTATCAGCTCTCTCTGACATGTGCCTACCAGGAGACCTACTTCCATATGCCCCATTATGGCCTCTTTCCCATAACTGATCCTAAGTGGCCCTTTCTTCTGCAACTCTGTCAAACTTTGAAGGACGTTTTCAATAACCTCTGCTTCCTTTTCCTATGCCTATCTAAGTATATCATTGTCTGCCTTGAAAATCCTTATTTCTTCCTTTAGAATTATTAGTGTATCTTCCAAATCAAGTGAATGTCCAACACCATGTTGCTTATATGACTCATATGGGGAATCTCTATATTCTACTATTATTCTATTCATCTTTGAATTATTCCTGCAATGTGAAATATGTCAGATAAACCAATTCATAATAAATCAACTTACCTTAGTGTAATTTGGGGAGGATACTTCCTGCAATATCAATGAATTAGCGTGATACATGTATAGATATAATCATAATCAAGAAAAATTTGAAGGATGGAAAATTATCTTGAAGTTTAAAACATTGGTGAATCTCACTATCCCTAATATGCAAATTATAAAATATTTAGTGACATATTTGTAAAATTATTCAAATTTATAACGATTTTATACATAGTGTCTATATAATGTTGGAAATTTTTAAGGTAAAATAAATTTAAATTTTAAAATTTGGGCGAATCATTTTTAGAAAAAAATGGAAATTGGAAAATTTTGTTTTTGGAAAAATCATGGAAAATTAGACCTGCGAATATTAGCCCCTAAAATTTTCCATGATCATAATCAACATATAAACTAAAAACACATGGTATACTATTGCATAATTAAGATTCTAGTTGGGGTCTAATCATCCATGCATAACCATACCAAATACACACTAACGCAAGCTTGACCACACACAACCATAAGCACAAACCATACATGGACATAAGAAACATGCAACCAAGCATGAACAATCAATGCATGTTCAGAATATAACATCACTTAAGCAAGCATACAAAGACACACATAACATGACCAATATGTGACCTAGCATAAACAAGCGATGCACATACAATATGTAGCCATATGTAAACAAGAGTGCATGTACAATACATACATAAGAATAACATGCAATCAGTCATACACACATGACTGCATGTTGACAGCGACACCATAAACACCTCCATGGAAACACCACTTCCGCCATACCCAACACAACATGGGTGCAACAAACACATACAACATAGGTATGAAAACACATAAGCAATCAATATAAAATCATGACCAACACACCACCCATCAAGTTCGCAAGTTGAACCATGCTATGATACCACTCTATAACACCCTCTTCCCACATCTACCCAAGTAACCAGCCAACTAGGGTAAACATGTGACGAGAGGATATTAATATAAGATTCAACCTCCTAGATTACCTTAAGGAAGTGGAACCGACAGAAAAACCAAAAACACACCTTACACTGCAACATTGACATCCCCATGAGGTAACCCAACCTCCCAGGGCACTGTTCCCTGAGGGGGGACTGATTTTTATCCCCTTTGAGGTTGAGCCGTAGGCTTGTAAGGGAAAGGGAGAGGATCTAGACCCTAGATCCATGGGCTAGCCTTGTCAAGGTAGCAGCTTGGGCCCACACAACAAATTTTCTGCCTGTAGCTCTGGGATTTGTGCCACATTTTTAGCCCCTGAGCCCAGGTCACTGCCTAGAACTTCCTGTAACTTTAGGAGAGGGTAAATAACAATAAAACAAACATATGGAAGAAATAACATCATCCGGAACTCATCCAACCCCAGCCAGCCATGACAGACATTTCTTCAAACATGTCGCAAACATAGAATCTACAGGTAGAAACAACATATTTAAACAAAGGGGTCTCTTCCTTATCTCAGAATGGCTAAGAAGCATTGCTCCCCTACATCATAAGCTATCATATAATCAATTTTACCATAAATACATGGTATATTCATTTACAATAAAAAAATTGAATAGATCCATACATCATCACTGATCGAATAAATTCCCATAACCAACATATTAATAGCATAAATACAATGGATAAAATAAAAATAAAATCCATACATAAACTAGTATATTTGCATACCGAGAACCGGAGATATGAGCTCTTCATTACAGAATGTAAAAACTAACTGAAGATGGGATTTCCACGTTCCACCCAACCATAGATTGGCTAAGCCCAGCCTCACTTCAGCCAATCAACCCCATTTCATATTATGTAATATTCCCAGTTCGCTTTAAGCTAGTTGGAATATTAAATTTTGTTTTTTCTTCTTAGTTAGAAGAACAAGAGGGTATGGAGACCCAAAAATCTAATTAGTAGGAATAAAATCACTCCTAATGTGAATGGAGTTCATCTTAGTAGCTTGATGAAGCACCCTTGTGTGTGAAAAGAGGTTGGAGCATGTAGACTGGGTCAACTTTGACCAAATCAACAGCGCTGGTATGGAAGGAGTGGCATTCGTTGAGGGACAGCATAGTTTTGGAGGGAGATTCCATGCATGGAAGTAGTGGCTTTAATGAGTGGGGCCCAAAGTGAGGAATCTCACCCAGCATATAAGGAATGGGATGGAAGCCATAGAACACATGTTTTATGTTGGCATATGTTGTCCTTGATGGCAACCTACTTGATGAAGTTGATGGCAACCTACTTGATGAAATAAGACTGTTGGCAATATGATGCAATGAAGTTGTTCTTGATGGAAAGCTACTTGATGAGTTGCCTATGATAAGCAACCGATGAGCTATTGATGATGTATCTATGTGTTAAAATGAAGGATAATGTATCTACAGATCAGCTCAGAAGTAACAGAAGAAAGGAAGTGCCAGAAAATGATAAATATGAAGTGTCACAAAGAATACGCGAGTTTGTTAAGGCGAAGTAGTGTATGCACGCGGAAAAGTACGAGCCAAGTCGCGTATGCCCTTTTTGCGCTCCAAATTTAGAATACCAAGGGGTGTTACCATGGTATTGACCCATTGTATTGAGCACTGGATTATCTATTTGATCCTGTCCAGGAATACCATCAGAAGTGGTGTGTTTTTGGCTCATAGTATTGAAAAAGGCTAATCTATATAAGGAGAAGAAGATCATTGTGCAAGGGTGTGCATGTGTCGGGGTATTGAATGAATACTTCACTTTGAAGTATATCTGCATGATTGAATTCTGTTCTTGATTGAAAAATATGAATCTATGATGCACCCGTGGATGGTACAAAATCCTTAGATCTGATGATGATGAATCTCTAAGATGATCTACAGAAGAAGAACTGGTGAAGATCTTGCGCAAATTCTGCTGAAGGTTATGAAGAAATCTGGGTAATTTTATAGATCTGGTCTGTTCTACAAAGTTTTCATTTACATATATATACGTGAGTTTGTTGTGGAAAAGGTGCCTGTATACGCGGATCTGATCTGATAAAAGCGCGTATGGGAAGTTAGGGTTCACTAAAAATGCACAGATGTATACGCGGCTTCATTTCATGAAAAGCACGTGTATACGCGGGTCTGATTAAGTAAAAGCGCGTATGGAATTTGAACTAATGGTTGCTCATGGTTGAATGTGTTTCTGCATATCTATTCTGAAGTTTGGGTAATCTCTGATATTCTGGTTACAGTGGTTTCACTGTTCTGTTTGAAGCATTGGGCAAAGTATGTTTGTTGAAAAATGAAGGGTTGAATTGAAGCTGTTTGATCTAGTGTAAAAATTGATGAAATGTGGTCTGCAGTGGAGCTGAGGGTCAAGCCTTTAGTGAGGGGGTAGTGGCTCCCTTCCAGTAGTAGCTGGTAAACGAGAGCAGGGGGTAGTAGCTCCCTTCCAGGAGAGGCTGGTAAACAAGAGCAGGGGGTTGTAGCTCCCTTCCAGGAGATGCTGGTAAACAAGAGAAGGTTGTGGCCTTCTGCAGGTGGGTGCCTGCGTGCTGGTATGAGTCTGCGCCAGTACATTGTTGTAAGATGTTTTCTTTATAATAAAATATTGAAGACAGAGACGACGGCAGCGGTGGTTTTCTCCCGACTTGGGTTTCCACCTTAAATCCTGGTGTTCATGTGTGTTGCTTATGTGTGATGGTTTATTCTGTTGTTACTGCACATGCTTACTGCTAACTAAACATCTGATGAATGAATGATGCATAGATCTAAGTAAAGAACTAAATGCATAATAATATCTCTGTATATACGCGAGTTTTATGAAGTATATCTGCGTGTATACGCGAGTTGGTTTCAGGAAAGTAGTGTATGTCTTTTAGAGAAAGAAAAAGTAAAAAGTTTTCAGTCTGCACTAAATACTGATTCACTCCCCCCCCTCTCAGTATTTTTCCCAACATTTTGATTATTATTTTTCCTATGATCGGTATGACATGTTGCTCTCTTCGGCTATTTAGCAGAGACTGCAGTGTTGTTTAGCACAAGGGTGTTCCCAAGCGAGAATCCCACCCTTATACTCAGGGGACTTCGAGTGCCCACTCAGGAGAGGTGATTGAGCTACATTTCCACATTCCAGAATCAGGCCAAAGCTTCACTCTTACTTAACAACATTGTTTCTTCCAGATTTGTGTTTTGTTGCAAGGAAGAAGTTGTGGAGAGTTTGTAGGGCCATTTTATAAGCTTGTGTTTCAGTGGAGAGGTATCCTTTCCATTGGAGTGCTAGCAAGGAATTTCCTTGAGAATTTTATCACCATTTGGCACCAGGCCAAGCTACCACCACCACCTATAGTGCATTTTCAGTCCATGACTGCGTAATTTCAGAGATCAGTTGAAGGGGTAGTTTCTATGCATGATTTGGGGAGTTGGTTCTTCAGTGGAGGAATCAGCTTTTCACCTGGAGAGTCTAGTGGAGGAGAGCCACATATTTCTATATGAGCTTCAGCCATATCTCCTATTTATTTTGTTGCAGTGAATCCTCAGCCCTAGGGCTTTGGTTCACCATTTGTATTTTTGGGTGTATTGTCGGAAACCCTCTTGGGTTGGCTAGGGAAAGTGATATAGAGCCTTGGTATTTATGTATAGCATCTATTGAGGCATATATCAATTATTTTATGTCATTTTATGATCTCATGTTGTAGCTATGCTCATTATGACTATGTTGTAGCATCTTTCCAGCATTTTTTATATTAGCAGCACCTCACTTTTGAGGGGGCTTATTCATTGGAGGCTTGTTGGCTCATGTTGTATGATTTGTGCCTTATTCTATTGTATTATTTTTTTGTTGATATTACTAATAAAATGGCTCCATATTGGTCTATTTCATTTACACTACTACTTTCCATTTTTGTGTTCAAATATTGTTGCTTCCCTATTTGGGAATATTACAGTGGTATCAGAGCATAATCTTGGCTTAGCCTATGCATCTTAAGCCAATATGTCATCAGAAGAAGGATATCCTCTCACAGATAGAGAGAAGAGGTATCTCAAAAGAAGAAACCGAAGATATGATTATACAGATGATAAAGAAGACAAAGGTAAAACTCCCTTATCAGGAGAAGATGAGGAGAAGGAGTATCCCAAGCTTCTTCTTTGAACTATGCAAGATATTTCAAGAGAAATCAAGGAGATGAGGATGGATAGACACAAATAATCCCCTAAATGGTTTCTACATGGGGATGGCTCCGACATTTCTCATCACTGGAGTGATCAACCAGTGAATTTGCAGGTTTCCCAGTGCTCTACAATGTCAGTGTTTTTAGCAGTGGGAAATGGAGGTTTTTAAAAACAAGAAACTCTTGAAGATTATTTCCTTGAGCATGAGTCTCAATCTCAAAGATTCAAATACCATTTGAGCTTTCAAGAGTTCTGTCGAATCAAGGACAATAAAATATCCCGGCATCACAATAGAGGTGGAGGATTCATACAGAATCATGATCTTCACTAGACTATGGGTAGATTTTTATTACCCACTTTTTATGGGTCATCCAAATGCACTTCCAAATCATGGGTATACAAGCTAGACATATACTTCCATCTAAACAAAGTATCAAATATGGAGGCCATCAAAATAGTAGCAGTGAACCTTGAGGGTGAAACACATGATTGATGATTTCATGGACTTTCTACATTGGGTCATGCCAATGTAGCTGCATATTCAGAGTTCAAAAGGAGGTTGGTGGAGAGCTTTGATAGAAGAGACCCAGAGGCACCTTTCATTGGGCTAGCTAAGCTCAAAAAATCAGGTAATCCATAAACTTATATTTATGAATTTCTAAAACTTTCTTTTATGGTTTCTGATTTATCTGCAGTAAGGAGGGTCTATATGTTTATTGATGGGCTAGCAGAACCTCTACATGGGTTCGTTAAATCTACCAAACCCACTACCCTTCAGGATGCCATTGAAAGGGCTATAGATCTACAATATTCCTTGCCACAAGCAAAGGCAACATTTCCGCAAAAGCCCACTTTTCCATCAAAGGGAAAAGATGAGAAGGCTCATCCTTCAAAGGAGAGACAAAACAAAGTACCTCTTAGTGATGATGTCTGAAGAGACTTGAGTAGAAGGAAGCTTTGCTTCACATGCCAAGAATAAAGGGCACCCGAACATAGATGTGCAGTAGGGAAGGTACATTATATAGAGGTGTTTTCTAATGATGAGGAGGAAGAAGAAGAGGAACCAGAAGGAGGTCACAGTGATGGGATAGCAAGAGAGGATCCACCACCACCAGGAGGTGGGAATGGAGCATTTTCTCTAATTGGAGGGGCCCTTGCATCATTGATAGGAGTACCCAAGTACTTGAACTTGAGGGTTCGAGGTTCCATTCAGGATCATAGGGTTTCATTTTTTATTGGCAGTGGGGCTACCCACAACTTTATTGATGCCCAACTAGTGCAGAGGAGGGCAATACCCACTAATTATTTTGAGGTATTTTCAATTTTGGTCCTAGGAGCTAGAAATATCCAGTGCATTCATTATGTTCCATCTTTAACTATCACCGTGGGGACATATACATTGATTGATCACTTTTTTGTTGTTGACATACCTGACACCAATGTGATATTGGGTGTGCAGTGGTTTATTACCTTGGGGAAGGTCACCACAGATTGGGAGACTTTGCGGATGGAGTGGATGGACAGAAAGAGTGGAAAACATCATATGATTAGGGGCATGCACACATATCCCTCACAGACAGATTCTACACATAAAACAGAGCTGGATTTTCACAATGGAAGCAAGGACCTAACATTCCTATTAGTTATGTAGATGACTTTGTCCCATGAGACATTACTGTTTAGTGGAATTCCACCTGGGAGGCCACCTGATCAGGAGCTGGTGAGAAATGTCTCACAACATGTTGCACCACTAATAGATCTGGGCGGAGTGGGAACATTGGGAGGTCATGACACAGCTAGAGAGTCTTGGGTAGGCTCAAGGAGGAGGGAGAAATTCTCCCAATATCATCATTACCCACTCGCACCCCACATCTTGCACTGAGAGAGGATGCTTTAGGGATGGAGGATGGCACCATCATGATGCAAGGAGACTACTCCTTAACTTTGGAGGCTCAGAAGATATTCTCACTTGGGGAGAAATCTTCCACACATGGTAGAGTATTGTGACCACTCATGCATACATTAGCCAGACACAGGAAGTTTTGGATGGGTGATAGTTTCCCATGGAAGACTGGCCCCCAAAAGCTTCAACCTTTACTTAAGCATGAGAAGCTACAGGAGGAGCAGCAGAGGAAGGATAGTGGCATCTCATTATGTGACTTTGGCATGGGAGATGTCAAAGAAGGGGGAAACCACATGTCATATTCTTCACATGATATATCATCAACGTTATCACTATGGAGGATAGATCCTTATTCGATATCCCAGTTGTTGGTGGATTACTCCAAGGATATTTTTACATGAAGGATACTTGATGGCCAGCTATTGGATGAGGGATATTCAGTAAGAAATGGGTTCATCTACTATTAGAGTAGGATCTTCTTATCTAGAGCATATAAGCTCAATGAGAAGTTACTACATGCATCACATGAAGATTTTTGATCCAACCACACTTATTCCATGAGAGCATATCATACCATCATGGATGGATTCACTTGGGAAGGCTTTGAAGAGGAGATATATCATCATATTAGGATATGCATAGATCATTTGGAGATGGAGGAGAGACATAACTCTTTGATGGAGTTATCACAGCCACCTATTTCCTCATTGGAAATGAGAGGGGACACATATATGAGCCACTCCATTAGTTTGATCAAGGCATATGGTAAGGATCATGTTTTTGTGCATAATGATTTACTAGATGAGTATTTGCATTCCTCTACCATACATGTGTAGGCCATTGCTCCAAGTGAGGCACTCTTCCTTATAAACTTTATGGTCAACTTGGGCCATAAATAGTGCTGAGCATGGCCACTCCCTAGGATTATTTAGGGAGATGACATATCATTCAGGGTGTAATCCATTGGCACCAAACATAAATCACCTTTTCCAAGCATGTGAGAAGACTATGGAAGAAAAAAATTGGTGGGGAAAGCACTTATTATATCATGTTCTGAGGCATCAGGAGACATACTATGCTGGTTCCACATGTGGGACTATGATCCTCCTCCAGTATTACATATGGCAGCTTATGTATCCTTGGTTATGATCCACTACATTGATGATGTCCTTATAATTATTGTGGGCATTATTGGAGGAAGGATGCAAGGATTGAATATGCCCATGAGGAGGGAGATTCTCCATGTTAATTATGCTTCATGCTTCAGGGAGAACATTGGGTGAACCATGATTGCTACATTGGATCTTTTGTTTCCTTATGAGGTGAGTCAATGGCATCTCATAAGTACTTGGGAGGAGAATTTCATGGAGGGATTGATTAGGAGACACTTGGTTCATGAGGAGAGCTTATCACATAGATGTGTCACCAAGGAGGGAGGAGAAGAGTTGCAGCACTCACCTTTACAGTTGCTTGAGGACAAGCAACATTTGGGAGCGGAGGACTGTATTATTCCCAATTATCTTTAAGCTAGTTGGAATATTAAATTTTTTTTTTGCTTCTTAGTTAGAAGAATAAGAGGGTATGGAGACCCATAAATATCCTTAATATGAATAAAATCACTCCTAATGTGAATGGATATCATATTGGTAGCTTGATTTAGCACCCTTGTGTGTGAAAAGGGGCTGGAGCATGTAGACTGGGTCAACTTTGACCAAATCAACAGCGCTGGTATGGAAGGAGTGGCATTCATTGAGGGATAACATAGTTTTGGAGGGAGATTCAATGCATGGAAGTAGTGGATTTAATGAGTGGGGCCCAAGTGAGGAAGCTCACCAAGCATATAAGGAAGGGGATGGCATCCATAGAAGGCATGTTTTGATTATTATTTTGTCTATGGTCAGTATGACTTGTTGCTCTCTTCAGCTATTTAGCGGAGACTACAGTACTGTTTAGCACAAGGGTGTTCCCGACCAGGTATTCCACCCTCATCCTCGAGGGACTTTGAGTGCCCACTCATGAGAGGTGATTGAGTTGCATTTCCACATTCCGACATTAGGCTAAAGTTTCATTCTTACTATACAACGCAGTTTCTTCTAGATTTGTGTTGTGTTGCAGGGGAAAAGTTCTGGAGGGTTTGTAGGGCCATTTTTTGAGCTTGTGTTTCAGTGGATATGTATCCTTTCCATTGGAGGGACATCAAGGAAGGTCTTTGAGAATTTTATCACCATTTGGCACTACTACCACCACCTACAACATAGTTTTAGTCCATGACTACGTAATTTCAGAGATCAGTTGTAGGGGTAGTTTTTGTGCGTGATTTGGGGAGTTCGTTCTTCAGTGGAGGGATCAGCCTTTCACTTGGAGAGTCTATTGGAGGAGAGCCACATATTTCTATATCAGCTTCAGCATTATCTCCCAGTTATTTTACTACATTGAATGTTCATCCCTAGGGCTTTGGTTCACCATTTGTATTTTTGGGTGTATTGTCGGAAACCATCTTGGGTTGGCTGGGGAAAGTGATATAGAGCCTTGTTCTTTATGTATATCATCTCTTGAGGCATATATCAGTTATTTTATGTCATTGTATGATCTCATGTTGTATTTATTCTCATCATGACTTCATTTTAGCAGCTTTCATGCATTTTGTATATTAACATCACCTCACTTTTGAGGGGGTTTATTCATTAAAGGCTTTTTGGCTCATGTTGTATGATTTGTGCCCCATTATATTGTACTATTTTTCTATTGATATGACTAATAAAATGGCTCCATATTGGTCTATTGTATTTACACTGCTACTTTCCATTTTTTTATTCAAATATTTCTGCTTCCCTATTTGGGAATATTACATATTCCAAGCATGAAAGTGGGACTTAATCAAACAAACCAATCACAATCGATACATGGCTTCCAGAGGCCAAACTGCCTCACCCTCTATTGTGGTGGATTCGACGCACGGGTGTACGAAATCGCACCAGTTTAAGGGGTGTGGCCTACCCATATAAACTATTGGTAATAGGCATGAAGTGGTGGATGTCAAAAGCATATAATCTAGAGGGGAAAATATGTGAATGTATGCTCAAAGTAAACTAACACTAAAACAAAAATATACAGAAGCTATTGAAAAGAGTCAAAACGATAATAATGCAAACGATGGCTCAAAGGCCTCTTCTTATTAAACGTTTGATATGGAGAAGAAATTTTACCCACTTGCCAAAGGTCCCCTAGACAATGGTTCTAGGTCCTGATGCAAGGATGTTGGTTTCCAAGCTCTACATCTGATGCAGTCTCCATCTCTCTCCACTATGATGGACTAGGATTTTTGGGTGGCCAAAAATCGATTCCCCTCTATCTCCATCTCTGGGTCACACACTGCTGATACTGCTTGGGCAATTTTGGCCAGAATAACAATGTGATCACCCATTCTTCATCTCTTGGTGGCTTTATATAGGGGATTTCAAATCCTCCTTCCCTCCCTTGGTACATGATGGATGGTGACCCAAGGGAGAGGTATGATTCCATTGTGTGCTCAAAATATTCCTTTGTGTGCTTACATAGTGTCTAAAGAGGCACTGGTGGTTGTCCTTAGGCAGCTTCATATAAGGAGTAATTGCCCTTTTCTTTGTGTGGTCCTGAAAAGTGACATTTTTCCATTTCCAGGAATGTGTGCTTATCGGGAAAAAAGGTGTGCAGAAGGTGCTCTTATCGAAGGATTAAGCGCCCAATTTAGCATTTAAGACTAGTTCAAATCTGATTTTCTCAAAACCTTAAATATTTTAAACACTTCTTGATTCCATAATGTGTTCGTGCCCTGTAAATCCTTAGGCTTGACATTAATTAATGTCATCTTCTGCTGTAACATTTTCCACTGTTAACAGTTTCCCCCTAATGTGTGAGGTATAGGAAGGACTGTATAGTCGAAATAAATTATAGTTTCTTTTCTGTATCGTGCGCAGAGAGAGAGAGAGAGAGAGAGAGAGAGAGGCATTCGTGAATCTTGGAATTGACAACACCTTGCACCGTTTCCGAGATGACCATGGCCAAAGGGACCCCTGCAAGCAAACAAAATATACAACATATATATATAATTTCAACAAGGTGGGCATGTCCCATGCTCGTGATGCTATGGCTAGTTAAACAAAAATTACAGATACATCTAATGTCTACATCTTTGATGTGGTAGTGATGTTGGCAGTTGTTAACGACAACTGTTGACGCTCTCAGGGGCGTTTTTTCTTTGACGATAGGTGGAATGTGGTACCCATATGCGTAACCTTGGTATGGCATATAACTGCGCAATGTATTCATATGTACTGGTTGGGACCTTCCCGTGTAAGCATTTTTGACAGAAATGCTTATGGAGGCATGGGTCTTCGACGTATATGATCAAAGTGCAATGGTTGTAAGGTACGATACCATATTGACATGAAAGATTTTGTCGTAGTCAAATTTCAGGAGGATCGATGACATCTGTGGACAATGATGTCTCCCACAGTGCCACCCGAGGATACCCCTTTGCATGGGGAGGGGTGATCAAAGGTACCGCTTCCTTTTTGGAAAACAGGTGTCGAGGTCGACAAAAAGGAAGCCTTAACCGAACCATGGGTCACTGACCTGAGGGGTCGGGAACCTAGATGTGATGGGTTTAACAAAGGAATGTTGGTGAGAGGTGACTGAACATGGATGATGGGGATTTAGTGGCCCGAGGTCGGAGTATAATTTAACAGCTTGGCGGCGGTTATAATTATTTCTGAAGGGAAAATCCCTGGAGTCGGTAGGACTTCCAGGGCAGGTGTGAACCGGCTATGAATTTCGTGATGGTGCATGCGTGGGGTGAAATAATCTGAACAAGGAGAATGGGGGACTACTGCCATGGGGGAAAAGATGAAATATGAGGGTGAAGCAGCGAAGTACATCGTTTGTGGTCTTTGTACACTTACCAAAAGAATAAAATAATGAGGTTTGGTTTGTACAAAACATAGAGACGGGTACCCCAAAACATGAAAGGGTTCACTCACTGAAGGTGTGAGGAAGTTGTTTTGGTGGGGGTGGGCTTCCCATTGGTTGGTCTCATGTGCGGGGTTGATGAAGTGGATGAAGAAATGTCGCAAATGGGATTATGCTAATGAAGGTATGGTGGGCCAAATGCGATGTACGAAGGTGCGCTTTCAATCTGCTTATACAACCTGGTCGTCCGGGAAGGGGGTTTCAGTTTGAATGGTGAACTTGAAATTATGCATGATGAATGGATGGGCACGAGGTGCTTCCCAGACTGAAATGGTATGGCCATGGAATCACTTGGTCTACTTTGGGTGACGAGCGCCATGGAGGGGAGGGTCTACCGACCAATGCCGACGTTTATCATGTGCAGGGTGGGGTGATGATAAAAGCGATCGGGTATGAGGACCCTATGGTTTATTTCTGATGGAGAAATGATGTCAGGATATGCAAATTTTTATGGGACTCTATCATGCTGGGGGTAGGATGATACTTGCTCCAAAACCTTCAGTGGATGGTGTTGTAAGCGGTTTGCGGGTTCTTCCTGCAAAAACAACTATCTCAAGTGAAAGCATCTTCTTTTCATCAAAAATTATTGAAATACATGAGCTTTAAAAATGAATATGGGAGGGTGCATACCTGCCAGCGCTGAAAAAATATTTTTCCTAGAAAGCGCATGTGTGGCATCGCTTTCGTTCGTCATGGCATATTGATGATGGTGCAACTTACAATTTGTGAAATGGACCTTCTGATCTCCTGTTATGGACTTCTTAAATTCTGGAAAAGGGAAATAAATATGGGATTATGGCCCTAATCCTATTCATTTGTACTTGTTGAGTTTTGGGAGATCAGAGGTGTTTGCAGAGCCTTTCTTGTTGTTGCGGTCAACCTGTGTACCAGAGACTAGCGATATCATGCCGAGGTAACTTTCATGACGTCCTGCATTTTAATTTCTTCAGTTTGATGGTGCCGGGGGCTATACAAATTATGTTTTTATGGCCTCTAAGTGACTTTTTCCCTAGATTGTGTTGGCGATCTATGAAAAAGAGTGCCTCCTTTGCGCGTAATTCTGACGGACAGGCGCGCGAGGGCGCGGTGTTCCCTGCTTTTTGCGTGCAAAGGTGCACCTGTGAAGAATACAAGCGCGCAAAGGCCATAATGACAGAAAACTTTGGTTTTATGTCTATTTTTGGTTTTTATCTGTGCTGATGGGTGCCTGGGTTGCTTGGTAGGTTGGTGTGGAGAGAGCAGGATTGGCCTGAGATCCGGACCGCTCTAGCTGCTGATGTTGGGGTGCATCATCAGTTGGCCGCATGGGGCCTTCTGAAATTTGCTAAGAACGAGTTCCTTCGATCTCAGGACCAACTACTGTGTTACATTATACAGCATTGGTATCGGAGGTGCAACATGTTCATGTTTCAGGGGACGAACCTGGTGATCCATCCTGAGACGGATATATACTTTGTGACCGGGTTACTGCCTCAGAGTGAGGCTCTGAGGTACCCACTCCCTGCTAGGAGAGTGAACCTAGATAGATTTTGAAGGTGGCATTGTGGTGGTGTGCTTCTTACTGAGAGGTGCATCAACATTGCATCAGTGACAGATGTGGCCGAGCGGTGTGCTCTGGAAATTATTATGCGACTGGCAGGGTCGGTTGCTCCACATCAAGCATCTGGCTCGTAGGTTGGAGTTTTACGTCGATTGAGCGGCGAGCTTTTTTTCGATTTCGCTCGCTTTTGTTTTGATGGCATGGTGTCGCAATTGAACAAGGTCCAACATGGATCTAAGTCATTTGCGTACGCTAGCATCCTATGTAGCATCATGTATGAGAGGGTGGTGTTGTTGAGGCCGGTGGTGGCGGTGCCTATTAGGGGGCCACGGGAGCCACGCATGAGGAGGTGGGCTCCAGTGATTTCGCGAGGTAATGGTGGCATGGTGGGTCGTTACTGGAATGACACAACAGAGGCCTAGTTTGAGGCCAACCCATAGATGTTCTTGCCATACCCGTATGCGAGGATGGACTTCCGGGGTGACCCAAACATGGGTCTCCCTTTCGATTATGTTTGGGGACCTACAGGTATGTGCTATATTTTTATGCATTTATTTGATTATTTATGTACTTATGTGTTTTTATATTGACACTGACATTATTTCGGTAACTCATGTAGATGTTGGCGAGGTAGGTTGCCTGTGGCCCGATAGGTGGGTCATGATCCTCCGATACGACCTCGAGGTGGTCAGGGGGGAGGTGATGCACGTGGACCGGGCGGTGATGTCGGTGGACCTGGTGGAGATGGTGTTGGCTCTTCTAGTGAGGGCAGCAGCTCGGTTGTAGCAGAGGTTGCGGTCGAGCGAGCTTGTGTTGATGCGGCTAAGGCACGCAATTCAGTACTGACGGCTCAGGTGGCCACTCTTGAGGACTTCCGGGGTAGAGTGGACAGCTTGACCCAGGGTATTCCTGCTCGAGGTTTCATGGATTACTTCGAGGAGGTTTTGTTAGAGATGGTGATGGCCCGCGAGAGGGATTAGAAGCCCAATCTACGACGGATGGTGATCACGATGGCGACAGCAGCTCCGATGTTGGTACCAGGAGCAGTGGTGGTTCTATGTGCTCCTCTTGAGGGGGAACTCCCCTAGAGTAGTTTTGTACAAAGGGAAAGCACCCGTTATGAGGATGCTTCCGTTATTTTTTATGAATTTTGTATCTTTGGGCTGGCCAATGGGCCAACGACACTATTTTTTGTACTCAGATACACATATTTATTGATATATATATGAGAGATTTTTATTGCGGCTCTACATGATGTATCACCTATTTCAGTTTATGTGTTGTGTTATGCTTATGGATGCCTATATTTTTTGTTGTTTATGTATGATGGTTTATTCGAGATGCATTCCAATCTAGGATATTGTTAGATATGTGATCATCTGCTTGGTTTTGATTCCTTGATACATGTGAAAATGTAATGTAATCAAATTGTCTGCTTAATCTTTTGGCATGCAAATATTTTATAAACAGGTGTGTGTCTCTGGTCTCGAATTTTTGATTTAGCTGTGATACTACTAACTGGGAATCGAGGTAGATATGCATATGGTGAATGCCCCGATGGAGGGCATCGCACATAAGTCCAATAATGGCATCATATTCTGCTTGATTGTTTGTTGCTGAACCGATACACATGCCATTTGAACATGGTGGTGATCGGTCGGGGTGGTAAATTACCCAAGTAGCAGCAGCTAAATTTTGGGACCATCTTGATGCTCCATCAGCAAATCCGAAATAGGGTTCATTTTGGTGATCCATGGTGATACTTCGAGCCATTAACTAAGTCTTTGGGTCAAAAAATTTGAGTGGTTGGGTTTTTTGTACTCTAACTCTAGGGGAAAAGGGCTGTTGGGGCCCTTATGGATAGAACTTCTTGAGGTAAAGGCCATTGATGGGGTTAGTGAGGGAGGTCTCGTCCAATTCTGTCAAGATGTATACCCCCTGTCGGAGGCAGTGTTTGATGATATAGGGTTCTTTCCACAAGGTTTCAAAATTTCCTAGCCCTAAGGCCTCTTTTGTGACATCATATTTGAGGACTAATTCTGCCTTAGTGAATGGGCGAGGGGTGATGTGGCAATCAAATTACGCTTTAACCCTTTTCTTATGGGCCTCGTTATGTTGCAGCGACTGTCGTTGATTTTTTTCGACAAGCTCTAGTTGTACTAGGCACTACTCCAGAGGCTGAGTGTCATTGAGGATTTTGATGGCATCATGCAAATTAGGGATCTCGCGTTCTATGGGAATCACAGCCTCGACCCCGTATACCAAGTGGAAGGGAGTGAAACCAGTGGACATCTTTACCATCGTGCGGTATGCCATAGGGCAAAAAAGAGCATATGTGATCCGGATTTATGTAGGAACGCAACAGAATAAACACATAACCATAAATACAAAGATGCAGCAGAAATAATGCGTCATTTCATTAATATCAAATCACAGAAATATGCTTACAGACATAATGAACATAAAATAGCTAGGGTGCTGGTAGCGAATCTCTGAGAAGAGATGTGGTGGCTACAGACCTCTGAACTTTGTTACAATGAGGCTCGAGGGCCTATTTATTATTGAGAAACAATGGAGAGCCCTCAACATCCCAAAAACCTAACCCTAGGAGATGAAGCGCCAAAGTTTGTGGGCCTTGTTGAGTGGCCCCAGTTGATTTCAGCTTCCGGCGTAACTTTTGCATCCGATCTCCGTTTTACGCGCTCGATAGCTCGTTAGAAAGATCTATCTGAGGACTACAACTTTCAAGATGAATTTGATGATCAAATTTTCTGGTAAAACGATACCCAAAAAACGTCGTTTAGGGCCTCAAAACGGCTCCGGAAGTTCAGGACCCGAAAAACTGCTAAAAATAGTAAGTTATGCCGAAACTGAAAAACTGAAAGAGACAATGGTGGGGGCCCAAGTGCAATAGGCGGGTGGCCACCAATATCCACCTGGATCATTAAGCCCCCAAAACGGCTCCGAGAGTGGAGGACCCAAAAACCTGCTAAAAATAGTAAGTTGTGATGAATATGAAAAGCTGCAAGAATTGATGGTGCTAGTCCAAATGGAATAGGTGGGTGGCCACCGATATCCACCTGGATCATTCCTCCCTCCTTAGGAAGCAATGTTCCCCATTGCGTTGAGATCCTCCATGAGATGAGGCAAATTCTGTTGAACTGAGTATTAGATGTGTTGAAGATGTCATGGACCTGCGGGTGGACATACTGGATGCGTTTAGTAAATTTGGTTTCTTTATCAGCCTCAGACAGTACATGTTTGAATTCTGTATGTGTAGTTGTAGGATGTATGGCAACATCAGGTAGTGGTGCGTTGGGAGTCATATCAATGGAGTGCTTTTCCTGATAGTGTGGAGGAACCTCTATGAGTGAGGAGAAATTGTCATCGTATTCCTCCCTGACTTTGTCCTTCTACTGCAGCCGTGCAAGGGAGCCTTGTTTCAAGGTTGTGGCCACAATATTATTCTTTCCCTGTGAGTGAGTCGTAAGGAAAATGAATTTCCTGGTTTGGGAAACAATCTTACTGCATTGTTTTGCAGTAGTCAAAGAGATGGCAGGAGGCGGTATTACCTCCGGTATCCTGTACAAGTTATTTCCCAAAGTAATAATAACAGCACGAGGCCTAGACTCATACACAGCATGTCGCCTCCACAAGTATGGTTGGCCCAATAGTACATCAGCTACATCAAGAGGAGCAACATCACACAATACCTCATCCATGAATGGCTTGATACTGTACGGAAGGCGGCATTGTTGGCGGATGCGGAGATCTCTCCCTGGGTGGAGCCATCCGATGGTATACGGCTGCGGGTGTGCTATGGTTGGTAGGCCGAGCCGCTTCACGACCTCTGCTGAAATGAGGTTCTTTTGGCTTCCGCTATCGACGAGAAATTGCAGCGGAGAACCCTTTACCCACATCTGCGACTGGAAGAGGCGCTCCCCCTCCTCTGGATCCTCTGGACCCTCCTTCTGGATCTTGGTGGTGGCAAAAATGGCACTGGGATCCGCATCAATGATCTGCTTCCCTTTGTCATTGCCTTTGTCTGGTTCTATCTCAGGATCAGAAAATGCATCTGATTCGGGTGCCTTTAGTTCAGCCACCAAAGACTGTTTGGCCCGACACTCGTTTGTGCTGTGAGTGGGGCTGTTATGAAATTCACACCACTTCCCTGTGTCCTTCTTTGTATTTGTGGTGTTGTTCTGAGTCGCACTGCTTTGGCCTTGCCCCTTGTTCTTTGGTTCGGGGGCACCTTTCGGATTCGCAGATCCAAAGTCTCGCTTCTTCTGCTTAAATTTTTGCTCGATCTTGGCGGCATAGCGATATGCCGTGCCAAGCGATGTAATGTCGAGGAACTCCATTTCCTCTTGAATGTGTTTGTGCAGACAGCCGCGGTACTTGAGCACCAAATGTCTCTCTGAATCTTTAATACCCAACTTTGTGTGCAGGGTATGGAACAGATTCGTCAGTTCATGCACATCTTGATCCTTTTGTTGCCGCAACGTGGTCCATTGGATGTATTTGTCCTCATAGCTCCCCACGGGGTAATATTGTTCCTTGATGCCGTCTCAGAACGAATTCCAAGTGGGTGTGGCCGAGAACAGAGAGGGTTCCCCTTTGCCCTCTTGCTCACGGTAGGTTTCCCACCAGTCTTTGACATGGGGGGCGGCTTTGAGGAGTGCAAAAATAATCTTTTCTCGGTCAGATAAGTCATGGACTGAGAAATATCCTTCCAGAAAATTTAACCATCTGTCTACAGCGTCTGCATCTATTTTTCCTTCAAATATAGGGATGTCGAAGTTTACCTGTACCTTGAAGGGAGTGGCACCTCCAAAGTGGCTATTGGATGCAGATGCGCCATATGTGGGTAGTCGTTGAAGGATTTGAGCAAAGTTATCCATCATCGCGTTCCTTTCTTTCTCGAGTGCCTCCTCGAGCAGTATTTTGATAGGATCTCCTGCTCCCTCATCTTTCTTTTCTTCCGCCATGGGAGGTCGTCGGGGTTTGCGAGGCTGATCTTGCAAGGGTTCAACCAGATCGAGCCCTAACTCCTTATACCCTGACCATGTTGGGGACATGCAAAGAAAAACAAAGAAAGAGTAGACCCGCTCTGATACCACTGATCCAGATTTATGCAGGAACGCAACAGAATAAACACATAACCATAAATACAGAGATGCAGCGGAAATAATGTGTCATTTCATTAATATCAAATCACAGAAATATGCTTACAGACATAATGAACATAAAATAGCTAGGGTGCTGGTAGTGAATCTCTGAGAAGAGATGTGGTGGCTACAGACCTCTGAACTGTGTTACAATGAGGCTCAAGGGCCTATTTATTGTTGAGAAACAATGTGGAATCCGAAACGTCCAAAAACCTAACCGTAGGAGATGAGGCGCCAAAACTGTGGGCGCCCATTTGGGTAAACTGGTGGTTCAACTTCCCGGGGGCGTAACTTTGGCATCCGATCTCCGTTTGACGCGCTCGATAGCTCGTTAGAAAGATCTATCTGAGGACTACAACTTTCGGGACGAATTTGATGATCAAATTCGCTGGTATACCCAAAAAACGTTGTTTAGGGCCTCAAAACGGCTCCGGAAGTTCAGGACCCGAAAAAACTGCTAAAAATAGTAAGTTATGCTGAAACTGAAAAACTGAAAGAGACAATGGTGGGGGCCCAAGTGGAATAGGCGGGTGGCCACCAATATCCACCTGGATCATTAAGCCCCCAAAACGGCTCCGAGAGTGGAGGACCCAAAAACCTGCTAAAAATAGTAAGTTGTGCTGAATATGAAAAGTTGCAAGAATTGATGGTGCTGGTCCAAATGGAATAGGTGGGTGGCCACCGATATCCACCTGGATCATTCCTCCCTCCTTAGGAAGCAATGGTCCCCATTGCGTTGAGATCCTCCATGAGATGAGGCAAATTCTGTTGAACTGAGTATTAGATGTGTTGAAGATGTCATGGACTTGCGGGTGGACATGCTGGATGCGTTTAGTAAATTTGGTTTCTTTATCAGCCTCATACAGTACATGTTTGGATTTTGTATGTGTAGTTGCAGGATGTATGGCAACATCAGGTGGTGGTGCATTGGGAGTCAGATCAATGGAGTGCTTGTCCTGAAAGTGTAGAGGAACCTCTATGAGTGAGGAGAAATTGTCATCGTATTCCTCCATGACTTTGTCCATCTGCTGCAGCTGTGAAAGGGAGCCCTGTTTTGAGGTTGTGGCCACAATATTATTATTTCCCTGTGAGTGAGTCATAAGGAAAATGAATTTCCTGGTCTGGGAAACAATCTTACTGCGTTGTTTTGCAGTAGTCAAAGAGATGGCAGGAGGCGGTACTACCTTCGGTATCCTGTACAAGTTATTTCCCAAAGTAATAATAACAGCACGAGGCCTAGACTCATACACAGCATGTCACCTCCACAAGTATGGTTGGCCCAATAGTACATCAGCTACATCAAGAGGAGCAACATCACACAATACCTCATCCGTGAATGGCTTAATACTGTACGGAAGGCGGCATTATTGGCGGATGAAGAGATCTCTCCCTGGGTGGAGCCATCTGATGGTATACGGCTGCGGGTGTGCTATGGTTGGTAGGTCGAGCCGCTTCATGACCTCTACTGAAATGAGGTTCTTTTGGCTTCCGCTATCGACGAGAAATTGCAGCGGAGAACCCTTTACCCACATCTGCGACTGGAAGAGGCGCTCCCCCTCCTCTGGATCCTCTGGACCCTCCTTCTGGATCTTGGTAGTGGCGACAATGGCACTGGGATCCGTATCAATGATCTTCTTCCCTTTTTCATTGCCTTTGTCTGGTTCTAACTCAGGATCAGAAAATGCATCTGATTCGGGTGCCTTTAGTTCGGCCACCAAAAACTGTTTGGCCCGACACTCGTTTGTGCTGTGACTGGGACTGTTATGAAATTCACACCACTTCCTTGTGTCCTTCTTTGGATTTTTGGTGTTGTTCTAAGTCGCATTGCTTTGGCCTTGCCCCTTGTTCTTCGGTTGGGGGGCACCTTTCGGATTTGCAGATCCAAAGTCTCGCTTATTCTGCTTAAATTTCTGCTCGATCTTGGCGGCATAGCGATATGCTGTGCCAAGCGATGTAATGTCGAGGAACTCCATTTCCTCCTGAATGTGTTTGTGCAGACAGTCGCGGTACTTGAGCACCAAATGTCTCTCTAAATATTTAATACCCAACTTTGTGCGCAGGGTATGGAACAGATTCGTTAGTTCATGCACATCTTGATCCTTTTGTTGCCGCAGTGTGGTCCATTGGATGTATTTGTCCTCATAGCTCCCCACGGGGTAATATTATTCCTTAATGCCGTCTCGGAACAAATTCCAAGTGGGTGTGGTCGAGAACAGAGAGGGTTCCCCTTCACCCTCTTGCTCACGGTAGGTTTCCCACCAGTCTTTGACATGGGGGGCGGCTTTGAGGAGTGCAAAAATAATATTTTCTCGGTCAGATAAGTCATGGACTGAGAAATATCCTTCCAGCAAATTTAACCATCTGTCTACAGCGTCTACATCTATTTTTCCTTCAAATATATGGATTTCAAAGTTTACCTGTACCTTGAAGGGAGTGGCACCTCTAGAGTGGCTATTGGATGCAGATGCGCCATATGTGGGCAGTCGTTGAAGGATTTGAGCAAAGTTATCCATCATCGCGTTCCTTTGTTTCTCGAGGGCCTCCTCGAGTAATATTTTGATAGGATCTCCTGCTCCCTCGTCTTTCTTTTCTTCCGCCATGGGAGGTCGTCGGGGTTTGCGAGGCTGATCTTGCAAGGGTTCAACCAGATCGAGCCCTAACTCTTTATACCCTGACCGCGTTGGGGACATGCAAAGAAAAACAAAGAAAAGAGTAGACCAGCTACGATACCAGCGATCGGATTTATGCGAGACGCAAACGAATAAACACATAACCATAAACACAGAGATGCAGCGGAAATAATGCGTTATTTCATTAATATCAAATCACAGAAATATGCTTATAGACATAATGAACATAAAATAGCTAGGGTGTTTGTAGCTAATCTCTGAGAAGAGATGTGGTGGCTACAGACCTCTGAACTGTGTTACAATGAGGCTCGAGGGCCTATTTATTATTGAGAAACAATGGAGAATCCTAAACTTCCAAAAACCTAACCCTAGGAGATGAAGCGCCAAAACTATGGGCCCCGTTTGGGTAAATTGGTGTTTCAACTTCCCAGGGACGTAACTTTGGCATACTATCTCCGTTTGACGCACATGATACATCATTAGAAAGCTCTATCCAAGGACTACAGCTTTCGGGATGAATTTGATGATCAAATTTGTTGGCGCTTTGATACCCAAAAAACGTCATTTAGGGCCTCAAAACGGCTCCAAAAGTTCAGGACCCGAAAAACTGCTAAAAATAGTAAGTTATGCCGAAACTGAAAAACTGAAAGAGACAATGGTGGGGGGCCAAGTGGAATAGGTGGGTGGCCACCAATATCCACCTGGATCATTAAGCCCCCAAAACGGCTCCGAGAGTGGAGGACCCAAAAACCTGCTAAAAATAGTAAGTTGTGCTGAATATGAAAAGCTGCAATAATTGATGGTGCTGGTCCAAATGGAATAGGTGGGTGGCCACCGATATCCACCTGGATCAATATGGTGCCAGTTTTTTTTATGGTTGTTCACCATGCATTGTAACATAGTTTTGAGTACTTTGTTAATAGCTTCTACCTATCCGTTGGACTGGGGGTAGTATGGTGAAGTGAATTCGTGGTTGAATTGGAGGTGTTGAGATAGTTCCTGGAAAACTTCATTCTCGAAGTGTTTTCCGTGATTTAAGACTAACTCTTTGGGTACGCTTAATCGAGCGATGACATGGTTAAACAGAAATCAAGCGGCGCGAAGTGTTTTCCATGATCAGAGACTAACTCTTTCGGTACGCCAAATCAAGCGATGATGTGGTTAAACAGAAATCGGGTGGCGGTTCCTACTGTGTTGTCATATGTGGGCATGGCCTCAGCCCCCTGGTGAAATAGTCGACTACCACAATGATGTATTTATGGTTGCCCGATGAGGTGGGGTTGAAAGTCATGAATTCGATCCCCCATTTCCAAAAGGGGTTGGCTACTATAATGGGATGCAGAGGAGTAGGGGATGCTCTTGCCTTATGAGTGAAGCGTTGGCATCGTTCCCATCTTTTGACGGCTGTGATGCATTCGCGGAACGGGGAGGGCAAAAAATATCCTGCTCATAGGATTTTCTGGGCGATAGCCATTCCTGATAGATGGCCACCGCAAGCACCTCCATGGGAGTCATTAAGGGCTTGTTCTGCTTGTTTATGAGTAAGACATCAACGTAAAATGGTGTTGATGCCTCGCCAGTATAAGACATCTCCTAGAAGGAGATATCGCGGGGCTTGTTGGGGTATGCCTCGATCATCGTCTTGTGTGAGATGAGGTCTGAACTTTTGGGTTCGCAAGAATAGGAGGATGTCTCCATACCAAGGGTCGTTGGTTGCTACAAAGAAGAGATGTTCATCTGGCAGCGAATCGTCTACTGATGATCCCTTGGAACATCCTAGGAGGTCCATAATGAACTCTGCTAGGGCAAGTGCCTTTTTTCTCTTGGGGGAGTGAAAATGTGTCATTTTCCTGGAGAATTACTATCTAGCGGGCGTACTTGTGGTTCATTAAGTGGCATGTGAGAAGGTATTTAATGGGGTTAATATCTGCGACAACCGTAGTGGTTTTTAAGATGATGTAGTGGCGAAGTTTTTGGACTGCGTAGATTAATGTTAGGTCAGTCCTTTCTTCAAGTTCATATCTCAATATTGGTCCTGACAAGGTTTTGCTAACGTAATATATTACATTCTCCTTTATATATAGCCTGGCCAATGTGGATTTGGAAGCTGAGAGATATAAGATATAATCCTTGCCGTAGTCTGGGGGACTAATGAGTGGTGTTGAGGATAATTTTTCCCTCAGCGCATCAAATTATTTTTGGGCGTGGTCATCCCATTTAAAGGGGATGTCTTGGTGAAGGAGGCAAAAGAACCCTTGAGCACAGGTGGCATAGTCTAAGATGAAGCGTCTTAGAAAATTGGCCTTTCCTTGCAGACCTTGGATTTGTCTGAGGGTTCGAGGTGGAGGTACCTCTTTGATGGCTTGGACTTTAAGGGGGTCCACGCGAATGCCTTGCTGGGACACAATAAAACCTAAGAGTCTTCCTGCATGAACATAGAAGACACACTTGAGGGGGTTCAAGCATAAGTTGTATTGACGGCATCTTTGGAATACCACTCGCAGATCCTCAAGTTGGTCTGAGCGCTTCTTAGAGTGGACTGTCAAGTCATCTAAGTAGGTGAGGATAAGGTGTGCCAGGTCATGAAATATATAATTCATGGCCCTTTGGAAGGTGGCTCCAGCATTTTTTAAGCCAAATGGCATCACCTTGTATGCAAATGTGCCCCAGGGGTTGGTGAACGCGGTTTTGTACAGGTCCTTGTGGCGGATTTGGATTTGATTGTATCCAGAGAATCCATCCATGAAGGATAGAGCCTCATGCCTTGCACATGCATCGATGACCTAGTCGATGAATTGCATTGGGTAATTGTATTTGGGACATTCTTTATTCAAATCCCGAAAATCGATGCAGACAAGTATCGTGCCCTGTTTTTCATGATGGGAACCGGGTTGGAAACCCAAAATGTATAGGCGATGGGGTAGATAAACCCAGCTTCTTGAAGCTTGTCTATTTCTCTCTTTATTGCTTCTGCCTTAGATCGGTGCAGTTGACGTTGTTTCTAGCATACTGGGGGTGTGTCAAGCCAAGTGTCAATATGGTGCTCTAAGATACAAGGACTAAGCCCAGGCATTTCTAAGTAGTCCCGCGTGAAGATATCTCTATACTCTTGCAATAATTTGGTGTAAGAGGCTACCTCTTCTGGAGAACAAGCTGCCCCACTGAGATCTTTTCGACCTTCGTTGGATTTTGGGATATATTCACCTTAATGGTAGGCAAAATATTGGACATATTTCCTTCCTCGAACGCATCGGGTGTTGGGATGGGGTTTTTGAACCAATCGACCTTACCTACTGGTAGAAAGTCTTTTGATTCGATCGCATAGATATATGGTTCAATTGTCTTGTTAGGAATGACCGTTTTCTTGGGGAGAAATAGTGAACGGTGATGCATTGCATCCCATGGGTAATCTAGCTCTGTCATGGTCTCTAGTATATCCTCATCCGAATGAAACAAGGTCCCAAAGGGGGATTTTTCCTTCATAGGTTTACACTGACTGGGGGTGATCCAGGTGGAGCGCGTTGAGAGACACGAAAAATATTCCATCTTGGATGTGGTGGAACCAGACGCAGTCGATAGAGTGCATATAGATTGGGTATGTACTATCACAGGGATAGCTACACTTGTAGCTGTAGCTGACTCAACACCTATGGTATATGAGCAGACAGCTCGAGTCATGGTTCTGATACATGATGACATGAATCGTATGTGGTTTGTCGCATCGTCAGCATTTGGCAGGGGACGAATTTCCCTAATTGGTCGTCTTCCAGATGGCCATGATGGGGTGGATGTATTTGTCACATCCTCTTAGATTATCGAACTGTTCATGGATTCTGAGTCTGTGCCATCTTCTTTGGAGAGGCAGACTATGGTCGATATCATACAGGCTAAAGCTGTCCAAAATCTTGGTATGTAGTGAAAATGACGTACAGGGTGGTTGTCACCACATATCTAACATGAATATGAAACGTCCATGTTGGTGCGGTATAATATATGGACTGGGTACCATCGTTGGAACATTTCCAAGGCTGGGCAATCAATGATGAAATGATCAAGTTCATCGCACAGTACACATCTTTCAATGAGGGAGGGTGGTTTGGCAGGGACCCTTTCAGGTGATCGTTGTCTTCCTATAGGTATAGGATGATATGAGGCTCGTCGTTGATAGACTGGATGGAGGGATCCTCTTGATAGGATCGCTTGACTGCATGTAAGGTGTCCCTATATCATGGTATTTCTGGACAGTGGTGGGTATAGTGCCCATAATTTCCACAGAGAGTGCATGCGTGATTGGTATGTAGCGGTTTACCTTTACCTTTTGTGGTAGGTTCCTTTTTATGAGAACGTGGCATCAAGATGTCTGTTTCAGAGCCGAGGAGTGGTTTTAACTCATCCAAATCCAGACATATGTGAGTAGAGTGGCCTATAACATTGAATATGGCATAGATTAGTGATTCCCTTTGAATGGTGGGGGTCACCATCTTCTTTCCTATGTTTGTGGTTTTATTGGCTGTGATAACCAATTTCGCAATGGGAACTTACTTTGCGGGGGAGGTCTCGACCATTTCTTGGGTAGGTTGGGGCTCCTCTGGAATGAGAGGCTTTAGCCCTATGGCAGTAACGTTGGTGGCTCATGTTCCGAAAGGGGGAACAAGGTACCAAACTGGGAATGCCAATGATATGTTGGGTAACACCATTGTTACCAAAACCTACTGGGAGACGAATCCAGCTGGGGGGTAGAGGAAATGGGTTTGGGAGGAGACGTAGGCTAGAGAGGTTGTCATGGCTGATGCCTCGGTGTTATTACTGCTTGAGTATGTGTCATAACTAACCTCAGTGCTTGATGTGGACATCATGCACACCGGGGCCCCTATGGCATCGGGCGATGTCTCAAGGATAATGGGAGGATCTCCTAAGAATGACCCTAAGACTGACGACAGTTTGAATTGGCCAGGGCCATATTCTTGGTATCATGAAAGACCATATGCGGCTGTATCTACATAGGGTATAATTTCATCCATGCTGGTTAGGGGACGCTTCTCACTGTGTGTCAGTTGGTCGACAGTAATGATGTGATCCTCACGGGGGAACATCATAATGCGGAAGACGGAGGAGGCTATGCTGGACATGGCATACATATAACTCTGCTCGAGGAGTATATTGTAATCCAAGTGAGCATCCAAGACTTCAATGTCTATGTGGACCATCTTGCCGGCTAAATAGACCGAGACATTTTGGTAGAGGCCAACGGGGGTCGAGGGACGATCGTCGTAGGCTCGAAGTGTTATGATCGAGGGTTTTAGTTTTAGAGAACCCAACTTCTGCCAAAATTTTTTTGACATGATGCATGTCGATGCACCCTCGTTAATGACACATCGGTGAATAGTGATATTCTAGACCGATACTGGTATCTGGAAGGCAACCATGGAAGGAAGCCTAGGGGTGGCTTTGTCTAAGTCAAAAGCCATCATGCGGGTATCGACAGGATCGATAGTTCCTAATGTAGAAAGTAGGGCTTTCCATTGCTTTGGGCATGACTTTAGTACTTCTAATGCGGACATAGCAGTGGGTGATGGAGCTAAATCGTCCATGATGCTATAATTATGGGCTGCTCTGGAGTAGTTACCTGCTCGCCTAGTAGGTCCTTTTGCCATCTTTGGCAATGGTTCTATAGGCATCTTTGAAATGGTCAAAGGTGCAATCGGCACAGTAGTACTAGCCCCTGATGTAGTGGAGTCTGGGGGGGTGTCGTAACTGTGATTCCGTGTTTGGAAAAACATCTCTTCCCCAGTCATGTAGATTTCATGGCTTCTTTTCCCAGAATCATCTGGATTTTTTTGTTGAGTGCTTACTGTCCCTTGGTGGGGGAAAGGTTCTTGCATAACAGTGGGTTGCTGGGAAGATCTTCCTTATCCTTGGTTACTCTGAAGCTTTTTCAGCTCAGGGAGATTGGGACAGTGGTGAGTATAGTGCCCGTACTCACCACATATTGAACAAGAATGGTTTGTTCACAGAGGTGGCCTTTTTCCTTGCTGTTGGGCATTGCTTGGCTCCTGGCTTTGATTCCTGCTAGATTTTCCTCCAGCCTGGGATCACGGTGGGCGTTTTTGGTTACTGCCCCCCTATCCAGGGTTCCCTTTTGGCTTTTTTTTTAATTTTTTCTTAACCACGTTAGGATGGTAGTTCTCCTAGTTATACTGGTGTGGTTGATTTTGGGACGGCTGCACAAAGTTCACCTGTGCATTGGTTTGCGTAGGTGTGTCATGTGCTTGGGACTAAGCATAATGTTTTCCCTTGTTTTCACCTTGCCATTGGGGGGGAGATCTTCTGTCAGTGTTTCTTCCTGTGTACTGGGTCCCCTCAGCCAGAGGATAGGGTCCTCCTTGGTGATACGCTTGCGCCCTATTTCTCAAAATTGTTGAGGCATATGATGAATTTTAAATCTAGGTTCAGACATGTTCTGGGTAGAACTATGTGTGTAACCAGGATTTTTACTACTGCTGCTTAGGTAACCTTGGGTCATTGACCCAATTAATCCATCTGCAGAGTTTGACGGGCCTGGAAATTCTTGATAAGTTTGCAGGTGCGAGGCGTTAGGTAGGATATTGTAAATGTATCCTGACTACGTATAAATCATTTCAAGCTTCTGGGCTTTACTGATTGCATCCTCTTCAGATGTGGGGTATTGTTGCGCCACATCCTTTGAAATCTCCACCGCCAGAGTTTTCAAGAATAAATATAAGAGGACTCGATCCTCGAGTTTCGCTTTACATAAATTGCAACGCCACCTCCATTGATGAATATGGTCAGAGATATGGACAGCGGGGGTTTGTCTAAAATGAGATAGTAACTCCATTCCCAAATCATGGTGAATGGATAACTGAAAATAAGTGAGGAATGTGGTAGCGAAGACGCTAAAGGTTCCATGTGAAGCAGGAGGTTGCTCCACATACCACTTTGCGGCTATTCCCGTAAGAGTGCATTGAAATAGCCTCAATCGAATAGTGTCATCAATGATACTATTCGATGAGCACCACATGTGAAAGGTCATTACATGATTACCTGGGTCTTCCACTTGCTTTCCTTTGAACTTTGGTATATCCGAAGGGAGCTTCTTGGGCATGGGAGGCCATGACAGATCGTGTGCAATGGGGTCGTTCATTAGCTTGGTCAAATCGAGAAGAGTCAACGAAGCTAAGAAAGGTGACTGGGAGGTTGACGCCATTTCCATGTGTGAAGACATGAAGTTCTGGTTAGAATGAGGGTTAGTCTGTGACGTACCCTGATGTGTGTTCAGTTGGCTTCCAGAATGGGGCGCACTCCTCTACCCCCCAGGGGTCGAGGGAGGAGTGGTGTGTGGTGTGGTGTTGGGAGACCAACTAGGGTTCCCAACTATGGTTGCTCCAATGAAGGACAAACCAATGAAAGTGGTAGTGTTCTGTATTTGATGCCTGAATGGCGAAAGACCTGGAACCCCTCCCTTTAATGGGGGGGAGGTCCAAAAGACGCCTGGATTGACGAGGTTCCGTTGGGACCGTTCAGGTGTTGACGAGGTTAGGTTTTGGAAAACTTTGAGAGGATATATTCTATGATCATGACAAATTTATGGCCACATACATAAAAAAAAAACAAAAATTAAATGAATTTTCCCTTTAACTTAATCTATGTGATCAATCAAGCAAAAAAGATGGTTTTTTGTTTGTTTGCGCGTGATACTCAAAATCCTAGAAGACCTATGCATCCTCACACACTCAAAAGTAACTGGGCCTTGAGAATATTACTTTTGAGTTCTGGCACAACGTCCCGTAAGAGCTGGTGATGCCCCCAGTCAGCCGAAGATAATCCACCAAGGTAAGGGTAGAGGGTCTGGCGCTTACCTGCACCGTCACCTACAGGGTAAAATATGCCCTAGTTTTTGGCCACTAATAACCACCATCCCACATGAGTGTTCAAGTCTTGGTCTTCTTGGTATTCAGCTAATAGTATTGAGTATCAGTCGGGTCAGGTCGCCCCAACTGATACCACATGCACTGCGCCTAAGCCTAACCCCCTCTAAATCGAGTCTTTTCCACGCTCGGGTTTTATTTTCCATGGGCTGATAGGTGGATTTGAAGCTCCATAAATACACAAATTCTATGTTTCAATATGAATTATGATCATGGTGGCTTATTGGATGCCTACCCCCTTGATCCTAACTTAAACTATAAATTCTTTTGTGGCCCCTGTGGGGAGAATTTAGTGAGTTTGGTTAAGTTAGTTTTAGGTGTCTTCCTTTGCTTAGTTGGTGAGTGTGTGTGAGCATATGGTGAACATTATCATATTTTGAATATATGGATATCGGTGATCCTTTACAAAAGTTTCCTAGTTAAACTATGTGATGTTATTCCTTGATCAAATGGAAAACATTTGCGGATAAAGGGCCGCTTTCAAATTTTCCTAGTTAATCTATGTGACTAACTAAAGGGAGATGGTGAATTGTAAATATATAGTGTTCATATGCTTGCCTAGGGTCACTGAATGATGCAAAAGCAGCAGATATTACTCGCTCTAATCAACAATTCGGTCCTAGTCCCGCAATCCCTAATGCAAAAATTGAACTAAACTAAACAATTTCTACACTAGCTTATGCATGTGTGGTCTTGGGCCACTTAATTGGACTATTTTATCTAAGTGTGCATACTATAATTTGCAAAACATAAATCGTTCGGAATGCAATGGTTAATTTTCCCCCTACTTAAACTATGTGAATATTTTTTGCAAAAACCAACTTAAAATAAAAATAACTCTAAGCCTACAGAAGGCAGCTAAAAGTAAGTTCTCAGAAGTTGTGGGGTATCAAAACAAGTGTTGGAAAATACATTAGGGGCTACCCAGCACACTTACAAGCAGAAAAATGTAGAATATAGGGAGAAAAATCCCATTCTATAATTTGCGCGAAAAAGGCTCTGACAGGTGTGCTTCCCTGCGCACAGGTCAGTCCTGAAAGGTGTGCTTCCCTACGCACAGGTCAGTCCTGAATGCACACAATGTGCTTCAATGAGAGGAAATTGCACGCAAAATTCCTGAAAGTAAAAATATTAGGAGCTGCCTTCTTCAGTCTGTCACTCCAAGTGATTCTAGGGACTGCAAGATGGATCAGAGGACTATCATCTCCACTCTCCATCGTAGACAAAGGTCTCCAACAAGAGACGGCACAACCACATAAATTTGAAAACCGTTAGTGGAGTCACCAATCTTGTTGTGGTGGATTTGACGCATGGGTGTACGAAATCGCACCATTTTAAGGGGTGTGGTCTACCCCTATAAACTATTGGTGACAGGAAAAAAGTGGTGGAGCTCAAAATCATATAATCTAGAGGGAAAAATATGTGAATGTATGCTCAAAGTAAACTAAAACTAAAACAAAAATATACAGAAGCTATTGAAGAGAGTCAAAACAATAATAATGCAAATGATGGCTCAAAGGCATATTCTTATTAAACGTTTGATATGGAAAATAAATTTTTCCCACTTGCCAAAGGGCCCCTAGACAATGGTTCTAGGTCTCGATGCAAGGATGTTGGTTTCACGGCTCTGCCTCTGATGCAGTCTCCCTCTCTCTCTGTTGTAATGGACTAGGATTTTTGGGTGGCCAACAATCGAGTCCCCTCTATCTCCAGCTCTGGGTCACATATTGTTGGTATTGCTTGAGAAATTTTGGCCAGCATAACAATGTGATCACCCGTTCTTCATCTCTTGGTGGCTTTATATAGGGGGATTTCAAATCCTCCTTCCCTACCTTGGTACATGATGGATGGTCACCCAAGGGAGAGGTATGATTCCATTGTGTGCTCAAAATATTCCTTTTTGTGCTCACATAGTGTCTAAAGAGGCGCTAGTGGTTGTCCTTAGGCGGATTCATATAAGGAGTAACTGTCCTTTGCTTTGTGTTGTCCCGGAAAGTGACATTTTTCCATTTCCAGGAATGCGTGATTATCAGGAAAAAAGGCCCGCAGAAGGTGCAGAAAGTGCTCTTATCGAAGGATTAAGCGCGCAATTTAGCATTTAAGACTAGTTCAAATATGATTTTGTCAAAACCTTAGAGATTTTAAATACTTCTTGATTCCATAATGTGTTCCTACACTGTAAATCCTTAGGCTTGACATTAATTAATGTCATCTTCTACTGTATGATTTTCTAGTGTTAACACCCTCAACCAGTGATTCCACCTCATGATCAAACATCACAACCATCACGGATTGGTCTCTATCCAAGTTGCTCCAAGGATCTAGAGTGTTAGTTCAAACCAAGGCTTCAGGGCCTAGTAACTCTTCCCCAGATGTTCTCGGGCTCCAGACCATTTGTCCGACCTGTTATCACAAAATATGACCTTGATAGGTTGTTAATAAAGTATAATTTGAGTAACTATTTCAAACCAGACTTTTAGTTGAGGCTTGGCCTCCTCAACCTGAGAGGGCTCTCTCACTAGGTTTAAGATTTTGAATTAAGGATTAGATGGATAACTCTAGGAATAAATCGGATAAAAGTGTATGACTGGTTGAATTACTGATCAAAAAACATATATTGGGCTATGGATTCAAGGAATGTTTCCACAAAAAATCAAGATTAGCTTATCATGGAAGTTAGGGCATTTCAGAGTTTTTAGATGTATCAGCAAAACAGTAACAGAGTAAAAAAAACACAGCTTACAAACATATGTAGGAAGTTAGAGCATTTTCCAATGAATTCTAAATAACATGTGTTCATACCAATGCAAATATGTAGATAAATAAAGCCATAGGAAGATCAAACATCAAAAACTCTTTCTGAATCCTGAGTAGTAAGCCAATATCTATATTATGATAAAAACACACAGTTTGCTATAGTTACATAGTTTGCTTGTTAATGAAAATTTCCTACCTTTAGCAATTCGACCTCATGACTCTTATAGAGTCATAATTACAATCTTTGATTCCCTTATCCATCTTGAAGAGACTTTGAATTTCTTAGAATGACACCTATCTGCTTCTAAAACAGACTCATAATTACATCTGACAGTTAACTGTCTCTTCTAGAAGTCCTAATACAAATAGGAGTAAAACTCCTTATTATGTCTAAAAAACCTTATCTGAGAATTAAATAATATCTCTAACATCTGTTCCTCCATATCTTCGACCTTGATAATGCCTCCAATATTTTTTATGCTATCATGATGGTTCATGTCTTTCTTGCCCTACAAAATAGGGGACATGTTTCCTATAATTTAGCCTTTTCCTTCTTTGATGATCTTCGAACCCTTTTTGCTGGAAATGTTGAATTTTTAAGATAAGTGACATGTGTTATCATTTCCATGAAACCATTTATTTCCACCTATATAGAAACTAAGCCTTTGAAAAAGTAAAAGGAGAGATGGTATGGTTGCACTACGAAATGCGCAGTTGTTTTCGTAGCGCAGAATTTGTATCTTTGTAAACCTCTCTCAACCATCCTCTTTATTTTTCCTTGAGACCTAGACTTTCATTTTTTAACCCTTTCCAACCACCACCAGCAACAAAATTCGGAAACCAAGCTTTTTTATCTCTCAAAACTTTTAAAAAAATGTTCAAAAATGCACCTACAGCAGTTTTGTGGTGCGCTACGAAACTGCTGTGTATATCCTTTTTACACAGTATTTTCATAATATTCAGATTTTAAGAGTATTTACAGCCTTTTAATGATTTCCTTGATGCTAATAGACCTTAACAATCAAAACAAGTCAACTTTGCAATGTCTTTCAAAATTGATGTCCTTCCCAAAAACAAAATTGTATTAAGGATTTATCACTTACGGCTCTTGTTCTACCTCTGCTGTAGCTGACCTTCAGACTTTTTCAATTGAATTTCAAGATCTTCAATCTGCCTTTTCGGTCTCCTGTTGGTAGCCCTCAATTTAACATTTATCATCCTCATAAATCTTGCCTCTTTGATTGCAGGGACAGTCCAAGTAAAGTACTGGGCTTCACTACTAATTGTTTCAGTTTTGGAAACTTTTTCAACCTCCCACAGAGCCCTTATTCTGTTAAATTTTGTCTTCTCAACAGCATGTGATCTTGATTTCTTCTTAAGCTTAGAAATTTCAATATTAGCTAGGCTCAACTTTTCTTTAATTCCTTCATAACTGCTCTTTTCACTTTGAGTATTGCAAACTCTGTTTCTATCATCTTCAGGCATTGGTGATGAGAGGTCTATGGGCTCCTCATAAACATTTGAAACTTCTCCTACTTTATCTAACTCCATATCCATCCCTTGCAACCTTTTTGATTTTCTAGTTAAATGCCTTCTGGGCTTGAACATAAACTCTGAAATTTCATCATCAAAATCCAGCTTTTTGGAAGATTTCATCTTTTTAGATTTCCCTTCATCCAATCTTATAAAATCTTCCTGAACTAAAGGAGATTCCTCAATATCAATAGCCTATAAAATATCATTCAAACTACCCTTTAAACCTGGATCTTCTTCTGAAACCATTTTTTTTCCCTTTCCCTTTTCTATTTGACTTCTAGTCAATATTTTTTGGGCTGATTTGTTGGTTGATTGTTCCTGTACTATTTCCTTAACTTTAGTTGTCCTCTTTTGTGCAGGTTGAGGGGTTTCTTGAATAATCACTGATTTTTTAATCTCTGGCTCTTTCACTTGCTTTCTAGGCTTTAACTTGATAAATCTTTTTGATCTTGTCTCTGCAGGGTGTTAGCCCCCCATAAATTTTTTGACAAGAAAACAGGGGGCTAAAATGTTTTTGAGCCTTCAAGGAATGCATTTTCCCTGAAAACACATCATCCTTGAAGCCTCCTTGTGACTTTTTTCCTTTGATAAAATCCCCTCTGTTGATTCCCATTATAAAGCCTCTTTGTTTGTGAAGAAATGCCCAAAGGCCTCTTTTTCCCTCTTATTTCATTCCCCTCTAAGCCTTTGTTTTCACCCTCTTTCCTTTTAAATCCTCCCAAAACCCCCTCCAAATTCTACCCATACCCTTTTTTTGGTTCAATACATCCTTTCCTCCCTATCGTTACCCTTCCTTGACCTTAAAATACATTAAAATGGGCCAAAAACCCACTTTCTACCTTATAGTAGGCCTAAGCCCCTTTCGGCCCAGCCCTTTAACCACTTCCCCATATGTCCCTGCGCCAGAACCAAGCGCAAAAGCACAAGGCCCTTATCGCAATCGGAGGTTTCGGGCGAGTGTTTCTACGTATTAAATCAAAATTTCCCGATGCGATTGTGTATTTGATATATAGACATCCACCGCGATCGGAGCCGTCGATCTATATAGATTCGACGGCCTAGCGCCAATCACATCGCACCATCGCGCCCGCCCATCCACCCTCTGCTATTTACCTCCGATCGGATATGAGCCATTGACCCTTCGCCGATCCAACGGCTGGCGCATAATCGCACTGCCGCTCCAAATCGCAATCGCAACTTTCGTTGCGTTACCCCTTTGTTCCACTGCGATTGCGGTCTCCCGATCACAGTCTTCGTCGTCGATCCATGATATGATCCAACGATCCAGTGCTAATCGCTGCGTGCCTTGCCGCCCCTCTCCATCTCCCTCTGATTGAATGTGGGTCGTTGATATGGTCCCCGGATCCAACGGCCAGTGCTCAATCGCGCTCCCACTTCCGATCGCAATCGAAACTTTCACCGCGCCACTCCATTGTCTCCCCCCAATTGCGATTCCCCGATCAAATCATAGCTGTCCGTTCATCCGAGATCAACGACCCATATCGCATCGCGCCCTCCATCAATTTTATTCATCGGAGCCCTCTGTTTACCTCATCTTTTAGCCTCCACCGTCGATCTCCTCCTGAGATCAACAGTCCAAAGCTAATCGCCCCCCACCATGACTATGTCCCACATCAAGCCCTGTTTCATTTCACTTCCACTATTTTCTTTGTAATAAAGCCAAACAATATTCTTTCGTGTTTTTCACTGAAGGCCTTTTTCCTCCACCTAATTGCATATTAACCCCTCCATCAGTTGATCATGACCGTTGATCTTCGTCTGTTCCTCCGATCGAACGGTCTGCGGCCCTTTCACCAAAATTTCACTAGCTCTCTTCTCCATCATTCTACAGTGATTTCCATTGGTTTTTCCGCCTGCATATATCATCTCCGCCACCATTCCTCTGGCCTCCGTAGCATTTCTCCACCATTTCCCGAGTTTTGTGACAAGTTTATTTCATTGTGCAGGGGTCACAGAGAGACCATTATAGCCACCAAACGAAACAGCAGAGACGGATTAGAAGGGACCAGACCTATTAATTGAATATTTAACGCTTAATCCCGTGATCAAAGGATGAGAGCGCAGTATGAAGACCAAATGCACATGAAATGAGCCATATCTGTGTTTAATGTCAGCAGAGCACTATTTCTCCAAGATTGACACCTTCCTACATAGGTCTCCACGCCTCCTCGAGCCCTTAAATGTATTTCACTGACAGAAACTTCTTAAAGACTGTCAGGACCACCATTATGAAGCATGGAGACCTTGCGGACTTTTCACCCAGTGCATTTATTCCAGAAGGCTAGCGCAAAGCTCCAAACAGCCAGGAAGGACTCCAAAGAAATATCTGAAGTCAATCTTGACCTAAAAAACACTCCTGAAGCAGACTACAGGGTACACACGGCGTTGCAGAGCCATTAAGCAGTATGGGCATGAATACTTCCACCATTTTGTCTTAATGAAACAAATTAAATGTCATCTACTCCTTGTTGTTTCTCTTCTCCTATAAGAATTCTGGAGAACAAATTGTAAAGGTTGTTGTTCGGCTGCTACCGTTGTAGTTAGAGGGATTCAGTTTTGATTGTTATAAAAAGTTCTAGGAGAAAGTAGTAGAGTAGTTTGTATTGTAGTAGGCTGGGAGGAGAAGTTTGGATTGTAACAGCCATTGAGCTCAGTGTATGTGACTGGTTTTTCATCAATTAATCAAAGCACATTTCACAGGGTCCTGGTCTATTACTATTGGTGATGTTTTCCTAACTTTGTTTATTACATTTTCATACTGCTTCATTTTCTGTTGGCTTTCATCAGAAATATGGCATAGTATTTACCCTTGTTAGGTACCCTATGTCTCTGCTCTCCTTGCCTTTAATGTTTTTCTAATAAATGTGTTATCTGAGGATTGATTTCAGTTAATTTAACCAGTGTAGTAGTTCCTTATGCTACTAGCTGATGTATTAATTGATGAAATATGTCTTTAGATGTTCTGGTTGGGTTTAAGCTGGAATATTTGGGAACACTGGGGATTAGAGTTAGCCCTGTCCACCAGGATCCTTGTGCGACCTGTTGGCCTTTCTAAGATCTCTCTATTTAACTTATCTCTATTTTCCCTGGAGCATGCTAAAGCTGATCTGGAGTTAAATGACCTCTGCTCTTATCTATAAGCTGCCCCTTGTCCCTCCTTTCAGAGTTACCTCTGAGTATTTCCAAGTAGGTCTGGAGTTAAATTACCTCTTACCTGATCTATAGAAAAAAATTAGGTTGCTTTCCTTCTTTCACTTTCAATCCTTAATGTTCCATCCCACCATCTAATCTAAAAGATCCTTTAGTATTAGATGACTTGCCCTCTTAAAGCTTTGGCTAGTTGTTGCATGTAATCACCTCTCATGACTCCATAGCCCAATGGATGGCACTTTCTTGACCTATCCTCTTTGTTGAAACATCTCGCTGCTTTGTTCCTTTTCTCCCATCATTTTCTCAATTGATGATCTCATGACCAACCCAGCAACCAGCCAACCAAATCATTTTAAACCCCCCTTTGTGCTTCATACCTAGCCTAACATCTCATTTTGAGCTTCAAAGATATATCATTCTTTGTTTTATTAGAGAGATCCCTCTCTAGGTCTAGGAGGTCTAGATCCTAGGGCCCCAAAGTGGTTCTGATGTTGTCTCATCTTTTGGTCTTGACAATCTGGCCAAAACATGGGAACCCCAACATAATGGCGACCATACTGGGGAATGAGTGCATTTCACCTTAAACATTCTCAGGCACTCAAAAGACCCAAAATCTCTTATTAGATTGGCATTCAATTGCTAATGGTGGACAACATCCACTTCAAACATTCATATACATCCACCTGGTGACTCCACACTCCATAACTCCCAAAGGACCAAATGACTCCACTGGTAGAAGACTCTGAACTGGTTGAGAAGAAGCAGTAGCCTTCTTTGCATAAGCATGAATCCAAACATGGACAGGGATCCAAAGTATGATACTTTGGAAGAACAAATATATGAATTAACATAAACGTTTGGTAAAGTGATGGAGGTGTTCATGGCTAGTCTGAATGCAAATGATGACTATTTAGAACAGCCCATACCTCTCCCAAAACAAGAACAAACTCAAGACCTAGAAGATGAGCAAGACATGTATGATGCTCAAGAATCTGTAGAGGATGAAGAGGAAAGTGATTAGGAACTGCCTGATTGTTTACCTGTGTCTTGTGTTATGCTAACCAGAGAATATCAGGACCTAATAGCAAAAGCTAATAGGGAATGTTGCTTTGAGGAAACAAGAGACCACATAGAATATGCAAAATCTGATGTGGAAGAAGATACCATTCATGAGCCTTGTAGTCTAACTGAGTATCATCAGGTTCATGAGGTTTGGTCTGAATCAGAAAGAGATCAAGAAACATCAGAAGATCCTCAAGATTTCCCTGCAAGCACAACTGAAGATATTCTAGAAGAAGTTCAAGAAGACATCCAGCCTCCAAATCAGTTGATACAAGAGAAAGAGGACTGATGTTCTTCTGTCCATGATGAGAGGGAAACCCCTCTTTTGAAAAAAGAAGAGATCGATCAGATATTAAATTAGCATTCCACCTCGGAAATCTTTTATAGAACGCACACTCTTGCATATTCATCTTATGATTTTGATGATACAGATCCAGAAGACTCCTCTATGGATCAGGACGAAGAAAGACCCACTAAGAATCCGACAGGTTTGATTGGTGACATTGCTTACGATTATGACTTTCCTAGTTATGATCTATTTGATGATGATTGTTTCCAGAGAGAAGTTGAGCCTGCAGAACCATCATCAGTATACCCATGGGAGGAAAGCCAGGGCCAGCAACTCCATAGGAGCACTGAACCCAGTCAGCCTATCTATGACACTAATGGGGAAAGTTATGAAAGCATCAGTGATGAGTGTCATGTGATCGGTGGCCAGCAGTCCTTCCTTTCAGAAGATGAGGAGGAGAGAAAAGAAGAGATTCTTAAGCAAGATGAAAATAACGAGCCTTCTCTTGAAAAAGAGGAAGCAATGGAACAAACCACTGCTCAAGAATACATATATTTTTTCACGGAGCTCAGCACATCAGAGCAGAACATATCAGAGCTCCAAGAGGACTCAGCTGCAATATACGATGAGTCCTCCAGTTCAGAAAATGAAGAAGATGAGGGAGACTCTCTCCCTCAAGAGAGTCTTCTTCTTGATCCAGTGGAAGAAGAATAAATCCTGGTTGAAGTCTGCCTTCCAGATATTCATAGCCAGGTATCTTTTCATGATCCTTATGTACATTTCCTGCAAACATTTGAGGAGGGATCAAAGGTCTTTTTGAGCAGCATGTTACAGACAGCGAGAAAATTTTTTGTAGCTGCTATTGTGGAACAAAAAGAGTGGGAGCTACCCTGCCTATCAAGCCTGCTCAAGGAGTTGAGCAAGAGAGACCAGTCGTGGGATCATTTGATGGAATGGTTGCATTGGAAGACAATGTTTGTAAGCTAGACTTGTGAATATTCTAGTTAGAGTAGGGTAGGTAGGAAACACTCAATAAAGCTCAGCCTGTGAGCATGTAGTTAGTTGTTTTAATTTATGCAAAGTCCAGCAAGTTAGATAGTCTAATCCTGGCTTGACTATTTTCAATTTCTGTCTTAGAATGTAGAGAAGAAATCTGCTAGACAGTCTAATCCTAGCAGATAGTAGTGTAGGTAGAGAAACTATGAGACCAACAGTTTAATCTGATCTCACTGAGTAATAAGGGTCGAAGTAGAATAATTTTATTTTCCTGTTTGTAAAAATTGATGATGTAAAGGGTCTGCAAGTCCAAATGCACCCAGAAAAAATGTTAGGACTATAGTGTGGGTAGGTAGTTGTTTGGGAGAATGTTTACTACTGATATGATGTCTTCATGATTTGTGGCAGCTGATCTAAAGAAAGAAAGGGATGTGCCAAGCAGTAGGAATCTGGCCTACACCAAATATCGTTCTCTGGATTCTTGACTCCTTCAAGAAGAAGCCATCCCCATGTGGAGCCACTATTAGCCCCCCATAAATTTTTTGACAAGAAAACAGGGGGCTAAAATGTTTTTGAGCCTTCAAGGAATGCATTTTCCCTGAAAACACATCATCCTTGAAGCCTCCTTGTGCCTTTTGTCCTTTGATAAAATCCCCTCTGTTGATTCCCATTATAAAGCCTCTCTGTTTGTGAAGAAATGCCCAAAGGCCTCTTTTTCCCTCTTATTTCATTCCCCTCTAAACCTTTGTTTTCACCCTCTTTCCTTTTAAATCCTCCCAAAACCCCCTCCAAATTCTACCCATACCCTTTGTTTGGTTCAATACATCCTTTCCTCCCTATCGTTACCCTTCCTTGACCTTAAAATAAATTAAAATGGGCCAAAAACCCACTTTCTACCTTATAGTAGGCCTAAGCCCCTTTCGGCATGGCCCTTTAACCACTTCCTCATATGTCCCTGCACTAGAACCAAGCGCAAAAGCACAAGGCGCTTATCGCAATCGGAGGTGTCGGGCGAGCGTTTCTACGTATTAACTCGAAATTTCCCGATGCGATTTTGTATTTGATATATAGACATCTGCCATGATCAGAGCCGTCGATCTATATAGATCTGACGGCTTAGCGTCGATCACATCGCACCATCACGCCCGCCCATCCACCCTCCGCTATTTACCTCCGATCGGATCTGAGCTATTGACCCTTCGCCGATCCAATAGTTAGCACATAATCGCACTCCTGCTCCAAATCGCAATCGCAACTTTCGTTGTGTTACCCCTTTGTTCCACTACGATTGCGGTCTCCCGATCACAGTCTTCGCCGTCGATCCATGATATGATCCAATGATCCAGCGCTAATCGCTGCGCGCCCCGCTGCCCCTCTCCATCTCCCTCCGATTGAATGTGAGTCGTTGATCTGGTCCCCAGATCCAACGGCCAGCGCAAAATCGCACTCCCACTTCCGATCGCAATCGGAACTTTCACCGCGCCACTTCATTGTCTCCCCCTGATTGCGATTCCTCGATCAAATCATAGTTGTCCGTTCATCCGAGATCAACGGCCCATATCGCATCGTGCCCTCCATCAATTTTCTTCATCGGCGCCCTCTGTTTACCTCATCTTTTAGCCTCCGTCGTCGATCTCCTCCTGAGATCAACGGTCCAAAGCTAATCGGCCCCCGCCACGACCGGGTCCCACATTAAGCCTTGTTTCATTTCACTTCCATTATTTTATTTGTAATAAGGCCAAACCTTATTCTTTCGCGTTTTGCACTGAAGGCCTTTTTCCTCCGCCTAATTGCGTATTAACCCCTCCATCAGTTGATCCCAACCGTTAATCTTTGTCTGTTCCTCTGATCGGACGGTCTGCGGCCCTTTCACCAAACTTTCACTGGCTCTCTTTTCCATCATTCTACAGTGATTTCCATTGTTTTTTCCACCTGCGTATATCATCTCCGCCACCATTCCTCCGGCCTCCGCAGCATTTCTCCACCACTACCCGAGTTTTGTGACAAGTTTATTTCATTGTGCAGGGGTCACAGAGAGGCCATTACAGCCGCCAAACGAAATAGCAGAGACGGATTAGAAGGGACCAGACCTGTTAATTGAAAATTTAACGCTTAATCCCATGATCAAAGGATGAGAGCGCAGTATGAAGACCAAATGCACACGAAACGAGCCATATTTGTGTTTAATTTCAGCAGAGCACTATTTCTCCAGGATGGACACCTTCCTACAGAAGTCTCCACGCCTCCTCGAGCCCTTAAATATATTTCACTGACAGAAACTTCTTAAAGACTGTCAAGACCACCATTATGAAGCATGGAGACCTTGCGGACTTTTCACCCAGTGCATTTATTCCAGAAGGCTAGCGCAGAGCTCCAAACAGCTAGGAAGGACTCCAAAGAAATATCCGAAGTCAATCTTGACCTGACAAAGACTCCCGAAGCAGACTACAGGGTACACACAGCGCTACAGAGCCATTAAGCAGTATGGGCATGAATGCTTCTGCCATTCTGTCTTAATGAAAAAAATTAAATTTCATCTAATCCTTGTTGTTTCTCTTCTCCTATAAGAATTCCGGAGAACAAATTGTAAAGGTTATTGTTCGGCTGCTGTCGTTGTAGTTAGAGGGATTCAGTTTTGATTGTTAGAACAAGTTCTAGGAGAAAGTAGCAGAGTAGTTTGTATTGTAGTAGGCTGGGAGGAGAAGTTTGGATTGTAATAGCCATTGAGCTTAGTGTATGTGATTGGTTTTGCATCAATTAATCAAAACACATTTCACAGGATCCTGGTCTATCACTATTGGTGTTACAGGTCAAAATACCTCCTCATCAGCTCAGAGGGGAAGACAAATATGGAAGGAGTAGAAAGACCTAAATTAAACCTATTTCTGCCAGGGTAACGCCTATCTAGAACAATACAAGAGCGTTATAACGCAGTACATCAGTGAATATGTTGTGTTAGTGGCTAGGGCAACGCTCTGTTTACATTAAAGGGCAGCGTTACCCGTGTTTTAAGTTTGAATCGGGAAAAGCCCGCGGAGAATGATTTGAATCTCCGACTTTCCCTCACAAGAGAGTCAGTTCACAAAAGAAACTGTAGAGCACCAGTTCATTATTGGTCATTGCTATAACAAGACTGAACTCCAAAGGAGGCAAAAGCATAGAGATTAAAGAAACATCTAATTTTTTTCCATTCCAAACTAGTGGAAAGAGAAAGGCAACAATGCCTTTCTCCCTCTCCTATAAGAAGGAGCTGAAGGCTCTTAATTGAAGGTCGAAGGATTGCTAAAGGTTTTTGCATACTTTTGGAATAGAGAATATTGTTAGATTGTGAAGGCCAAGAGTCAAAGAGGTTCCTAGAGATCTTTTTGACTTGGACTTCTTCACTTGAGAGATAAAAGAGATTGGGAGACTGAGGAGGGCTTGGTACAACCGACGGTTGTAATCATCCTTCTTTCAAAATCAATAGAACTGTGTTCGTTTTGTCCATTCAATGCTTAATATTGTCATTATTGTTTGAAAATTTACATAGTATGATATGAATGGCCCAGATGTGTATAATTTAGAAGTTCATTATATATTGACTTGATTGATAGGATATATGTTATGTTAGAAATTACGCGGGTGCTTTGACTGATTGCAGGACTAAAGCTTGGAGCCAGTGAAGAAGTACTCTTGCTTCGCTGCCTAGCGCTCTCCAAGGGACTCCAAGATTATCAAAGAGGTAATTCTTCATCGCATTCTATCAATTTATTCTAAGTTAATATGAACATGCTCATGCCATCTTTGTGAACAGCACAGCTAACCTTACTGTCTGCCTTGGGCACCGGAAAGCCCTGAGAGGGATATTCGAAAACCAACAACCCAAGCAGTTTACCCTATAGCAGAATTGGTGACTCCGCTGGGGAATTTCCCCATAGTTTCCGGACTATTTCTTCCCTCCTCTCTTCTTTCCTCTATTCACAGACCCTTCCGACCATTTTTGATGCCCAGTAGACATATCAAACGCTCGCAGAGTTCAATCCTGTTTCTGTTTGACCAACTGAAGAACTTTTCCCTGGCTAAAGCTACCTCTGTAGGTTTTCCAGTGCGTTATAACGCTGTCTCTGACTAAATACAGTGCATTAGTCGTTGTCTTTACTCACAGACAGAGCGTTACTCAACCAAAAACTTGTTGTTCACTGCTGTGATGGTGTTTTAGTTGCAGAGTTTTTTGGCCATCAGTACCTTTCGCTGACTGAATCCCTGTGCTTGTCTCCTAAGCTGACATTTCTATTTGTTTCTCTTGTTTGAAAATTCAGTGTCCAAAGCATTTACTTTTTAAGAGAAAAAAAAAAATTTATTATTATTTTTTTGCATCTAGCTAAGTTTATTCTGAAATTTTCAGTTCATAGACTGTTTAAAAGAGGTAGATAGAAGTCTGAATCTTTAAAAGTTGAACTGAGCTATTTGAATGTTAGTTCATGGATGTTGAAAAGAAACCTCTCCCTGTAGAAACACTCTTCATCTAATTTAATATCTAGAGCATGTTTTGCATGGTTTCTTGAGTCAGAGTCTCATCACATTTCATACGTCCACTCCCCCTCTGCAAGACTAATAATCAAGTACACTAAGAATAAAGCGATAATAAAATAAATCAAATCTTTTTTGAACTCACACAAACAGTAGTTCAGGCTAGGATCTTGGGTTAGGAGCAGTGAGAAAACTACCCAAGATCTCAAAACTTGAAACTAGAGTCATTAACGAGCGAAATCCTACTGCACTCATATTATCGGGACCGTTCCTTTACCGGAGCTCAGCGCAAGACAACACTTGGGTGCACAAGAAGGTAGCCCGCCTTCGACTGCATCTGGTGGGTGTGTTATATATTGGGGTTCCCTTCAGGGATGTCGAAACTAGATCGGGGATCTAGGTATTCTGCCTATATAGCACACTGTCCTTGACCGTGGACACCCCTGATGATGTCTGTGATTTAAGGTATCTTTAGTGGCCATAATTTTTAGGGACTTACACAAGGTGACTGGGACAGCCTGTCCTAGTACCTGAAACAGATGGACCCACTCTATCTTCGGTCTTTAGGAGGGTACTTGTCTCCACAAGAGTGCTTACACCTATCGTCTGAGGTTCGGGCGAAGCTCTAGAGTGACCGTAACTGTACTTTCGACCAACCCTCTCTGTATACTATTGTGATACTGGATTTCATCACCAGCAAATGGTAGTACTCAGACAGGGCACCCTATTCTGGCTACTTGCTGATTGATTTTAGAGAGTCCTTTTTTTTTTTTTTAGGTGTGTGGTTACTGTCACTGAGACTTTATAATACATCACAATTAAAACTTGTTAAAAATAAGCAGGTCACCGTGGCATCCCCTGACCCGCGCCGTCTGTCTAGACGACAGCAAGGTCTACCTCCTCTAACTATTGAGGAAGAACTGAACCTTGGTGACCTTGTGCCTTCTACGGAAGAGCAGTCTCCACTGACTAATCTTGATTATCACATAGCCCCATATCATCCGGAATTTCCGGAGGACCCTTTCACTGAAGGGGTTGTACCTCATTACAATCCTCCGCTCACTGATCCGTTGGGGCCTGTGATAATTAAGATTCCACCATGCCAAGATATGCCTTCGGCCGCACCAACATCCATTTCACCACCGACACCCACAGGGTCGATGCCAATGGCAACCATCCCAGGTTCGCCACCATCCTCCCTACCGGTGGTCAGTTCTATGCCATCATTGGGTAACCCCAGTACTCAACATATACCTACTCCCAACACTACGGTCATCACAACTGTCAGTAGCTTGCTGAATCCTTCGGCATCTACTCCTACCGTGACCACGTTGGGACCCACGGTAGCTCCTCCCACGAGTATGACTACTTCGATACCTTTTAGCAACCCTTTCGGTTGGAACCCTCTGCTGAGTTCAAACCCCTCGGCCTCTATGCCTGGGGGCAGTGTCACCAGCATGCAAGTAGCAGGGAACATTTCACTTCCTCTATAATCCTTAGGACAAATAGGACAACCTATTGTTAATACTCTTCCCTTAAGTGGTTCAAATATAGGTGTAGGGCCTATGCCATTGCCAAACTATGCAAGTAGTAGCATGCCTCCGGGAAACTCTATTGCATCCATTTGGACTAACCAACCCCAACCTCCATCTGGAATGGGAGGACAATTTTATACTGGGGACAACCAACAGTTCACCCCGCAATACAACATGCCCTATGGACAGCAACAGTATGTCCCTACTCCTCCACCTATAGGAAGTTTTTACCAAAGTCCTACTTATCCTCCTGGTAACACATTGATGGGTGGACCCTATGGGCTAAATAGTCAACCCATACTGCCTTGGTTAGATTCGGGGGAAAATCCACAATTTCCATTCTTGGCAGCTTTGGACATCCCCGATATTCATAAACTGACTAACGATCCCATCAATCACAACCCGCTTTGGCCTCCAGTACCGCATAAGATTCCTTCCGACATCCCGAAGTTCAATGGGAAACAACGGGACGACCCAGTGGCACACATCACTACCTTTCACCTATGGTCTATATCCAATTCCATGGTAGATGATAGTGTCCAACTTCGACTGTTTCCCCGCATGCTTATAGGCAATGCTGCCAAGTGGTACATTGAATTACCACGTGCCACCATCAATAGGTTTGGTGCTTTAGCAACGGAGTTTCTAAAGAACTTCCAACTACCAATTAGATTTGAAACTGGAACAGAACTATTAACCTCGCTCCACCAAGACACCACCACCCACATCTCTGATCACATTCATGAATGGAGACGTAGGAGGAGGCTAGTCAAAGCACCAATTCCGGATCATCTCTTAGCCAATTGGTTTTGCAAGTCTCTCTTACCTCATATAGCTAAATACATTGGCCTTTCTGGTGCGGTTACAGAAGATCAATGCATTCGCCGTGCCCAGCATTTAGATTTAATCTATTCACAATCTGGCATGCTGTTTGATTTTCTCCCCCATGCCCCCGGCAACCCAAATCCTCCGGCTACTCAGAAAATCGGAGCTCATGCCGATGGTCTCGTTGGCACGATCTCTGGCATAGCCACAAAGTAGTCTCGGGGGAAAGCCTCCCAGCCATCTTCGGCTGCCACCGCCCCTCACCAAACGACTACTCTTCCCACCGCTGAGGTAAATACGGTACAAACCTCACAAAAACCTAGCGGGAAAAATAAGAAGAACAAGAAAAAGTCATCTTCTTCGGAAGAGCAGTCAAATAATCAGAATAACACTAATCAGAAAAACGCTGCCAAAAATGACAAAGGGAAGGATAAACCCATGAAATTTCCTTGCAAAATCTGTGCGGAGGACCACTTGACATAAAAATGTCCTCGGCTGCAGGAATGCACCGATTTTATTGCCAACAAGGATTCTAGGTGAACACCTGCCGTTCTTCATAATCCTTTCCCTAATCAATAGCAGCAACATCAACACATGGTTGACAATCCGCCACAACCCCATCAAGCAGCAACATCAACACATGGTTGACAATCCGCCACAACCCCATCAACGGGGCAATGGTGGTTCATATCCTTCTGGTGAAGGACCATCTGCCATTTATGGCATTGAGAGTGTTGACCTTCAAACTCGAGCTAAGCTTTATGGAAACCCTACCATAGATGCTCAAGAACCTGGTACTAGTTCAAATCCACTGCCGCCAAACGATTTACATATCGAACGGCCTACTGCTGACCCTGTGATTCGTCCCCCCAAAGGGACACTTCGATGCACGACTCATAACACCTCTGCACGTGTAGCCCAAAACTACAATATTGTAGAAGATTTGGTGCAGGCACCGTCAGCTATGTCTGCTCTCGAAGTATTACAAACCTGTCCAGCACAAAGGAAAGCCTTGCTTTCAGCCATTGGTGGAATAGACCCCCAGGATTCCATGCTAGCTATCTTTGATATGGAAAAGGCTAAACCTCGCCTCTCACACCAACTCACATTCCAGGTGCAGGTTATTTCGAAAGGGAGACAAATCCATCGCACTGTCATAGACAAAGGTGATTCGACCTGCGTTATGTCACAAGCTTGCTGGCTCGCTTTAGGTTCTCCTACCTTAACAACACCATCGAATTCCCTCAAAGCTTTCGATGGCCACAAGTTCCTCCCAAAAGGATACCTTGCTAGCTTTCCCATCACTCTGAGTGGGAAAACGGTAAACATGGATGTTGAAGTCGTAGAGCGCCATCTAGACTATAATCTATTGCTTGGTCGCAGTTGGTCTTATGCCATGACTGCCATTGTGTCTTCGGTCTTCCGACTCATCCTATTTCCATTGGATGGGAAAATAGTCACAGTGGATCAGTTATCCTTCTGCACCCCTGATTATGCCAAGTTATCAAGTAGCACTGTACCCCTAATAGGAGGCTTTCCTGACTCTTATTTCAGTATCGGTACCGGTCTTCTGAAGGCATCTTCCCTACTGGGTTGTTTTCCTCTCCCGTCGCCAAAGATCCCAAACACGGTTGCAATGATATCCACCACTTTGGATGGCTCTATCGACCCATGGATCATTTTGGCACCTTCAGAAATTGATTCCTACGGAGATCAGATGCTGCTCTCACCAGCCGAGTTGGCTTACCAAGCCATCCAAACCGCATCTGAACCCTCCACTGCTATGGTTTCGACCGAAAAACCTCGTTAATCCGAAAAACCTCGAGTCCTCTTCTTCAGGCTCGTTAAACTTACATGAAGAAGCATCGATCATTATTTTTACGGTATTTTTCTTGCTCGTTAATCTGAAAAACCTCGAGCTCCCTTCTTCGGACTCATTAAACTTATACGAAGTTGATATTGAGCATTCTTTTTGTATGGTATTTTTCTTGCTCGTTAATCCGAAAAACCTAGAGTTTTCTTCTTTAGACTCGTTAAAACTATGAAGAAGCACTGAGCTTTCTTTTTAGGAATCTTTTTCTCGCTCATAAAACTGAAAAAACCCCATGTTTCCTTTGTCGGGCTCGTTAAAATACCACGACAGAAAGGATGGAGCCATTCTTTTCTCTTTTTCAAAGCTCTTTAAACTGAAAAAGTAACCGAGTTTTCTCCACGTGACTCGTTAAAATTTCACGGAGGTAATCGATTTTTCTCCGCGCGACTCGTTAAAATTTCACGAAGGGCACCGAGTTTTTCTTTTTCGGACTCGTTAAAATTTCACAAAGAGTATTGAGTTCACTCCGTCTCCTCTTGATCATAACAAAATGAGGTAGACGTCTATCGAACATAGATTTCTCACTTTTCCGGTTTCGATGGACTAACTTATAGAAAATGAACTATTTTGGGCTTACTATTATCCCTTTGTCATGCCCGGTTATCAAGACATGACAACGGTACCCCAATGGAGTTGTCTTTTATGATATTTTTCAGACTCTCTAAACATGAAAAATTCACCGAGTTTACTCGTCTGGACTCGTTAAACCTAATCAGACGGGACGTAGAGTTGTCTTTCCTGACATTTTTCAGACTCTCTAAACATGAAAAATTCACCGAGTTTACTCGTCTGGACTCGCTAAACTTAATCAGATGGGACACAGAGTTGTCTTTCCTGACATTTTTCAGACACTCTAAACATGAAAAATTCACTGAGTTTACTCATCTAGACTCACTAAACTTAATCAGATGGGGAAAAATTTGGACAAAATGGATACTAACTATGTTTCATTTTTTTTTTAAAAGGTTGATTTGGTAGCAAAATTCTTGAACATGGCACTTCCCAGAAAACTCTTTTGCAGTTAGCCGAACCCTACCATCTATGAGTATTAGCCTTCATTTCCCAGTGTCCCTGCACCGGTAAAATCCTAACACACTCTTTGGTGTTCATCAAGCTTCAGCTGCCTAGTACCCTACTAGAGTGCCTTCTATTGTTCAAGCAGATCTCGCTATCTACTGCTCCTGTTATCAACCAAACCGCTCATTATTCTAGAAATTATTTGTCGTCCGACATCCCCATTTCCTCTTCATTATACCGAATCATAAACAACATCAGTTGGTTTTCGTTTCATGTTGACTGATGTAGGACGCCTCAATGCCTACCTTTCAACGGATCTCTTCCTATCGACTTCAACATCTTATCGAGGAAGCTGATCCAGAAACCCATCAGTACCCGGATACTTGCAGACATCAGTGGCAGGTAGTCTTGTGTTTGATCAGGGGTCTTCATCATTGGCTCCTGGTCGAATGATTCTACGAGTGTTCGACTTCAACTCATTTTATTCACACTCGCTAGATTGTACTATGCATCTTAGGGACCATCATCATTATCGGTGGCCGCCTTCGCGTCTGTTAACAGTTTTCATTATCGACTGGTAATCAGACGATTTCTCACATGTTCGATGACAACTCCTTCATTCACATGTTGAGGAATATGCAGTTTAAGTGAATCGGCGGTCAAGACCTTGGGGCAAAGGCTACATCATTAAAGTTGTGTTTCCTTCCCCAAGTTGCGATATTGTTTATGGAGACAGCTTCTTCAGCCTGATCTTGTTATGACAGACACTTCCACATTGTGCTTATTGGTGGACAGATTCTTCATATCTCTATTCTAGAGAAATCATGTTGTTTAAGCTACTGAGCATGGGAATGCCCGACTCAAGGCAGATACTATATTTTCTGACATATGTTGTTGTTTCAGGTTTTCCTCAGTCTTTCAATCTCTTTATCTCTACAAAAATTATAAAGTATTTCGGCCATCGTCTTCGTCTCTGACCTCACACTTTAGGGGGCATCTGTTACAGGTCAAAATACCTCCTCATCAGCTCAGAGGGGAAGACAAATATGGAAGGAGTACAAAGACCTAAATTAAACCTATTTCTGCCAGGGTAACGCCTATCTAGAACAATACAAGAGCGTTATAACGCAATACATTAGTGAATATGCCATGTTACTGGCTAGGGAAACACTCTGTTTACGCTAAAGGGCAGCGTTACCCTTGTTTTAAGTTTGAATCGGGAAAATCCCGCGGAGAATGATTTGAATCTCCGGCTTTCCCTCACAAGAGAGTCAGTTCACAAAAGAAACTGCAGAGCACCAGTTCATTATTGGTCATTTCTATAACAAGACTGAACTCCAAAGGAGGAAAAAGCATAGAGATTAAAGAAACATCTAAGTTTTTTCCATTCCAAACTAGTGGAAAGAGAAAGGCAACAATGGCTTTCTCCCTCTCCTATAAGAAGGAGTTGAAGGCTCTTAATTGAAGGTCGAAGGATTGCTAAAGGTTTTTGCATACTTGTGGAATAGAGAATAGTGTTAGATTGTGAAGGCCAAGAGTCAAAGAGGTTCCTAAAGAGCTTGTTGACTTGAACTTCTTCACTTGAGAGATAAAAGAGATTGGGAGACTGAGGAGGGCTTGGTACAACAGACGGTTGTAATACTCCTTCTTTCAAAATCAATAGAACTGTGTTCGTTTTGTCCATTCAATGCTTAATATTGTCATTATTGTTTGAACATTTACATAGTATGATATGAATGGCCCAGATGTGTATAATTTATAAGTTCATTATATATTGACTTGATTGATAGGATATATGTTATGTTAGAAATTACGCGGGTGCTTTGATTGATTGCAGGACTAAAGCTTGGAGCCGGTGAAGAAGGACTCTTGCTTCGCTGCCTAGCGCTCTCCAAGGGACTCCAAGATTATCAAAGAGGTAATTCTTCATTTCATTCTATCAAGTTATTCTAAGTTAATATGAACATGCTCATGCCATCTTTGTGAACAGCACAGCTAATCTTACCGTCTGCCTCGCGCACCGAAAAGCCCTGAGAGGGATATTCGAAAACCAACAACCCAAGCAGTTTACCCTATAGAAATTGGTGATGTTTTCCTAACTTTGTTTATTACATTTCTGCCGGCTTGCATCAGAAATATGGCATAGGATTTACCCTTGTTAGGTACCCTATGTCTCTGCTCTCCTTGCCTTTAATGTTTTTCTGCTAAATGTGTTATCTGAGTATTGATTTCAGTTAATTTAACCAGTGCAGTAGTTCCTTATGCTACTAGTTGATGTATGAATTGATGAAATCTGTCTTTAGTTGTTCTTGTTGGGTTTAAGCTGGAATATTTGGGAACACTGGGGATTAGAGTTAGCCCTGTCCACCAAGATCCTTGTGCGACCTGTTGGCCTTTCTAAGATCTCTCTGTTAAACTTATCTCTGTTTTCCCTGGAGCATGCTAAAGCTGATCTGGAGTTAAATGACCTCTGGTCCGATCTATAAGCTGCCACTTGTCCCTCCTTTGAGAGTTGCCTCTGAGTATGTCCAAGAAGGTCTGGAGATAAATGACCTCTAACCTAATCTATAGACAGAAATTAGGTTGCTTTCCTTCTTTCACTTTCAATCCTTAATGTTCCATCCCACCATCTAATCTAAAAGATCCTTCAGTATTAGATGACTTTCCCTCTTAAAGCTTTGCCTAGTTGTTGCATGTAATCACCTCGCATGACTCCATAGCCCAATGGATAGCACTTTCTTGACCTATCCTCTTTGCTGAAACATCTCGCTGTTTTTTTCCTTTTCTCCCATCATTTTCTCAGTTGATGTTTTCATGACCAACCCAGCAACCAGCCAACCAAATCATTTTAAACCCCCCTTTGTGATTCATACCTAACCTAACATCTCATTTTGAGCTTCAAAGATATATCATTCTTTTTTTTATTAGAGAGATCCCTCTCCGGGTCTAGGAGGGCTAGATCCTAGGGCCCCAAAGTGGTTCTGATGTTGTCTCATCTTTTGGTCTTGCCAATCTAGCCAAAACATGGGAACCCCAACATAATGGCGACCATACTGGGGAATGAGTGCATTTCACCTTAAACATTCTTAGGCACTCAAAAGACCAAAAATCTCTGGTTAGATTGGCATTCAATTGCTGATGGTGGACAGCATCCGCTTCAAGCATTCATATACATCCACCTGGCGACTCCACACTCCATAACTCCCAAAGGACCAAATGACTCCACTGGTAGAAGACTCTGAACTGGTTGAGAAGAAGCAGTAGCATTCTTTACATAAGCATGAATCCAAACATGGACAAGGATCCAAAGTATGATGCTTTGGAAGATCAATTATATGAATTAACAAAAACATTTGGTAAAGTGTTGGAGGTGTTCATGGCTAGTCTGAATGCAAATGATGACTATTTAGAATAGCCCATGCCTCTCCCAAAACAAGAACAAACTCAAGACCTAGAAGATGAGCAAGACATGTATGATGCTCAAGAATCTGTAGAGGATGAAGAGGAAAGTGATCAGGAACTGCCTGATTGCTTACCTATGTCTTGTGTTACGCTGACTAGAGAATATCAGGACCTAATAGCAAAAGCTAATAGGGAATGTTGCTTTGAGGAAACAAGAGACCACATAGAAGATGCAGAATCTGATGTGGAAGAAGAAACCATTCATGAGCCTTTTAGTCTAACTGAGTATCATCAGGTTCATGAGGTTTGGTCTGAATCAGAAAGAGATCAAGAAACATCAGAAGATCCTCAAGATTTCCCTGCAAGCACAACTGAAGATATTCTAGAAGAGGTTCAAGAAGACATCCAGCCTCCAAATCAGCTGATACAAGAGAAAGAGGACTGATGTTCTTCTGTCCATGATGAGAGGGAAACCCTTATTTTGACAGAAGAAGAGATCGATCAGATATTAAATTAGTAGTCCACCTTGGAAATATTCTATAGAACGCACACTCTTGCATATTCATCTTATGAGTTTGATGATACAGATCAGAAGACTCCTCTATGGATCAGGACGAAGAAAGACCCGCTGAGAATCCGAAAGGTTTGATTGGTGACATTGCTTACAATTATGACTTTCCTAGTTATGATCTATTTGATGATGATTGTTTCCAGAGAGAATTTGAGCCTGCAGAACCATCATCAGTAGACCCATGGGAGGAAATCCATGGCCAGCAACTCCAGAGGAGCACTGAACCCAGTCAGCCTATCTATGACACTGATGGGGAAAGTTATGAAAGCATCAGTGATGAGTGTCATGTTATCGGTGGCCAGCAGTCCTTCCTTTCAGAAGATGAGGAGGAGAGAAAATAAGATATTCTTGAGGAGGATGAAAATAACGAGCCTTCTCTTGAAAAAGAGGAAGCAATGGAACAAACCACTGCTCAAGAATACATAGATTTTTTCACGGAGCTCAGCGCATCAGAGCAGAACATATCAGAGCTCCAAGAGGACTCAGCTGCAATATACGATGAGTCATCCAGTTCAGAAAATGAAGAATATGAGGGAGACTCTCTCCCTCAAGAGAGTCTTCTTCTTGATCCAGTGGAAGAAGAAGAAATCCCGGTTGAAGCCTGCCTGCCACATATTCATAGCCAGGTATCTTTTCATGATCCTTATGTACATTTCCTACAAACATTTGAGGAAGGATCAAAGGTCTTCTTGAGCAGCATGTTATAGACAGCGAGAAAATTTTTTGTAGCTGCTGTTGTGGAACAAAAAGAGTGGGAGTTGCCCTACCTATCCAGCCTGCTCAAGGAGTTGAGCAAGAGAGACCAGTCATGGGATCATTTGATGGACTGGTTGCATTTGAAGACAATGTTTGTAAGCTAGACTTGTGAATATTCTAGTTAGAGTAGAGTAGGTAGGAAAAGCTCAATAAAGCTCAACCTGTGAGAATGTAGTTAGTTGTTTTAATTTTTGCAAAGTCTAGCAAGTCAGATAGTCTAATCCTAGCAGATAGTAGTGTAGGTAGAGAAACTATGAGACCTATAGTTTAATCTGGTCTCACAGAGTAATAAGGGTTGAAGTAGAATAGGTTTATTTTCCTGTTTGTAAAAATTGATGATGTAAAGGGTCTGCAAGTCCAAATGCACCCAGAAAAAATGTTAGGACTATAGTGTGGGTAGGTAGTTGTTTGGGAGAATGTTTACTGCTGATATGATGTCTTCATGATTTGTGGCAGCTGATCTAAAGGAAGAAAGGGATGTGCCAAGCAGCAGGCATCTGGCCTACACCAAAGATCATTCTCTGGATTCTTGACTCCTTCAAGAAGAAGCCATCCCCATGTGGAGCCACTGTTAGCCCCCCATAAATTTTTTGACAAGCAAACAGGGGGGCTAAAATGTTTTTGAGCCTTCAAGGAATGCATTTTCCCTGAAAACACATCATCCTTGAAGCCTCCTTGTGCCTTTTGTCCTTTGATAAAATCCCCTCTGTTGATTCCCATTATAAAGCCTCTCTGTTTGTGAAGAAATGCCCAAAGGCCTCTTTTTCCCTCTTATTTCATTCCCCTCTAAGCCTTTGTTTTCACCCTCTTTCCTTTTAAATCCTCCCAAAACCCCCTCCAAATTCTACCCATACTCTTTTTTTGGTTCAATACATCCTTTCCTCCCTATCATTACCCTTCCTTGACCTTAAAATACATTAAAATGGGCCAAAAACCCACTTTCTACCTTATAGTAGGCCTAAGCCCCTTTCAGCCTGGCCCTTTAAAAACTTCCCCATATGTCCCTGCACCAGAACAAAGCGCAAAAGCACAAGGCACGTATCGTAATCGGAGGTGTCGGGTGAGCGTTTCTACGTATTAACTCGAAATTTCCCGATGCGATTATGTATTTGATATATAGACATCCGTCGCGATCAGAGCCGTCGATCTATATAGATTCGACGGCCTAGCGCCAATCGCATCGCACCATCACGCCCGCCCATCCACCCTCCGCTATTTACCTCCAATCAGATCTGATTCGTTGACCCTTCGTCGATCCAACGGCTGGCGCATAATCGCACTCCCGCTCCAAATCGTAATCGCAACTTTCGTTGCATTACCCCTTTGTTCCGTTGTGATTGTGGTCTCCCGATCACAGTCTCCGCTATTGATCCATGATATGATCCAATGATCCAGCGCTAATCGTTGTGTGCCCGCCACCCCTCTCCATATCCCTCCGATTGAATGTGGGCCATTGATCTGGTCCCCGGATCTAACGGCTAGCGCTCAATCGTGCTCCCACTTCCGATCACAATCGAAACTTTCACTGCGCCACTCCATTGTCTCCCCGATTGAGCTTCAAAGATATATCATTCTTTGTTTTATTAGAGAGATCCCTCTCCAGGTCCAGGAGGGCTAGATCCTAGGGCCCCAAAGTGGTTCTGATGTTGTCTCATCTTTTGGTCTTGCCAATCTGGCCAAAACATGGGAACCCCAACACAGGGTCACTGGTTTCTGATGATGATTTTTACTTGGCCCTAGGGATAATACCTACTCCTTGTGTTTCCACCCCAAATCCACACAAAAACAAAAATGTAGATCATTCTCTGTTTATTCTCTGAAGCTCATGTAAAACTATCAATTTAACTAGACCATGATGGAAAAGTGAAGTTTCACAGTATTTAGCTTTCATTTTCACTTTATCTGCCATCTTAGCTAAACTTTGAAACAATAAGAAAGCCAAATCCAAAGAAATCATTCCAGTAAAATGCAACAAGAGTTTGAAATGATAAGAATACACTTTATGGTATCTTCCCTCACAGGTGAAGTACCTTTGAATGTTGTAGAGCAGATTGGCATAAGTGTTCTTGATGTAGCTTCTTGGCACTGCTTTAGTTAAATCTATCTCTTCAAACCCTGGCTTCAAAAAAAATTTACAAGGTTCCATCTCAAACCTGAAATTTTTGAACCATATTTCTTCTCCCCTTGGAATCTCTGTCACTGATGATATAATTTCAGGAGAAATTTTCAAGTTTAAGAGACCAACCTTTGTATTCAAACCTGTGAAATGAAGAGAAAACTCTTGTTTCACTTGATTATGACCTCCCTGCAAGTTTTCACAAAATTTCCAACATCCTGCCTTCTTGAAGGCCTCCTCAACTGATTTATCTTTAGTTAGAGCCTCTATGCTTTCAAGCTCCATCCTTAAATAGTGGCCTGACCTATGATTCTTTCTTTCCTCTATCATCCTTTCCTTGAAATTCCTGTGTGCTTTTTGAAAACATGTAACCAATAGCCTTGCTTGATTTCAGAGTAAACTGCCTTGCTTGATAAACTGCCTCACTTGATTAGATACACTGCCTCGCTTGATGAATGAAAGAGAAGCTTTGGTTTCTACTTACTATGATCTTACCATTCAAAAGAGGGTATGCATCATGTGTTTCTTGCATGAGACAATAAAACCAAAACCAGCCCCTTTCAAATTTGAAAATGACATAAGACAAATGACCTCAGACGAATGTTATGATGGCTATGAATGGTTGCATGTGTGAGAAAAGACTCGTAGCTAACACCTAATCATGAATGATTAACAGAATTTTGGTGGATTTGATAACTGACAAGACATGCTACGAATCCCTGATTTCGTAGCGTGCCTAATGCAATTTCAAGGTTTTGCACTACGAAATGAGCAGCATTTTCGTAGCGCAAAAGCAGTTTTTTACACTGACTGCGCTATGAAAACATTGTTTCATGGCTTAATCAAAAAAATTTCAAAATGGTTAAAAATTTGACTCTCTAAACATGGTATGAGACTATCAAGGTATGAAATAAGGTTATTAGAATTTATTATGTGAATGAAAATGAGACTCTAACCCTATCACTTAACCCCTAAAAACTTAACATGACTTCACACCTATCTAAAAAATATGACTAGGAACAAAGAAAATTGCCCAAGTTTGGAAAAAAAAAATTATAGTGATAACACAACCAATGCTCCAGGACTAGTAACTCAACCCACAGAGGGCTCCATATCATTTTTCAAACCAAGGCTCTAGGACTAGTGACTCAACCCAACAGTTATGCATCAGGCTCCAGAGTGTTTGTCCAACCAAGGCTCCAAGAACTAATAACTCAACCCAACAACTAAAGGAATCATGAGAACCAACCAGAAAAAAATTAATGGAAACAAACCCATGATACCATGGATGTCCCGGAAATGGAACGGCTAGGAAAATCCGCATGCATACACCATGCATGCAAAAACCAATGAGGAAAACATACATGCAACTCGGTACTTGCAATCAAATCCCGCTATAGCTACTTATCCTGATGTCCACCTGTGATTTCGTGATCTTCCTTTTCCTTATTGATCAAAATCACCAAGTATCAACACTCTCCAAGAGTGCTCCAAGAAAACTCTAAGTATCCAAGAGTATGAGAGAGAGAGAGAGAATCCTAAGAGAGCTCCAAAAAGTCACTGAAAAAAGGTACCAATTAATCCTTAGAAGAATTTTTATAGAAGAGGTTTGTATTTTCTTCATGTTCCAGTATTTTCCTTCAATTCCCTCCTCACATGCAACCTATGACCTTTCATATCCCTTTTCTCTTAATTTTCATTATTTTCATAGATTAATATGCCCAAAAATACTTTTTCCTCTTTAATGCCTTAGCCATATCCTTTGCCAATTTCCTTAGCCATAAAAAACCATGTGAACACTCGCACTAGGATGTTTTTCCCAGCATTCATCTTGGAATACGTGTCCCATCAACTGTGGTTAATATTTTTAACATTTATTACATGGAATTTTCACCAAGGTTGCTACATTGGAATTATTTTCGAGACTCCATCAAGGAACAATATTACCCTATTCGTAGCTATGAATATAAATACATAAAGTGGACCATGTTGCGACATGGAAGGGACCAAGATATGTCGGTGTTCAAAAATGGTTTTCATGCCCTTCGCATGAAGCTGGGTATAAAGGATTATGAGCAGAATTTGGAAAGCAAGTACCACAGTTATTTTCATAAGTATATCTAGGATGAAATTGAGTTCCTGGACATCTCCTCACTCGGTGCCTCCTATCAATATGTTGTCAAGATCGAGCAGAAGTTTAAACAGAAGAAGTGATACTTTGAATATGTGAATCCGAAGTAAGGGAAAGGAGCCCCCAAACTATGGAACAAAGGACAAATCCAAGTCAGGGAAACCCAAGACAACCCATAGAAGCCACAATCAAAGAAAAACACCATGAAGACAAAGAAAGAAATAGGAAAGTGGTGTGACTTCCATAAGATCCCCCCTCACAACACGAGTGAGTGTCGAGCAAATAAATCATTGGTCGTTGAGCTAAAGGCTTCTGAATCGGATGCATGTTCTGACTCAGAGCCATAACCCAACAAGGGGAATGAAAAAGGGAAGTAGATTATCAATGCGGAGCTAAGTACCACCATTTCAACCACCAATATCCAGAAATATGATCCTGAAGATCTGCAGGAGGAGGAATGCCTCTTCAACTCATAGATGTGGGTGAAGGGTTCTTAACTGCAGTTCATTGTCGACAACAGGAACCAAAAGAACCTCACTTCAGTAGAGTTCGGTAAGCAACTAGGCCTACCGACCACAGCACACCCGCATTAGTACACCATTGGGTGGCTTCACCAAGGATGAGATCTTTGTGTCAGCGAATAGTGTTATAACACCTTCTTCCCACATCTACCCAAGTAACTGGCCAAGCAGGTTAAACATGTGACAAGAGGCTACTGATATGAGATTCAACCTCCTAAATTACCTTAAGGAAGTGAAACTGACGGAAACACCAAAAGCACACCTGACACTGCATCATTGACATCCCCAGGAGATAACCCAACCTTCAAGGGCCCTGTTCCCTGAGGGGGGGCTAATTTTTAGCCCCTTTGAGGCTAATTCGTGGCCTTGTAAGGGAAAGGGAGCAATTCTATACCCTAGATCAGCAAGCTAGCCTTTTCAAGGTAGCGGCTTAGACCCAAACAACAAATTTTCCACCTATAGCACTGGGATTTGTGCCACATTTTCAGCCCCTAAGCCCAGGTCACTGCCAAAAACTTCCTGTAGCTTCTGGAGAGGGTAAATAACATTGAAACAAACATATGGAAGCAATCACATCATCAGGAACTCATTCGACCCCACCCAACCATGACAAACAAATCGTCAAACATGTCATAAACATAACATCTACAGGTAGAACAACATATTTAAACGAAGGGGTCTCTTTCTTATCTGAGAATGGCTAAGAATAATTTCTCCCCTACATTATAATCTATCATTTAATCAATTACCATAGATACATTGTGCATTCATTTACAATTAAAAACATGGAGAGATCCATACCTCATCACTATCACAATACATGCTTATAACCAACGTAATACCAACAGAAGTACCATGGATACATCAGCAATAGAATCCATATATACACTCGTGCATATACACATCAAATACAAAGGCAATGAACCTTTCATTAATGAATGTAAAAACCAGCCCGGAATGGGACTTCCACGTTCCACCTGACGATAGACATGGCTGAGCCAAATCTCAGTTCAGCTAGTCAACCCCATGCCATATTCCAATCATGAATGTGGGACTTTATCAAAAAAATCAATCAACACCAAACCAAGGCTCTAGATACCACACCGTCTCAACCCAAAACCAGTGATTCCACCTCACGTTCGAACATCACTAACCATCAAGGATTGGTCTCTATCTAAGCTACTCCATGGATCCATAATGTTTGTTCCAACCAGGGCTTCTATGACAAGTAAAAATAACCCAACTGTTCTCGGGCTCCAGAGCGTTTTTCCAAACAAGGCTCCAGGACTAGTAACTCAACCCACCTAGGGCTACAAATTGTTTGTCCAACCAAGGCTCTAGTACAAGTAACTCAACCCAACATCTTTCCGTCGAGCTTCAGAGCTATTGTCCAACCAAGGATCCAGGAACTAATAACTCAACCAACGGCTAAAGGAATCATGAGAACCAACCAGAAAAAAATCAATGGATATAAACCCATAATCACCATGGCTATCCAGTAAATGGCACGGCTAGGAAAATCCACATGCATACCCATACATGCCAAAACTAGTGAGGAAAACATACATGCAACTCGCTACTTGCACTTAGAATCTGTTGTAGATGTTGATCTCAAAGTCCTCTTTTGATTTCCTTCTTTTCCTTTTCTGTCTTGATCCAAATCTCCAAGTATTCCGTTCCTTCTTGTGGAAGAGTGGTTAGGACAAGTGCAACTATGATAGTGAAGACTAAAAACTACAACTAATTCCTATGACACTATAGCTATTCATCATTCATTGTTATGATATGTTGGAAGAATGTCTTCTTGTGAAAGAACTAGGATGAATATAACTACAGTCTCTATTTAAAAACAAATACAACTCCTATCCTACAGTACCATAGTCATTAAACATTCATTGTTTTAATTTATTGGCAAAGTGTCTTCTTGTGGAAGAACTGGAACGAATTATGACTACAGTAGCTAGTTAAAACAAATACAACTCCTATCCTACAGTACCATAGTCATTAAACATTCATCGTTTTAATTTATTGGCAAAGTGTCTTCTTGTGGAAGAACCGGAACGAATTATGGCTACAGTAGCTAGTTAAAACAAATACAAATCTAACTGATATCCTACAATACCATAGTCATCAATCATTCATCATTTTGGTCTGTTGGAAGAATGTCTTCTTATGGAAGAACTGGAATGAGTACGACCACAGTATATAAAACACAACAACTACTAATTCAATATGCGGAACGTAAAGACAGCTAGGAAAAACTTATCTAGTTTACGCTAAGGAAATCCGTTCAAGGGGCAGGGGCCCTCTACCACTTGACGGCATTCGACTTCACAATTAAATCACGCCTTCAAGATAATTTTGTCTGCTCCATTAACGATGCAATAGTTTGAACATAATGCTCTGTGTCTTAAAAGACGTAACACAGAGTTTACACCAAAATCTAGCAACAAATCTACACAAAATTTCTAACTAAGCTCTCGGCCTACTCAAGAGTTTATAAAGTAAATGCAAGTAACAATAATTACAATAATTTAGGAATGATGTCTTCCTAATCCAAATCATCTTAGAAGTCTTTGAGGTGGCTGCGTAAAAGAGAAAAGACACCTGGACTGGAACAGTCCTAGTAGGAGTCTTCCTTCACAAATGTGTTCCCACGTGCATAACCGTACCCAGAATTCATTTCCTCTTCCATGACGAGCAACACACCATGTAGGCACGACGTGGATCATGCCCATATGCATTTTTCCTCAAGAGGCCACCTGGAACATACTCAAACATAAAGGTAGCTGCAGAATCGCCGGTTAGCTACGGAATGCCTGCATTCTGCAGCTAGTTCCGGTCAAAATGCTTAACAATGGCAACAATCACAAAATTCAACAAGTCACTCATGTAAACCATTCTAGAAGTAATTTTAACTATTTTTATTGATCAATTGGGTTTAAAATGGAAATGGACAAGGGAAAAATGAGGTAAAATGAGGTGAAGGAAAGCACAAATTTGAGGCTCAACATACCCCCACTGCTGTCTCTTTGCGTGTCCTCATGCAAATTATCCTATGAATTCTGAGGCTTCTGCAAGGACATCTAATCCCCTTCTTTTCCTTTGTCTGCATGCTAAAGGCCTTCTGGGTTTCCTGATCACAAGTTTGAACCTGAGGTTTGTGAGTGCTCTGATCAACTTCCTGTTCTTTGTCTTCATCTTCTCATTGGTTCTCTCCACTTTGTCTATATGCAGGGATAAGGTTGAGTTCATGTCTGTCTTGAGCTTGATTTGATCTTTGAGAATTTCATTCTCATTTTTGATGTGTCTATTCAACACTTCCAACTCATACCTATCCCTCCTCAATATATCAATTTCAGTTAGTGGAGGACTGGGGGTTCTCTCTTCTCTTTTTGAAGCTGTTCTTTCTAAAGTTTCCACATAATCATAGATTTCCTGTTAAGCAGGATCAATCTCAGGGGTGCCTTCATAAAAATCTTCATCATCATACTCTTCCATAGATGTTTCTTCATCTTCAATATTGATTACCCCTGTTTGTTTGATTGATGTTTTCTTCAGTTTTCCTTTTAATCTGTGGCTTCTCCTAAGTTGAGAGGAACCCTCCCCTTTTTCTATAACAGATTCCTTGATTACCTTTTCTGCCTTGATTTGACTCTTGATTCTAGTCAACTTCTCCAAAATGACTTCTTCACTGCTTTCTTGAACCGGTTTGTCAATTTTACCTGTTGGAGTCCTCCATCTCCTACTTCTCTTTGTGGCCTGTGGTTCAGGTGATAGTTCTTTTGCTTCCTCAAAATGATTTCTTATTAAGAAATCATTCCATGTATCATTTTATTTAGATAGATGATGCTCAATTAAAATTTTGACTAACCCATGATGATACAGGGTTGTTTCCAAAAACTGAACTCTTCTCTGAACACAGGAAGCCATTTTCTTCAGACTTTGATACAGGAAATATGGTAGATTCAAATCTTCTCCTATAAAATGCAACATTAGTCTCATATGGTAGACATAAAATGTCCCATATCTACCCTCACATGTAACAAATTTTTGTAAAAGAAGTAGTATATTCCTCCATTTGCTCTTCAATGCTGTACTGGGAATTCCCGTCTTGAACACACTAACATCCATGTTTGGTGATTTTAAGATTTGTTTCCATGAGTCATTATGGAATTCCCTATTTTTAAACCATCTTTCCCCAGCTCTGGATAATCCTGTAGCCTCTGCTATAAAAACTTCATTAACAGTAAACTTAACATCTCCTATTTCAACCTCAGTGCCTTAGAATGATCTAGCAAATGTTTTGGTGACTTCCTTATGGCAACCATTAAACTTTTCCAAGAATTGGAGCCATCCTATTTGTTGTAGCATCTCCTTTCATTGTGGATAACCTTCTAAATATTTTGATCCTATAGGCTCAATCCTTACGATGAAACCCATGATTTTTCACTATCAATTAACACTCTTCTCTATCCACAAAACAATGGCTTTTACTTTCGGATTAAAATGACTTCAAGCTCTAAATGAAAATGGCTTCAATTTTGGAAGAACATACCTTTGAAATAGCTACAGTCTTAAAAATATCTGGTTTGTATGCCTCTGTTTGAAAAATGCCTTCGAATCCTCGGACTGATGTACTTCTGTTGAACTTTGGAATGATATGGAAGCAATTTCAATTTTCGAGCTAATGTGTCTCTGATAGACAGTGGTAGATGATTTCAAATTTCTTTTTGTGCAATACCTCCGTCTTTGGTAATAGAAGACTTCAAACTCAATCACTGAAAAACGCTTCTGTTTCTAGTAACACCAAACTTCAAACTCAACCTCTGTCTCTGATAACAAATGGTATGCTTCAAATTCAACACTACAGCCTCTCTGTCTCGGGTAACAACAACTTCAAAACCAGTCATTACCACACCTCTGTCTTTGGTAATAACAGACTTCAAACTTCAATTACTACCACACCTCTGTCTTTGGTAATAACAGACTTCAAACTTCAATTACTACCACACCTCTGTCTTTGGTAGCAAAGTCTTCAATTTTAGCACCTCTGTCTTCTGGTAGCAACATGCTTTAAACTCTACACGGCCACAATTCTGTGTTGACAGTGAAAATGCTCCAAACTTTGTTCTCAGTGATATGCTCTCTGTTCATTGAGTTCTCACACCGTTATGCTTCCAATGTACCTCTTCTGTTCTGCTCCTGATGATAATAATGCTTCTGCCTTCGGAATGGAATACTGGCTACGGAATGACGTTATGGCAAATGGTCACGGCATAGAGTGGTGAAGTGAGGTGGAGGATTGCATTAATGATTTGAGGAGACTGCGGAGGATTTACGACGGCAGGAAAAATCTTCATCATTAAAGAACTTGGTTAAGAGTCGTGGGAATTTCAAATGATTTGGCCGTTCCACCGCTCAAATGCTATTGGATAGAAAATTTGAATTTGAAGATTTAATACAAAGTCTATAGAGGGTTTTGTTTGGTGTTTGATCAATAAAATAATTAAAACAACTCTTTGAATAATTTCACAACTAAACTATGCTAAATTTTCATGAATTGCCATCGTAATTTAAATTTATTACCTCTTCCCTTTATTTGATGTTTGTGTAGCCTTTGTCTTCTCTGCTCATCTTTGGAGGAATCTTTCACAATTTTCTTGATATTTTTGATTCATGAATTCACTGGATCACTTTGTTGTAATTCTGATGTCTGCTGGTTGATGCCTTCAGGGTTTATAGCTGCGAAAAAACTGTCGGGCTGCAGAAAAGGTGATCAGCGGCAGAATGTCCACTGAGCTGCAGAATGTTCCTGTAGAATACTTTAATCATGAAAATGAAATGTTTTTGGAAGATGGGTGAAATGTTTATGAAAATGGATGAAATGGATGATGGATTATGAAGTGGATAATGGAATAAGAATGGATTCAGTTCATGGAATGAAGGAACATAAGGGCTGTACTGCAATTCATAGCATATTTTTATTCACTTGCAGCAAGATATCAAATTCTATGTTTTGACATGAGAATGGAAGATGGAGTGAAATGAATTGAATGGAATGGAGTGAAATGAATGAAATGGAATGGAGTGAAATGTGAATGATGGATGAGATGAAGTATGGATGGATAGTGAATGGAGTGAGATGAAATGAATCATAAGTACTATGGCACTGAACTTATGATTTATAACAGCTGCTTAGAAACAAAAATGGGAAAATTTAGAGTGTCAGAGAGACTCTGATTTTCACCCTATCTTTTCTGTATAAACATGCCAATCAGTGATTGGTTTTCATGTTTATACCTTTATTTTTATTTTTATTTTTATTTTTATTTTTATTTTTTTATTTTTTTTCAAAAGAGAAATGCTTCAGAAAATTTAATCAAGTTGATGAAGAAGAGAGACTCTTCTTCATTAACTTCACATCATTGTCTCCTTGGAACTTCTTGACAAACTCTTCTCTTGAGAGTGGCTTGTGGTATAGCTTCAGTCTATGGCCATTCACAAGAAAAGTGACCTCCTCTTCATCTATAGTTCTGATTTTTACTGCCCCATTATCAAAAATTCGAACAATTTCATATGGCCCAAGCCAATGTGTCTGAAATTTCCCTTGAAAATCCTTGAATTTTGAATCAAACAAGAAAGCCCAATCACCCTCTTTAAATTTCTTCTCTTTGATATACTTGTCATGCCATCTAGCCCTTTGCTGTTGGACTAGACTTGTTTTCTGAACTGCATCTTGTCTAATCTCATCCAATTCATTAATTTGCTCCAGTCTATGCTTTTGTGCCTCCGTTAGATCAAGTCCTAGCTGAACTGCCATCTTGAATGTTTGGATTTGGAACTCTATAGGAAACAAAACTTGCTTTCCATAAACAAGCTCATAAGGAGTATGGCTTGTTGTGTTTCTCCATGTAGTTCTATAGGCCCACAAGGCTTCAGGAAGCCTATCTACCCAATCTCTTCTATGTAGATGAACAGTCTTTGTTAGGATACCTTCAATGACTTTGTTAGTGGATTCCACTTGACCATTTGCTTGTGGATGATAAGGAGTAGATGTTCTATGTCCGATTTTGTACTTCTCCATCATTTGCTCCACTAGCCTTGATGTAAATTGAGCTCCTTGATCTGTAACAATTTCCCTTGGGACACCAAAACGAGTAAAAATATCCTCAAAAAGAAAAGTAACTACAGATGATTCATTAGCAACAAGTAATGGTTTAGCTTCTACCCACTTAGTAACATAATCAGTGCAATCTAATATATATTTCTTTTGTCTCGATGGAGGACTAATAGGTCCTACAAAATCCAAAGCCCATTTTTCAAAAGGTTCAATGTGTACCTGAGGTTGTAATGGCATCTCACCTGAAGGAGAAGGTTTCCCTACCCTTTGGCAACTGTCACACCTTTTTACATACTCCCTTGCATCTTTAAACAAACATGGCCAATAATATCCTAAATTAAGGATCTTATAGGCTGTCCTCTTATCTGCAAAGTGTCTGCCACAAGGTTCATCATGACATGCCTTGAAAATTTCAGGCATCTCATCTTCACGAACACACCTTCTAATGATCAAATCTGGACCTGTCTTGTACAACTCATTAGCGACCCATGAATATCTTGCACTATCATTAATGATTTTTATTTTATCCCTTGCATTCATAATTGAAGGAAATTTTCCTGAAACTAAATAATTAGCAATATCAGCAAACCATGGAGTTTGAGTAGAAACTGCAAAAAGATATTCATCAGGAAATTGATCTTCAATCGTAGTGTCATCTTTGATATTTTGAATTCTAGACAGGAAGTCAGCCACAGTGTTTTGTTTTCCAGGCCTATCTAGAATAGTATTGTTGAATTCTTGCAATAATAACAACCATCTTATAACTCTACCATTAGTGATTGATTTATTCATTAAATATCTAATGGCAGAATGATCAGTGTGAATAAAAGTTTCATAGCCTGTTATATAGTGTCTAAATTTGTTAATGGTATGAACAACAGCTAAAAACTCTTTTTCAGTTACAGTATAGTTTAACTCTGCAGGAGTCAAATTTTTACTGATATAATAGATGGCATAGGGAATTAAATCTTTCTGTCCCAATACTGCTCCCAGAGCTGTATCGGAAGCATCCGTCGAGATATGAAAAGGTAACTTCCAGTTAGGTCCCCTTAATATAGGTGCTTCAGAAATTTTGGTTTTCAGGGTTTCAAAAGCTAACTGGCAATCCGAAGTCCACTTAAATTCACAATCTTTGGTGAGTAATTTGAAGAGAGGAGATGCTATTTTGGTGAAGTTTTCTATAAATCTCCGATAGTACCCCGTAAATCCTAGAAAACTTCTTACATCTCTTTGACAACTTGGAATGGATAGGTTAGAAATAACTTCAACTTTCGCTTCATCAACTCTAATCCCATCCCCCGAAATGTGGTGCCCTAAAACAATACCTTCAGTGAACATCATAAAACATTTTTCATGACTAAGAGAAAGGTTTGCTTCTTGACATCTTTTTAAGACCTTTTCCAAGTTTTCTAAAGCCTCTTCAAATGTATCCCCATAAACCGTAAAATCATCCATGTACACCTCTACACAGTCATGTATCAGATCAGAAAAAATTCCTAATACTGCCCTTTGGAATGTTGCAGGTGCATTGCACAATCCAAATGGCAATACTCGGTAGGCATAAGTACCCCAAGGACAAGTAAATGTGGTTTTATCTTGGTCTTCAAGTGCAGCTTGGATTTGATTGTAACCACTAAATCCATCCAGAAATGAAAAGTACTTTTTACCTGCTAATGTATCTAATACTTGATCTATGAAAGGTAAGGGAAAATGGTCTTTAAGAGTAGCTTTATTCAGTTCTCGGTAGTCAACACACACCCTCCATTTTCCATTTTTCTTAGGCAAAATCACTAAAGGAGAAACCCACTGACTATCTGAAATAGGATAGATGAAGTTAACATTTAACAATTTTTGTAATTCTTCCTTGACAATTTCCCTAAGATTTGGATTCATCCGTCTTTGAGGTTGTCCGATTGGTTTGCAATTTGCCTCTATATAGATGTGATGAGTACAAGTCTTGGGACTTATCCCTTTCATGTCAGTGTATTCCCATGCATATGCAGAAGAATGTCTCTGTAATACTTTGACTAGTTCTTCTTGTTGAGATTTTTTCAGATTTTTGTTTATGTTCAAGGTTTTGCCTGGAAAAATTTCACTTGTAGAACTGCCAAATTTTTCCATAGAATGAAGAGACATCTGTCTAGATGACAAGAACTCAATATTGGATTTCTCTTGAAATGATTCCTGTTTGTGCTCTGGAGAAGATTCAAAATTTTCTAGAGTATTCAGAATTTGATTATCTTCACTAATTTCTGAAATTGTGAAGAGTGGTTGCAAATATTCTTCATCCTCTATCCATTGAGTGTCATCTAGATCCGTAATTGTCCTAGCTGGAGGATATAAAGTGAATTTCTTTGTTGAACTTCCATCAGAAATATACATATCACCGGACCTACAACTAATAAAAGCATCAGCTGTAGCCAACCAAGGTCTTCCTAGTATAACATGATGGCCTCCTAGATTATTCTTGGGTGTAAGGATCATGAAATCCACAGGGTACTCCCAAGAGTCTAGGGACACTGGAATATCTTCTATTACCCCATCTGGTCTGATCACAGATCTATCTGCTAGTTGTAATAGTGTGGGTGTAAAGAGAAGATTAGGAAGTTTTAGTTTGTCCATGATTTGTCTACTCATGATATTTATTGTTGCTCCTAAGTCAATGAGTGTGTTTTGAATTTCAATTCCATTGATGTGAATTTTGACAACTGGATTTCCTGGGTCAAGGTACTTTGGAATAGTAATCTTACCCATCATAATATCTGCTATTTGTCCTACCAATTGAATTTTCTTGGTTTCTCTTATTCTTTTCTTTGTTGTCTTCATACTCAACTCCTTTATTGTTTTGGCTAAAATTGGGATTTCCTTGATGGCTTGCAACAATGGAATTTTAATGCAAACATTTCGCAATTCATCCAAGAAATCATAATTAGGCACCATTATTTGTTTTTCTACACCTTTGTCAATTTGTAATCTTTCCGGAAAGGGAGGTATAGAAGTAGATGTGGATGGTTGCTCTAATACTGGAGTTGGGCTTATTGGATCTTTTTGTTTCAGTTTTTCAATGTTTTGGCCTTGAAAGGATGTTTCTTCCTCAAGACTTTTATTAACCCGTAGGGAGTCTTTCTCAGAATTATCTTGTTCTTGTATGATCACAGAAGGTTTTCTCTTCTCAAGTATCCTTCCAGACCTAAGTTGAACATCACTAAGGTCTAGAGGAGTAATTAAGTAAGTTGGAAATTGTTGTCCTTCTATCATATATGTATTCTGAGGATTTTTATTATTGGGGTTTGGTATGGGCTGAGCTGGTAATTGATTGGATTTTTGAGGGAATGGTAATGGAAGTGGTTGATTTTGATGAGGTTGGTTCTGATGATGTTGTTGAGAATTTTGTTGAAAATTTTGTTGAATATTTTGAGGAAAATTTTGTGGATATGGTGGATAGGATGGTGGATACTGATAATATGGAGAGTATCTTCCATAGGGACCTTGTGATCCTTGTGCCCAAGCTTGAGATTGATTTTGAAATTGGGGCCAAGGTTGCCGCCAAGAATTCCAAGGTGGAGGTTGATTATACATTTGATCATGAAATCCCTGTGTCTGAGATCCCTGCCAAGGTCTTCTAGATACAAAGTTAAGAGATTCTGTGGAATCTGTAGGAGTTTCTTCTTGAAAAATAGCCTTGAGACCAGGAAGAGAAGGACAATTCTTGGTCTCATGTTTCTCGGAACAAATAACACAGGTTTCTACAACTTTTACATCCAAAGGGCACTCTCTCAAGGCATGTTTCTTCCTACATTTGGGACAAAAGATTGCCAAGGCATCAGATTCAGCCTTTTGCTTGTTTTGTATCTCGAGGGTGTCTATTTGTTCACTAAGACTCCCTAAGATGTCAGATTTAAAATCATCAAGCATATGTCCTATTTCTGATCTACTTACTGTCCCAGAAGCAGATTTACTTGCTCTTGCAAGAGCAGGATCTCTTGGACCTTTGACAGTTTTGGATTTCCCTCTGGAAAGGTTGATACATAAATCAGATATTTCAGGTAATGTGAGTTGTGATATATCCCCTTTTCCCATCATGTTAAGGATATCCAACCATTCATCCCTAATGGTTTTCAACAAAAGAGATTTTAAAGTGTCTTGATCTAGGTTTTCCATTTGTGCCCTTTTTATGTTGTATTTAAATCTTTCCAACAAATCTTCTAAGTTTTCATCTTCTTTTTGTAACATCTTGAACACTTCTTCCTTATGATTAACCGGCATACAATAATCCAAGTATCTCTCTAGAAATGCTTGTTTCAGTCTTCCCATGTCCTAATGGAACTACTGCTTAAGCTCATAAACCACTTCAATGCTGCTCCTTTCAGAGTTGAAGGAAATAATTTCAATTTTTGGGCATCTTAAAGGTAGTCATAAGTCCTACACAGTACTTCAAATTCGAATAAGAAAGTTTCAGGATCCTCAGTTTTAAGTCCATAGAAGTTCGGAAGGACAGAAGGTGAAATGTTTTTCATGGTTGTATTGGTTTCTCCATCAAGTATAGGGAACCCAAAAGAGCTTCCTGTTCTACCCCTTCCTCCATATGCACCTCTACCTCCTCTTCCTCCTTCTCCTCTACCTCTACCTCTACCTCCTCCAAATAATGTGTTTTCTCCATTAACAACTCCTCCTCCTCCTTCTTCTGCCATGGTTGACTCTCCTGTGGAAGTAGAAAGGTTTGTATCCTCAACAAAAGTTTTTGGATCCTCTTCTATGGCAAGTTCAATGGATGAAGTGGAAGGTTTCTCTAATGGAATAGGTGACCTTAGATCTTCTATAAGTCCAGGATCAGTAAAGGATGGAAGATGGGTTTGAGTTGAAGGTGTACTAATTCTGGATCTAGATGAAACAAGTGGTGTTCTAGATGTCAAACTTCTGCCTCTGCTGCTTATAAATCTTCCTCTTGAATCTCTCTCCCTACGCATAAAATTGTTTTTGGATGCTAAGAAACAAAGGTTAACTAGTTTTCACTTCCCCGGCAACGGCGCCAAAATGTTGTGCCTCAATCTAGTCTCCTAAACCGAGTTCATTTAATTGTCAACCAGGATTTGTAAACTGCTGAAGTGAAATGTACCATATGTACCTAGGTGCTTGTTTCCTAGTGCGTTGTGTGTAGTGTTTTTTGATGTTTTGGTCTTTTATGTTAATTTATGATGTTTTTGGTCTTTTCAAGTTTTGTGTTTACAATGGAAATGTCTAGAAAGCTAATGAAAAGAAATTGGTGGTCAAGAACACAGTTGAGCCTAATGTATGTAATGGCAAATGTAATCAAAAATACTGAAGCAACATCTAAACTATGACTGAATAGAAACAAGAGCTTAATGATGACTTCTTAAACAAATGACACAAACTAGACTTTGAGAAATGATCACTTAAATATGCAAGTTTTCTAACTAGACAATTAGACACTAATCATGATGCAACATTCTATTCTAAACTCATTTATTTCATGACTAATTCCTAGTTCTATTCTGCAATTTCAATTAAAGGTCAGAGTCTATTCTCCAAGAGTTATTGGTTTCTTTTCAGGGTAGTTCTGTTGAGGAAGAGCTCTGTTTGTAGTGAGGAATTTGCAGAGATATTTCAGACCTTGTAATGATGTTATCTTCTGTTCTTAAAGTTATGGATCACTGATGGTTTTCAGAACAAAAAGATATTTGTAAATAATGAAGGTTGTCTTAGGAATCCTATCAACTAAAGTGATATACTGTGCAAAGGGTGACAGCGTGACTATGAGATATGAGTGCAATGAATTGATTTAAACATGAGCTTAAGATGCTTCTAAACTAGAACAATGTTAAACCATAAGCCATCATCAAACTTTGAAATGAAGTAGCTGGACATGAATTAAATGCAAAATGAAACTCCGGAGCATTCTAATTAACATGCACTATCCTATGAAGTTACACAATCGGTTTGTTCATCATGAGTGATATTTTGGAAGAGTTCCTTCTTGTGGAAGAGTGGTTAGGACAAGTGCAACTATGATAGTGAAGACTAAAAACTACAACTAATTCCTATGACACTATAGCTATTCATCATTCATTGTTAAGATTTATTGGAAGAATGTCTTCTTGTGAAAGAACTATGATGAATATAACTACAGTCTCTAGTTAAAAACAAATACAACTCCTATCCTACAGTACCATAGTCATTAAACATTCATTGTTTTAATTTATTGGCAAAGTGTCTTCTTGTGGAAGAACTGGAACGGATTATGACTACAGTAGCTAGTTAAAACAAATACAACTCCTATCCTACAGTACCATAGTCATTAAACATTCATCGTTTTGATTTATTGGCAAAGTGTCTTCTTGTGGAAGAACTAGAACGAATATGACTACAGTAGCTAGTTGAAAACAAATATAAATTTAACTCCTATCCTACAATACCATAGTCATTTAAACATTCATCATTTTGGTCTGTTGGAAGGATGTCTTCTTATGGAAGAACTGGAATGAGTACGACCACAAGATCGGAAAGATATAAATAAACTACTAATTCAATATGCAAAACGTAAAGACAGCTAGGAAAAACTTATCTAGTTTATGCTAAGGAAATCCGTTCAAGGGGCAGGGGCCCTCTACCACTTGACGGCATTCGACTTCACAACTAAATCACGCCTTCAAGATAATTTTGTCTGCTCCATTAACAATGCAATAGTCTGAACATAATGCTCTGTGTCTTAAAAGACGTAACACAGAGTTTTACACCAAAATCTAGCAGCAAATCTACACAAAATTTTCTAACTAAGCTCTCGGCCTATTCAAGAGTTTTTAAAGTAAATGCAAGTAACAATAATTACAATAATTTAGGAATAATGTCTTCCTAATCCAAATCATCTTAGGAATCTTTAAGGTGGCTGCGTAAAAGAGAAAAGACACCTGGACTATAACAGTCCTAGTAGGAGTCTTCTTTCACAAAATGTGTTCCCACGTGCATAACCGTACACAGACTTCATTTCCTCTTCCATGACGAGCAACACACCATGTAGGCACAACGTGGATCATGCCCATATGCGTTTTTCCTCAAGAGGCCACCTGGAACATGCTCAAACATAAAGGTAGCTGCAGAATCGTCGGTTAGCTACAGAATGCCTGCATTCTGCAGCTAGTTCCGGTCAAAATGCTTAACAATGGCAACAATCACAAAATTCAACAAGTCAATCATGTAAACCATTCTAGAAGTAATTTTAACTATTTTTATTGATCAATTGGGTTTAAAATGGAAATGGACAAGGGAAAAATGAGGTAAAATGAGGTGAAGGAAAGCACAAATTTGAGGCTCAACACAATGAACCTTTCATTAATGAATGTAAAAACCAGCCCGGAATGGGACTTCCACGTTCCACCTGACGATAGACATGGCTGAGCCAAATCTCAGTTCAGCTAGTCAACCCCATGCCATATTCCAATCATGAATGTGGGACTTTATCAAAAAAATCAATCAACACCAAACCAAGGCTCTAGATACCACACCGTCTCAACCCAAAACCAGTGATTCCACCTCACGTTCGAACATCACTAACCATCAAGGATTGGTCTCTATCTAAGCTACTCCATGGATCCATAATGTTTGTTCCAACCAGGGCTTCTATGACAAGTAAAAATAACCCAACTGTTCTCGGGCTCCAGAGCGTTTTTCCAAACAAGGCTCCAGGACTAGTAACTCAACCCACCTAGGGCTACAAATTGTTTGTCCAACCAAGGCTCTAGTACAAGTAACTCAACCCAACATCTTTCCGTCGAGCTTCAGAGCTATTGTCCAACCAAGGATCCAGGAACTAATAACTCAACCAACGGCTAAAGGAATCATGAGAACCAACCAGAAAAAAATCAATGGATATAAACCCATAATCACCATGGCTATCCAGTAAATGGCACGGCTAGGAAAATCCACATGCATACCCATACATGCCAAAACTAGTGAGGAAAACATACATGCAACTCGCTACTTGCACTTAGAATCTGTTGTAGATGTTGATCTCAAAGTCCTCTTTTGATTTCCTTCTTTTCCTTTTCTGTCTTGATCCAAATCTCCAAGTATTCTACACTCTGTTAGCACTCAAATCTACCTCAGGCTGAAATGAAGTAAAGCTCAAGGCTACATCAAACCACGCTCAGCCTCGTAGCTAGCCCTACGAGGACAGGAGAGGGCTCTCTCCGTCAATCTCGAGAAAATGAGCAATAAGATGCGAGATGACTTAGAATAAGAACTGATTTTAGGCTAGTAAAGAGATAGGTATGTTTGATTTTTGGTTTTTTGGGTTTTCGCCGGAGTAATGGGAAAACAAGTTTTGGGTCCGGGGATAAGGTCAGACCTTTGCAGAGTTCAAGCTGGGGCGAGGTAGGTGATGATCTTGATGCTTTAAATTGGATTTATGGATAGATTAGACCGAAGAGGAGCTGAAGAAGGCAAAGAAGAACTTGGATCCTCTCCAAACAACTGAAAACATATAGAACTAACTAAATTCAAAGGCTAAGCACTGTAAACAATGGATTCAACCTTATTTCACTCATTCAATTTAGTTCAGAAGCATAATGAAAGGATGGCAACATTAAACATGAAGAAACTTACAGTAAACAAAGGAGAAACATCATCAAGAACAGAACACCACAAGGATCCCAACAAGTGCCGCAAAACCCCCGATCTTTCCTTAGCCAAAATATGAAAAGTATGTACAATAGTATCAAAAGTATCCCAAGAGTCCAACCTCTCCAACCTCTGAAAAGGATTGAGAAATTACAATATATAGAGCACTCTAACACCTTTCCCCACCTCTAGGGGTCGAATTCCCTCTTCAAGGATCAGTTTCAACCAATTCTAATCATGGAACTACAATCTAGGCAGCTAACAACTTGCCTCTAAAAGAGTGGAAACTGATCCATTACATGATTTTTTACTCATTTGAGAGTGAATCTTCTAGAAGAGATAAAAAACAAGCCAAAGTTACATGCCAAACATGAATTTACATCATAAAAACCCAATAATTCTATCCATAGGCAAAACTGGTCCAAAATAGGCGAAATACTGAGCTGGCAGCTGAAAACTCAAAAAAATCTCTAGGTGGGTCGCTCCTGAACTGCGTGGGTCGCTCATGTTGCAGGCTGATTTTGAGGTAGCTCCTGACATCCAAATTGAGCTCATGATAGCTCGTTGGAAAGCCCTGGATGTCTACTTTCCAACCCAAGTGGAATTTATGAATTTGGAGTTGATTTGACCCTCAAAAACCTCATTCTCCCAGAGGTACTTCCTGCTGGTGCAAAAGGTGGCAGCAAGGTGGTTTTCATGGTGTTTTTGAGCTGTTTGACCATCCATATTTTGTTGAAATGCTAAGTTGACTTCAGAGGATTCATAATTAACCATGAAAAATCCAAAAATGTAAAAATCTCCTCCAGCAAGTGTCTCAAAAAAATGCGAGCGCATGAGCGCGCGACCCACGTAGCTGCAAAACCTGTTTTTTTAGACCAAAAATTTGGAAATGACAAACTTTTCTCCGAATTTGCCCAAATTCGGAGCGGAGGTCCTCCGTCATGTGTCTTGCCCAGTCAATGAAGCCTCGGCCAAAATCCGAAGTGGATTAGGCCTTTTCCGCCGTCGAAGTGCCTTGCGCAACCTCCTCTTCATGATCCTCATCCTCGCTTTGCAAACATGCATGCGAGCCCAGTAATGGCCTTTCATGTGGCGAAGCATGTCTTTGTCTCGATTTGCCTTTGCCAACAGCTTCTCCAGATGTATATTTACCCGAGTGAGTACAGTATCTCGGTCAGCTGGTGTCATGTCACCGGGCCTCTTTCGATTCCACTGCCCGTCCTCACGGATTTGGCGCACCTCATAAAATGTGAGCTCATCCTCGAGCTGTTTGTTGCGCTGCTCCAAATAGTTAATCACCCACTGAGCCTTCTGCAATTGGTCTTTCAGCTGGTCATTCTCGGCCCTTTGCTCCTGGATGACTTCCCTCAGCTTTGAGCTAGGAGAGCCCGTATCAACATCGATGACTGTCATATCGGTGTCCCGACCTCCTGATGGGCCCTCATCATGCATGGGCCTCTTGCCCCTGTCTTGTACCTGTACCTGCACTGGAGAAGAAAGCGAGACCCTTTCCACATCACGTGGAGATAATACTCGCCGTGTCGATGAAGTCGGCAGGACCCCTTCCACCTCACGTGGAGATAGTACCTGCCGTGTCGCTGCAAATAAGGCCCTATGGCCTCGCTGATATGTCTGAACCAAAGGAGTGATGATATGCTCAACCTCAAGCATGTCCGGCTGGTGTGAGGGCTCTCCTGCATCATAAACTGCCTCGGGAGGCTGCTGTGGCACTCTGAAAAAGTCTCTAGAAATGAAATCCTCCTAAGTGATGCCCTGCTCTGCCAACTGATGAGACACCAAGATTTTGATCAAAGCGAAATGATATATACTCCTGTACTGCTGCACTGGGCTCGTCTTCTTCTGCACAAATGTAACCATCCTCTCTATGTTGCGGTGTATGAAATACGTAATATTCATCATACGCACCCTTGTGAAGTGCATCAGCAAACGAACATGATATGAGAAAAGACGAGCATACCTGCCCTCACAACTAAAATACTGAATGATGAGCCTCATGAGTGGTGCATACTCATCTCTCAAGAATATGAATGGAAAAAATCTGCTCAAGTAAGCCACATATCCAGTTTTAATGTATGGCTCATAGTGAAATTTCTCTAACTGCTTACCCTTGCTCCATTCCTCGCCTATGTTCGGTATGCCAGTGGCTTGAGCAATAGTCAAGGGTGATACAATGAAATCAACCCCAGCAAGGTTTACCCGATCACCCCGTAAATGAAGAACAAACGTACGTGCTAATTCACGATGAGGTTCGGTTTGTACAACCATCTCACAAAAATCAAACATGACCATGAATCGAAAACAATCCATAGAAATAATTGTGATTGTGTTCGCACTTGTTGCAGTAGGTTTCAGAGGACACATTGCTTCTGAACTTGGTACACACATTTTCAGCCATTTAGTCATCGTTTCTGACTCTGGTTTGTCTTCTGACTCTGTGATGTCTACTTCGATTGCTTTGTATAAAATACCCATATGATGAGCAAATTAGATGGAAGGATCAATTAATTGGCTCATTTGTTGTACACTATCAAGGAATCAAATTATGGATAAAATCTCAGCTTTAAATGGACTGAAAAAGGTATCCTCTCTGTTTTGAATGCAAATGAAATTTCGACCAAATAGGAGCAAGCAACCTTCAAAAGTTTGAACACATCTAGTCAAAGGAGAGCATGGCATTAATAATAATATGTTTGTCTATGAGTAATGACCATAAAGGTTTCAATGGGCCATTTGAAACAAAGACATGAGCATATTTTTACATTGGGCAATGTGACCCATTACAAACATGGGCAATGTGACTCAAAGGGTTTAAACATGGTATAACAATAGCAATGGTTGCAGTGGTATAATGGGTATGAGAGCAAATTGATTTTTATGTTATATGGAAGGCTGGCCATATCACTGTCTAAAGATAGCAAACACATTCTTTCCACCATTCATTTTCATTTCAAACCCTGAAAACAATAATACTATGACTGTGGGGTTTTAAATCCTTCATTTGAATATTGGAAACCACCCATGATGCCACAAATGCGTTGAAAAATATCAAATAATGGATAGAAACCTGTTTGAAGGTAGCTTGAGTCAATTCCAAGCCAAACCGGGCGCGCAAACTGAATTTCAAAACCCTGTCTCTGCGTGGGTCGCGAAGCTCAGGTGGGTCGCGTGTACCCCCGTGGGCTCGCTCAACGTGGGGTCGCGTGTACCCCCAAAACTCGCCCCACGCACTTCAAAACTCTGAAATCGGCCCTCCACTTTGCAAACACGACTTGGGAGCTATGAAATTGGTTCAAATGAAACTTGTTAGGCTTTTATACATGTCACAAATATCTTCACAATCAGATTTAATTTCAAATCAAACTTCAAACCCATATTACAAATGTTTTTGTAATTTTCACTTTTGGCTTTTTCAAATACAAACTTTCCTTCGGCTTTTTTGAGGTCGATACTAATGATTTTACTGTCTTCTTGCAGGGATATGACTATCTTGGCTAGAGAAAAGACCAGGGGTCTGCTTTTGACAATGTCTTCATGGCGGAACAATTACAATTTATTACAAAATGATAATGACAAATTTCTAGTTCCAAAACAGGGTTTTGGACTAGAAATGTATTTTTTTTAAGAAAATGCCGATGATAATAAAATAGAAATCACAAGTGCTGGACTTTCCTCACCTTGCAGGCTTTATGACTAGTATATAAATGACTCAAAAACCCTAGACACCAAGACCTAGGACACTTATTGACATTTTTAATGACCTCATACATAATGACAATGACTATAAATAATTTTTTGAGGAAATATTTTTTAAAATAGCGCTGCAGGTATAAACATGAGGAAACAAAGGACGACAGACCCCCTCGTCAGTTCATGGCATGATCCTAGTGAAATGCAACGAAGTGGAACAAGCGAGACACCTAATAATGAATATGCAAAAGACGAAATGATCACTGACGGAGGGCTGCAAGGGCCGACTCTAACATTGGCTCCAATGGGGATGGTGGCTCCATGGAGATGCCAAGAACAGCAAATCTCTGGGGGAGTCAGACAGTGCCTCTCATCCATTGGGCGATGGAATCATTATTTCAACTGACAAGACAAACTTTGGATAATTTTATTGACTGCAGATTTGACTATTATAGACTGCAATTTGACCAAAACTGACTAGACTCAAACTGACATGACTTTAAACAAGAAGACTGATAAACTTAACTTTACAATCTCAAACCAACCAACCTCTATTTCCAGAATTATAGCCTTCGCTCCGGGCCCCAGACTGAAAATGAGAGATCCGTGCACACTTGCAATGAAACAAAAGTAAAATGATATATACAATGACAATGAGATCAGCAGCAAGTACTCAGAAATAATAGCGCTTCAGCAACCGACCATTGATCGGTCCACCAGGACAATCATCTCCATTCATTTCTTTGAGAAGAAATGCATTCTGACCCCAATACGCTGCAATCTTGAAAGGTCCCTTCCACAAATTCTCAAATTTGCCGTGCTTTCCCTTATCTTCATTCCGAGCATCCCATTTCAAAACTACTTCATCCAACTGAAACTTATCTGCTTTTGCCTTTCTGTCGTAGATCTTCTTTATGCGCTTCTGCAACTTGAAAGTATTTTGAAATACCTCCTCTCGTGTCTGTTGTAAATGAATCATCTCATTAATCCTCCGCTGCATAGGATCCTCTTCACTTCCAGCCTCCCGAAGCAATTTGACCACCGGGACAGCGAGTGAAGTAGGAAAAACTGTATCCGTCCCATACACCAACTCGAAAGGAGACATGCCAATAGACTTTTTCTGACTTACCCTATCAGCCCATAATGCATTTACCAACTTTTTGTGCCAAGCCTTCTTGTTGATTTCCAGCAATTTCTTAATGATATTCACCAAGGATTTGTTTGAAGATTCCGCCAAGCCATTCCCTTGCAGATGGTATGCGGTTGAATGTCCCAATGTAATATTGTACTTAAAACAAAAATCAACCATCCTCTTAGACTTAAAAGCTGCTGCATTATCTGTGATTATTTTAGTAGGACACCCAAAGCGTGACAAAATATTGTTTTCCAGGAAAGAGATAATACCGCACGCGTCCGTCGAGTGGGAATCGCCTAATCCACTTCGTGAAATAGTCCGTAGCCGGCCAAGATCCATCTATGCTGTCCGGAAGATGCTGGGTGGATTTCTCCGATAAAATCCAATCCCCACTGCTGGAATGGTGCATTAACTTCAATTGGTTTTAGAGGCAAAGGCTGTAGTTTCTGCTTCCCTTCGAATATCTGACACTCATGACAATTTTTAACAACCTTGAACACATCAGAAAACAAAGAAGGCCAATAATACCCTGCCCTTAGGATCTTATTCGCTGTGGTCTTCCAAAACAAATGACCTCCACAGTCACCTTTGTGAAAATCCTCCAAAACTCTTTGAGCTTCCTCCTCTACCAGACAATTCAACAACATACCTCCAGGGTCTTTCCAATATAACGCAGAATTCAGAATGCAGAATTTAGCAGCTCTTAACTTCAATGTTCTACTCTTATTCCTAGGCATCCCGGGCGGTGTAGACAAATTCTAAAGCACGTATAAAATGTCATCATACCAAGGGGAAGAAACAAAAATATCGGATACCTGAACTGACGTACTTTGCTCATCTTCATTAGACATGGCAGCAATCAAATTTATGTCTAGAGCATGCAGATTTGTTTCAGACATGAGCTTGGCGAGTCCTTGTCCTTTGATCAGCTTGGTTGGTTTTATTTCCACATCGTATTCTAACAACGCAGCGATCCACTTACCCCTTCTTCCCTCCGGATCTGCCTGTACCAAAACATCTTTCACTGCTGCATTAGGAACGTATGCTATAATGTGGGAATGCAATATGTACACACGGAAATATTTCAAGGCCTTAACAAGTGCAAGTGCTTGTTTCTCAATGATATTGTACTTCAATGGTCCATCTCTTATGATCCGACTAAAGAAAGCAATGGGCTTCTCAACACCATCCCTTTTTTGCATCAAAACAGCTGCCAATGTGTGCTCAGAAGCAAAAGAAAATAAAATGAAGTCCTGTGTGTAATCCGGGCTGATTAAAATAGGGGCTGAGGAAAGAGCTATCTTTACCAAATTAAATGACTTCACCGCCTCTTCTGTCCATTTTACCTGACTGTCCTTTTTCAGCATGTTCGTGATTTCTCTAAGGTGCTCTGCAAGATTTGGAATGAAACGACGCAGAAAATTCATTTTACCATTAAATGACTGTATTTCTTTCTTGTTCCGGGGCTGTTCAATCTGCTGTATGGCTTCAATACGTGCAGGATCAACTCGAATGCCATCTTTCGATATGATGTGGCCAAGAAGCTTTCCTTCATCCATGGCAAAAAGGCTCTTTTTCGGATTCAGCGAAATGCCATATTTTCTGCACTTCTGGAAAAAAAATTTCAAATGATATAAATGTTCCTCATCAGAATTGGAAAACACAGTTATATCATCAAGGTAAACAACCAAAAACACATCTTTCTCATTGGCAAAAGCCATGTCCATTGCACGCTGAAAGGTAGCGCCTGCATTCTTTAAACCAAACGGCATCTTTGCATAATGAAATGTTCCCCAAGGAGTGGTGAACGCAGTCTTGTCACGATCATCTTCTTGCACTAAAATCTGATTATAACCTGAGTATCCGTCGAGTAGTGACATCCTTGATGCTCCAACTACTCGCTGCAATATATGATCCATCTTTGGCAGCGGATAATTGTCTTTTAATGATACCTTATTCAGATTTCTGAAGTCAATACATAGACGGATCTCACCTGTCTTCTTTCTCACGGGCACCAAGTTTGATATCCAATCTGAAAAACGAATAGGCACAATAATTCCTGACTTATACAACCTATTTACCTCTTTCTCGATCGATGGTAGCAGCTTTGGATTGATCCTCCTCAACTTTTGATGAAAAGGCTTCTGATTTGGTTTGATGGGAATAGTATGCTGGATGATATTGGTATCATATGTTTTAAGATCTGAATAATCCCACGCAAACACATCAGAAAATGAAGATAACAATTTCACGTATTCTGCTCTTACCTTTGGTGACAATGACTTTGACAATTTCACCATCCTGGGATTCTCAGCTGTCCCAATATTTACCTCTTCGACACCTTTCTCTGTTGGCCTCAATGTAGGCTTACGAGCTACATCATCTTGATCAAACAACTCTTCCAAAGGAATCAATCCCTTAGGAATGATGTTATCCTTCAGTTGCAGCACATCCATTTGATTTATCTGTATGTCATCAATACCATCATCAAATTCTGTATCTATGGAGGTATCTTTAAACTTACCCTTACTCTGCAGAAATTCACTAATCTCCTCATCATCCTCAAAAACTTGCCAACATCGCTGATTGTCTGGAACGGTGGGTCGGTGTTTCACATGTATCTCAAACTTGTTGCTGGACTTCATTGGAATCTTAAGATTGCTTGCTGCCTTAGCAAGTCCATCCGCAACACCATTTTGTATGCGAGGCACACATGTTAAAGTATAATCAGAAAATAATTTCAGAATATCCAAAACTGCATTTCGATAAGCCCTCATGCGAGGATGCTTAGCCTGAAACTCACCTTTAACTTGCTTTATCACTAATTCTGAATCACCATATACCGCAATCCTTTTCGCATTCAGCTTCTTGAGAATCTTAAGGCCAGCAATAAGAGCCTCGTATTCCGCTTCATTGTTAGAACAATCGAATGCAAGCTTGTAAGAACACACTCTCACATTGCTCGGAACTTTATCAAGAGCGAAAAATGGACTTCGAATCCACACACCAATCCCAGCACCATCGCTGCCCACTGCACCATCAAAATCCATGGTCCAAAGACCATTTTCATCGTCCTCTAAATGCTGAAACTGTGTCGGCTCTGTTTTTCCTGTTTGCTGCCCATTGTCTTCAGCTGATTGCTCCAAAACAGCTTGTTTATCTCTTCTTTCCTTTTGCAAAACTTCTCTGAAATTCTCACTTATTTCTGGTATGTCTTCTGCCTGAACTAATTGACTTTCTACATCATTAAAACTATCAGCCAGCAACACAAACGACTCTAACTCAGTATGTACATAATTCACAGGATGATTGACTGGCTTCTCTTTGCTAGTTATCATGTATTTCATCTTCTGCTCACGATACAACTTTCTCATTTGACTGAAGACTGGAATTGTAGCATAAGAGAAATCTAATTGAAGTGTACCTTTCAACTTTGCCCCCCAAGATCTTGCAAGGAGCATCCCGAAACGTGGAGGAATGTCAGCAACCACCACATCCATCAAAACATTCTTTGCTGGAATTTGATCCAAACTTACCACCAAATCTTTGATGAGTCCTATACACTTTACCCGGCTGGAATCGAATGAATACAAATCATGATACTCTCTTGTAATGTCTAATCCCAACTTCTCCATGATTGCCTTTGGCATCAAATTGTGTGAAGCACCCGAATCGAGCATAGCATTATGCAATATATATTCATGCAACCTCAAACTGATGTAAAAAGGAGGGACATTACTGTCAGGAGACTCACCATTTAATGCAGGCCCAAAAATCAATTCCGGCTGATCATCCTCAACATTTACCGTGTCAATCATTGGATCAAAGTTCAGAATTTTGGTGACTTGACTACGGTAACTGTTGTTCTTCATAATCTCCGTCAAAGGAATGGATATTTTCAGTTTTGAAATTTCATTTTCCAAGCTAAATGCTGAAACCTTCTCGACCTCTTTGATTGGAATCTCCTTCTTTTCAGCCTTGTCTTTCACTATACTTGACTGATTTACCTTCTCAGCTGATGATACTTTACTTGCTGCGGGGTCAATTGTCTATTTCCCTCTTTTCTGCGGTATTGGTGAATCTGTCTTCGGTGCTGAAGCTTCCTTTCTTTTCTGAATGGGATTTATAGGCACATCTCGATTTCTCAATGAATACTGTTTCTGCTGAGCAGTCAATGCATTCAAATATCCTCTTTGGTATTCATCCGACTCTTCCTCTAAATCAGCATCATTTGTTAGGATAAAATCCTCATCTTTCTGAACCACTGAACTTTCACCATACTCCTCTTCCTCAGTAATATAAATAGGCAAATCATCAGGAGTGAAGAAATGATTTTGCTCACCTGACACATCATCATCATCATCGGAATCATGACTCACAAAATTCTGCAAAAGAGGAGTCTTGACCTGTTGTTGGGCTGCTGGCTCTTGAGCTCTTTGTTCACGTTGCTTAATTCGGAACTGTGGCTGCTGCTGGCCACGGAAATTTGGATTTCGAAACTGTGTTTCTGCTTTGTCAAGATTTATTCTTCTTAAAGCCTTTTCCAACTCACGAGCTAAGTGTTGTTCTGATATAGATGTAGAAGGCTCTTCCTTTATTGTCACTCTTTTCTCTGCTTTCAACCGTGCTCTTTTATCATTCAAATTTGCCTCAACACTAACAGCGACCTTCTGCATATCTTCTAAAGTAGGTGGGTCTCTATCACGAAGGGAATAAGCCATCTCCGGATCAAAGCCATCCGGGAATTTAAGGAGAGCAGACTTTTTGGACGGTCTCAAATCATCTGGAATAGCATTATACACTGTATTGAATCTAATGATATAATCCTGAACAGACTCACCAGGATTACGTTTGAGGTTTGTATATTCTGAAGTAATCTGCAGCGGATCCTTTTTCATCTCCCACCGGTCTAAAAACTGCCTCTGAAGTTCTGCCAATGTATCTATGCTTCTTTGTGGCAAGGCTCTGAACCATTTCCGTACCTCTCCTCCAAAGGTTTGCACAAAAAGCCTCATGGTCACATTTTCTTCATCAATCTCGAAACGATCAAAGAAATCTGCCATATTGTCTACATGCTGTTGTGCAGGAAGACTCTGTGGAGTGCCATCAAATGTCTGGATCTTACTCTGATAGTCTGCGGGCATATCATTCAACTGCTGGGGTAACACAAGGGGTGCAAAACGAGCAGCCATAGCTCTTGGTGGATTGAAAACAATCTGTTGTCGAGGAGATACAGGAGGAGTAGGAGTAGTAGGTCTATGAGATGTATTCAATGGAAACGAAGAAAATACTATTGATTGCTGATCAGAAAACTCAGGCTGAACCGGAATGGTAGGGACAAAAGGAGGTTCAGTAGGGATCCGTGAACTTGATGCAATTTCAGATGGGTCAAGAACTTGTGAAGCAGATTCAGTAAATTCAAAAGTATTAGTATCCTCAATAGAACTTTGCAGCTGTCTATCCAAGTACTGTGAAACAAATCTATATTGCAAATCTTCAGTAAACAATGGATCTGGGACTAATCTTGACAATTCAGTTTCGGAAAAATTCACAAACAAAGATGTTTCAAACCGTGCATCAAAGGGGATCTCATCAACATATATGATTTTGACAGGACAGGATGCAGATCGGGTAAGCACTCTGGAACTCTCAAAACTCAATTGGCTTTCTCTTTCAGAACTCTCTTGGCTCCCTTGTTTTCTAAGGGTCCTTGGAATCAGATTCGGATTTTCGAAGATTGTTGGTGGATTAGGGTCAGGATTCGCCCTAGTATTTCTTCTTGAAGCCAGTGTATTGATCTTCTCGGAAAACAAAAATTACAAGGAACACAATCAATTATTTTCAGCCTTTCGACTTCTAGACTCAATCATCCAAAAGGTCTAGAACGAATAAGTATACTGGGGTGATTTACAAATCAAGTACCGAACACACAAGCTTACCGGAGATCGACTGAAGCAACGTTTATCTACTTCCGCTTATGCATAACAAAAGCGTTTCGAAAGCTACCTGGCGTGACTTCAGACTCCGTCTAAGACTCGTGGAACAAACACATCAACAAGCAAACCATTGAGATGTTTCCCCAGTATGGTCGCCACTATGTTAGCACTCAAATCTACCTCAGGCTGAAATGAAGTAAAGCTCAAGGCTACATCAAACCACGCTCAGCCTCGTAGCTAGCCCTACGAGGACAAGAGAGGGCTCTCTCCGTCAATCTCGAGAAAATGAGCAATAAGATGCGAGATGACTTAGAATAAGAACTGATTTTAGGCTAGTAAAGAGATAGGTATGTTTGATTTTTGGTTTTTTGGGTTTTCGCTGGAGTAATGGGAAAACAAAATTTGGGTCCGGGGATAAGGTCAGACCTTTGCAGAGATCAAGCTGGGGCGAGGTAGGTGACGATCTTGATGCTTCGAATTGGATTTTATGGATAGATTAGACTGACGAGGAGCTGAAGAGGGCAAAGAAGAACTTGGATCCTCTCCAAACAGCTGAAAACATATAGAACCAACTGAATTCAAAGGCTAAGCACTGTAAACAATGGATTCAACCTTATTTCACTCATTCAATTTAGTTCAGAAGCATAATGAAAGGATGGCAACATTAAACATGAAGAAACTTATAGTAAACAAAGGAGAAACATCATCAAGAATAGAACACCACAAGGATCCCAACAAGTGCCGCAAAACCCCTGATCTTTCCTTAGCCAAAATATGAAAAGTATGTACAATAGTATCAAAAGTATCCCAAGAGTCCAACCCGTAGAATGCCTCAGAAATTACAATATATAGATCACTCTAACACCTTTCCCTACCTCTAGGGGTCGAATTCCCTCTTCAGGGATCAGTTTCAACCAATTCTAATCATGGAACTACAATCTAGGCAGCTAACAACTTGCCTCTAAAAGAGTGGAAACTGATCCATTACATGATTTTTTACTCTTTTGAGAGTGAATCTTCTAGAAGAGATAAAAAAAAGCCAAAGTTACATGCCAAACATGAATTTACATCATAAAAACCCAAGAATTCTATCCATAGGCAAAACTGGTCCAAAATAGGCGAAATACTGAGCTGGCAGCTGAAAACTCAGAAAAATCTCTAGGTGGGTCGCTCCTGAACTGCGTGGGTCGCTCATGTTCCAGGCTGATTTTGAGGTAGCTCCCGGCATCCAAATTGAGCTCATGATAGCTCGTTGGAAAGCCCTGGATGTCTACTTTCCAACCCAAGTAGAATTTCTGAATTTGGAGTTGATTTGACCCTCCAAAACCTCATTATCCCAGAGGTACTTCCTGCTGGTGCAAAAGGTGGCAGCAAGGTGGTTTTCATGGTGTTTTTGAGTTGTTTGACCATCCAGATTTTGTTGAAATGCTAAGTTGACTTCAGAGGATGCATAATTAACCATGAAAAATCCAAAAATGTAAAAATCTCCTCCAGCAAGTGTCTCAAAAAAATGCGAGCGCATGAGCGCGCGACCCACGTAGCTGCAAAACCTGTTTTTTAGATCAAAAATTTGGAAATGACAAAATTTTCTCCGAATCTGCCCAAATTCGGAGTGGAGGTCCTCCATCATGTGTCTTGCCCAGTCAATGAAGCCTCGGCCAAAATCCGAAGTGGATTAGGCCTTTTCCGCCGTCGAAGTGCCTTGCGCAACCTCCTCTTCATGATCCTCATCCTCGCTTTGCAAACATGCATGCGAGCCCAGTAATGGCCTTTCATGTGGCGAAGCATGTCTTTGTCTCGGTTGGCCTTCGCCAACAACTTCTCTAGATGTATATTCACCCGCGTGAGTACAGTATCTCTGTCAGCTGGTGTCATGTCACCGGGCCTCTTTCGATTCCACTGCCTGTCCTCACGGATTTGGCGCACCTCATAAAATGTGAGCTCATCCTCGAGTTGTTTGTTGCGCTGCTCCAAATAGTTAATCACCCACTGAGCCTTCTGCAATTGGTCTTTCAGCTGGTCATTCTCAGCCCTTTGCTCCTGGATGACTTCCCTCAGCTTCGAGCTAGGAGAGCCCGTATCAACATCGATGACTGTCATATCGGTGTCCCGACCTCCTGATGGGCCCTCATCATGCATGGGCCTCTTGCCTCTGTCTTTTACCTGTACCTGCACTGGAGAAGAAAGCGAGACCCTTTCCACATCACGTGGAGATAATACTCGCCGTGTCGATGAAGTCGGCAGGACCCCTTCCACCTCACGTGGAGATAGTACCCGCCGTGTCGCTGCAAATAAGGCCCTGTGGCCTCGCTGATATGTCTAAACCAAAGGAGTGATGATATGCTCAACCTCAAGCATGTCCGGCTGGTGTGAGGGCTCTCCTGCATCATGAACTGCCTCGGGAGGCTGTTGTGGCACTCTGAAAAAGTCTCTAGAAATGAAATCTTCCCAAGTGATGCCCTGCTCTGCCAACTGATGTGACACCAAGATTTTGATCAAAGCGAAATGATATATACTCCTGTACTGCTGCACTGGGCTCGTCTTCTTCTGCACAAATGTAACCATCCTCTCTATGTTGGGGTGTATGAAATAAGGAATATTCATCATACGCACCCTTGTGAAGTGCATCAGCAAACGAACATGATATGAGAAAAGACGAGCATACCTGCCCTCACAACTAAAATACTGAATGATGAGCCTCATGAGTGGTGCATACTCATCTCTCAAGAATCGGAATGGAAATACTCTGCCCAAGTAAGCCACATATCCAGTTTTAATGTATGGCTCATAATGAAATTTCTCTAACTGCTTACCCTTGCTCCATTTCTCGCCTATGTTCGGTATGCCAGTGGCTTGAGCAATAGTCAAAGGCTATACAATGAAATCAACCCCAGCAAGGTTCACCCGATCACCTCGCAAATGAAGAACAAACAAACGTGCTAATTCACGATGAGGTCGGGTTTGTACAACCATCTCACAAAATCTGAAACATGACAAGAATCGAAAACAATCCATAGCTAATGGACATGCCTGCAACCGAGCCAAAGAAGTAGGCTCCTCTCTGCGATGATCACCACTTCTATTTTCTCTGCGGGAACCCCGTGGCACATTACCTTCAGCCACTGAATCACTGCCCAACCCTGGCTCATATTCTGACTCTGTCTCTGACATATCTCTGATCAAGTTTTTGGCAATGTGTACACTGATATGAATGCCGTGAAAGCAAAATTAGGATGTATGTTTAACACTCAACCAATATTCCCATCGTCAAAGCACTATCAAGGAATCAAATTATGGATAAAATCTCAGCTTTAAATGGACTGAAAAAGGCACCATCTCTGTTTTGAATGAAAATGAAATTTTGACCAAATAGGAGCAGGCAACCTTCAAAAGTTTGAACACATCTAGTCAAAGGAGAGCATGGCATTAATAGTAATATGTTTGTCTATGAGTAATGACCATAAAGGTTTCAATGGGCCATTTGAAACAAAGACATGAGCATATTTTTATATTGGGCAATGTGACTCATTACAAACATGGGCAATGTGACTCAAAGGGTTTAAACATGGTATAACAATACCAATGGTTGCAGTGGTATAATGGGTATGAGAGAAAATTGATTTTGATGTTATATGGAAGGCTGGCCATATCACTGCCTTAAGATAGCAAACACATTCTTTCCACCATTCATTTTCATTTCAAACCCTGAAAACAATAATACTATGACTGTGGGGTTTTAAATCCTCCATTTGAATATTGGAAACCACCAATGATGCCACAAATATGTCCAAAAACACCAAGCAATTGATAAAAACCTGTTTTGAAGGCAGTTTGAGTCGATTTCAAGCCAAACTGGGCGCTCAAACTAAACTTCGAAACCCTGTGTCTGCGTGGGTCGCGCAGGCTCTGCGTGGGTCGCGCACCTTGCAAACTCACACTGCTGAACTGACTCTGCGTGGGTCGCGCTGCCCAGGTGGGTCGCTCTGCCTCCACGTGGGTCGCGCAGCCCCAAAACTCTGTCCACGCACTTCAAAACTCTGAAATCGGCCCTCCACTTTGCAAACACAATTTGGGAGCTATGAATTGGTTCAAATGAAACTTGTTTGGCTTTTATACATGTCACAAATATCTTCACAATTAGATTTTATTTCAAATATAATTTCAAACCCATATTACAAATGTTTTTGTAATTTTCACTTTTGGCTTTTTCAAATACAAACTTCCTTTGGCTTTTTTGAGGTCGATACTAATGATTTTGTTGTCTTCTTGCAGGGATATGGCTATCTTGGCTAGAGAAAAGACCAGGGGTCTGCTTTTGACAATGTCTTCATGGCGGTACAATTACAAATTTATTACAAAATGATAATGACAAATTTCTAGTTCCAAAACAGAGTTTTGGACTAGAAATATATTTTTTTAGAAAATGCTGATGATAATAAAATAGAAATCACAAGTGCTGGACTTTCCTCACCTTGCAGGCTTTATGACTAGTATATAAATGACTCAAAAACCCTAGACACCAAGACCTAGAACACTTATTGACATTTTTAATGACCTCATACATAATGACAATGACTATAAATAATTTTTTGAGGAAATATTTTTAAAATAGCGCTGCAGGTATAAACATGAGGAAACAAAGGACGACAGACCCCCTCGTCAGTTCATGGCATGATCCTAGTGAAATGCAACGAAGTAGAACAAGCGAGACACCTAATAATGAATATGCAAAAGACGAAATGATCACTGACGGAGGGCTGCAAGGACCGACTCTAACATTGGCTCCAATGGGGATGGTGGCTCCATGGAGATGCCAAGAACAACAAATCTCTGGGGGAGTCAGACAGTGCCTCTCATCCATTGGGCGATGGAATCATTATTTCAACTGACAAGACAAACTTTGGATAATTTTATTGACTGCAGATTTGACTATGATAGACTGCAATTTGACCAAAACCGACTAGACTCAAACTGACATGACTTTAAACAAGAAGACTGATAAACTTAACTTTACAATCTCAAACCAACCAACCTCTATTTCCAGAATTATAGCCTTCGCTCCGGGCCCCAGACTGAAAATGAGAGATCAGTGCACACTTGCAATGAAACAAAAGTAAAATGATATATACAATGACACTGAGATCAGCAGCAAGTACTCAGAAATAATAGCGCTTCAGCAACCGACCATTGATCGGTCCACCAGGACAATCATCTCCATTCATTTCTTTGAGAAGAAATGCATTCTGCCCCTGATACGCTGCAATCTTAAACGGTCCCTTCCACAAATTCTCAAATTTGCCGTGCTTTCCCTTGTCTTCATTCCGAGCATCCCATTTCAAAACTACTTCATCCAACTGAAACTTATCTGATTTTGCCTTTCTGTCGTAGATCTTCTTAATGCGCTCCTGCAACTTGAAAGTACTTTGAAATACCTCCTCTCGTGTCTGCTGTAAATGAATCATCTCATTAATCCTCCGCTGCATAGGATCCTCTTCACTTCCAGCCTCCTGAAGCAATCTGACCACCGGGACAGCAAGTGAAGTAGGAAAAACCGTATCCGTCCCATACACCAACTCGAAAGGAGACATACCAATAGACCTTTTCTGACTTACCCTATCAGCCCATAATGCATTTACCAACTTTTTGTGCCAAGCCTTCTTGTTGATTTCCAGCAATTTCTTAATGATATTCACCAAGGATTTATTTGAAGATTCCGCCAAGCCATTCCCTTGCGGATGGTATGCGATTGAATGTCCCAAGGTAATATTGTACTTAAAACAAAAATCAACCATCCTCTTAGACTTAAAAGCTGCTGCATTATCTGTGATTATTTTACTAGGACACCCAAAGCGTGACAAAATATTGTTTTCAAGGAAAGAGATAATTACCGCATCAGTGGCCTGTCGAGTGGGAATCGCCTCAATCCACTTCGTGAAATAGTCTGTAGCTGTCAAGATCCATCTATGCTGTCCGGAAGATGCTGGGTGGATTTCTCCGATAAAATCCAATCCCCACTGCTGGAATGGTGCATTAACTTCGATTGGTTTTAGAGGCAAAGGCTGTAGTTTCTGCTTCCCTTCGAATATTTGACACTCATGACAATTTTTAACAACCTTGAACACATCAGAAAACAAAGAAGGCCAATAATACTCTGCCCTTAGAATCTTATTTGCTGTGGTCTTCCAAAACAAATGACCTCCACAGTCACCTTTGTGAAAATCCTCCAAAACTCTTTGAGCTTCCTCCTCTACTAAACAATTCAACAACATACCCCCAGGGTCTTTCCAATACAACGCAGAATTTAAAATGCAGAATTTAGCAGCTCTTAACTTCAATGTTCTACTCTTACTTCGAGGCATACCAGGCGGTGTAGACAAATTCTGAAGCACATATAAAATGTCAGCGTACCAAGGAGAAGAAACAAAAATATCGGATACCTGAACTGACGTACTTTCCTCATCTTCATCAGACATGGAAGCAATCAAATTTATGTCTAGAGCATGCAGATTTGTTTCAGCCATGAGCTTGGCGAGTCCTTGTCCTTTGATCAGCTTGGTCGGTTTAATCTCCACATCGTACTCTAACAATGCAGCAATCCACTTACCTCTTCTTCCTTCTGGATCTGCCTGTACCAAAAAATCTTTAACTGCTGCGTTAGGAACATATGCTGTAATATGGGAATGCAATATGTACACACGGAAATCCTTCAAAGCCTTTACAAGCGCAAGTGCTTGTTTCTCAATGATATTATACTTCAATGCCCCATCTCTTATGATCCGACTGAAAAAAGCGATGGGCTTCTCAACTCCATCCCTTTTTTGCATCAAAACAACTGCCAATGTATGCTCAGAGGCGAAAGAAAATAAAATGAAGTCTTGTGTGTAATCGGGGCTGATTAAAATAGGGGCTGAAGAAAGAGCTATCTTTACCAAATTGAATGAATTTACTGCCTCTTCTGTCCATCTTACCTGACTGTCCTTTTTCAGCATGTTCGTGATTTCTCTAAGGTGTTCTGCAAGATTAGGAATGAAACGACGCAGAAAATTCATTTTACCATTAAATGACTGTATCTCTTTCTTATTCCGGGGCTGTTCAATCTACTGAATGGCTTCAACACGTGCAGGATCAACTCGAATGCCATCTTTCGAGATGATGTGGCCAAGGAGCTTTCCTTCATCCATGGCGAAAAGGCTCTTCTTTGGATTCAGCGAAATGCCATATTTTCTGCACTTCTGGAAAACAATTTTCAGATGATATAAGTGTTCCTCATCAGAATTAGAAAATACAGTTAGATCATCAAGGTAAACAACAAAAAACACATCTTTCTCATTGGCAAAAGCCATGTCCATTGCACGCTGAAAGGTAGCGCCTGCATTCTTTAAACCGAACGGCATCTTTGCGTAATGAAATGTTCCCCAAGGAGTGGTGAACGCAGTCTTGTCACGATCATCTTCCTGCACTAAAATCTGATTATAACCCGAGTATCCATCGAGTAGTGACATCCTTGATGCTCCAACTACTCGCTGCAATATGTGATCCATCTTTGGCAGCGGATAATTGTCCTTTAATGATACCTTATTCAGATTTCTGAAGTCAATACATAAACGGATCTCACCTGTCTTCTTTCTCACGGGCACCAAGTTTGATATCCAATCTGAAAAACAAATAGGTACAATAATTCCTGACTTATACAACCTATTTACCTCTTTCTCGATCGATGGTAGCAGCTTTGGATTGATCCTCCTCAACTTTTGACGAAAAGGCTTCTGATTTGGTTTGATGGGAATAGTATGCTGGATGATGTTGGTATCATATGTTTTAAGATCTGAATAATCCCACGCAAACACATCAGAAAATGAAGATAACAATTTCACATATTCTGCTCTTACCTTCGGTGACAATGACTTTGACAATTTTACCATCTTGGGATTCTCAGCTGTCCCAATATTTACCTCTTCGACACCTTTTTCTGTTGGCCTCAATGTAGGTTTGCGAGCTACATCATCTTGATCAAACAACTCTTCCAAAGGAATCAATCCCTTAGGAATGATGTTATCTTTAAGTTGCAGCACATCCATTTGGTTTATTTGTATGTCATCACTACCATCATCAAATTCTGTATCTATGGAGGTATCTTTAAACTTACCCTTATTCTGCAGAAATTCACTAATCTCCTCATCATCCTCAAAAACTTGCCAACATCGCTGATTGTCTAGAACGGTGGGCCGGTGTTTCACATGTATCTCAAACTTGTTGCTGGAATTCATTGGAATCTTAAGATTGCTTGCTGCCTTAGCAAGTCCATCAGCAACACCATTTTGTATGCGGGGCACACATGTCAAAGTATGATCATAAAATAACTTCAGAATGTCCAAAACTGCATTTCGGTAAGCCCTCATGCGAGGATGCTTAGCCTGAAACTCACCTTTAACTTGCTTTATCACTAATTCTGAATCACCATATACTGCAATCATTTTCGCATTCAGCTTCTTGAGAATCTTAAGACCAGCAATAAGAGCCTCGTATTCCGCTTCATTATTAGAACAATCGAATGCAAGCTTGTAAGAACACACTCTCACATTGCTCGGAACTCTATCAGGAGCGGAAAATGGAATATGAATCCACACACCAATCCCAGCACCATCGCTGCCCACTGCACCATCAAAATCCATGGTCCAGAGACCATCTTCATCGTCCTCTAAATGCTGAAACTGTGCCGGCTCTGATTTTCCTGTTTGCTGCTCATTGTCTTTAGCTGATTGCTCCAAAACAGCTTGTTTTTCTCTTCTTTCTTTTTGCAAAACTTCTCTAAAATTCTCATTTATTTCTGGTATGTCTTCTGCCTGAACTAATTGAATTTCTACATCATTAAAACTATCAGCAAGCAACACAAACGACTCTAAATCAGTATGTACATAGTTCACAGGATGATTGACTGGCTTCTCTTTGCTAGTTATCATGTATTTCATCTTCTGCTCACGATACAACTTTCTCATTTGACCGAAGACTGAAATTGTAGCATAAGAGAAATCTAATTGAAGTGTACCTTTCAACTTTGCCCCCCAAGATCTTGCAAGGAGCATCCCGAAACGTGGAGGAATGTCAGCAACCACCACATCCATCAAAACATTCTTTGCTGGAATTTGATCTAAACTTACCACCAAATATTTGATGAGTCCTATACACTTTACCCGGCTGGAATCGAATGAATACAAATCATGGTACTCTCTTGTAATGTCTAATCCCAACTTTTCCATGATTGACTTTGGCATCAAATTGTGCGAAGCACCCGAATCGAGCATAGCATTATGCAATATATATTCATGCAACCTCAAACTGATGTAAAAAGGAGGAACATTACTGTCAGGAGGCTCACCATTTAATGCAGGCCCAAAAATCAATTCCGGCTGATCATCCTCAACATTTACCGTGTCAATCATTGGATCAAAGTTCAGAATTTTGGTGACTTGACTACGGTAACTGTTGTTCTTCATAATCTCCGTCAAAGGAATGGATATTTTCAGTTTGGAAATTTCATTTTCCAAGCTAAATGCTGAAACCTTCTCGACCTCTTTAACTGGAATTTCCTTCTTTTCAGCCTTGTCTTTCACTATGTTTGACTGATTTACCTTCTCAGCTGATGATACTTTACTTACTGCGGGGTCAATTGTCTCTTTTCCTCTTTTCTGTGGTATCGGTGAATCTGTCTTCGGTGCTGAAGCTTCTTTTCTTTTCTGAATGGGATTTATAGGCACATCTCGATTTCTCAATGAATACTGCTTCTGCTGGGCAGTCAATGCATTCAAATATCCTCTTTGGTATTCATTTGACTCTTCCTCTAAATCAGCATCATTTGTTAGGATAAAATCCTCATCTTTCTGAACAACTGAACTTTCACCATACTCCTCATCCTCAGTAATATAAATAGGCAAATCATCGGGAGTGAAGAAATGATTTTGCTCACCTGACACATCATCATCATCATCAGAATCATGACTCACAAAATTCTGCAAAAGAGGGGTCTTAATCTGTTGTTGGGCTGCTGGCTCTTGAGCTCTTTGTTCACGCTGCTTAATTCTGAATTGTGGCTGCTGCTGGCCACGGAAATTTGGATTTCGAAACTGTGTTTCTGATTTGTCGAGATTCATTCTTTTTAAAACCTTTTCCAACTCACGAGCCAAGTGCTGTTATGATATAGATGTGGAAGGCTCTTCCTTTATTGTCACTCTTTTCTCTGCTTTCAGCCGTGTTCTTTTATCATTCAGATTTGCCTCAACACTAACAGCGACCTTTTGCATATCTTCTAAAGTAGGTGGATCTCTATCACGAAGGGAATAAGCCATCTCCGGATCAAAGCCATCCGGGAATTTAAGGAGAGCATAATTTTTAGACGGTCTCAAGTCATCTGGAATAGCATTATACACTGTATTGAATCTAATGATATAATCCTGAACTGACTCACCAGGATTACGTTTGAGGTTTGTATATTCTGAAGTAATCTGCAACGGATCCTTTTTCATCTCCCATCGATCTAAAAACTGCCTCTGAAGTTCTGCCAATGTATCGATGCTTCTTTGCGGCAAGGCTCTAAACCATTTCCTTACCTCTCCTCCAAAAGTTTGCACAAAAAGCCTCATAGTCACATTTTCTTCATCAATCTCGAAACGATCAAAGAAATCTGCCATATTGTCTACATGATGTTGTGCAGGAAGACTCTGTGGAGTGCCATCAAATGTCGGGATCTTGCTCTGATAGTCTGCGGGCATATCATTCAACTGCTGGGGTAACACAAGAGGTGCAAAACGAGCAGCCATAGCTCTTGGTGGATTGAAAACAATCTGTTGTCGAGGAGATACAGGAGGAGTAGGAGCAGTAGGTCTATGAGATGTATGCAATGGAAACGGAGAAATTACTATTGATTGCTGATCAGAAAACTCAGGCTGAACCGGAATGGTAGGGACAAAAGGAGGTTCAGTAGGGATCCGTGAACTTGATGCAATTTCAGATGGGTCAAGAACTTGTGAAGCAGATTCAGTAAATTCAAAAGTATTAGTATCCTCAATAGAACTTTGCAGCTGTTTATCCAAGTACTGTGAAACAAATCTATATTGCAAATCTTCAGTAAACAATGGATCTGGGACTAATCTTGACAATTCAGTTTCGGAAAAATTCACAAACAAGGATGTTTCAAACCGTGCATCAAAGGGGATTTCATCAACATATATGATTTTGACAGGACAGGATGCAGATCGGGTAAGCACTCTGAAACTCTCAAAACTCAATTGGCTTTCTCTTTCATAACTCTCTTGACTTCCTTGTTTTCTAAGGGTCCTTGGAATCAGATTCGGATTTTCGAATATTTTTGGTGGATCAGGGTCAGGATTCGCCCTAGTATTCCTTCTTGAAGCCAGTGTATTGATCTTCTCGGAAAAAATTTAAAGGAACACAATCAATTATTTTCAGCCTTTCGACTTCTAGACTTAATCATCCAAAAGGTCTAGAACGAATAAATATACTGGGGTGATTTACAAATCAAGTACTGAACACACAAGCTTACCGGAGATCGACTGAAGCAGCGTTTATCTACTTCCGCTTATGCATAACAAAAGCGTTTCGAAAGCTACCTGGCGTGACTTCAGACTCCGTCTAAGACTCGTGGAACAAACACATCAACAAGCAAACCATTGAGATGTCCCCAGTATGGTCGCCACTATGTTAGCACTCAAATCTACCTCAGGCTGAAATGAAGTAAAACTCAAGGCTACATCAAACCACGCTCAGCCTCGTAGCTAGCCCTACGAGGACAGGAGAGGGCTCTCTCCGTCAATCTCGAGAAAATGAGCAATAAGATGCGAGATGACTTAGAATAAGAACTGATTTTAGGCTAGTAAAGAGATAGGTATGTTTGATTTTTGGTTTTTTGGGTTTTCGCTGGAGTAATGGGAAAACAAAATTTGGGTCCGGGGATAAGGTCAGACCTTTGCAGAGATCAAGCTGGGGCGAGGTAGGTGACGATCTTGATGCTTTAAATTGGATATATGGATAGATAAGACCGAGGAGGAGCTGAAGAGGGCAAAGAAGAACTTGGATCCTCTCCAAACAGCTGAAAACATATAGAACTAACTGAATTCAAAGGCTAAGCATTGTAGACAATGGATTCAACCTTAATTACTCATTCAATTTAGTTTAGAAGCATAATGAAAGGATGGCAACATTAAACATGAAGAAACTTACAGTAAACAAAGGAGAAACATCATCAAGAACAGAACACCACAAGGATCCCAACAAGTGCCGCAAAACCCCTGATCTTTCCTTAGCCAAAATATGAAAAATATGTACAATGATATCAAAAGTATCCCAAGAGTACAACCTGTAGAATGCCTCAGAAATTACAATATATAGATCACTCTAACACCTTTCCCCACCTCTAGGGGTCGAATTCCCTCTTCAGGGATCATTTTCAACCAATTCTAATCATGGAACTACAATCTAGGCAGCTAACAACTTGCCTCTAAAAGAGTGGAAACTGATCCATCACATGATTTTTTACTCATTTGAGAGTGAATCTTCTAGAAGAGATAAAAACAAGCCAAAGTTACATGCCAAACATGAATTTACATCATAAAAACCCAAGAATTCTATCCATAGGCAAAACTGTTCCAAAATAGGCGAAATACTGAGCTGGCAGCTGAAAACTCAAAAAAATCTCTAGGTGGGTCGCTCCTGAACTGCGTGGGTCGCTCATGTTCCAGGCTGATTTTTAGGTAGCTCCCGACATCCAAATTGAGCTCATGATAGCTCGTTGGAAAGCCCTGGATGTCTAATTTCCAACCCAAGTGGAATTTCTGAATTTGGAGTTGATTTGACCCTCCAAAACCTCATTATCCCAGAGGTACTTCCTGCTGGTGCAAAAAGTGGCAGCAAGGTGGTTTTCATGGTGTTTTTGAGCTGTTTGACCATCCAGATTTTGTTGAAATGCTAAGTTGACTTCAGAGGATGCATAATTAACCATGAAAAATCCAAAAATGTAAAAATATCCTCCAGCAAGTGTCTCAAAAAAAATGCGAGCGCATGAGCGCGCGACCCACGTAGCTGCAAAACCTGTTTTTTAGACCAAAAATTTGAAAATGACAAAATTTTCTCCGAATTTGCCCAAATTCGGAGCGGAGGTCCTCCATCATGTGTCCTACCCAGTCAATGAAGCCTCGGCCAAAATCCGGAGTGGATCAGGCCTTTTCCTCCGTCGAAGTGCCTTGCGCAACCTCCTCTTCATGATCCTCATTCTCGCTTTGCAAACATGCATGCGAGCCCAGTAATGGCCTTTCATGTGGCGAAGCATGTCTTTTTCTCGATTGGCCTTCGCCAACAGCTTCTCCAGATGTATATTCACCCGCGTGAGTACAGTATCTCTGTCAGCTGGTGTCATGTCACCGGGCCTCTTTCGATTCCACTGCCTGTCCTCACGGATTTGGCGCACCTCATAAAATGTGAGCTCATCCTCGAGCTGTTTGTTGCGCTGCTCCAAATAATTAATCACCCACTGAGCCTTCTGCAATTGGTCTTTCAGCTGGTCATTCTCGGCCCTTTGCTCCTGGATGACTTCCCTCAGCTTCGAGCTAGGAGAGCCCGTATCAACATCAATGACTGTCATATCGGTGTCCCGGCCTCCTGATGGGCCCTCATCATGCATGGGCCTCTTGCCCCTGTCTTGTACCTGTACCGGAGAAGAAAGCGAGACCCTTTCCACATCACGTGGAGATAATACTCGCCGTGTCGATGAAGTCGGCAGGACCCCTTCCACCTCACGTGGAGATAGTACCCGCCGTGTCGCTGAAAATAAGGCCCTGTGGCCTCGCTGATATGTCTGAACCAAAGGAGTAATGATATGCTCAACCTCAAGCATGTCCGGCTGGTGTGAGGGCTCTCCTGCATCATAAACTGCCTCGGGAGGCTGCTGTGGCACTCTGAAAAAGTCTCTAGAAATGAAATCCTCCCAAGTGATGCCCTGGTCTGCCAACTGATGTGACACCAAGATTTTGATCAAAGCGAAATGATATATACTCCTGTACTGCTGCACTGGGCTCGTCTTCTTCTGCACAAATGTCACCATCCTCTCTATGTTGCGGTATATGAAATACGGAATATTCATCATACGCACCCTTGTGAAGTGCATCAGCAAACGAACATGGTATGAGAAAAGACGAGCATACCTGCCCTCACAACTAAAATACTGAATAATGAGCCTCATGAGCGGTGCATACTAATCTCTCAAGAATCTGAATGGAAAAACTCTGCTCAAGTAAGCCCTATATCCAGTTTTAACGTATGGCTCATAGTGAAATTTCTGTAACTGCTTACCCTTGCTCCATTCCTCGCCTATGTTCGGTATACCAGTGGCTTGAGCAATAGTCAAAGGTGATACAATGAAATCAACCCCAGCAAGGCTTACCCGATCACCCCGTAAATGAAGAACAAACAGACGTGCTAATTCACGATGAGGTCGGGTTTGTACAACCATCTCACAAAATCTGAAACATGACAAGAATCGAAAACAATCCATAGCTAATGGACATGCCTGCAACCGAGCCAAAGAAGTGGGCTCCTCTCTGCGATGATCACCACTTCTATTTTCTCTGCGCGAACCCCGTGGCACATTACCTTCAGCCACCGAATCACTGCCTGACCCTGGCTCATATTCTGACTCTGTCTCTGACATATCTCTGATCAAGTTTTTGGCAATGTGTACACTGATATGAATGCAGTGAAAGAAAAATTAGGATGTATGTTTAACACTCAACCAATATTCCCATCGTCAAAGCACTATCAAGGAATCAAATTATGGATAAAATCTCAGCTTTTAAATGGGCTGAAAAAGGCACCATCTCTGTTTTGAATGCAAATGAAATTTCGACCAAATAGGAGCAGGCAACCTTCAAAAGTTTTGAACACATCTAGTCAAAGGAGAGCATGGCATTAATAATAATATGTTTGTCTATGAGTAATGACCATAAAGGTTTCAATGGGCCATTTGAAACAAAGACATGAGCATATTTTTACATTGGGCAATGTGACCCATTACAAACATGGGCAATGTGACTCAAAGGGTTTAAATATGATATAACAATAGCAATGGCTGCAGTGGTATAATGGGTATGAGAACAAATTGATTTTGATGTTATATGGAAGGCTGACCATATCACTGTCTTAAGATAACAAACACGTTCTTTCCACCATTCATTTGCATTTCAAACCCTAAAAACAATGATATTATGACTGTGGGATTTTAAAACCTCCATTTGAATATTGGAAACCACCCATGATGCCACAAATGTGTTGAAAAATATCAAATAATGGATAGAAACCTTTTTGATGGTAGCTTGAGTCGATTCCAAACCAATCTGGGCGCGCAAACTGAATTCCAAAACTCTGTGTCTGCGTGGGTCGCTCGGCCCAGGTTGGTCGCGCAACTGCAAACCTACAGTGCTGAAGTGACTCTGCGTGGGTCGCTCGGCCCAGGTGGGTCGCTCTGCCTCAACGTGGGTCGCGCAGCCCCAAAACTCTGCCCACGCACTTCAAAACTCTGAAATCGGCCCTCCACTTTGCAAACACGACTTGGGAGCTATGAAATTGGTTCAAATGAAACTTGTTTGGCTTTTATACATGTCACAAATATCTTCACAATCAGATTTTATTTCAAATCTAATTTCAAACCCATATTACAAATGTTTTTGTAATTTTCACTTTTGGCTTTTTCAAATACAAACTTCCTTTGGCTTTTTTGAGGTCGATACTAATGATTTTACTGTCTTCTTGCAGGGATATGACTATCTTGGCTAGAGAAAAGACCAGGGGTCTGCTTTTGACAATGTTTTCATGGCGGAACAATTACAAATTTATTACAAAATGATAATGACAAATTTCTAGTTCCAAAACAGAGTTTTGGACTAGAAATGTATTTTTTTTTTTTAAATGATGATGATAATAAAAATATAAATCACAAGTACTGGACTTTCCTCACCTTGCAGGCTTTATGACTAATATATAAATGACTCAAAAACCCTAGACACCAAGACCTAGGACACTTATTGACATTTTTAATGACCATATATATAATGACAATGACTATGAATAATTTTTTGAGGAAATATTTTTAAAATAGCGCTGCAGGTATAAACATGAAGAAACATAGGACGACAGACCCCCTCGTCAGTTCATGGCATGATCCTAGTGAAATGCAACGAAGTGGAACAAGCGAGACACCTAATAATGAATATGCAAAAGACGAAATGATCACTGACGGAGGGCTGCAAGGACCGACTCTAACACACTCGAAAAGGGTGCTCCAAGAATACACTAAGTGCTCAAGAGTATGAGAGAGAGAGAGAGAGAGAGAGAGAATAATGAGAAATCCAAAACTAAACTTACCAACGCTTACCAACTAATCCTCATAAGAATTTTTATTAATGAGGCCTCTATTTTCTTCATTTTCCTCCTCACATGTAACATGTGACCTTTACCCTTCCTTTTCTCCTAATTTCCATAAATAAAATGTCAATTAATGCCTCATGCCTTTTCCATTTTCTTTGCCAATTTCCTTAGCCATAATAAACCAAATGAACACCTGCTAGGATTTTTTTTTCACCATTTAGCTTAGAATACCTGTCCCATTGATAGTGGTCCTATATATTTTTTACATGAATTTTTTTTCCAGGGTTGTTACAGAACCCTCCTCCTTGCGGAAACATTGTCCTTGGTGTTCAATCACACCTACAAACTAGAAAAATGCTAAAAAAAAAGCATACTACCTATGGAGCTTTATAACACATCTCGTTGCAGTATTTACAATGACCATTGTTGAACATGGAAATCATATTGTTTACTGGAGCTTTATAACATAGATCATTACGGAATTTTAAATAACAATCGCATACACTCATGCACATTTTCTTCAACCAAAAAATAACCATACTGTCTATGGAGCTTTATAAACTAGCTCGATACAGTATTTACAATAATATACATATACAATTATATGCATATACACATTTTCTCAGCAAACAAATAAAAGGGTACGATTTGTTTATATTCAACAAGAAGATCCTAGTGAAAGCTAAGCACCTACACTAGGATGGAGCCTCGAGCTATTTTTAAGTGTATGTCTATTTATAAATGTATGTGCAAATTCTATTTATAGAATGCATGTCTACTATTATTATCCCTTAATATTAGTTGGACAATAAACTATATTATGTTCTCAATAAGCACTTGGAAATAGTTAACTGAAGTGGAAAATCAGTTAGCTAAAGGAATTTTGAGTTAAGTGGTTGGTTGGTGGGACATGCAGATTGACTTAGTTGTAACTGAGTGATTCGAAGTTGTAACAGAGTTGGAAGTGCAGTTATGCAAGTTGTAAATTATCAGTTAAGTGAGTTAAACTCATTTATGCTAGTTGTAACTTAATATACACTAGTGAGAGATCAAGTGAATTAATTATTAATTAATTCACAATCAGTGGTCTAACATGAAACTAGAGATTTACTATTATTAATTGCATGCATGTCAAATCCAATGGAGACCCAGTTGAGTTCTAGGTGAAAGGGTAGTAAACTATCAATTGCGACATTATCCGGTTGCACAAATGCAACCACGCACACATTGGATGTGCCCATGAGGATTGCGCAGTCAATGCAGGCAAGATTGCATTCATTCATGGATTGATATCAGCAAGGATTGCGTAGTGGAGGCGGGCTATCTGGAGACAGTAAATTGGCTAAGGAACTTGCCAATTTTTGTATGACAGCATGAGACAACTAGCTCATGTAATGATAGCTCTTGGATTAGAGCTTTGTATGTAATTTTATCATGATCCATGATACAATATACAATAGAAGATAGTGGGGTTTTTAGCTATAAGATTTCCCTGGTAAATTATCTATGTTGTGTGTGATTGATATTTCTTCATGATATTGTAATTGGAAATTGTGTTTCAAATTCCGCAAAGATTTTTAGAAGAAATTATATATTTAACAGTAGCATATTACTGTTAGATCAGGGGAATCCAGGACATACATGTATTTTTTATAATTTCATACATGGTATCAGAGCATAGGAAATTGCAGTAGTGAAGTATGATCTGATTTTGTTGGTGGAAAGAATTTGAATTTGCATAAAGACTTTATTGGTGCTATAGTTGATTCAAGATCAAAATGGCTTTCAATGGCTTGAGGTTAGAGTGTGCACTTGATGGTAGCTCAAACTACATTTCTTGGAATGACAGGATGGAGGAGGTACTCGAATTCAATGGCTTGAAGGAATTCATTGAAAAATATGTTCCTAAGCCAGATGTTGCAGATGCTTTCAATATTGATACATGGCAAAAGAAAGTGGAAAAGGCGAGGAGGATCCTGTTGGAGGGAGTACGATACCACATTATCTCAAGCCTCCATGGGAAAGCCACACCATATGCTATGTGGAAGGCTTTGATGGATCTATTCCAAAGTAGCAGCAACCATGGGAAATTGGTGCTCAAAGATAACCTCAGAAAGATCAAGATGGAAAAGGGTGACACCATTCCAAAGTATCTCACAAATTTTTTCCAATGTCGGGATGAACTGGGGAGTGTGGGAATAATTGTTGCTAATGATGATTTGGTGAGATTGGCTCTCTTAGGACTTCCTTAGAGTTGGTACAATTATGAAGACTCTGTCAACAGATGGGAAAAATTGCCGAATTGGGAAGGACTATGGTTGGATCTGGTGTAGGATGAGTTCAGGAGGAACACCAAAGATGGCTCTTCATCAAAGCATGATGATGAAGAGGATTGTGCTTTGGCTTCCAAGGTGAAGAAGGGTAATGGAAATAAATTACATTCTAAATCCGAGTCTAAAGGCAAGAAGTTGGATATGTCCAAGGTGAAGTGTTTCCACGGTCGCGAACATGGGCATCTTGCTACTAACTGTCCACAAAATAAGAAGAACAAGAAGGTTGTTGGAGCTGCAGTTGGTGAGGCCCTTGCCTCACAATTTGAGCTTGACTTATCCTTGATTGCATGCATGGTGTCAATTGCATTGGGATCGGTGTGGTATTTGGATAGTGGCACTTCCTTTCACATGATGGGAGATAAGGAACTTTTCAGTGACTTGGAGGAGAAAGATCTCCAGATGCATATAGATATGGGCGAAGACAGATGGTACAGTGCTACTGGGATTTGTACCATTACCTTTCAAAGGGAGTCAGGTAAACCATTTCAATTGAAAGATGTTCCAAGTTTAAAAAAAAAATTGTCTCAGTCATAATGTTGGAGGACAGAGGCTATGACATTATTTTTAGTGATGGAAAATATTTCCTGCGACATTAAAAAATGGGTCAAGCCAAGAGGATATGGATTCGAGTTAAGAATATCTACAAGTTGGAGGTAGATGGCTATGCTACCATGATGTGAAAGGCATAAAAAGTGGTGAGCCAGGATGATGGCGAATTATGGCACAGGCGATTAGGCCATCTTCATCATGGAGCCTTGAAATTCATGCAACAAATATCTACTAGACTTCCAATGGGATCACTTGCTCCGTTAGATCAGTGCAAGGGTTGCACCATGGGAAAGTATGTAAATTCCACCTTTCATGAGAAGGAGAACCATGCTTTGGGGATCCTTGAGAGAGTTCACACAGATGTGTGTGGACCGTTCTCGGTTGCTTCAACAGCAAAACATAAGTACTATGTAATATTTTTTTATGATTTTTCTCGTAAATGCTAGATCTTATTAATGCAGAAGAAGGATCAAACATTCTCAAAGTTCTGTGAGTTTAAGGAATTGGTGGAGAAATAGTCGTGGAAGCAAGTGAAGGCTCTTAGGGGCGATAATGGTGAAGAATACATCTCTAACAAATTCAAGAAATTCTGCAGCAAAGAAGGAATTCGAAGAGAACTCATATCACCTCATAACCCACAGCAAAATGGGGTCATGGAGAGGAAGAATAGAAAGATCGTGGGTGCAGCATGAGCGATGTTGCATGATCAGGGCATACCAATACATTTGTGGGAGGAAGCATGCAACACTACTTGGCATGAGTACACCTGAATAAGCTTTCACTGGTTAGAAACCAGATGTTTCACACATTAAGATTTTTGGCTCATATTTTTATCTGCATGTGACCAAGGACGTTAGGAAGAAGCTAGAGCCGACTATCAAAGTTCGGATTTTTGTGGGGTACACAGAAACACCCCATAATTATCGTGTGTATTTTCCAAACAACAGAATGATTGTTGTGCGACGGGATATAAAATTCGATGAAGGGAAAGCCATGAGGTTTTCGCTTGAGAGGGAGTTGTATTTTCATGCGGATGAGGAACTGTTGGTTCCCAAAGATGAGTCTCAAGATGTGTATCAGCCACATGAGGAGATTAATTGAGTGGACGAGTCCACTCACACAGAGCCATCCATCATAATGGCAGAAGGCATACCACAAAAGATGATAGGCTAAGACATGATGTTGCACAAAATGTAGGAGCCCCTACTTCACAGCGCAAACAAAGACAATATCCTGATCGATTTACTGGATACATGGCTCTCAGGAGAAAATATATTGTGACTGAGCCATCTTCCTTTCAGGAAGAAATGTAGGAGCCCACATGGGTAGATGCAATGGTGGAGGAGTATGACTCCATTGTCAAAAACATTGCTTTGGAAATTGTCCCAAGGCTGGTTGATAAATGAGTGGTAGGTTAGAGATGGATCTACAAGGTAAATCAAGCTGCTAATGGGAGTGTGGAGAAATACAAGGCCAAATTTGTGGCCCAGGGCTTCTCATTGATTGAGGGGATATATTATGAAGAGACCTTTGCACCTATCACAAGGTATTATTCCATAAGATCCATCCTTTCTCTCTCAGTGTAGATGGGCTAGCGCATTCATCATATGGATGTGAAAAACACGTTTCTCAATGGGATCATTGAGGAAGAGGTGTAAATAGAGCAGCCTGAAGGTTTTGAGATCTTCAATAGCGAGTCACAAGTGTGCCGACTCAAAAGAGTGATGTATGGGCTGAAGCAAGTACCCCGTTCTTGGTACACTCAGATAGACAGCTATTTCACCGGATTGGACTTCACCAAAATTGAAGCAGATGCAAACCTATACCAAATTGTGGTGGAGGGTAAGCTTTTAATCATTATTCTTTATGTTGATGATTTAATATTGACTGGTGATGAGCAACTAATACACTCATGCAAGGAGGATCTTGCAAGGGAGTTTTAAATGAAGGATATGGGCCTCCTTCATTATTTCCTTGGATTGGAAATATGGTAGTGAGATGGTGAACTTTTTATGTCTCAAGGCAAGTATGCAAGGGAGATACTAGGTAAGTTTCACATGGAGGGCTGCAAACCCATGGATACTCCTCTTCCAGGAAATTGGAGGAAACAGGATGCTACTTCTGGAGAGGTAGTGGATGCTACTGTCTATCGATAGTTAGTGGGTTCCCTAATGTATCTAGTGAACATGAGACCGAAAATTTTCTATGTGGTTAACCAGCTGAGTCAAGTTATGGTTAAGCTACCAAGCTCTTTTGGAAGGCAGGTAAGCATGTCCTGATATACCTAAGGAGCACATCAGATTATGGTTTATGGTACAGACAGATGGATGGAGAGAATTTGCATGGCTTCATGGATGCAAATTGGGTGGGCAGTCCATCAGATAGAAAGAGCACATCAGGGGGGATCTTTAGTATCGGGTCTACAATTGTTTCTTGGTATAACAGGAAGTATAGATTTGTGGCACTTAGTTTAGCGAAAGCGGAATACATGGCAGTGATTCAAGCTGCATGTGAGGCTATCTGAATGAGAAAGATCATGGTTGGTTTTTTTGGTTCTCATATGGATCCAACAGTGATTCATTATGATAATCAAAGTTTTATTAAACTCTCGATTAATCTTGTATTTCATGATAGATCTAAGCATATAGATATCTAGTACCATCATCTCAGAGATTGTGTGCAGACGAGAATCATGTTGATTCATTACATTCCCACGAAAGATCGGGATGTAGATATTCTAATGAAGGCACTCACCAGGAGAAAATTCTAATACCATAGAGACAGGATCAGGGTGAAGGATAATCCCTTTCATATTGAGAGGGAGTGTTGATATTAACCAAGAAGATCCTAGTGAAAATTAAGCACCTACACTAGGATGGAGCCTCAAGCTATTTTTAGGTGTGTGTCTATTTATAGATGTATGTGAAAATTCTATTTATAGAATGCATATTTATTTATAGATGCATGTCTACTATTATTATCTCTTAATATTAGTTGGACAAAAAACTATATTCTATTCTCAATGAGCACTTGGAAATATTTAACTGAAGTGGAAAATCAGTTAGCTAAAGGAATTTCAAGTTAAGTGGTTGGTTGGTGGGACATGTAGGTTGACTTAGTTGTAACTAAGTGATTCAAAGTTGTAATAGAGTTGAAAGTGTAGTTATGCAAGTTGTAAAGTAGTTTAACTCAGTTAAGTGAGTTAAACTCAATTGTGATAGTTGTAACTAAAGATACACTAGTGAGAGATCAAGTGAATTAATTATTAATCAATTCACAATCAGTGATCTCACATGCAACTGAAGATTTACTATTATTAACTGCATGCATGTCAGATCCAGTGGAGACCCAGTTGAGTTATAGGTGAAAGGGAAGTAAACTATTATTTTTGACATTATCTGGTTTCACACATGCAACCACACACGCATTGGATGTGCCCATGAGGATTGCATAGTCAAGGCAGGCAAGATTTCACTCATTCAGGGATTGTTATTAGCAGGGATTGTGCAATGGAGGTAGGTTGTCTGGATATAGTAAATTGGCTAAGGAACTTGCTAATTTTTGTATGATAGTGTGAGACAATTAGCTCATGTACTGAGAGCTCTTGGATTAGAGCTTTCTATGTAATTTTTTCATGATACATGTATAGTATACAATAGAAGATAGTGGGGTTTTTAGCTATAAGCTTTCCCCGATAAATTATCTGTGTTGTGTGTGATTGATCTTTCTTCATGATATTGTAATTAGCAACTGTGTTTCAAATTCTGCAAAGATTTGTAGAAGTGATTCTCTATTTAACAGTAGCATAATATTGTTAGATCAAGAGTGTTAACGCTCAGATTGATCCTAAGGCTGAAATAGGCAATCCTAAGGTAACCTCAAACCAAAATTTGGACTCGGTATCTAGCCCTACCAAGTCAGAGAGGGATCTCTCGATAGAATCACAGCCAAGAGTGCTGGATTGAAATGATTTTAGGCTAGCTAAGGAAAACAAGGGGTGTTGATTTTGATTTTAGGGTTGGGCTCACTGAATCGGAATTAGGTCAAGAGGATAAAACAGGGCTAGAAGGATGAAATTGTAGTCTTATTAATGGGGAAAGGTAGGTAAGAGGTTTAAACATTCAAATGGTATTTAAATGAGATCGAAAGATTGGTGAGGAGCTAAGGAAATCATACGAAATGTATTTTCCTTAAACTGAAGAAATTAAACACATTATACTTAATTTCCCAAAACAGAGCATAAATAACTATGAATTTTGTCTTTATAACTTGAAATCAAGTATATAATAGATGTGAAATGGCTTATGAATCAACAATACATTCTAACAAATCAATCACAGAGAAGAAAAAATGTTTAAAACTCGTACCACGGGGATCCCAAGAAAATAGTTGTAAATTTCCATTAATGTCCAAGCCAGAATGTTACTTGAGCAATATAATCTCTTCCACAAATGCAACCCATTACAAAGACTGAAAAAGTACAACTTATAGACTCAAAACTACTTCTTCTCATCCTCAGGGGTCGAATCAATGAGGTGAGGGAGTTGTTACACCAAAAACTGAACTGACTGCTAAAGACTAGGATGAGAAGAGTGACTCATTCCTAACTTTTAGAAAAGATACATTTGACCTCAAACTAGTGATTTACCTAATGTATCTACCTTAGGTAAAATTAAAACATGATTTTTAACATTGGTAACTTCTCATTTACCCAAGTGAAAATTACATCAGAGGTGAAATTTCAAAATTTACTAAAACTAGTCAAACTATGAATTTCTTGGTAAACACGCAGCACCAAGACAGAACATTTGACCTGTTTTGTGGACCAATTTTGGAGGCCTTCCCCTTTGTTAGCTCCCCGTAATTCCAGCAGATTGGTGAGACCAGAACTGTGGAGATAACACTTGAACCACTTTGGGATTCTAGGATCTAGCCCTCTTGAATCCAGAGAGGGATATCTCTAATAAGTGCAAAGATGGATTTATATTTAAGGATTTTATTTGTGATATTAGGCTAGTTATTAAGAGCAAGGGGTTTTTTTTGTTTTGGATGGTTGAGCATGATTTTAGTTGAGTGGAAATTCCTAAAATGAAAGAGTTTCAAAGGTATGAATTTGCAAGCAATCAGAACAAGATTTGGCTGATAGGATAGATATGACGTTGGTTTTTAGTCCATTGGGCTATGGAGTCATGAAAGGGTTTAATTGTGCAAAAATTTCAAGTGTGGTCCAAGGGGCAAGTCATCTATATCACAAGATCTCTGAGATAAAATGATGGAATGGAACAATAAAAGTGTTGAAGGGGTGGAAACATACAATAATTTCAACTAGGATTTATCAGTCTGTCCAAACAAGAAAGGCCTTTTAAGTAACTGTTTAAAACTTACCAAAGGACAGGGCTAACCATAGAATTATTTGGACAAGTTCGTATTAAAGATAACTCAACAGACAAACAATCCAGTAATCCACATAATTACTTTTAGAAGAGATGAAAACACATAAGAAAAACGAAATGCAGCCTAAGATCAGATAAGAAACTTTTAAATCTAAACTACTTTTAGCATACACTTAGGGAAACTTTCAAAACTACCTTTGGAGAAAGAAGCTAGAAGACAAGGAAAACCATAAACTTTTCTAGTCTAACTTTACTTAGCAGATAATGAAAATAACATTCAAGAACAATGTTTAAAGTAAACAGTAGTATGAGGGAACGCCAGCATTCCTAACTGCTTGGACTGTATTGAATCATTCTTAAATACACAATTTGGAGGAAAACATTGAGATAAAGCTTATCAGTCAGAGAAGGGTACTGTAAACAGTAGATCCTAACTCTATGCTTGTTTTTCTTTATCTAGAAAATAAATGGACAAAATGGCATACATGAAAGGAAAACTATAACACAGAAAGAAGCACTTCACCAATGATATAGACCAAGATCCCAAGAATCAGCTTGTTTATTGATGTCAAAGCAGTTACATTCTTCAAGTCCAATGTTTCAGTTTAGTAATCATCTTCTCTTCTCAGCCTAACTTATTTGATCACAAACAGAGCTTCAAGAGCCTTTGAACGCTATTTACATGTAGAAAATTCAAGCACAATTCTATTTCAAAGTTCTGCAACCAACCCTTTAGAATGAGCTACTCAAGAAGATTTTATAGGAAAAATGAGGAGGTGGAATAAGAGAAAATATCTACAGGCTAAATTGATATAGTTTTAATGCTTCTCGGCCTTTGAGGGGCTCAATGGAGAAGATTACAGATATTTCCTCTATATTAATTGTTTTTCATTAAGTATTAAGCTCGCCATGAAGATTTTGTTGACTTTAAGGTTCTCTGTTATCTTTGTAATAAATATGCTAATATTTTTGCAATAAGTCTCTTTGGCTGAATTAACTGTTAGGTTGTATTGAGGTAAATATCTTCTATTCTGGTCATAACTCAGCCTCTTTGAATGCTTTGAGGCTACAGGTGGCATTTGATAGTTGAGAGGATTCAATTAGCCTCTAATGTGGCAGTGGAGGCTTTCTCGGTCTGGTAGATATTTTTGTTTTGAACTAAAACAGGACTAATTTTCTTTTGATCTGTGTGTTAGGAATAATTATGCCTAAATCTTGTCTTCTGTTCTTTAAACTGTGTTTAATTGATTGGATTAGGCTTTTAATTGTTTATTTTAGCCGTAATCCACCAAAACTGTGTATACAACCTTCAAATCTTCATCTATGTTGTGACTGGATCTTCAACACCGATACTCTCTGTTTTAATTAATCTTTGTTGTGTCTTTTTGATGTGCAGGTGTGCAGAGGGATTATAACGGTATTAGTGCTCATGAGGCACTGATAAACTTTGATGGGAAACCCGCAAAATATTTCTTTGATGAATAAAGGCTTGGAGGGTCGTCACCCTTGGCCTTCAATTTTCTTTTAAAATATTTGAAAAACCTTTTAAAACCTGCACAAACCAAGAAAAGTTAATAAAATCCTGCATTTTTTGGGTTTAGACTGCTTCAGAGGTTGCGGTTAGGTCGCGGCCGTTGGATGAAAACATCTAATGGCAGAGATTTCTTGTAGAGATTAAAAGGGAGGTGGTTGATGAAACGGTGGGGAGATTTAAGTTAGGGCCGTTGATCTGCAGAGATCAACAGTCGGGATTGATCCGGGGAGATATAATGCAAAGGGCCACATTATAATGAAACAACGGAAAATACAAAGAAAAGGGGTTAAAAACCTTAATCAATAATGAAAAAGGCACATAGGAAATTTGGGGTTTCGTGGATGATTTTGGGCCGTCGGGTCAGATCGGCCTCATAGATCAATGGCCAAGATTGCTTTAAGAAGTCCCTTGAAGGATGGCAGAGGGCGATGAACCGAAAAATGAGATTAAACTAGGAGCGTTGAGCTGCAGAGATCAATGGTGGAGGTTGAACGCGATGAAACGTAATGTAAATGGGAAGGGTGGTTTTAGCTCAAGAAACCAGCGGTTTTGCGCTACAAAAAGGCGAATAGGCGGTTTTTCCTTTTTGAATGCGATATGCGTCAAAGGCTGACACGTGGCCTTTCAAAACTACCTATATCGCGTAGACTTTGGAGAATTAACTTTTGGGCTTAATTCTATGCAAAAATGCACGACAGCCATCAGATCAGGGGTCTCAAATCAGATGGTCGAGAGAGAGCGTGATGGAGGATAGATGTGCAGATGGAAAGAGGTGGGGTGGTTTCAATCTGAGCCGTCAGATCAAGGAATAAACGGCTGAGATTCAATCTGGAGGAAGGCAAGACCCAAAGGAGTTGGGCCTGTCGGGAGGAATCTAGACTGTCAAATGAGATGAATGAACGGTCCAGATCAAATCTCGAGGTTTAAATGAAATAAAAATGAGGCAGGGAAAGGGTCAGTGTGGTTCGTTGATCTGTAGAGATCAACGGTTGGGATTGATCCGAAAAACATTATAAGGCAGGGTTCATGAATTTAAAAAAGGTTTAGAAGATCGATCTGGACCATCGGATCTAGGTGTATGGATGGTCCAGATTCAATCGAAAGGTTTACGATCGGAGGAGGAGAGAGGAATGGGCGCACGAAAATCTCCGATGCGATTAATTGTGGGTCGTCAATCTGAGGATCAGATCGACGGTGTAGAATGGATCGGAGGAGGTCACAAGCGGGGAAATGGCTTGGGGATGGAGCGATGTGGGCTGTCGGATTTGGGTCAGGCAGAGGGAGATCAACAGCTGATAATCCATCAGGAGTTTTTCAATTGGAGGTGGCGAATAAAATATTTAACGCGCCCAATGGAAATCTTCGATGCGAGATTGCGTAGGCTGCTGATTGGTTTAAAGATAAACAGTGGAGGATCGGCCCAACCAATGAACGACGGGTTACATTATAACATAAAATATGGGGTATTTTATGAAAATACAAAGGAATATTTGTGTCGGGGAGGGTTTATATAAATTTTTTAGCGCCCGATTGTGGGCTCTAGGGTTATATGAAGGGAAGTGGAGGTCAGGGGTTTATAACAAAGGGGCTCAATCAGCATCAAAACTTTATGAAACAAAAATACTTGCACTCATCGCAAATGCCCCGATGCAATAAGCGCTTTTGGACATAGCGCTTGGTTCCAACGCTAGGGTATATGGTGGGGAAGTGGTTTAGGGCTTAGCCCAAAGGGGCTTAGGCCTGTAATGCAAAAGGTCGTTTTTTATGAATTTTCAAGACTTTTCAAAGGATTTTGAGGGTTTCAGATAAGGTAAAAGAGGATTTTTAACCTTATAAAGGGGTTTTATGAAGGGATGAAGGGAATAAAGGAAAAATAGAGGAATTTTATGGGAGTAAAGGGGATAAAAACGAAGGGATTTCTGAGTGAAAAGGGGAGGTAAAATGAGGGGGAAATGGATTTTTTGCAGCAATATTTTATTCAAGAAAACAGCAAAATTTCAGAATCAAGAGGGAAACAGTAGTGAATATTAATCAAAGAATAAGATGTCTTCATAAGACTTCAAGAATTAACAATTTTTGCAATAAAAGCTTGTTTCTTGAAGGCTTCAAAAATGATTTAGCCACCATTTGATATGACAAATTTTATAGGTGGCTAACACCCTTGTCCAAATTGAGCTCATGATAGCTCATTGGAAAGCCTGTCCTATATACTTTCTAGATATTCTTTTAATTTCCAAAATGGTGTCCATATGCCCTGTCAAAATCTCGTTTTCCCAAGACTGCTAAACCAACAGTGCCAAGGCCAAAAAGAGGGCAGAAACATGATTGTTTGATAGTTTTTTGCATTTTTGAGGGACCAGTTCTACTCCAAATCTCCTGAAAATTTCTAAGGTTGATGTACTTGTCATTATGAAAATGAATATTCTGACCTTTTTCCATTTTCATGGCCCAAAAAAGAGCACAACACTAGTGGCGTTGTGCGTTTAGCACATTTTCAGCAGGCTAAACTGTTCCAAAAAATCAAAATTTGCACAAAAGTGCCAAAAATGGAATTTTCTTTGCTTATCAGGGTTTGGAGGCCTGGACGGACACCTCAGCAAGAATATTCATATTTTCTTTCTCCTTTGACTCGGTCAAAGCCTGAATCTTTGCATGGGCACGTTTGAGCTTGGCCCTTGCAATCCTGTTTCTCATCGCATAATGCTTCGCCATCTTCCTCTGAATATCGGTGTCTCTATTTGCCTTTTCCAGTAGGCTCTCTAAATGAAAATTGGCCCTCTCAAGCTAAGACTCTCTGTCTCCGTCAATATCTATGGCAAGTAACTCACTTGGAGTAAGCTGCTCCTTCAATTCTACCTCTTTCTTCCTTTTTCGGGTTAAAGCCCTCTTCAGTCCAATGGTCCTGGGTCTCTATCTAGGAAGTTGATATTCCTCATCATTATTTTCATCACATCTGCCCAAGGTCTCATCTAGCAAAGCTTTGGCCTTTCTGTCCTCTTTCTAAGTTCTAATTTCCCTGACCTCATTGATGGTCTATTTTGTCTTTAGCTGTTGATACTCTAGCTCAAGAAAGTTAATCACATTCTTTGATCTACCAAGATTAGCTTGAAGCTCGTTAATATTGGCCTCCTTGATTTTGATCAATGCATTGGTGATTCTTACCTCATCCTCATCATCTAGGTCAATCAATTGAAACTCCTGCTCAGTTTCATGTTTGTCCTCCTCCTCAACAGTGATAGGCTCTGTAGCCTTTTCCTTGCCTTTCTCTACCTATTTTTCTGATGAAGAAGGCATGGCCCCTTTCACACCATGTGAAGCAAAAACATGCCTATGGTCTCTCTGATATGTCAAAGGAAATGGCTCAATATCAATCATTTTAGTTCCAGTTGCCTCAATTTCCCTTTCACTGCTTGATGCTCTAGTATCGTGATCTAAGGGTGAAGGGTTTTGGAAAGGTGACGCAGAAGGATCAACATGAGGTGAATGGATATGAATGGGAGGTGATGTATGAACAGCGGGATGTGATGGAGAAGTGGATATGGGAAGATGAGATGATGAAGGTATATCCTGCTCATGATGGCCAGGTGGTATAGTGAAAACATCATTGGCAATGAATGCATCCCATGAAATTTTTTTCTACTGAAGCTGATCCATGACCACCATTTTGATGAGTGAATGATAAAACAGGCTCTTCATTTTCTGATTGTAATCCTTCTTTTGTGTTGGACGTTGGGTTCAACGCTCCCCATGTGTTTCGTGACATGGACTAACCACCTCTCGTGGATCCTAACTCTAGCGATTGTAGTAGAGACTAATGCCTGCGAGTTTTTGTCTAACGGCAATCGTGATTCCAACAAGTGGTATCAAAGCGACAGGTCTCGAGTTCGAAACTCACCCGGCTCACGTTGGGGGGGAGATTTTTGGACATTGGCTTCAACACTCCCCATGTGTTTCGCGACATGGACTAACCGCCTCTCATGGATCCTAACTATAGTGATTGTAGCGGAGACTAATGCCTGTGGGTTTTGGTCTAACGGCAATCATGATTCCAAAATTTTGCACAATGTAAGCCATCTTGTCAATGCTACAGAAAAGATAATAAGGAAAATGTAGGATTCTAACTCTAGTGAAATGAATAAGAATACGGATATGGTATGAATAGAGGCGAGAAAGCCTTCTCTCACAAGTGAAATACTTCGTTATTATCCTCATCATGGGCACATACCAATCAAGAAGATGAGAAAAATGGAAAATGGACTTGTTGTGATCTTTATACCTAGGTTTGAGGTATGGTTCAAAATAACTCATATCCAAATTTTTCTGTTTAAACCACCTCTCTCCCACACTAGGTATCCCTGTAGCAGCTGCAATGGCATTGGTGGAAATCTCAAATGTAACCTCAGCAATATTGGCCTTCTTGTCATGTAGATTGATGATGAATAGTCTTGTTAACTCCGGGTGGCTGCACCCTCTCACAAAAGTCAAAACAGCCCACATGTTTAAAGCAAGAAACAGTGAGAGGGGAGGCCATGAGTTCTCTTGTGCTGATAGGTTCAAATATGTTTATTTTCCCTCCCTTATGTTCATTTCTCCTTGGCATTTGTTCCTCACCAACAATTCCACTATCTTCTTCCTCTGACATCTTCAAATTTTGATTTGGAAACCCTAGGGTGGACATGAAATGAATGAGGGGAAGGGGATGAAATTATTAGCTTTGAAAGGTGAAGAGAATGAGTGTGAGTGAACGGAATGAGTGAAAAGGAATGTGTGAAGGGAAAAACTAGATGAATGAAAACCCTTAATCAATATAATTACCCTATTTTTTACTGATATTCTTTATAGGAGAATGGAACAAGGTTAAAAACAGTGATCACAAGCTAAAATTTAGGGTTTCCTTAGGTTTCCACTTTCAATTCATTTAAGGATGACCAAATAGCTTTAAAATTAGGTCTCATGTCATGTACTTACCACTTAAGAGTGCTTGGAGGACTTTGGCAAGAATTTGGAGAAGTTTTAAACTTGTTTGGAAAACTAGAAAACTCAGGAACCTTCTCTGGCTAAGCCCGTAGTGCCAGTGATAAGTACGCAACGCCTCTGCAAACGTGCAGTGCCAAGATCTAGGCACGCAGTGCCTTCGGAAATTGTGTTGAGGATTCTGGGCAAGGGCGTAGCGCCCAATTCCAAGTGCGCAACACTGGTGCAAATGCGCAGCGCTAAGTTCTGAACACGCAGCGCCAAGGAAACTTAGCACAATTTCACTCAAAAACTCACAAATTCTTTCCTGCATAATGCTTCTAATATTTTAATTGGAAAAAATTACTCTTTTGAAGTGTTTGATGGGATATTATAGGCATGTGGATTTAATTTTAACTTGAAAAATCCATTTTTTTATGTTTTGAAGTCTTCTTCATTTTTCACTTATACTCTTTGACACTTTTTCATTTGCAGGTTGGATCAATTTGGAGCTATAATTTATTTTTCTCACTGAGGTTTAACATGTTCACTTTTATAACTTTTGGATTAAATTATTACATATAGTAACATAAAATTACATTAGAAAAAATAAAACAAATTACATAAATGACTTTTTTATCAAAATGATATTTTGATAAAGAGTCCCAAAACTGAAAATACAATCCTTAAAACATAATGAAATTATCATGATCATCTTTGTTCAATCCCTCTCATATGTGTGCTGACCTCATTGGAATGAAGGGGAGACCTTGAAAAATGCAAAACCCTAGTGACCTAATGAAACTGCTTTTTTGACCTAATTTTGAATGAAATTTTGACTAAAAGATTTTCAAGTAAAACAGAGCCTTTTCATAGGTTTCTTATGCTCAAAGAGACATGGGAATGAGTCATAAATATGAAATTGGAGGGAGAAAAAGTTTTATTTGACAAGGACAACCACCAGTGGAGAAAATTTATTTCATGACCTAACGGAATGATAAAAAAATTATTCGGTATGAGACACCAAAGATGCACATGCAAATGTGTTTTTATCCTTGGTGGAAGTATACCAATTCTGACACTAAAATTGGCCTTATTGGGGATGGAAGCTCCTTGGATGTGTCAAGAACACCGTATACCAAGTGCCTAACCATTGGGTAAATACGGTCAAAAAATCCAAAACACTGCAGATAACTTTAACTGACTCAAAAACTCTTTAAAAAGACTCAAAAATAACTCAAAAATAACTCTGACACTAACTCAAAACTGACTTCAAAAATCTAAAAACAACAGAAAATCAATAAGCTTTATAACCTTCACTTTGGGCCCCAAGCCTAAATGATCTTCTACCTCAACTTTGCAGAAAATATAAACTGGTATGTACAATGAAAGTGATCTCAAAAACTGCATCAGAAATAATAATGTTTCAGGAGCCTACCATTGACTGGTCCTCATGAACATTCATCTCCATTCATCTCCTATAGCAAATAGGAATTCTGTCCTCGATAAGCCAAGATCTTATAAGGTCCCTTCCAAAGATTTTCAAACTTCTCGTGTTTACCTTTATCTTCATTTCTTGCATCCCATCTCAGCACTACATCCTCCAGCTGAAATTTATCTTCTTTGGTTTTCCGATCATAAATCTCCTTAATTTTCTCCTGAAGCTTCGAAGTAGTCTTAGAAAATTCCTCTCTTGTTTGCTTAAGGTGAATCATTTGATTGATTCGATGTTTCATATCATCTTCTTCACTATCTTTTGAGGACAACCAAAACAAGACAAAATATTGGATTCTAAAAATTGAATGATTACCGTGTCCGTAGCTTTCCTTGTAGGAATAGCCTCGATCCACTTAGTGAAGTAGTCGGTGGCTATTAGGATCCATTTTTGTTGTGCTGATGATGTGGGATGAATTTCCCCAATAAAATCAATTCCCCCCTATTGAAAAGGAGCATTTACTACAATAGGTTTCAGCGGAAGAGGAAGGATTTTCCTTTTTCTTAGAAAAACCTGACATTCATGACAGCTTATGATTGTTTTAACAAATCAGAAAATAAATTAGCAAATAATACCCTGCCCTCATCAATATCACAAACATCATCAATATAAGCATCTTTGAATTTTCCTTCATTCTGAAAAAAGCTATTTATTTCTTTGTCATCCCAAAAAACTTGCCAGTGCCTTAAATTATCTAGAACAGTAGGTCTATGCTTGATATGAATTTCAAATTTATTACTGGAGTTCATTGGAATTTTAATATTACTTTCTATTATAGCAAGATAATCTACAATAATGTTTTGAGCTCTTGATACTATTGTTAATGTATACTCAGGAAACATTTTTAGGACATCCAAAACTGCATTTCTATAAGCTCTCATCCGTGGATTCTTTTCTTGATACTCTCCTTTCACCTACTTTATGACAAGTGCAGAATCACCATAAACATAAATTATTTTTGCACCAAATTTATTCAAAATTTTCAAACCTGTAATAAAGGCTTCATACTCCGCTTCTTTATTAGAACAGTCAAAATCTAATTTGTAAGATAATTCTCTAACACTAGCTGGAATTCCACCTGACTTACCAACTAAACTTCAGATCCAAATACCAATATCTGCACCTTCCTTACCCAATGCACCATCAAAGTCCATGCTCCATAAACCCTTTTCATCTTCTAGATGTTGAAACTCAACTTTTGGTTCTATTTTTCTTGGGACAATTACCTCATTTTGCTGCTCATTTTGCTGTTATGTACTGATTTTCTATTTTTCAGGAGGCTGCTCAGAAAAAATCACCACTTCATAGGTTATCACTTCTGAAGTCACCACTTATTTTTCTTTATGAAAAATTGCTCTAAAACTTTTTGAAACTTCTGTAATATCTTCTTCTATCACTAATTGATTATTTACATCATTCAAATCAACATCATTATAAAAAATAAAAGATTCAAGATCTTTATGTACAGCCTGTATCGGATGATTGATACGCTTCTCCTTACTAGTAACAATATACTTCATTTTATTTTCCCGGTACCATTTTCTCAATTTCCCGAAAACAGAAATAGTAGCATAGGAAAATTCAATTTGTAAAGTACCTTTGAGTTTGGCTCCCCATGATCTTGACAGTAGCACTCCGAACCGAGGTGTTATATCAGCCACCACCACATCCATCAAAATATTCTTAGCTGGAATCTGATCTAAGTAAACCACTAAATCTTTAATGAGACCAATGCAATAAACTCTACTAGAATCAAATGAGTACAAATCATGATAAGGTCGGGTGATATCCATGCCTAACTTTTCCATAATATCCTTAGGCATAAAATTGTGAGAGGCACCGGAATCAAGCATAGTATTGTGAAGTATGTACTCATGCAATCTAAGGCTCAAATAAAAAGGAGGAAATTCACTCTCTCCTAATTTACCATCTATAGCTAGACCAAAAATGAGCTCGGGATGGTCATCTTCAACATTAACCATATCGAACAAAGGATCAACTAGCAACATTTTAGACACCTGATCTCTGTAATGATTATTCTTTATTAGCTCTGTCAAAGGAATGGAAGCTTTCAATTTAGCTATTTCATTTTCTAAATTAAAGGTTGTAACTTTATCTACCTCTTTGACAATAGTATCTCTTCTAAGGTTCAGATCCCTTGTCACAATTTCTTTTTTCTAAGTATCTTTCTCTTTAGTAGCTGAGCTTGTTGATGCTTGATTGATGTTACTATGATTCTGATTTTCAGGCTCTTCACCCTTCTTCTGAATATCATTCTTTGACTGGACTTCTTTCCTTTTCTGAGTAGGATTGACAGGTACATCTCTGCTCCTCAGAGAATATTGTTTCTGATGTGCAATCAAAGCATTCATGTATCCACGCTGGTAATCATCTGATTCAATCTCTAAATCACCATCACTTGACAAGATATAGTCTTCATCTGTTGGAGAATCTAGATTTTCAATATACTTATCATCTTCAGTCAAGTACATGGGTAACCCATCTGCTATAAAGAAATGATTTGTTTCAATCACCGGTTCTTCATCTTCTTCCGCTTCCTCTCCTTAGAGACAATTCTGCTGCAATGGAGTTCTAATCTGTTGTTGTTGTTTTGATGTTTGATCAGGTGCTTTCTGCTCTCTCTGCTTGATTCTCAACTGTTGTTGTTGTCCTCTGAAGTTTGGATTCCGGATCTGTGGTTCAAGTCTCTCTGAAATAGATAATCGGTCAACCATATTCTCCATAGTCTAGAGTAATGAATCCATTTTTTCATTGGAAGTAGATGTCTCCTCTTTGATATTCACTCTCTTTTCTGATCTCATCCCTGCCCTCTTGGCCAGAAAATTCGATTCCACACTTACAACATTATTTTGCATGTCTGCTAAAGTTGTAGGATACGTTCACGCAACTGATATTCCATATCATCATCAAATCCATCTGGGAATTTTACCAAAACCATACCCTCTAGTGGTTTCATATGTGTTGGAAGGGCATTGTACACTGCATTAAATCTCACACAATAATATTGAACAGACTCACCAACATTCCTTTTCATGTTATCGTATTCGGACAAGATTTGAAAAGGATTCTTCTTTTGTTCCCATATTTATACAAACTACTTATGCAAAACTACTAGGGTGTCAATAGCGGCTAGGGGTAGTGATCTGAACCATTTTATTACTTATCCTCCCAGGCTTTGTGCAAACAACCTCATCTTCACATCCTCTATATCAACTTCATGCAGATTGAAAAATTCATTCATCTTATCTACGTGCTTTTGAGTTATTATAGGCTGAGTATCATCAAACAAAGGGGTTTTGGTTTGATAATATGCGGGCATCTGACCCAGATTCTGGGGGAGAAAAAGGTGAGCATATCTTGCAACCATGACTGGAGGTGGAGGTGGAGGATGAACAATAGGAATAACAGGGATAACATGGATTTGGATGCCTGATGTGATTAAAGGAAGACTTATCCCTGACTGAGTAGTGTGAATAGTGGATGAGGAATAAGGAAGGGGAAGAGGGATATTCTAAGTAATGGTAGATGAAGTAATGGAAGAAGAAGGTGAGATCTGATGTCTGCTTTCTAGCCAAGTATTTACTTGCGAAGAGTATTTCTGCAAATCTTTAACAGACTGTAAAAATTGTGCTGTTGATTGAGACCTTGATTGAAACCCTAATTGAGAGTGCGAAAAATGATCTTCAACGGGACTATGGAAATAAATGGAGGAATCAACAACTGTCTCATCAATCCAACTCAAATATTTACTCTGAAATCAACTATGCTCAAAATTCACATCAAATTCAATATCTTGCAAATTTTCTAACCCTTCGGGAAATGAATGAGCTCTGGGAATGGAACTACTTTCTACTTGATGTCTGACTGAACTAGAAATCTCAACAACAGCTTTACCTTTTCTTCCAATGCTCTAAGGCTCACTAACAATAGTGGGAGCATTAGGATCAGAATTGGATCTGGTGTATCTTCAGGAAACCAGTATGTCCAATTTCAAAAACCAATATGAACTTTACAAAATTTTCAATTCAGTCTTTGAATAAACTCTAAAACTTATCATGCACAAGTTTAAGAATTTAAATAAAAACTTATTATTGGGTTTGATCTGATCTTACTCTTTTCTTCCCCAGTGGAGCTGCCAAAATTTTAATGCTCGGATTGATCCTAAGGCTGAAATAGGCAATCCTGAGGTAACCTCAAACCAAACTTTGGACTCGGTATCTAGCCCTACCAAGTCAGAGAGGGATCTCTCAATAGAATCACAGCCAAGAGGGTTGGATTGAAAGGATTTTAGGCTAGCTAAGGAAAACAAGGGGTGTTGATTTTGATTTTAGGGTTGGGCTCACTGAACCAGAATTAGGTCAAGAGGATAAAACAGGGTCAGAAGGATGAAATTGCAGTCTTTGTAATATCCCCAGAGAGGGATTTTCTACAACAATAAGACTATCTTAAGATATTCTTAAGTTAGAGCTTCATAAAATCTTGAGCCTATAATTGTAAATTAGCTCATAATATGTAAGAGAACTTCTCACCAGCAAATGAGAACACAGCAACAATAATATGGCCTATACACTCCTTCCAAATTGGGGAAATGCAGCAATATAGGGCATAAAACAGCTGTCTTCAAAAAATAATGCTATATATGTGAGAAATGGGACTTGTATCCTTTATAATATAACATGTACAACTCACATCAAAAATTAGAGCTGAAACAAATCATTCTAGGTGGGTTAAACAGATCTCCCCACACCTAGTGCAGCTATAAATAGCTCAAATAAGAGACTTGCAGCAAACACATAAGACTGCTTCAGAAGGTTACGTTGTTATGGGTAGTAGCAGTATGAAAACATGTCTAAGGCCAAATAAATACATGTATATCAGCAAAAGAGGTCTACAGATAGTTCTATACAGTGCATGAGAGAAAGTATGAAGACTTTAATGAAGGAAACCCTCTGGAAGAGGTATTGCAACACTTTATTTCTCTACAACAAGAGTGTACAGCGTAATATTTAGGAGCTATAGTAGCTATAAATTACATATCAGATCTAAGAGATATCTTTGCACAAAATATCAGATCTATAACAGATCCGTACACTAGATTGTCTTTACTTTACATTCCCCTTGGAGATTTCAACAATACATGAAATACAAAGAGTAGATCTGAGTTTTGTTGTAGCAGATCTTTAGAATGATTCAGAAAATATGAAGCAAGCACAATAGTAAATAGATCATATCTGAAGTATACATGGATTAGATGGCTAATCCATGGATCACCACGGTGAAGGAAGGATCCATCCACCAGAGATCTCTTCTCCAAATGAATGCCAAAATACCCTGAAACTCTGCAACTGGAAATAATGCAGTCCAAGAGGATAAACTGCGTTGTAATATTGAAGCACAGATTGTCTTGATTCCAAGATCAAAATCTGAAGCCCAAACATCTAATACACTATTCCAGGAGGATAACAGACTCACTCACTGAGAAGAGGCACTAGTATAGTCTAGATCTGAATAGATCTAGTCTCCACTTGCTACAGCTCACTGAAACAAGTAAACCCTAATAGGATTTACGCTGTCTAAGGGAGATGGAGCTTGGAAATATGCCTGATATTGGAATATAAGTACAATTCCCTCCAAAAGCTACTCAATAGAAGGAGAGAGAACCCCTAAACAAGAAATCCTCACAATTCTCTGCTAAACAACCAAGAGAATTCAAATTGTCTAAACAGACATCAAAATAAAATATCATGAACAACCTTCTCTTGAGCCTTCCCCTTCCTTTTATAATATGAGAGCTTGAGAAACCCTAAACCACTTTCAAACTCTGTCTCTTTTCACATGAGGATCCTCCATCTAAAACTGCGCTGATCAACAGAGAGGTTCAATGCATCCGGACAGTGTTGTGATTTGGTCATGTTGACCCAGTCAATCTCCTCAATCCTTTTTCACATACAGGGGTATTTTATTGAGACAGCCCTAATTTGCCTCTATTCACATTGGGCATTGATTTATTTTGATGTTTTTAGGATTTTACATGTCCTCCTTTACATTTTATTCATCAATTAAGAAAATCAAAACAAAATGAAATATTCCTATTAGCTTGGGCTAATTAGGAATATTACAATCTTCTTGATGGGGCAAGGTAGGTAAGAGGTTTAAACATTCAAATAGAATTTAAATGAGATGGAAAGACTGGTGAGGAGCCAAGGAAAGCATATGAAATGTATTTTCCTTAAACTGAAGAAATTAAACACATTATACTTAATTTCCCAAAACAGAGCATAACTGAATATGAATTATGTCTTTATAACTTGAAATCAAGTATATAATATATGTTAAATGGCTTATGAATCAAAAATTCATTATAAAAAATCAATCACAGAGAATAAACAATGTTTAAAACTCATACCACAAGGATCCCAAGAAATTAGTTGTAAATTTCCATTAATGTCCAAGCCAAAATGTTACTTGAGCAATAAAATATCTTCCACTGATGCCAACCATTACAAAGACTGAAAAAGTACAACTTATAGACTCAAAACCACGTCCTCTCATCCTCAGGGGTCGAATCCATGAGGTGAGGGAGTTGTTACACCAAAAACTGAACTGACTGCTAAAGACTAGGATGAGGAGAGTGACTCATTCCTAACTTTTAGAATAGATACATTTGACCCCAGACTAATTATTTACCTAATGTATCTACCTTAGGTAAAAGTAAAAAATGATTTTTAAATGGGTAACTTCTCATTTACCCAAGTGAAAATTACATCAGAGATGAAATTTCAAAATTTACTGAAACTAGTCAAACTATGAATTTCTTGGTAAACAAGTAGCACCAAGACAGAAAATTTGACCTATTTTGTGGACCACTTTTGGAGGCCTTCCCCTTGTCCAAATTAATTTCATGATAGCTCATTGGAAAGCCTGTCCTATCTAATTTCCATATATGCTTTTACTTTCCAAAATGGTGTCGATATTCTCTGTCAAATTCCTATTTTCCCAAGACTTATAAACGCGCAACGCCAAGGCCAAAAAGAGGACAGAAACATGATTTTTTGATAGTTTTTGGCCTTTTTGAGGGACCAGTTCTGATCCAAACTCTTGAAAATTTACGAGGTTGATGTACTTGTCATTATGAACATGAATATGTTGACCTTTTTCCATTTGGATGACCCAAAAAAGAGTGCAGCGCCACTGGCACTGCGCGTATAGCACATTTTCAATAGGGTAAATTGTCCCAAAAAAATCAAAATTTGCACAAAAGTTCCAAAAATTTGCTTCACTGATCAGGGTTTGGAGGCCTGGAGGGACACCTCAGCAAAAATATTCAGCTTTTCTTTCTCCTTTGACTCGGTCAAATCCCAAATCTTTGCATGGGCACATTTGAGCTTGGCCCTTGCAATCCTATTTCTCATGGCATAATTCTTCACCATCTTCCTCTGAATATTGGTGTCTCTATTTTCCTTTTCCAGTAATCTCTCCAAATAAAAATTGGCCCTCTCAAGCCAAGACTCTTTGTCTCCGTCAATTTCTATGGCAAGTAACTCACTTGGAGTAAGTTGCTCCACCAATTCTACCTCTTTCTGCCTTTCCCGGGCTAAAGCCTTCTTTAGTCCAATGGTCCTCGGTCTCTATCTAAGAAGGTGATATTCCTCATCATCACTGTCATCAAATCTTCCCAAGGTCTCATCTAGCAAATCTTTGGCCTTTCCGGCCTCTTTCTAAGCTATGATTTCCCTGACCTCACTGATGGTATGTTTTGTCTTTAGCTGTTGATTCTCTAGCTCAAGAAATTTAATCACATTCTTTGCTCTACCAATATTAGCTTGAAGCTCACTAATCTTGGTCTCCTTGCTTTTGATCAATGCATTGGTGATTCTTACCTCATCCTCATCATCTAGGTCAATCAACTGAAACTCCTGCTCAGTTTCATGTTTTTCCTCCTCCTCAACAGTGATAGGCTCTGTAGCCTTTTCCTTGCCTTGGTCTACCTATTTTTCTAATGAAGAAGGCATGGCCCCTTTCACACCATGTGAAGCAAACACATGCCTGTGGCCTCTCTGATATTTCAAAGGAAATGGCTCAATATCAATATTTTAGTGCCTATTGCCTCAATTTCCCTTTCACTGCTTGATGCTCTAGTATCATGATGTGAGGGTGAAGGGTTGTGGAAAGGTGATGTGGAAGGATCAACATGAGGTGAATGGATATGAGTGGGAGGTGATGTATGAACATCAGGATGTGATGGAGAAGTGGATACGGGAAGATGAGATGATGAAGGTATATTCTGCTCATGATGGACAGGTGGTGTAGTGAAAACCTCATTGGAAATGAATGCATCCCATGAATGTTTTTTCTGCAGAAGCTGATGCATCCACACTTTTGATGAGTGAATGATGAAACAAGCTCTACATTTTCTGATTATAATCCCTCTTTTGCACAATGTAAGCAATATTTCCAATGCCACGAAAAAGATAATAGGGAAAATGCAGCATTCTAACTCTAGTGAAATGCATAAGAATACGGATATGGTATGAATAGAGGCGGGAAAACCTTCCCTCACAAGTGAAATACTTCATTATTATCCTCATCATGGGCACATACCGATCAAGAAGATGAGAAAAAGGGAAAATGAACTTGTTATGATCTTTATACCTAGGTTTGAGGTATGGTTCAAAATAACGCGTGTCCAAATTTTCTTGTTTAAACCACCTCTCTCCCACATTAGGTATCCCTGTATCAGCTACAATGGCATTGGTGGACATCTCAAATGTAACCCCAGAAATATTGACCTGCTTGTCATGTAGATTGATGATGAATAGTATATTAACTCTGGGTGATTTTGGACTTGTTGCACTCTCTAACAAAATTCAAAACAGCCCACATGTTTAAAGCAATAAACAGTGAGAGGGGAGGCCATGAGTTATCTTGTGGTGATAGGTTCAAATCTATTTATTTTCCCTTTGTTGTGTTCATTTCTCCTTTGCATTTTTTCCTCACCAACAATGCCAATATCTTCTTCCTCTGACATCTTCAAATTATGATTTGGAAACCCTAGGGTGGAAGTGAAATGAATGAGGGGAAGGGGATGAAATGATTATATTTGAAAGGTGAAGAGAATGAGTGTGAGTGAATGGAATGAGTGAAAAGGAATGTGTGAAGGGACAAACTAGATTAATGAAAACCCTTAATATAATTACCCTGTTTTTTACTTATATTCTTTAAAAGAGGATGGAACAAGGTTAAAAATAGTGATCACAAGCTAAAATTTAGGGTTTCCTTATTTTTTCACTTTCAATTCATTTAAGGATGACCGAATAGCTTTAAAAATAGGGTTTATGTCATGTAATTACCACTTAAGAGTGCTTGGAGGACTTTGGCAAGAATTTGGAGAAGTTTTAAACTTGTTTGGGCAGCTATAAAACTCAAGAACCTTCTTTGGCTAAGTGCGCAGCACCTTTGCAAATGTGCAGCGCTGAGCTCCAAGTGCACAGTGCCTTCAGAAATTGCAATGAGGATTCCAGCCAAGGGCGCAACGCCGGTGCAAACGCGCAGCGCCAAGGAAACTTAGCACAATTTCACTCAAAAACTCACAAATTCTTCCCTGTTGAATTCTTTTGATATTTTTATAGGAAACAATGAATATTTTGAAGTGTTTGATGGGCTTTTATAGGCATGTGGATTTAACTTTAACTTTAAAAGCCCACTTTCTTATGTTTTGAAGTCTTCTTCATTTTTCACTTATACTCTTTGACACTTTTTCATTTGCAGGTTGGATCAATCTGGAGCTAGCTTTTCTTTTGCTCACTGAGGCTTAAAATGTTCACTTCAACAAATTTAAGATTAAATTATTACATATAGTAGCATAAAATTACATTAGAAAAAATAAAACAAATTACATAAATGACTTTTTTATCAAAATGATATTTTGATAAAAAGTCCTGAAACTGAAAATACCATCCTTTAAACATGATGAAATCATCATGATCACCTTTTTTCAATCCCTCTCATATGTGTGTTGACCTCATTGGAATGAATGGAAGACCTTGAAAAATTAAAAACCCTAGTGACCTAATGAAACTGCTTTTTTGACCTAATTTTGAATGAAATTTTGAATTAAAATATTTTCAAGTAAAACAGAGCATTTTTCATAGGTTTCTTATGCTCAAAGGGACATGGGAATGAGTCAGAAATATGAACTTGGAGGGAGAAAAAATTTTATTTGACAAGGGCAACCACCAGCGGAGAAAATTTATTTCATGGCCTAAGGAAATGATAAAAAAATTATTTGGTATGAGACACCTAAGATGCACATGCAAATGTGTTTTGATCCCTGGTGGAAGTATACCAATACTGACACTAACAAGGAGAATCCATGACATACATGTATTTTGTATAATTTCTACACAATTATTATATCAGCGACAAGGGAATCCAGAGGCTCACACCTCCACCCTCAAATTAATACCAAGATTCACCTCCTTTCTAGGAAGTCTAGAATCCACTATCAAATTCAAAGTTGCATCCAATGTCTAGCGCTACAATCTTGTGCCACTTGTCCTCTCAATGAATAGTTATAGGCTCATTGTTCTAGGGCACATTCTCAAAGTGCATATGATTCCATCTGAAAATTATAATGACCAAAACAAATCCATCCCAACCTTCCCTTATGTGCTACACAGTCCCTCGGGCAATTCGATCACCCCTTCCATGCACTCACTCACCTTCCAAGTTATGTTGGCACCCCCATCCCAGGCAGTCCATCCCTTGGCAAGGCTTCCTCACATCAGAAGATATAAAAACAAAGGCATATACCTACCTCAAAACCATCATACCGGTCATAGCATGCTCATGGAAATCAATGGACACTATTTGGTAATAGTGCCACCCAATGTCCATGCTCCTGAAATTCCTTACCATCATACTGTTGTATATTCCAATTCCTTTTATTTTTGTTGCTACTTCTTGCAATCAATTTCAACCACCCAATCGTAAATTTCCATACTTAACATACCAAGCATATAAATACTATTAGATTCAAAATAAATTGAAATAAATTCAAATCATACCTCATTGGTAGCTCGTCAATAAGTTACACTTCGAATGTTGTTTACTTCCTTTCATAACAAGTCAAACAAGTTGTTTGATCAAATCATCATGTTTAAACATATCACATATGGTTAGCTCAAAACACAACCATCATATATTAAAATCAAGATTCACATGAAATCATCATAAACCATAATCATAAATCACATGTGACCATCATAATCCAAAATCACATATCACATGCATAATATAACTGAAGTAAAATATCGATACTTATCCTTCATCATTCCTTAATTTTTCCTTTGTTCTTTCTGTACACACACCAAATTGGTTGCCACACCAGAAAACCACCCAGTTCCTTCTCTTCAATCGTGTACACATACATGCAGTGTACATCACAACACATACATCCACACGAGGTGTACAACACCACACAATTCATACCCCCATATTCGGCACACAACGTAACACATATCGTCTACACTCTGGTGTACAACGTAACACATACACCTACGCCTAGACCAATGTACAACATATACACATATACAGAGCATCACACCATGAATACACATGTCATAATACCACTACTACACCATGCACATACTTAGCATTGCATGCCCGCAACACAACATGTACGACATGCACACAATACCACATGTATACTAGTACCATATGCACAACATGTACACAATACCACTTGTACACACACTACCTACACAACGTGTGCACTGCATCACATGTACACAGCACCACATGCACAACGTGTAACAACGCCAAATGTAAACCGCACCACTTGTACAATGTGTACACATTACCTCATGTACACAAAAACTACATGCACAACATGTACAAGACATCATATGTACACAACACCACATGCACAACATGTAAACAATAGCACCTGCATACAACACCATATGTACAACCTGTACACAACACCACATGCACACAACACCTTGTATAATCATGCACACAACACCAAATGCACATAGCACCATATGTACATCACGCACACAACACCATATGTACATAGTGTTATCACTCAGTAATTTCAAGGTTGAAAAATAAACCTCAAAGGTAACGTCAAAACCGCTTTGGAAGATGGGATCTATCCCTGCCAACTTCAAAGAGGGATCTCTCTGTAAAATTTAGCTTTGTTTTCTTAGAAATTTTAGGCTAGCTAATGGGCTCAGAGTTTGGTTTTTGAATTGCTTTGGTTGGAATAGCAAGGGAAGGCCAATGGGCAATGGAGTCAAAGAGGCTTGGGGTGATCAATTTGTAGAAGTATCAAGATTGAGTGAAAAATACCAAGCTAGGTTGCATTAACTGGATTATTTAATGGTTTTAAATGAATTATGGAAGTGGAAGAAAAATGGAATTCAATAGAGATTGAAAAGAAATTAAGTATTCTTCAATCTGACCTCAGTAGAAAACATGTAAATTGCAAACAGCCAGAATAAGGTGTTCTAATTAACATATCCTATTTATCATAGGTTTTTTTATACAATTAAGATTTTCAGATTTACAGAGAAATAAAAACAATGGATAAACACATTAACAAAAGAAAAACATCACCATTTCGTACACCACATGAATCCTGAAACAATTGGTCTTGTATTACTTGCAAATGGTCACTTGAACTCAGTGAACAACATTATAATGAATGGTATTCTTCCTTATTACAAATCCCAAAATCTATTACTTATAGGTTATTATAGATGAATATGTTTTTGAGATAAACCTCTCTCATTTTCCCAAAATTCTTCTTCGGTTTTTCACAATATTCTCTGCAAAAAGATGTCTAAAACAGGACTTTGGACAGCCAGAAAAATAGGCTGTGAAGAATGTATATCTCATTCTATAATACTTGTGTAAAAAGTGATATAGGTTTTTTTTTTTTTTTTTGGAATATTAGGAATATAAACCTCCTCTAGTTTCTCAATATTCATCTATGATTGACCACACTCTTCTCTGCAAAAATATGACTAAACAGGAAATTTATGGAAAATGTGCTTTCAAATATTCTTTAAAATTTCCCAAACCATAATGTATGTGTAAAAATGGAGAGATTTTTTTTGTACAAATGGATGTTAGCAACAAAAACCTATTTCAAGTTCTGAAAATGCATTTCCACCTGCACGGAAACCATATTTGAAAATACTGACTAAAAACAGGAAAAATTGGGATAATATGCCTGAAAATATTCCTCTGAATCGCCCAAACCATAACAGATGTTAGAAAAATGAGATATTTTTTTGTATATGAGGACGTTATACGCAAAAACCTCTTTCAAATTTTTAAAATTCGTTCTCAGTTGTTTGTAAAACATGTTTAAAATTACTATGTTGTATAGGGAAAAAAACATAGTTTTAACTAGCCATGAAACGAACATATGACGTGGAGGTGGGAGGTGACATGGAGGTGGGGGATGATGTGGAGGCACATCATTGGCAGAAATAATTGATGCATGAGTGCGGAAGGAAAATGCGGGAATGAAATGGTAAGTGGGAGTGGGATCAGGAGGGAAAGGGATGAGGAGGAGCAGTTTTTGGAGGGGTTGGACATGGTAAGTGTTTTGAGGAAGGGTGGGTGCGAAATGCAGTGAAGGCACCATGTAGCATGGGACCCAGAGGGATAAAACCATATTTTTGGACCCCCCCCCCAGGGGTAAAGCGAGGATGGAGAGGGGGGGCCGAAAACGGATGTGCGTCATTGATTTGGGGATCGGGAGGATAGTTTGGCAGATAATTGCAGGCCTTTAACAGTATGCGACAGAACAATTTTGTCAGGATGTGCCTTTTGTTGCTTTCAACTTTATAATAAAATCAAACTATAGTGCCAAATCCTTATTACAATTTATTTAATCACATTTAAATGATGTGATTAATTAACCTCTAATGTTGCATTTTGAGTTGCAAGAATTTTTTTGTTTTCTTAAGGTTTTGACCTTTTTTGGAAATAATTTACAATATGGAATATTATTTACAGCATCTGAAATATAATAATCATCTACTATAATCAAGTGACCCTATAAAAATTTATAGGACCCTAACACATAGCATGACATATTCAACATATACATTGAACCATACGTACACAACACCGCATATCCAACATGCACACAACACCATATTCACACAACACTGCATATCCAACATGTACATAGCACCATCTATACATGGAATTACCTATGCAACATCATATATACAACATGCATATAACATCATATGTACACAATACTACATATGAAACATTACACATCACAATAGATACAATCACTAAATATTCAACATGCAAAACATATACACCACAATAGCATTGCGCATCCACAGACCACACACTAACCTCACAAGAAACCTTGCTTCTAGTGTCTTTCCACTATTCATGTTTATCCTAGCATGTCGCATATCACACTACTTTCACTTCACTGATGTACCCCTCAATATTTCATGTGATAACATAAACATAGGCATAGTACAAGCATAATAATATAAAATCACACCCACATGATACTAACCTTGTATATCTATGAAGGCTACTCTGCCACTTGATTCCTCATATCCAGGAACCTCTTCATGCCATTCATCGGCATAAGCAATCATTCTTCCACAAGGATGATCCTTGAAAACCTTGTCACACACACACACACATATATATAATAATTGGCATAAAACAATCATGATCATGTCATACAACACCATACACACATACACATATACATATAAACCATCAACATGAAACCATAAAGATCCATGATGACCCTGTAAATCAACAACATAGATACATATATATGTATATAAACACCATCATAATTATGATCACAACATGATTACCAAATATCATAAGGTCTAGGTTAAGATAAATTCCTTCATTCCTGCACAACATTGAGAACAGTATTTCCCAACATAGCCAAGGCATTTTTTACCTTAAGCTCATTTACTTTACATTTCTCATGATTTTCCAACAACCGTTCATTTACCACAATGGACCCAACAAATCCAACCAGTTGTCATATTCTTACCTTTCGTTTCTTGCTCATGAAATGAGCTTCATTAACTTCCATCTTTCCCAACCAATCCCCAAGACTCTAAAAACATAAACGAAAAGGGCAAGAACAAGAAACAACAAAAAGAAAACCATGAGAAACAAAAGCAATATGACACCACAACAAAGTGGCATGGCCATACACTAAATGCAATCAAGACTATAAATCAATTGCAACCAAATCACAAAAGACTGAAATAACAATAATTTACAACAAACACCATGACTCAATCCCCATGGTTCCCAATACTGCCAAGGAAAGCTCAGCCCGAGCCTTATTCAAGATTTCATGGTAGTCTCTTTTTCCATACAATTCCCTACATCATACTGCCATAACCACACAACTGTCAGCGCATAAATAAATATACCAATATACTTTTTATCTTACCTTTTCGTGCCAAGCACACTGACCTGTAACCGAACACACATGTTAGCCATATGTATCAACATCAATACAACATATCTATCAATTCGAAATAAACTTTTAACAATACTAACAACCATGCCATAATCCATCAGTCAACTCGCATTCATCGGTCATAATACCTAATGCGACAACTATCACCTACTTACACTCAGGTACATATCATCCATCCCAACACATGTGTGTTAGTACAACCATCTTAAAACAAGACCATTTCTTCATGCAATCTTACAAACACATATACTCATGTCATGAAATTAATCAAAATTCAAACAAATTGTAAACATACCATGCTAAATAAATCAATTAGATGATGTAATAGACACCAAATCACTCAAACACCAAATAAATGATGTAATAAAACAATTAAGCATCAAGTACACGACATAAGCAAACTCATACCTTGATGTATCTTAGGGGAGGCTATCTTGTCTGCACAATCAATCTATATTAGCACAATATAACTTCACAACAAATCAACTCAACCTAAATAAGATCATGATATCCATAATAGTAACTAGCTAACAGGTTCACATCATAGACTCATAAATAGATGTCATTCATGCATAGCAATCACATCTGCACAATTAGTCTATTTTAGTGAAACACACTATCATAATTAGGTCGACTCATTCCTGAATGTCATAACCCTAACCATATGTATGGCCAATCCAAATAATCATGATACATATAACATCAAGATGTTAATGAAATAACCCTAATCATAAAGTCACTAGCATGTAACAACAATAAGTTATATATCATGATCATCAACAACAAGAAACCTAATCATCAAGCTACTATCATACAACAACAACAAGTTAACTTATAACATGCTCATCAACAACATATAATTTATCTAACATAAAACAAAAATATCAATGCATACCACCACAAGTTGCTATCATTCATGACTATCTGACACAGGTACATATAACTGTACTAATCAACTAGCATCTATCAAGTATGTAACCATAAAATCAATAGAATGAAAGGCATACACAACCATAATGCATATGACTACATTGATCAAACAACATTTATCATATATGTAACCATGATAATAATATAATTACAAACATATAAGTAACCCTAATGCTTATAACAACCATGAACCACATACCTGCATGCCAATCATACAAAATTGTGCGACGAACTTCTCTTACCCCAAATTCCATTGTTGCAACTTCACTTTAATGATCTCCATCACCTACTCTATCTCATCCGACACATTAGCATCATAACATAACAATATCATCATGATGACATAATTGAGTAAAATGACCTTATGCACAACAACCTCAACCAAACCAATGCAAACTCGACCATATGCACCCACTTGACATGTATAAATAGTCATGAACGACCAATGCATGTTTAGAATATAACCTCATGCAAGCAAGCATGTGTGGACAAGATGCAAGCATGACCAATATGTTACCTAGAATAAACAAGCAATGCATGTAAAATATGTAGAAACATGTAAGCAAGCATGCACGAACAATACATAAGCGAGAGCAATGCACAACCAGTCATACATTCATGACAGCATATTGACAACAACATCATCAAAAATTCCATGGTGACACCACTACCACCATGGCCAACACAAAACGGATGCAACAAGCACATATAGACCACAAGCATACTAAACACATATGCAACCAACATAAAATAATGACCAACACACTGCCCATCCATTCCAAGGTTTGAACCGTGCTCTGATACCACTCTGTGGTATCAGATATACAAATGGAACATAAACCAAACATCATCATCATACATACACAACAAGCACATAGAACATAAGCATGAGTAACATATATGTAATTGACATATATGCACAACAAACTCACACAGCCCAAGGAGAGTGCAACCACGCACTGATACCACTCTATAACACCCTCTTCCCACATCTACCAAAGTAACTAGAAAACTGTGGTAAACATGTGACTATTAGAGGCTAATAATATGGGATTCAAACTCCTATATGACCTTAAGAAAGTTGAACCGAAAGAAACACCAAAAACACACCTTACACTACATCATTAACATCCCCACGAGGTAACTCAACCTTCCAGAGCCATGTTCCCTGAGGGGGAACTAATTTTTAGCCCCTTTGAGGCTGAGCTGCAGGCTTGTAATGGCAAGGGAGTGGCTCTAGACCCTAAAGCCATGGGCTAGCCTTGTCAAGGTAGTGGCTCAGGCCCAAACAACAAAATTTTTTCCTCTAGCTCCAGAATTTTTGCCACATTTTCACTATCCAGAACTTCCTATAACTTCAGGATAGGGTACATAACATTGAAACAAACATATGGAAGAAATCACATCATCATCAACTCATTCGACCCCACCCAACCATGACAGGAATTTTTTCAAACATGTGTAATGTTCCAAAATTTTAGCTTCAAAGTTAAATGGAACATTAGAGTTAGCAGCAGCTCTAGCCTGTGAATAAATGGGTAGAAAAGCCCATAAGTCTCCTAAGGAGGATAAAAACACTCCAAGTATGAAAGGGGGACACTCTTTCTAGCTTAATAAAACACCTCCATGTGTGAACAAGGATAAAATCAAGTTGATTCATTCCACTTTGACTAAGTCAACAGTGCAGTTGTGGAGGAGGAGGAATCCAAGAAGGAATAACGCAGTTTTGGAGGGAGATGTATCTTTGGATAGAGATGACCTAATTGAGTGGGGACAAGGGAAAGAAAACTCATGTTTTATTTAAGGAAGAGGATGGCAGCATTATTCTTCATGTTTTTTGGATTGTCATTCTTGTCTGCTCAGACTTTTGCTCTCGTTGCTGCTTAGCAGGGTTGCAGTGTTGTTTAGAACCGGATGTTCCAGAGCAGGAATCCCACATCTCTACTTGAGGAGCCTAATTGGGATATTTTTCATTCATCATTCCACATCAGGTTTTCATGCCAAGCTTCAGCCAACTTCATCAGCGCATTTTTTTCTGGAGATTATGTAGTGCTTCTGGGTGCAACAGTGGAAGGGATTGGAATCCCGGTTTCTGAGCTATTTTCTCATTGGAGGAAGGTTTCCTTCACTTGATGGACCTGTTTGGAGAGCTCTAGATCCTATTTCAGATATTTTGTATCAGACCACACATTTCCCATACATTCTTAGCGTTGTTTCAGCTAGGGAATGCGTTATTTTGGAGGTAGCATTCAGTGCATGGTCTAGTGGCTCTGTTGCAGTGTTTTCTTGTGATTGAGAGGTTCATCCTTTCATGGGAGGAATCCCTTGAGGGATATACATCATATTAGACATATTTCAGCCTTCTAAACTCTTATGCTTCAGTGTTGTAGTGGTGATTCAGTAAATTTCTGAATATCACATTTTGGATGCAGAGTGTTTGACAAGAAACCCTTGCCAGGTTCTCTTGTATTTGTATGAGGAGACTAGATCTCTGTTCTTCAGAATTTATAATCAATATATGAGTATATCTACTTGTTCTCCCACTTTCTGAGTTAAAACCCTCATAATACTGCGCAGTCACTTTTATGCAACAACTCCGGTATTTTGCAGTTTTGGGGGTTTTGGTTATTTTCAACTACACTAGTGTGGGAGATCTGTTTAACCCACCCATTTTGATTTGTTTTAGCTTTATTCTTGGATTTAGGTTGAATATTGACTAATATATAGGATCCAAGATTCCATTTCACTTTTTTATTACATATGTTGCTGGAAATGCATTTTTAATGCATGATTCATGAGTTGTCCCGATTTTGGGATATTACAATGGTTTCAGAGCTTCAATCTTGGCTCAGCCTGTTGATATCAGGCCATTATATTCTAAGGAGAGATGGATAGAAATCAGGAAGCTTCAGTATGTGAAGGAAGGAAGGAAGATATACTTACAAAGCTTCTTCCAAAATCTATGCAGAGCTTTCAAGGAGAGCTGAAGAAAATGAGACTGGAGATGGGATCTCCAAAGGGAGTGCCCAGATCTATCTTGATATGGATGGGAGGAGGAAGAATGCCTAAGAGGAGAAATCTTAGTGATTTTTTGCAGGATTATGAATCTCAAACTGAGAGGTTTAGAGATCATACTGATTTCCAAGAGTTTTACAAGATCCAGGTGGAGAAGAGAAAGCAACAGGATGCAGGTATATTTCTCCTATCTACTTTTGACAGATCACCTACATGTTCCGCTGGAGCTTGGGTGAAGGAGCTAGACTCCTATTTGCAGCTACACCATATTTCTGAAGATGAAGCCATCAGAGTTGCAGCGCTGCATTTCAGAGGTAAGGCTCATGCATGGTGGATTTTTTAATCTTGTTCTTTAAAGAATGCAAACACTTCCTCTTATGCAATATTCATAGAAACATTGGTGGGAAGGTTTGGTGAAAAACTTCCTCAGACACATGAGCAAGGAAAACTTGAGAGAACAAAACCCTTGCATGTGATGGAGGAAAATCCACTGCAGAAAACCATGGGAGAAGCTGAAATCTTGCATTACACTTTTCCAGAAGAAAGACCTCCATTTCATATTCTTGAACAAGAGGGCATCGGGATCTCCTTTTCATAGGAGGATCCAACTATTCAGATGTTTCCCATACACATTGATGAGGATGATAGCAACAGTGCTATCACATCTAGAGCACATCCAGTGCCTCATGCAAAGGGAAGAGGAGCACATGCTCCAACAGGAGGGATTCTTGTATCCTTACAAGAATTTCCCCAGGATCTCACGCATGGAGGTCCAAGCACAATCAGTGAGCAGCATGATTGTGTAGCATTACAGCTGGAAGGAGGAGGTAGAGAGAGAGAGCAGCATCACTTGATGAGAGGCACACACCCTTCTCTATTTCATAGAGCCAATGCAAGGAAGAGGCAAATTGATTTGCGATGTAAGGGCAGGGGCAAGGTTGCCCAACCACATGAGCAGTCTACTCTTGACATTGATGTCTCACTACATGGAGGCATTCCACCTGGGAGGCCACCTGATCTAGAGTTGATGGAACACATATTATCTTTGGATTCACCACTCTTGGATTTTGGAGAGGTGAAGAGTTTGGAGGAAGACTTTGGCATGGGGGATGTCAAAGTAGCAGGCAACAGCATGAGGAGAGCTTCACATGCCAGATCACCAGCGCTATTTCTTAGGAGGATTGATCCTTATTGGAGATCTCAGCTCTTGGTAGAGTACTTCAAGGATCTTGTTGCATACATGACTCTTGATGACCTGGATGAAGATGATAGATACATGGTGGATGATGTGGTCATCTATTCCTACGGTAGGATCTTTTTGACTAGATCTTCTAGTCTCAAGGAGAAGCTGCTACATGCAGCACATGAGGACTTCTCTTCTATGCACTTTGATGCATATTTCCATTTGATGGAGGAGTTCAATTGGGAGGGCATCCAGCATGACATGTATCAACATATGGAGAGATGCATAGCCCAGATGGTGATGAAGAGGAGGTCACAGCCACTTCCCTACTCTTTGGAGGTGAGGGAGAATTTCCAGTTGAGCCATTTCAGCTCAAGATCTCAAGTGCATGATGTAGGAGGTATCATTTCATATTTTGTATTGTACTACTTTCCCTTACCTGAGCAGCATTATGTAACAAGAAGAATTATCTCTTCTTGCATATTGTATGATGATGTACTTGCAGCTACTTGTAGCATTGATTTTGGCTATCTTTTTTATGGTTTGTGGGGGAAGCCACATGTTTCTAGGTGTTCACCATTGGCACCATATTGTAACTTCATAATTCCATATTATGAGATTATTGTGGCAGAAAGCAAGTGGATAGTAGAGCACTTGTCATTTATTATTTTGAAGCAGGCAAAGGATGCACTGCGTTGATTTCATGAGTGGAACTATGATTCACTCTCCGGTTGTCATTTGGCAACTTGTTCTCATTGTACTTTTCTTCCATATATTGCAGATATGTTTATGTTCATGGGGAGCTTTATTTGGAGAGTGGGCTTGAGATGGAAGATTCCCATTGGGAGCATGATTCTCCCCACTTTATATGTTGTACATTTTAGGAGGAACCATGGGAAAACCATGATTGCCACATCACACTCTTTCTCTTCTTGTGGGAGGAACCACTTGGAGAACTTGAGGAGGCACTTCATGGCTGGATTGTTTGTTGGGGCATCATACAAGTTGGCCATCATGATCTTACTTCATGGCTTGTGTTAGCACCCAATCTGAACCTCAGGCTAAAAAAGGAAAATCAGGGTAACAACTAAACCACGCTCAGCCTTGTAGCTAGCCCTACAAGGACAGGAGAGGGCTCTCTCCGTAGAATAGATATTCAATAACACAATAATAAACTGATTTTAGGCTAGATATATGACTATGAAAGGGGTTTTGATAAATGACTGAAATTTTCAGGGATGTATGGGACAAAAGGACAGCATGAGCTGAGGAATTAAATCTAGGACACAGAATATTTCATGGGGCAAGGTAGGCAGGAGGTTTAGCAATCAAATTGAAATAAGATGGAGTGGAAAGACTGTTGAGAAGCTGAAAAGAAGGATAGATGATCCTTTTCAACCAAAGAAACACACCGAGTATGAATACTCCTCATAAAAGGCAGCATATAAGATGGATTCTACCTTTCTAACTTGGAAAATTCAACCTGAAAATGTTTATAAATGAATGATGAAACATAACAAGGTACGAAGGAAACATTGTGAGAGAGAAAATATGCTAAACCTCATACCATGAATCCCACAATAAATCAGAGTCGCATCATTTTGCCACTCTCGCCAATACCTGCATAAATGGAGCTTTGTGTTTTTCTTCCATTACTTTTCCTGCAAGAACTCGTATCCTTTACAACGTCATTTCCAATTATAATAAATAGAACAAATTTGGGGAATATAGATCGATAGAAAGGAGGAGAAATCGTAACTGAAGACGGAAAACCAAGAGCCAATGATCTCTCCGTGAAGGAAGAGCTGTGTTACATCTGGCTAGTGAGAAGGCGAAACATTGTAACGTAGATTTTACTACAACGTAACTGAAGATGTGACTGTTACAAATTTGGGTCTCGGACTCTGGCTGTCGCTTTTCTTTCCATTATTTCTTTTGAATAAATTAATTTTAATAAGATGTCGTTGCAGTAAACTGGAATAAACTGAAATAATGCCTTACGTGAAGGGAAACAGTGAATAGGAAGGAAGGGAGAGGAGGCGGGACCAGCATCTTAATCGCAATTGGGATCGGGGAGCGGGAAAATATATACGAAATAAAAATTTCGATGCGGTTGGATTAAACCATGAGAAGTCCTTTAATCAACGTAATAAAATGCGATTTGGGACTTACAAAGGGGAAAGGGCCTCTATATTATAATGGGGAGTAAGTGTTGTATAGTGGACCCGGGGATAAAATCGCAATCGCAATATTGGAAGGGAGCGGGGGTAATCGCATCAGAATTTGCGATGCGATCAGAAGTTGCGATGGTGATTTTGTGATAGGAATTTGCAATGGGGATTTTGCGATGGAAATTTTGCGACGAGGATTTTGCGATGGGAATTTGCGATGAGAATTTTGCGACGAGGATTTTGCGATGGGAATTTGCAACGGGAATTTGCGACAAGGATTTTGCGATGGGAATTTGCGACGAGGATTTTGCGATGGGAATTTGCGATGAGGATTTTGTGATGGGAATTTACGATGAGGATTTTGCGATGAGGATTTGTGACGAGGATTTTGCGATGGGAATTTGCGATGAGGATTTTGCGATGGGAATTTGCGATGAGGATTTTGCGATGGGAATTTTACTTCACTTAGGCATAGAATTCAATCCAGAAGTCAGTTTTGAGAGTGTAGTATACCGTTGGAAAGCTCTTTCCGGGCTCTTTCTGATGGATCTGCTTTGAAGATGATCTGGCACTGAACATACTGCAGAAAACTTATCTGAACGCAGAGACATCACTTTGTGGAGATAACAACTTCTGAATTGCGACTTTGAGTTTATTGATTTCCTCATGACCTCGCTGATATTATTAATTTGACCATGGTGAGACCCTAGAAACTAATGAGACCCATCCTATGACCTACTAATATGATTTTTGAGAATGAAGGTGGCTAATGACTAAAGACCATAGAAAGGAGAATCAGCAAGTACCTCATGAGGGAAAACTGATAAAAATTACTACCATCAATGAATCCATGACCTAGCGAAATGGTGAAATTTTATTCGGTATGAGACACCTAATATGAAAATGCAAAAGAGCATTTTTGATTACTGATGGCAGTATGACTGGACTGACACTAACATTGGCTCCAATGGGGATGGTAGCTCCTTGGAGGTGCCAAGAACACCGTAGACCAAGTAGCCTTATTCATTGGGCATGGAGTCAAAAATACTGAAAAGCTGACACAATGCAGACTCACACTGACTCAATACTAAGACTGAAAAAGTGAAATAAAAACCAAACCATACACAAATCACCCAAGTCTTATAGCCTTCACCTCAAGCCCCAAACTTTAATGACTGTGTACTCTGAACTCTGATAAACATAACATGGTATATACAATGATGACATAGATCCTGATCCTTTGTTTTCAAAAGTGGTAGCGCTTCAAAAGCCTACCATTCACTGCTCCTCCAGGACAATCTTGGCCAACCATTTCTGAAAGCAAGAAGGCATTCTGTCTTCTGTATGCTGAGATCATGTATGGTCCTTTCCACAGATTGTCGAACTTACCATGCTTCCCTTTGTCTTCATTTCTGGCATCCCATTTCAACACTATATCATCCAGCTGAAACTTCTCTACTTTTGTCTTCCTGTCATAGATCTTTTTAATTTTCTCCTGCAACTGAATAGCATTCTGTGACACTTCCTCTCTTGTTTGCTGAAGGTGGATCATTTGATTGATCCTTCGATGATTGTCATTGTCCTCGCTGCAAACTTCTTGCAATAATTTCATAACTGGGACTGTAAGGGGTGTAGGAAAGACAGCGTCAGTACCATAAACCAGCTCAAATGGTGACATACCTATTGATCTTTTACTGCTAACTCTGTCTGCCCACAGTGCGTTGATGAGCTTCCGGTGCCAATTTATTTTGTTTGCCTCCAACATTTTCTTAATTATATTCACCAATTATTTGTTAGATGACTCCGCCAGGCCGTTTCCTTGTGGATAATATGCGGTCGAATGGCCCAGCGCGATGTTGTATTTGTCACAAAAGTCGATCATTTTCTTGGATCTGAACGTTGCTGCATTGTCTGTTACGATTTTACAGGGGCAGCCAAAACAAGATAGAATATTTGATTCCAGGAATTGAATGATTACTGTGTCTGTTGCTTGCCTAGCTGGGATGGCCTCGATCCATTTCATAAAGTAATCTGTCCCTGTCAATATCCATCGGTGCTGAGCTGAGGATGCGGGATGAATTTCTCCAATGAAATCGAGCCCCCACTGCTGAAAGGGTGCATTCACTGAAACTGGTTTTAAAGGGAGTGGGAGCAATTTTTTCTTCCCTTGAAAGATTTGGCATTCATGACATTTCATCACTGTCTTATATAAATCCGAAAATAATGTAGGCCAATAATATCCTGCTCTTAATATTTTGTTAGCTGTAGTTTTCCAAAACAAGTGACCGCCGCAGTCGCCTTTATGAAACTCGTGCATTACCTTTTGTGCTTCTTCTTCAACCAAACAATTGAGAAGAACGCCACCCGGATCTTTCCAATACAGAGCGATGTCTAAAATGCAGTATTTTGCAGATTTCAGCTTCAGAGATCTACCTTTGCTCTTGGACATGCCCGTAGGAGGTGACAAATGCTGAAGGACATAGACGATATCTGAATACCATGGGGACTGTAGAAAAATATCTGCAATTGGAACTAGTAAACCTTCGTCTTCCTCTTCTGCCACTGCTGTTATAAGGTTTATATCTAAGGCGTGCAAATTTGATTGGGCCATCAATTTCGCCAAGCCTTGGCCCTTGATCAAATTCGTGGGCTTGATCTCCAGATCGTACTCCAACATAGCAGCTATCCATTTGCCTCTACGACCTTCTGGATCAGTTTGCGTTAACACATCCTTCACCGCGGTGTTAGGGACATATGCTATAGTATGTGAATGTAGGATGTAGACCCTGAAATCCTTCAGTGCCTTGATGAGAGCCAATGCCTGTTTTTTGATAATATTGTATTTCAAAGCAGCATCTCTAATAGTCCTACTAAAGAAGGCAATTGGATTTTCTATCTCGTCTCTCTTTTGCATTAAAACAGCGGCCAAGGTGTGCTCAGATGCAAACGAAAATATTATAAAGTCTTGAGTGTAGTCGGGACTGATCAAAACTGGGGCATTGGAAAAAGCAAACTTTACCAGATTGAATGATTTGATGGCCTCCTCGCTCCATTTAACAGTGCTGTCTTTTTTTAGCATATTAGTCATTTCCCTCAAATTTTCAGCTAGATTGGGTATAAATCGACGTAAGAAGTTCATCTTACCATTGAATGCTTGGATCTCCTTTTTGTTTCGTGGCAGGTTTATGAGCTGAATTTCCTCCACTCTGGCTGGATCGATGTGAATACCATCTTTGGAGATGATATGCCCCAGCAGCTTGCCTTCATCCATGGAAAAAAGACACTTCTTGGGATTGAGAGAAATCCCAAACTTTCTGCATCGCTGAAAACAACTCTCAAATGGTGCAAATGCTCGTCATCTGATCCTGAAAACACTGTCAAATCATCCAAATAAACAACCAGAAATACATCTTTTTCATTGGCAAAAGCGATGTCCATTGCACGCTGGAAAGTAGCTCCTGCATTCTTCAGTCCAAAGGGCATTTTGGCATACTAGAAGGTTCCCCAGGGTGTTGTGAATACAGTTTTATCTTGGTCCTTCTCATGCACCAAGATTTGGTTGTAGCCTGAGTAGCCATCGAGTAGTGACATCCTGGATGCTCTAACTACTCTCTGCAGAATATGGTCCATTTTCGGAAGTGGATAATTATCCTTCAAGGAGGCCTTATTCAAGTTCCAAAAATCTATACACAATCTTATCTCTCCAGTCTTTTTACGTACCGGGACCAAATTTGAAATCCAGTCAGAAAATCTAATGGGGACTATGATACCAGCTTTGTACAATCTGTTTACCTCTTTCTCGATGGATGGCAGCAACTTTGGGTTGATTCTTCTCAGCTTCTGTCTGAATGGCTTTTGATCCGGCTTGATAGGAATAGTATGTTGAATTATGTTCTTATCATACACCTTCAAATCTAAATAATCCCATGCAAAAACATCAGAAAATTCAGAAAGCAACTTCACATACTTCTCTTTTGCTTCAGGGGACAATGTCTTTGACAATTTCACAAACTTGGGTTGATCAGGTGTTCCAAGATTCACATCTTCAACTCCTTTTTATGTGGGCACCAAGCTTGGCTTCTTTGCAACATCGTCCTGATCAAACAGCTCCTCTAGAGGTATGAGACCTCTAGGAATTACGTTATCTTTCAGCTGCAATATGTCCATCTGTTTTGCTTCCATTTCTTGATCATCAACTACATACTCACCTTCTATGGGAGTGTCCTTGAACTTTCCGTCACCCTGCAAAAATGCATTTATCTCATTATCATCCCAAAATACTTGTCAATACCTTAAATTGTCTGGAACAGCAGACCTATGTTTTACATGGATCTCAAATTTGTTGCTGGAGTTCATCGGAACCTTCAAGTTACTTGCAGTAGTGGCAAGGGAATCAGTAATAAGATTCTGCATCCTGGGCACTGTTGTCAAAGTGTACTCTGGGAATGTCTTCAAAATGTCCAAAACTGCATTTCTATATGCCCTCAGTCTCGGATGTTTATCTTGGTATTCTCCTTTCACTTGCTTGATTATTAACTCAGAGTCACCGTACACAGAAATCCTTTTCGCCTTCAACTTCTTCAAGATTTTGAGGCCTGCAATCAGAGCTTCATACTCTGCCTCATTGTTGGAGCAGTCAAAAGCCAACTTATACGCACATACTCTAACATTACTAGGGAATTTTTCAGGCTGGAAAACAGGGCTCCGAATCTAGATTCCAATACCTGCTCCATCCTTACCAACCGCTCCATCAAAGTCCATACCCCAGAGGCCTTCTTCTTCTTCTTGTAGATGCTGAAATTTAGTTTCTTCTTTCTTTTCACCTTGGCTGATTTCTGGTTGTTCACTATCTTTTTTCTGCTGGTAGGTAGGAGGCTCAGAAGTACTTTCTTCTTTGTCCTTTTCCTGTTTGAGGACCTCTCTGAAAGTTTCTGAAATCTCAGGTATCTCCTCCACTTGTACTAACTGAACATCCTCATCATTCAGACCACCATCTAAATATAAGACAAAAGACTCTAAATCTGTGTGAACCGCATTGATGGGATGGTTTGCTGGCTTGTCTTTGCTAGTAATCATATATTTCATTTTCTTTTCCCTGTATAACTTTCTCAACTAGCCAAATACAGGGATTGTGGCATAGGATAAATCAATTTGTATGGTCCCCTTAAGTTTTTCACCCCAAGACCTAGATAGAAGCATTCCAAACCGTGGTGGGACATCAGCAACAACTACATCCATCAAGACATTTTTGGCTGGGATTTGATCTAAAGACACTACTAAATCTTTGATGAGACTGATACAATGGACCCTACTTGAGTCGAAAGAATACAAATCATGGTACTTTCTAGTAACATCAAGGCCTAACTTCTCCATGACAACTTTGGGAATCAAATTATGCGAGGCCCCGGAGTCCAACATGGCGTTATGCAAGACAAACTCATGCAACCTAAGACTCAGGTAAAAGGGAGGGACTTCGTTTTCTTCAGATTCTCCTATGGCTGGACCAAAGATTAGTTCAGGGTAGTCATCTTCCACATTAACCATATAAAAATGAGGGTCTATTTGCAATACTTTAGATACCTGACTCTTATATACACTATTCTTTACCAACTCGGTCAAAGGCACGGACACTTTCAACTTGGAAATTTCACTTTCTAAATTAAAGGAGGGAGCTTTTTCTACCTCTTTAGTAGGAGGGTCTTTTTTGTCTATTTGCTCTTTCGTTGTGCTCTGCTTGCTTTTCTCTTTTGTAGCGTTCTCAGTTGTATTAGTAACTGCAGGTGTTTCGCTGGATGAAGGATTGGCCGGCTCTTTTCCTTTCTTCTATGCCTCGTCCTCAATTTGTAGTTCTTTTCTTTTTTGAATGGGGCTGATTGCGACGTTTATGTTCCTTAGAGAATACTGCGTTTGTTGGGCTGACAGCGCGTTATATACCCTCTCTGGTAATCATCAGATTCTTCTTCTAACATTGCGTCGTTTGCCAGGATGAAATTTTCGTCCCCTTGAATGTCTAGGGTCGCCACTGTCTATTCTTCGTCTTCTGTTAGGAAAATGGGCTCACCATCAGCTGTGAAAAAATGATTGGTTTCAAACAGGGGACCATCGTCATCTGAGTCGGTCCCTTGCACGTAGTTCTGTTGTAAGGGTGTTCTAATCTGCTGTTGTGGTGCCGCTTGGTCATGCGCCCTCTGTTCTCTCTGTCTAATTCTGAATTGCGGCTGCTACTGACCTCTAAAATTCGGATATCTTATTTGGGGTTCCGGTTTGTCCGAAATTTTTAATCGATCAACCATCCTTTCCATTGTATGAATTAGTGTGTCCATTTTTCTGTCTGAAGGGGATGCTTCTTCTTTCACCACGAATTTCTTTTCAGCTCTAGCTCGAGCTCTTCTAGCCATCAGATTTGCTTCGACGCTTACTGCCATCTTTTGCATTTCTTCAAGTGACGGTGGATCTCTTTCACGTAGTTGATATGCCATATCGGCATCAAAACCATCCGGAAACCTCAGCATAGCTGAATCGACAGGAGGTTTGAGATTAGCTGGAATAGCATTGTATACCGTATTGAATCTAAAACAATAGTCTTGCACCGTTTCACCCGCATTTCTTTTAATATTCTCATATTCAGACAGAATTTGCTGTGGATTCCTTTTCACCTCCCATCGGTCTAAGAACTATGTGTGTAAATCCTGTAAAGTGTGAATAGAGCCTGCTGGTAAAGCTCTGAACGACTTTCTCACTTCACCTCCGAAGCTTTGAACAAACAACCTGGTGGCTACATTCTCTTCTTCCACTTCATGCAAGTCAAAAAATTCATTCATCTTGTCAACATGCTGCTGGGCTGTAATGCCCTGAGTGGCATCAAAGATAGTAATTTTACTCTGATAGTCAGCAGGCATATCATTGAGAACCTGAGGTAACACCAAGGGTGCATAGCGGGCAGCCATGACTCTGGGTGGGTTTATAATGAGATTTGCAGAATTTGGGGGAGGTGTTGTTGGATTAGGAGGAGGTAATGTTTCTCCTGATGTTTCTGAAGCCTCAGGAATATAAGTTGCAGTGATAGACTGAGGAGAATTCAAAATGTATTCATCAATGGAGGAATTCGCTCTTTGAACTTCAATATCCACAAGGAATTCTGAATCTAAAACTGTGTCTTCGAGTGCAGTTTCAGACTTACTTCCAAACAAAGAGAGCTCAAAACTCTCGTCAAAAGAAAGCTCTTCTACAAAGAACCACTCACTGGGCCAAGTATGGGACCTGGAAATAGGTGTAGGAATTAGTGATTCCTCTTGTCTTCTGACTATTCTTGGGATAAGATTTGGATTTTCAAACATAGGGGGAGGATTTGGATCAGGATTACCCCTTTTATATCTTCTTGAAGCCAGTTTGGTCAACTTACTACTGTACAAAATTTATATCAGCCTAGAAAACTATGAAATATCATCATCAATACTTTGCAAGAAAAAATATTACTGGGGTGATAAATCTTCTTATGCAAAAAGTTTGTAACAGTTCCCCAGTATGGTCGCCAAAGATGTTAGCACCCAATCTGAACCTCAGGCTGAAAAAGGAAAATCAGGGTAACAACTAAACCACGCTCAGCCTTGTAGCTAGCCCTACAAGGACAGGAGAGGGCTCTCTCCGTATAATAGATATTCAATAACACGATAATAAACTGATTTTAGGCTAGATATATGACTATGAAAAGGGTTTTGATAAATGACTGAATTTTTAGGGATGTATGGGACAAAAGGACAGCATGAGCTGAGGAATTAAATCAAGGACACAGGATATTTCATGGGGCAAGGCAGGCAGGAGGTTTAACAAACAAATTGAAATAAGGCGAAATGGGAAGACTGTTGAGGAGATGAAAAGGGCATAATACATGGATCCTTTTCAAACCGAAGAAAACACACTGAGTATGAATGAGTCCCCAAGGCAGAGCATATAAGATGGATTCTACCTTTCTAACTTGGAAACATTCAACTGGAAATGTTTATAAATGAATGATGAAACATAACAGTGTACGTATGAAACACAGAAGAGAAACATATGCTAAACCTCATACCACATGAATCCCACAAATCAGAGTTGCATAATTTTATTAATTCCCTGCCAATACTGTACAATAGAGCGCAGAGTTTTTCTTCCACACTTTTCCCAGAACTCAGATCCTTTACAAATCATTTCCAATTACAATAAATAGAACAAATTCATGGGAATATAGATCGATAGAAAGGAGGAGAAATCGTAACTGAAGACAGAAAACCAAGAGCCAATGATCTCTCCGTGAAGGAAGAGCTGCGTTACATCTGGCTAGTGAGAAGGCGAAACATTGTAACGTAGATTTTACTACAACGTAACTGAAGATGTGACTGTTACAAATTTGGGTCTCGGACTCTGGCTGTCGCTTTGCTTTCCATTATTTCTTTTGAATAACTTAATTTTAATAAGATGTCGTTGCCGTAAACTAGAATAAACTGAAATAATGCCTTACGTGAAGGGAAACAGTGAATAGGAAGGAAGGGAGAGGAGGCGGGACCAGCATCTTAATCGCAATTGGGATCGGGGAGCGGGAAAATATATACGAAATAAAAATTTCGATGCGGTTGGATTAAACCATGAGAAGTCCTTTAATAAACGTAATAAAATGCGATTTGGGACTTACAAAGGGGAAATGGCCTTTATATTATAATGGGGAGTAAGTGTTGTATGGTGGGCCCAGGGATAAAATCGCAATCGTAATATTGGAAGGGAGCGGGGGTAATCGCATCGGAATTTGCGATGTGATCAGAAGTTGCGATGGGGATTTTGCGATAGGAATTTGCGATGGGGATTTTGCGATGGGAATTTTGCGACAAGGATTTTGCGATGGGAATTTGCGATGAGAATTTTGCGATGAGGATTTTGCGATGGGAATTTGCGACGGGAATTTGTGACAAGGATTTTGCGATGGGAATTTGCAACGAGGATTTTGCGATGGGAATTTGCGATGAGGATTTGCTACGAGGATTTTGCGATGGGAATTTGCGATGAGGATTTTGCGATGGGAATTTTCGATGAGGATTTTGCGATGGGAATTTTACTTCACTTAGACATAGAATTCAATTCAGAAGTCAGTTTTGAGAGTATAGTATACCATTGGAAAGCTCTTTCTGATGGATCTGCTTTGAAGATGATCTGGCACTGAACATGCTGCAGAAAACTTCTCTGAACGCAGAGACATCACTTTGTGGAGATAGCAACTTCTGAATTGCGACTTTGAGTTTATTGATTTCCTCATGACCTCGCTGATATTATTAATTTGACCATGGTGAGACCCTAGAAACTAATGAGACCCATCCTATGACCTACTAATATGATTTTTGAGAATGAAGGTGGCTAATGACTAAATACCATAGAAAGGAGAATCAGCAAGTACCTCATGATGGAAAACTGATAAAAATTACTACCATCAATTAATCCATGACCTAGCGGAATGGTGAAATTTTATTCGGTATGAGACACCTAATATGCAAATGCAAAAGAGCAGTTTTGATTACTGATGGCAGTATGACTGGACTGACACTAACAGCTTGTATGAGGGAGAGATGAGGAAGCATAAAAAAAATTTGTTGTAGTGGTTGCACTTGGGAGAGTATGGGCAGAATTATTCCCATACTTTTCATGAAATTTTCTAAAGAGGAGGAAGGCACATTCATGGTGCAAGGAGGCTACCCTTCAGCCTTGAAGGATCATGAGAGACTTCCATGTAGGAAGAAGATCTTCTCACGTAGCATCATGATGGTGGATGGCTTCGACATATGGGATGTCAAAGAGAGGAGTCAGGAGCCTTATTTCTAAGGTCTACAGCGCTATCACATGGGAGTGTATTCTTATTCATGGAGTGTTCCAAGGAGTATATGTATCCCTTCTTCTTGCAGATTTTTATGAGGGGATCCTCATGGGGGAACTTATACATGGACCTCACTTCTAGCTTACTCACCATGCATGGTAAGAAATACATTTATGTACTTTTTGATTACTCCATTGAGTATTTGTATCCTCTCACCATATATGAGCAGTGCATTGCTCTACAAGAGAGCAAGAGTATTTATGGGCTTCATGGTCACTTTTGGGCCAATGTTTGTAATGATAGTAGCCCATCTATACATGACCTTGGGAAAGTGTATTTTTATCTTTCTTATGTACAGTTGATAGACATTGATGCTTACTTCCCCATGTTGGAAGAAGAAACATACACAACTTATAACTTGTTGCAAAACCACTTGCCACATGACATTCTCAAATAGCAGTTGGGGAGACTACGTAATATCCACTAGGAGAACCTTTGGTACCATCCAAAATTGCACATAACTTTCAACATTTTTCTGATTTGGATACCAAATGGTGAATATGTGCCATTCATCTTGAACAGAATGGTTTGGATTGGCATGTCTCATGATTTTGGAGGAAGAGTCTTTGGACACTCAATCTTCTTCTTGCCATTGGAGGGAAATCATGTTGCAACCCAAGATTAGCATACCCTCTACACTTATCATAAGTGGAGGGGAGGACAGCATGGGATAGGCCCTCTTGCCTATCATGTTCATTTATTCAGCCCACCTACGTTTCAAGAGCCAAAGGTGAAGGAGATTATTCATGAGTTGCCATGTTGGAGGGTGACTCACTTCATTTGGATGATGGCATGGGTGAGGGAGGCACTCATTGACCATGTTGGTCATCACTCCTAATTTTTGGAGGCCATGAGACAGCAAGTAGGTTTCCATTCACACTTCCCGCCTTTGATTGATGTAGACCATTTGTTTTTGCACACTTGGGAGGAAGCATTGGATGACAGTTCATTTGCAGATTTTCTTGATGCAGTGATGGAGGCTATTGATGGGAGGCCACATGAGGAGGAGGGGAGAAATTTTTCTCTCTCTATACATTTTCTTGAGGACAAGCAAAGATTTTGGAGGGGAGGATTGTAATTTTCCAAAATTTTAGCCTCAAAGCTAAATGGAACATTAGAGTTAGCAACAGCTCTAGCCAATGAATAAATGGGTAGAAAAGCCCATAAGTCTCCTAAGGAGGATAAAAACACTCCAAGTATGAAATGGGGACACTCTTTCTAGCTTAATAAAACACCTCCATGTGTGAACAAGGATAAAATCAATTTGATTCAGTCCACTTTGACTAAGTCAATAGCGCAGTTGTGGAGGAGGAGGAATCCAAGAAGGAATAACGCAGTTTTGGAGGGAGATGTATCTTTGGATAGAGATGACCTAATTGAGTGGGGCCAAGGACAAGAAAACTCATGTCTTATTTAAGGAAGAGGATGGCAGCATTATTCTTCATGTTTTTTAGATTTTTATTCTTGTCTGCTCAGACATTTTCTCGCGTTGTTGCTTAGCAAGGTTGCAGTGTTGTTTAGCACCTTGTGTTCCCGAGAGGGAATCCCACCTCTCTCCTTGAGGAGCCTCATTGGGAGATTTTTCATTCATAATTCCACATCAGGTTTTTAGGCCAAGCTTTAGCCAAATTCATCAGTGTAGTTTTTGCTGGAGATTGTGCAGTGAGTTTGGGTGCAGCAGTGGAAGGGATTGGAATCTCGGTTTCTGAGCTAGTTTCTCATTGGAGGAAGGTTTCCTTAACTTGAGGGAACTATTTGGAGAGCTCCATAGCCTATTTCAGATATTTTTCATTAGACCACACATTTCTTATACATTCCCAGCACTGTTTTAGCTAGGGAATGCGTTATTTTGGAGGCAACATTCAATGCATGGTCTAGTGGCTCTGTTGCAGTGTTTTCTTGTGATTGAGAGGTTCATCCTTTCATGGGAGGAAGAACTTGAGGGATATACATCAGATCAGACATATTTCAGCCTTCTACACCCTTATGCTTCAGTGTTGCAGTGGTGATTTAGTAAATTTCTGAATATCACATTTTGTATGCAGAGTGTTTGACAAGAAACCCTTGCCGGGTTCTCTTGTATTTGTATGAGGAGACTAGATCTTTGTTCTTCAGCATTTATAATAAATATATGAGTAGATATAATTTTTCTCCCATTTTCTGAGTTAAAACCCTCATAATACTGAGCAGCAACTCCGGTATTTTGCAGTTTTTGGGTTTTTGGTTATTTTCAGCTACACTAGTGTGGGAGGTATGTTTAACCCACCTAGTTTGATTTGTTTCAGCTCTATTCTTGGATTTAGGTTTCATATTGACTAATATATAGGATCCGAGAGTCCATTTCACTGTTTTATTACATATGTTGCTGGAAATGCATTTTTAATGCATGATTCATGAGCTTTCCCGATTTTGGGATATTACAAGTCACAAACATAGCATCTACAAGTAGAACAACATATTTAAAAAAGGGTTCCCTTTCTTATCTGAGAATGGCTAAGAATCATTTCCCTACTACATTATAAGCTATCATTTAATCAATTTAACCATAGATATGTTGTGCATTTTGGTGAGCCCTGGTATTGCACCGAGAGCGTTGCAACTCCCAGGGGCTGCCCTACTTTACTTTATCAACCTAGGGTTCGTACAAACTTGGAGGTGGCAGTTCTATATACACAGCAAATGCATTCTACTCATGTCATCCTCTTCCACTGTACGAAAGGGTGATAATTCTAGGGTTTCTTGGTGAAGTCTATCACACTTCAATGAAACTAAAATAAATTGCAGACAGAAAATGAAAAAAAGGAAACTAAATTAAATTGCTGAAAAAGAAATGACAAGAAAGGAAACTAATTTAACTTTCTAGAAAATAAACTAATTTAAATTGCAGAAAGGAAATGAAAAAACGGAAACTAATTTAACTTGCTGAAAATAAATGGCAGAAAAGAAACTAATTTAAATTACAGAAAGGAAACTAATTTAACTTGTTGAAAAGAAATGGCAGAAATGAAACTAATTTAAACCACACTTAACTTGGCCAATCGGCTAAACACACCCTACGTATCTTATGCTCTATCTACAATGCTTCTATCCATGCAGCTATCCATGACTTAATTCTAATTGAAAAAGTTTTGATTGCAGTCAGGAGGGAAAGGGGTAAAGGTGATAATGGAGGGCTTAACCACATGGGACAAGGCTTAGAGGTGGAAAGAGGGGTTTAGACTTTATTAAAACTTATTATGTCGTAAACATGCTTTGGAGAGGGAGGCCTTTAAAAGTGCGATGGGGGGGGTGGCAATGCCATATGTGATATGCGATATCGAATATTTCAATATCACAATATCGCAATGCTAGAAGTTTTGTTCGGGAGTGGGAGCGAAATGCAAAATGCGTTGGGATAGAAACTAAGAAATGAGAAATGCGACAGGACAGAAACTGAAAAATGAAAAATGCGATAAGTCGGATGATGTGGCAGTAGGACAGGTGGCAGAGTGCTTTAATCATATCGCAATCGGCAAAAAGGAGTGGTAAGTATTAACGCAGGGCAACAGGAATTGTGAATTGTGGTAAAGAGATGGGATTTTCATTAAAATAAAAAGGTGGAGTAAGGTTCTTTCGAAGGATTTTAATCATAAAAATGAATAGCGGAAAGATAAAGGAGGTGAAATATATTTCAATCGGCGTTGGGAGTGGGGAAACATTAATGGAGAGCGGATGGAGATTGCAAAATGTGACTCTGGAAAGGAATTGAGGTAAGTCTTAAAGGGAAAAGGGTAAGGTCGATTTCTAAAGGATTTTTGACTGTTTTTGTTAATAATCGACAAAGGTAAGGTAAAAATTAAAATCGAGAAAGAGCTGCAGAATGGAAAAGAAAGGGGAGAAGAGATCATATGAGATGCGAAGTGCGATAAGTGGGAGTTTTGAGGAGAAAGGCAGAAGTCAAACTTTTAATGGTTTTTGTGAATAAAAAAGGTGCGGCAGCTGTTAAGGAGAGAAGAAGGAGGGAAATGGAGGTGCAAAAATAATGTTTAGGTGTGAAAACAGAGTTGTACTTAATAAAGTGGGATGACTTGATGAACTTATTTGGGACTGTTGATACTTATTCCTGCAATCAAACCTATTGATTCATGCACGAGAACTGATAAAATGCGTGATAAAAACAATGAACATAAAGCAGTTTTTTGGCCTGTGGGGAGGTCAACCTTGCTCGAACTCTATTGACAGAGATAAGAGGGGAAGGCTTGACCACAGCTATTGGATTTTTCCTCTACTCTATTACTCTCGTAAGAAAATGAAGAACTACAACAACAAATTGAAATAAAAAACTAAACATCAATGAAACTATCAGAATCAGAACTAACTAAATGACAGAAACAAAACTAGCTAAATGATAGGAAGGAAAGAATGAAAACAACAGAGAAGTTGAGGCACACGGGTTGGGCCCTAATCCGTGAGCCCAACTCTCTGGAACTAAATCATTAAAATGGAGTATGTCTTCTCATTTCAAGAAGAGAATAGCCTGGTTACATTTCTAAAATTTTAATCATTGAGTACAATAATAAAAATCTTAATATCTTGCAACAAAATTTCTGAATGGAATCGAATCGACCCTAATTAGCTCTTGATCATCTTTATTTATCCTCAAGGGAAGCTACCAACATCTCCCTAGAAAATAGTGATTGAGTCCACTTTGACTCCAAGTAAAACATAGATTGAGTGCACTTCGTCTTCAGTTTGCTTGGTTGCCTTTGATAGTTAAGTAGGGTGGACAACCCCCTTGAATCTCTCTAAGATTTCTCAATAATTTCCTAATATTGTGCTCATTTATTCTTCAATATTGATCTTCCAGTGGCAGGGAGCATGTCCCTAAATCATCTCCTTCTCCAAATCTGCATAATTTGCCCAATATTCTCACAATATTCTACAAAAATAACCAATATTAGGCACAAATATGCAATTACCTTTAAACCCTCCTAAGAACATATTAAAGCATAAGAAAACATTATTAAGTGCATAAGGAGAGATTTAATATATATTTTCATGTGGATAAGGAAGGTAGATGGGCCTAAGAAAGGTTAAATGGGCCTTAATTTATGTCTAATTTAGAGGCCCATCATCACCCCCCTTATTGTTTCTCATCCTCTAAGCAACCTATTCATCCTCTGTAATATCCCAAAATAGGGAATTTCTACAACAAATAGAATATCTTAAGATATTCTAAAGTTGGAGCTCCAGCAATACTTGAACACAATAATGCAAGCTATGTCAATTAATGCAATTAGTCAGATTAGGAGCATATCAGCAAAACTATGTCTCCATATGTTATCTGCAAGTGGGGAAAAGCAGTGATATGGACCATAAAAACGCTATTTCCAGGAAATAACGATGTAGAAATGAGAAATGGGAATTGGAACCCCTATTTCATGGAATATACATCTCACATATCAAATGGGAGCTGAAACAAATCATTCTATCTTAGTTAAACAGATCTCCCAGTTATTATATGGCTAGAAAACACTGAAAACCCATGACTTAATCCATATAGAAAACTCTGAAGCAAGAAAATAATTATTACAAGAGGGTTTCTATAGAAAAAAAATTTAGACAACATATCTGGAGTTTATTTAGCCAAAGCACAGAGAAAAACAGAGATCTACCTCTTTTATACAATGTGAAGATAACCCGGCAAGGGTTTCTTGGAAGCTCAAGTACAAAAAGGAATAGATCTGAATATTCAGATGTAAAATAAAATATTCCCCTGCAACATTAAATGAAAATAGCTGAATAAATTACAATACAGATTAGAATCCCTTTTTCTAGCTTTCTGGGTGTAGGGTTGGCCCTTGCCCAAGGAAACTAGTCAAAAATCAAGGTATCAAACCTTGCTGCAGCTGCTCTCTGGAAAATAATGTAGGTCCTGCAAGGGACTGCACTGTAAAAGTGCAGAGATGCTTTGGCCCAGTGCCTAGATGTGAAAATATGCCCGAGATCCTCCCTTGTTGATCCTCCAATGGATAGACAAGCTCTCCACTGAGAAACAAGCCCAGAAATGGCTCAAAGAGATCCTCCTTTGCTACACCCTGCAACACAACCCAGATATAAATAGAAACTGCGTTGTAGCTGATGGAGGTTGCTTGGCCAAAATACTAGAATGAGGGAATTTAGCCCAAATAACCTTTGCTTCCCTAAGGATGAGGTAGGGATTCCCGACCGAGAACACCCTTGTGCTAAACAGCACTGCAACCCTGCTAAACAACAAGAGGAAGCAAAGTCTCAACAGACCAAAGCAAATAATAATCCAATCATGAATAAAATGGCTGTCCTCCTCTCCATATATAGCAAGTGCTCCTCTCCACAATGGGTCCCATCCATATGTGCCACCTAGCCCATGCAAGTGATACTCCATTCAAACTGCACAGTCCATCATGGAGATACAATGCATCTAGATAGTTCATGTGGACTTGGTCAAATATGATTGAATCAACATGATCCAATCATGTTCACACCTGTAGGTGCTCAATCGAGTTGATTTTTTCTTCCCCTTTTCACATGAGGAATGTTATTTTCTCTTCTACAGAGGTTAGTGGGCCTCCCTACCCATTTTATTCATCTACTGCTAATTATAACGTTCCTTTTAGCTTGAGGCTAAAAATTGGGAACATTACAGTCCTCCCCTCCAAAATGTTGCTTGTCCTCAAAAAAATATATAGAGAAAGAAAAATTTCTCCCCTTCTCCTCTTGTGGCCTCCTCATCAATAGTCCCCACCACTGCTCAAGATAATCTGCAACAAACCTACCCTCCAATGTCTCCTCCCAAAGATGCATGACCAAATGGCTCACATCATGAAAAGGTGGAAGGTGTAAGTGGAAACCGTCTTGCGGTCTCATGGCCTCCTCAAGGTAGGAGTGATGATACAAATGGGAAATCTCATTCCATGCTATCATCCAAATGAAATGAACCATCCTAGGTAGCTCATCAACGAAATCTGCAACCCCCGTTTTATGCAATGTGTTGGGGCTGAATGGAGAGTTTATGTTTTCCCATCCAAGTAGTTTCTCTCTCCATTTATGGTAAGTATGAGGAGGTTGTTGATATTGGGCTACAATTTCATGGCCTTCAAAAATGGCCCAAGCTACCCCACAATATAAGTCAACCATGAAGTTCCTCCTCTAAGAACGCGAGTTCACCGAAGGGCTCCTCCTACATGAAGGAAAGAGGTGTGTTGTGGCAATCATGGTGTTCCCATTGTTTCTCCTTGTTAGCCATCAGTATTTTTACATGTTAGTGATGACTATATCTACAGCTGAGTTTTCTAGAAACTGATTTCCTTATGTCAATATGTCATCCAGAAAACCCTCCCAAAACTTTTTTCGCCTTTCTACCTATTCAGTCCACCCCTGGCGAAACCAAAACCTCATTGTCACAATCCTATCTAGCTTCAGCCTTATTGGTCTGCCCATCAGCTTTAAAAGGCAAATCCACATCTGTTTCAATAGTCTCCCCTATGTTAGGAAGTGGCGCTTTAAGACATTTCACCCTTGGCAATCACCAAAAAGCCAAAAAGCCTCCATCTGCAACAGGCCTACCATGACTGACCACTTACTTTGCAAATGAAATTGACAAACAGCCCTAAGTCGCGCCACTCACACCCCCTAGATCTCAGCACTGCATAAAACCCAATCTCAAGCTGACTATTAAGTTTTTCACAGTGTTCTATGGTTCTACAAAGGCAGGAAATATATTTCATCTCATGGAGTAAATGTTTGAGTTTACAATTAGAGGAACAACTGCTTCTAAATGTAACTTGAGCCTTTAGATATGTCTGCAAAACAGAAAGCTACTCATCTGGAATTCACAACTCTTTCCAGCATGAAAATCACAGGAAAAAGGTCACCACTGTCTCAACAAACTGGTAAAATGTCAAGGCCCAGAAACTCCTTCATTTACAAGCAGAGGGTTAGGGCGCCTCCTTCATCCATAAG